>JAEOAD010000284.1:862500-1462500 GCA_036365145.1 Orientallactaga sibirica
GCTGTTTTCCACCTGCTGTGGCAGAGGTGATGTCCAGCCTCTGCTCATGCCATGCTTTTCCTGGCATCATGAAGCTTCCCCTCAAGACTGTAAGCCAAAATAAAAGCATTTCTTCTACCAGCTGCTTTGCTTCAGGGTTTTGCACCAGCAATGAGAAGGTAACTACAACAGGTACTTTCTAATATTGATAGACATTTTAACTTTAGGTAAGAAAGTCTTAGCTCTGGGTCCTCCATGTTTTTTTTTTTTTTTTTTTTTCTTATTGACAAAGACCAGGGTAGCTCAAAGCTCAGCTTACTCATCTGTCTAAAAAGGGCATCAGACACAATGAATTTTTTTTAATGTTCAGTTAGAGAGTTCTAGCAACTAAGTCATGTCCCCTTTTCATTTATACAGCGAAGCCCTAATTTCCAATATGACTGTATTTGTAGGCAGGGCAAAAGAGGTAATTAAGGTTAAATGAGGTTATAAAGATGACCTTTATCTAGTAGAATTAGTGTGTAGTGTGTAGCTCCATAACATTTAGATCACAATGTACTACATATACATTGATGACCCCATAAGATTACAATGGAGTAAGGTTTCCTATAGACTAATGCCTGCTTAATGCATAGTGTGGTGCATTACTCAGATGTTGGTGGTGAACCAGGTGTGAAACCTACAACACTATCATTCAGAAGAATAGCTCCTATGATAATGTTCAGTCCACAGTAATTGATGATAACAATAAATGACTTTGTGTATAGCTCTTATTCTTATTTAAGACTGTACTCCTTCTACTTATGAAACACTGTTTACAGTACAACAGCAGGCTGTGTAACACTAGCATCAGCCTTGTGTATAGTGCATTTCTTCATTACTTCAAGAGCCATGTCAAGTGGCTGACCTGCGACATCTAGGTTTGTGTAAATGTGCTCTATGGCATTTGCACAATGAAGCCACCCAACAGCGCATGTTGTTAGAATGTGTCCCTGTTGTGAAGAGTCACATGCCTGTACTTACAAGAAGCAGAGACCTCTCCCTGAAATGTTAGGAAACAGACAGAGGCAGGGATCTGTACCAGCAACAAAATTGACACCTACCTTCACCCAGGATAAGTAGTCTCCGTAATAGTGAGAAAATACATGTCAGCTCTTTAAGCCATCCAGTCTATGATCATGTGTTCTGGAACTAAAATAGCAAGGCAGGTAAGAAAAACAACTGGCAAGGGTGGGAGAAATAGCTGAGTCAGCCAAGTGCTTGGCATGTCAGCATGAGGACTTGAATTTGATCCTCAGTACCTCTGAATATGGCATGGTGGTGGGTAATCCCAGTACTGGGGGCAGGGAGACAGGCTTGCTGATCAGGTAGTGCAGGGTCAATGGTGAACTCTAAGCCTGAGACCCTGCCTGAAAAAGAGGTGACAGTACCTCTGAGGAAAGGAACCTGAGGCTGTCCTCTGAACTCAATGTGCACATGCATGCCTGCACACACTGACACATTAACATGCATACACACAAGCAATCACAGCACATACACATGCGCAAACCCATCCATAAAAGAAATACAAGTGGCCTCAATATCAGCAGACTTGGCATCAGTGGGATGGTCACAAAAACCGCTCACAAAAAATATTTTCAAAACACTGTGTATGTACTTAATATGTACCAGCTTGGTCTCATAATTACTCCATATTGTGCGATGCATGAACTATTTATATATCATGTACATCGTATGAGGCATTTCAAACAGTTACAGATGCTTTAATGTATGTGAATGGCTGTGCGTAGGTTATATGTAGATACTATGCCAATTTGTGTCTGGGTCGCCAACATAGATTTTTGTAACCACAAGAGTTCTGGAGCAAATCCCTGATGGGTACCAAGTGACAACTGTATATTACCTTTTTGTATATTTTCTCTTGATGTCTATTCTCATCTTTTTTGTTATGATCTATGCTATGCTTTCTGAACATGGTCCATCATAACTGACTTACAAAAGAAGTTTCTTAATTAAAGGGATGGGGAGATGGCTCAGCAGTTAAAAGCGATTGCTTGCAAAGCCTGCCAGCCTGGGTTTGATTCCCCAGTGCCCACATAAAGCCAGATGCACAAAGTGGTGCATGCATCTGGAATTTGATGGCAGTGGCAAGAGGCCCTGTTGTACCCAAACTCTCTCTCTCTCTCCCTAGTTCTTTCTGTTTGCAAATAAATAAATAGCAATATTTTATTTTATTTTATGTTATTTTATTTTTTTTTGGTTTTGCAAGGTAGGGTCTCACTCTGGTCTAGGCTGACCTGGAATTAACTATGTAGTCTCAGGGTGGCCTTGAACTCTCGGCAATCCTCCTACCTCTGCCTCCTGAGTTCTGGGATTAAAGGCGTGTGCCACCATGCCCGGCTCAAATAGTAATATTTTAAAAAGAACTTCTGCTTAGTTATGCCCTATTCCCCATTGGGTTTAGTTTATCTCTCATCTTTGTATGGAATAATATAAATAGATATCCATTGACAGATAATTCTGCTCATTGTGGACAGTTAATGTGTAATGATGAAAGAAATCACCAAGCTTAAGTTCTGGAATATGTATACATAGATGATAGTTCAGGCACATATAAACCCCACCCACCTATTCAGTGCACTAAAAACAAAATAAAACAAAACAAAACAAAACAAAACAAAACAACTTTTCTACACAGATATATGAAACTGTTTGTAGCCTTAGAGGGGAGTTACATGAAGGCTGGGGACCTGAAGGCTTGAGTTCTGAGATGTTGCTTAGATACTTAGCAATCCTTGTACTTAGAGACTGTCAGTGTCATTCTAAAAATTATGTTTGAGAACTGGGGAGAAAATTATGTTAGAGTATTCAGCAGGCAAAGCACTTGCCACACAACCATGAGGACCTGAGTTTAGACGCCCATCACCTATGTAAGAGCCAGGTGCAGTGGCACATGACTGTGATCCCAACCTGGGGAGGCAGAGATATGAGATTCTTTAGGGTTTGCTAACTACCTCGTCTAGCCAAATCAGTGAGCTGTGAGACACTGTCAAAAAATAAGGTGGAGGGGCTGGAGATATGGCTCAGCCATTGGAGATGGTTGCGTGCAAAGCCTGACAGTCATGGTTTGAGTTCCCAGTACCCATGTAAAGCCAGATGCACAAGTGGGGCATGCATCTGGAGTTTGTTTGCAGTGGCAGAAGACCCTGGCATGCCCATTCTCTACCCCCTTCCACTCTTTCTCTCTAATAAATTAATTTTAAACTTTATTTATTTATTTGAGAGAGAAATAGGCAGAGAGAGACAGAGAAAGAGAGAGAGAATGGGCATGCCAGGGCCTCCAGCCACTGGGAACGAATTCCAGATGCATATGCCACCTTGTATATCTGGCTTTACATGGGTACTGGAAAATTGAACCGGGATCCTTTGGCTTTGCAGGCAAAAGCCTTAACCACTAAGCCATCTCTCTAGCCCTGCTTTTTAATTTTTAAGACTTTAAAAATGTATTTATGAGAGAGAAAATATGAATGGGAGGTGGGGTCACCTGACATCGACCACTGGTCTCTGCACGTATGCACACACACACATGCATGCATACATACATGAATACATAGACATGCATAGGCAAAAAAAAATATGCTAGAATTTTCCTGAAAGAAAGTGTTGAAGCTCTATGTGCAAAGGCAAGGATTCAGATGTTTTTATTTGCACAAATATTGTGTGTGCGAACTTTCTAAGAAGGCACCATGTCGTCTGGTGATATCATCTTGATCCCTAGTAGTTAATTTTTCTTCTTCTATCTGCGGGAATATTAGTGCCAGTGCCCGGCAAAGCTGCCAGAACCGCTGGGTGGGAGGGGAAGACAGGAAGAGGCAGCGACAGGGAAGCCATACATGGAGTCATGCCAGGACTTATCACAGGAGACAGGAGTGCAGAAACATCACTCTACTTTGCTTTGCCTTTGGTAGATAGAACCATCTCTTAACTCTATCTCTATCAACTATCTCTGTGCCTTTTAATGTTTGTTTTTTCTCAGAAATAAAAAGTCTCTTTTTTTTGAGGCCAGGTCTCACTCTAGCCCTGTGTATTTCAGGGTAATGGGCCCATGGGCTTCCAGAATTCTCTTTTTCTCTGCCTCCTCTCTTGGCATAGGAAACACTCACTGCTGCCTCTGACTTTTACATGGAATCTGAAAATCAGAACTCAAGCCATCATGCTGAAACATCTACCCCGCCCTCTTTTACTTCTTAATTTATTTTATTTTTATTTATTTATTAGGAGAGAGAGAGAGAGAGAATGGGTGCTCCAGGGCCCCCAGTCACTGCAAACGAACTCCAGACCTATGCACCACTGTGTGCATCTGGCTTACATGGGACCTGGAGAATCGAACCTGGGTCCTTAGGCTTCACAAGCATGTGCCTTAGTCATTAAGCCATCTCTCTAGCCCTGCTTTTTAACTTTTAAGACTTTTAAAATGTATTTATGAGAGAGAAAATATGAATGGGAGTGTCGGGGCCTCTTGCTGCTACAAAGAAACTCCCCATGCCTGCATCACTTTGAGCATCTGGCTTTACGTGGGCACTGGAGAATTTAACCATTAAACCTAGGCCAGCAGGCTTTGCAAGCAAGTACCTTTAACAGCTGAGCCATCTCCCTAGCCCGCCTTTTTAAATTTTTAATTGTCTGTTTTACATATGAGTTTCAATTCTTCCAAAAGGAGGGTATCAACAAATGTAATAATCACCAGCATTTATGACAAGCGTGTTGTACAAGTGTTTCATGTTAGAGTATTTTCCAGTCTTACAAGGCAGAGCATGTTTTACACACAAGGAGATGTAAGCCAAGGCTCAGAGTGTCTGTAACTGGCAAAGCCATTGCAAACCCTAGTGATTGTGATGTTGGCACGAGAGGGTTAATAGAAAGGACATGCTTGGTTGCTATGTCTGAGGTGTTTGTTCCATCTTCAGTTCTGAGAAGGAATCAACAACCTATCTCTTTGGAAAGAATTCAACTGTCTGTTGAACTGCTGTGTGGAAGTGCTCAGAGTAGTGTTTTCTGAGAACACTGTGCTGAGGGGTCTGGCTGCTCCTTGGCGGTGGTCATTACGAACGAAAGGTCCAAATTCATGATGTGAAGCAGGTTCTTTGAACCTGCTTTATCGGCATGGATTCCTACCCCGAGTTAAGACAGTCTCTGGCCCCTGCATGGATGCCATTTAGAGAACACGTGTCATGCATAACAGAAGCCCCATCCACTTTCCATTCTAATGGACCCCCTGCAATAGACCAGCAGAAGCTCATATTTACCCCAAACCATTATCCGTGTCCAGCTGATGGTTCGCTTGCTGAAGGCTTTTGAATGTGCACACAACACTAATTCTTTCGAACATGCAGTTTCAGGGCACAATGCTTGCATTGACAAATTACAGTGACGGTTTGGCCAGATGGAAGAGGGACTCCCCAAGGAAATTGGAGGAGTAGGAAGGAGTCTGCAGAGACAGCAAAACTCGCTCCACTTGGAACGAGAGGTGATCGTCACAAGTCAAATGGAGGCTGTCCCAACAACCCTTTGCATTTAGAGACCCTCCTTTACAAAAGAGTCCCAAGACACAGTGCTTTTAGACGTTTTTAAGATGTCAGTGGTTAAGGACAACAAGCAGCGAATATGACCTTTAGAACAGCCCTGACCACCGAGGAGAGGAAAAGGGTGTGTGCTTTTGATAGGACGTGCATTACACTTGACACATTGTCTTGAACCTACCATTGTTCCAAGTGTGAAACTTATTCCATGCCAGTGGAGTTTCAGATTGCTGTGTGATGGCAGGATCAGATCTCAACTCAGCTTAGAAGTTGGAGGTGTTTGCCAAGTGAAGTAAAAATGTGACCAGGCAGCTCTGCTTCGTACAAGCTACAAATTACACCTGAGCTCTTTGTTCTTTTGAAACAACACACAGCATCAATGTTCCGTAATCATACTGAAACAACCTAAAATGTGCTTATCTATTTAAATTTTTTCTCTTAAAATATTATTTTAAGATGAGTCTTTTTATTCCAAGTCCATAATGATATTAATCATTAACAATGTTCATATGGGTGTCAATAAGCTTCCCTCTTTCTTGCATGAAGTATGTTTAAAACCTCACTTGCTTTGTTTTTTTATTATTTATGTGTGTGCATGTGTATGTATGAATTTGTGTGTGTGTGTGTGTGTGTGTGTGCACAAATGCCACAGCATATGTGTGAAGTTCTGAGCATAGCTTCAGGTGTTTGCTTTCTCCTTTGACTTCTTTTATTTAAAGAGAAAATTATTTTATTATTATTATTTTTTATTTTTAGAGAGACACAGAGAGAGACAGAGAGAGAGGGAAAGGAAGACAGATAGAGATAGGTGCGCCAGCAGTCTCTCAGCTGCTGTGAACAAAATCCAGATGCGCGTGCCCCCTTGTGATCAAGTGTGGCATTGTGCCCTTGCATCACTTTGCATCTGGCTAAATGTGGGACCTGGAGATTGGAACTGGCGTTCTTAGGCTTAGGAGGCAGGTGCCTTAATGGCTAAGCCATCTCTCCAGCCCAAAAATTATTTTTATTTATTTATTTGAGAGAGAGGTGGGAAGATAGAAAGAGAGAATGGGCACACCAGGGCCTCTAGCCACTGCAAATGAACTCCAGAAGCATATGATAGGGTATCTGACCCATGAGTGTGAATTCTGCTGGCTCTTCCTCCTGTTGCTGTGGGCACAGTGGTATTTGAAACTGGCTTTATGTGGGAGCTAGGGAGGATTGAACCCAGGCCAATAGGCTTGTAAGCAAGTGACTTCAACTGAAGAACCACCTTTCTAGACCCGCCCACCTTTTATACATAGAACAATACAATATACTGGAGAGAGCAGTGTTATTTGGCTAATATTTCAGATTTACAAATCCTAATATTTCAGATTTGTAATTTCTAATATTTCAGATTTGTAATTTCTAAAATTTCAGATTTGCAGCTTACTTTATGGTTTTCAGAGAAAACAGCTGCAATTTTCCAGACAATGGGAACCATGTGACTAGGCAATATGTTGAATCAAATCTATAATTTCACATTGTAGTTTTATTCACTTGATTAGTTATAATGAATCACTGAAGGATACAGATGTCCTTCTTGTGCAGTTTTCTCATCTCTCAGAAGACAACAAAGGTATGGATGGTTGACACACCGGCCGGCAGGCAGATCTAAGTTACTCATTGTATCATATAATCAATTCCTTCATAAGTCTTGTCCCTTATCTCCATTTTTTTGTGTGATTATGATAGATGAATAAAGAACTCAGAGATACTTTCTGGGTGATTCCATCCTTAGCTTCAATATTTTATCTTAGAAGATTTCCTTTGAACCATGCTTATGATTCATTTGTTAGTCTCTAGAATTATGAAAGTAGATTCATTTTATTTCTAAATATAAATCAGAACTAATCGACAGCAGTTTCCAAATTACTCCAAATTCATCATAATCTGACTTGGGAAACATGAATATTCTCTTAATGCATTATAGAACTTCAAGTTCTACCAACAAAATATATAAGGTTTAGCAATTGGGGATGATGTGATTTATCTGTTTCAAGTTCTGATATATATGTCTCATATATGATCTTTATGACTAAAGACTTCAAATATCTAACTTCCTCCAGTTGGTTGGGCAGCTCTTCTGTGACTGTAGGTCTTCAGGTTGGTCGAGTTCCATTGTACTGAGTTAGCTTTGGGTGTGTATGCTCCAGCCTGAAGCGCAAGCAGACAGGACACTAGCTAAGTGGTATATGTGTTCCTGAAAATGGCAGCGACTCAGAAGACAAATCCCAAGCATCCAATTACATTTCAAGTCTTTGCTTCTCTCACGTCACTGGGTTCTGATTCACCAAAACAAGTCAAATGGCCAGCTCCTAAATCATGGGATAAGGAAACTCAGCACTGCCCTCATAAGCTCACATCCGTTACAGGGTGGGAGGTCACCAGCACAGGACATGGACAGTTGTGACCAGTGACGCCTCTAATGCTTAACGAAGTTCCATGGAATTCTGTTCGCTAATGATGGTACTGTCACAAGTGTAATGAGGACATCATATTGTTATCATCACTCTACCAGGGACAGTGCGACAGAGGCACCTCTCTGAAGATCGCACAACAGAGCTTGGATGAAAGCCTCAGAGTCTGGGTTCAGACACCTGTTGTGCTTAAATGTGGAAGCCCGAAGCACCAATTTTTGACTTTGTGTCATGGATAGCAAAGAAAAGAAAAAAGAAAAGTATTAGTTAAAATGATAAGTGTTCTTCAAACTCCATGTATATCTATATCATCTTTAGAGCTGTATCGATAGATATGCCTGTGTATATACAAAACACATTATAATATGTTGTTTTACATTTAAATGCATGAACGTTAGCAAAGTTGTCCCAGTTACCATAGAAATCACAGGAATGAAGTGCATCTGAAGTCATGCTGGAGAAAGTGAAATATGAGAAGATACAACGGGGGGGGGGCAGATATAAAAAAAGTACTTTCTGTCTAGGAGGGGAGGAAGCACTTGAAAATAAGCTCCCATCACCGGCATAAAACAAAAGTTTCACAACATGGAAAGAGGCACCAGGAAATGAGTAGGAAGTATGTGGGAGTCAAAATCCAGAGCATGATGAGATGGCAGAAGTAAGAAAATGTTAGCGTGAATGTGGGCCAGCTTTGCAAAGAGGAGTTGTGATTGAAGTGATTCAGAGATACCTTAAAAAGGGAGGAGGCTGGGGGGAACAGCACAGCTCCCCTCTGGGCGTGCTCACCATGAGACAGTGTCATGGACCAGACTGAAATAGTGAAGTTCTGCCACTGAAGGGAACTTTAATAAAAGGACGGAAAGAAGATAGCACCGAGGATCTAGGTGTGGTGGCCTCACCCCTGTCATCCCAGTGCTGGGGATGCTGAGGCAGGACAATAGCTATGAAATGGAGGCCAGTATAGTGTAGGGTACATAGTAAGTTCCTGTAGCCTGGGCTATACAGTGAGATTCTGTCTCAAAAAAAAAAAAAAAAAAAAAAAAAGCAGAACACAATAATATACCTCCTGCCAACAAACCCCATAAAATAAACTCCAATGAGAAACAGAAGAACTTAAAGAAGATATGAGAAAATAGAGAAAAAGATTTTAGCTGAACTTAAAAAAATAACAATAAATAAAAATAACCACTGGTCTGGGGATATATATATCTCCATACATATAGCTCAGTTAGCATGCAAGGCCCAGAGTTCCATTCCCAGGACCGAAAACTAAAATAAACATAGACAGGACATGTAAGTTCACTCAAGGTAGACACTGTAGTGTTATACATGGGCGCCTAGAGGTAGAGCCAAAAATAATGATCAAAAAGCAAAAGAAAACAGAAAATTACAAATCTATTTGAACTGATCAGAGAGACGATTTTAAATATAGTATAAGCCCAAGGAGGCCAACACATATATAATTAGATTCTGGAAAAGATAAATAATAGTAATGGAGTGGGAAAAAATTTGAAGTGTAATTCAAACAAATTTTCAAAAACAAGAAAATATATGTGTACATATATACTTAATTACTAAATACTTAAAAGATGTTCTGTATCCAAAGAAAAGAAACCTGAATGTTCAGCAGTGAGGCAAAGCTTAACAGTCACTGGTCTCCAGAGAACAAGGAAGAAATCGCTGCACAGCAAGCAGATCTGGTACGAGGGAGGGGTGACTCTGATGTCAGAGTCAAACACAGTGAATGTTTTTTTTTTTTTTAAATTTTTATTTGTGTGAGAGAGAGAGAGAGAAAAAGAAGCAGACAGAGTGAGAGAGAATGGGCATGCCAGGGCCTTCAGCCATACAAACGAACTCCAGATGCATGAGCCACTTTGTGCATCTGGCTTACGTGGGTCCTGGGGAATTGAACCTAGGTCCTTTGGCTTTGCAGGCAATGCCTTAACCGCAAAGCCATCCCTCCAGCCCTCACACAGTGATGTTTTTATCCAACGCTCAAGCAGCAAGCAGATAATACAAAAGGCAATCACAATGTCTCTGGAGTTAAATAATGTAGAATGAAAAGGAGAGACTGTTATGTAGTCTAAAAATAGAAGCTACCACGCAGGAAGTGTAGAAATGAGGACACAGTGGGCTCATGAATCAGTGGGGACAGATGGATTGACTATACCAGGAACTATGACTACTGAGGGGCCACGGGGGAGGGATTTACATTGACCCCCTACTTCGCATTTCTTGTGGGGATGTGTTTAAATGAATCAAATAATTAAACGTGAAGAAGAAGACCATGAATGTTCTGGAGGGAGACATGGAAAAACATTTTGAAAACAGATTGAGTTTTTCTAACCAGAGCTCAAAATTCAGAATCTACACTAGCAAAGATTGGTAAGACTACATAGAAATAAAGATTAATAAAACTAGAAAGATGTAAAGTAGGAACATAGGGAAAGCCAAAAGACCACCAAGGGGAAAATTTTACTTTCAGGTTATGCAACAGATGAAGAATATATGTTAACAACTTTCATGAAGCTAGAGAAAAAGAGGAAAACCCAGAGACGCAGATAGCTCATTAAGAAAGCCTTATCTGGGGACTGGAGAGATGGCTTAGCGGTTAAGGCACCTGCCTGTGAAGCCTAAGAACACCTGTTCAAATCTCCAGGTCCCATGTTTAGCCAGATGCAAAAGTGATGCAAGTGTGCAATGTCGCACATGCACACAAGGGGGTGCATGCGTCTGGAGTTCATTCACAGCGGCTGAGAGGCCCTGGCGGGTCCATTCTCTCTCAAAAAAAAAAAAAAAAAAAAAAGCCTTATCTGGGCCGGGCCTGGTGACACACACCTTTAATCCCAGCACTTGTAAGGCAGAGGTAGGTGGACTTCTGGATTGCTGTGAGTTTGATGACACCTGAGACTACATAGTGAATTCCTACCTCAAACAAACAAACAAACAAACAAACAAACAAACAAACAAACAAAAGGAAGAAAGAAGGAAAGAAAGAAAGAAAGAAAGAAAATAGCAAAGCCTGCTGACTTCAATCTTCCCCAGCACCCACATAAAGCTGGGTGCAAAGTAAGGCATGTGTCTGTACCAGCAGCATCTGAAGCTCTGGGGACAGCTAACCTGGTGTTCCTCTGCCATGGTGAGAGGACCTGTTTCAAGGTAGGTTGAAGAAGAGCAGAGACACCTCTTGACCGTCTTCTGACCTCCACACATGTGCCAGGTATGTGCGCATGTGCGTGCCCATGAGTGCACTGCACACATAAATA
The DNA here is from genome assembly GCA_036365145.1 of Orientallactaga sibirica. Classification (NCBI taxonomy): domain Eukaryota; kingdom Metazoa; phylum Chordata; class Mammalia; order Rodentia; family Dipodidae; genus Orientallactaga; species Orientallactaga sibirica. Next base: position 873,766 of record JAEOAD010000284.1, read on the forward strand.
AAAATGATAAAGAAGGCCATATCCATTCATCCCAAGACTTTTATTCATTTTGATCGTAGCAATGAAATACAAATCAAACTGCTGTGATGGGCTCTCCCATCCCCTACCTAAACGATCTAAGCACCTGCTTGGTAGTACATATAGTTGTGAGGAACTGGCTACCGCATTCATTATTAGTGAAAGTGTAAGCTTGCATTACTGCACGGGACAATATTATAATCTTACCATGTCATTTGAATTCCTTTTCTCTTTTTTTGAGATTGCACTTTGGAGTATGGCTTTTGTTTTAATTTCATCGTATGGACGTGTTAAGTTTTGTCGGATGCCTTTTCAGCCTGTATTTACGATCACTGCAGTTCATTGCTACACTTGGTTAGCAAGTGAGTTAAATTAATAGAAATTACCTGATTGAACCATTGTCAGGAAAATGGATACTGAGTCTGACGGTTCTTGAGTTGGAGTTTATCTTGAGAACTACCAATGGATTTTCTAGAACTGAGAAGGATAGCTGGGGAAGGCATGAGCCAGTACTACCTCTAAGGCTGCAGGGACAGCAGAAATGACCACAGTAGCAAGGACACTGGGCACCAAGGCCAGCTTTATCTTCACGTTAAATTTCAATCGCAACCCCCAAAGACATGAGGCAACAAACTCTATTTTTCTTCTTGAAAACTTCTCTGGATAGTCTTTGATTTGCCTTCTTTCATGTGACTTTTAGGTTCAGTCTTTGTGTGAGTCGGGGGAGGGTTGTGGTCGAAATTTAACATGAAGATAAAGCTTCATAGAATTGACAGTTTTTAAATGTTGATTTTCCCCAATATTGCTTGTTTAATGTGCTATGTTTTCTGCTTTGGCTTTCTAGAACATTTCACAACTTTCATCATGAAGGTCTTTTTCTGCATCTGTTTCTAGATATTTTTAAATTCTATTTGTTAATTTTTTTTCAATTTATTTTTTTCTCAAAACAGAAATTCACTGTGTAGCCCAGGTTAGTCTTGAATTCCCAATCCTTCTGCCTCAGCCTCAGCCTAGAGTGTGGTGATTACAGGCACATACCACCACACCTGGCTTATCCCTAAATATTTTATCATTATCATCATTGTAAATGTTGTCTTCTGGGAAATGACAGTGGGTAGCTGTCATCTGAAGCAAAGTGGAGAATGAAGTGGGACAGGACAGAACAGCAAAGGACAAGTAGATGTGACCCCAGAAGAACCCTTCTGAAATCAGGTAGTGACAGGACCATGTCTAGGTCAGAGGAAGGGGAGGAGAGCTATGTTTGCCATGGAATAGTTCACGCCAGATAACGAGCTTTTTTTTTTTTTTTTTTTTTTCAAAAAAGTTTTTTGAGAGAGAGTGAGACAGAGCGAAACTGAGAGAGAGAGAGGCAGAGAGAGAGAGAGAATGGGCGCACCAGGGCCGTTTCAGCCGCTGTGAACGAACTCCAGACACGTGCGCCCCCTTGTGGGCAAGCGCAGCATTGTGTGCTTGCATCACTTGCATCTGGCATAACGTGGGACCTGGAGATCGAACGGGAGTTCTTAAGCTTGGCAGACAGACGCTTTAACCACTAAGCCATCTCTCCAGCCCTCAATTTTGTTTATTATTTATTTATTTATTTGAGAGTGACAGACAGAGAGAGAAAGAGAGAGAAAATAGGTGCACCAGGGCCTCTAGCCACTGCAAACGAACTCCAGATACATGCACCACCTTGTGCATCTGGCTTACGTGGATCCTGGGGAACTGAGCCTCCAACTGAGGTCCTTAGGCTTCACATGCAAGCGCTTAACTGCTAAGCCATCTCTCCAGCCCAGATAACCAGTTCTTAATTAAGCAAGCTAACGTAGCTCACACAGATCTAGCAGGGTGATTGGCCTTTTCCGGCCGTCTGAAGCTTTGCTTGAAGGTTTACACGTAGAGTAATAGCAGTGGGTACTCAGGTGTGCCTTGGTCACACTATGGCAAGGCAGTGACATTAGGCATTAGAGGCAATGGTTTTAACTTTCAAAGATGGCTAGAGACTGTGTAGCATACACAACTTTGGCCAACCTCCCTACAGGAAAGCCCGAGCTCCTATAAAACAACAACAACAACAACAACAACAACAACAACAACAACAAACCCTTGTGGGGAGACAAGCAGTACTTGGGCATTTTTATACCTAAATAGGCTCCATTGCCTCCCAGAGGCTGATGTTCAAAGGGATTCGCAAGTTTGCTTTCCTATCACTTTCCCTGCTCCTCCTTCTTTGCCTCCCCTCCCCTCTCCTCTTTTCCCCTCTTCACTCTTTTTAATTTTCTTCTCCAAAGGAATATGTTGGGAACCATTTTAAAAGGTGAATGCCAAGGTATTTTAATAAAACTTACAACGCATAGACAGATGTGTGGTATGAAGAGGCCAAGACAGAGCTCGGAGGAAAGAAGCTGCCATGTCATCTCCCATGCTGGAGGAGAGAAGTTCAGAGTCTCAAGCGAAAGAAACCAGGATTAGCTTAGGAAAGGGGATGATGATTTTATTCCTATGTCAAATCGCCTCTTCTATTTCTAAATAGAATTTATTTCAAAATTTACCTACAGTAGAATCCATTCTGTGTGGCATGCCTCTCTTAAATTTCAATATATGCCAGTAGTGTTTGCAGATCTTTGCAGTCACCTGTCTAAATAAAGTTAGTGAATGAACACACACACATACACACACACACACACACATACACACACACACAGAGTAACCTCCACAAAATGTCATGGGAATTTCTGGCCCACACACAAAAGACCTGAAAACCCATTGAAAAGAGGACAATTGTGATCTTGTTAACATTCTGGAGATCTCCAAGGGCACAGTCAAATTGTTCTGCCCCAGAGACCTTCCCTTTTGTCCCAGTGACAGCAGTTGATATGCCTACAGTGCTAGAACTTTGCACGCCTGCTTCATTGGGATTACCCTTGTGCTGGTGTATACTTTCAGGTTTGCTGGGACTCTTGTCACTAGGATTTGTTACCACTGAGATAAATACTAGCAAGTTACAACTCGACCTCTTTGCTTAACTCCCTTAATCATGAAAGAATGTCCTACTGATCTGGAAAGGGGTTTTCTCCTAAAGCCTTCAGAGGGGCTTTGAACTATCAGATTGACATCTCGCACCATGTCATTATGTATACATAAGCCTGCACAGTCAGAAGTTAAAAAAAAAAAAAGATACTATGAGGCTGTCATGAGAAATTCCACAGTTAAATTATTTTCAAATAAATAAAGAGCCAACTCTTAATGTTTATAAGAATATGATATTCTTAGAGACAGAACTGAAAGACTTTGGGAAATTCTGTCCATTTTACTCAGAATGAAGCTCTTAGGCACAATATATGGTGTACAGGAAAAAGGAGAGAAACATAAACTATGCCCCATTCAATTTATTCATTAATTTCTGATAAAATAGGATGATTTGCTGGATCTAACATGCTGTATACACACACACACACACACACACACACACACACTCACACACACACACACCCATATACTTCAGACCAGAACACAGTTAAATGAGGCAGTGGGGCGTGAGCATTCTTACAGTAGTAAATACAGAAGTTGATATTTTTCACAATGAGAGCAATGTTGGTTCAGTCTCTGCCAACACATTTCAACATCCCTTTGAAACATGGTGTTGTTTTACTTACTGCTATTGTAGATGTCTTGGTGGGAAAGATGTCTACTGTTTGTATTTATCTTCTAAATAACTCATTGTTTTACTATGGTTTATTAATGTATGGAGTGGAAATTCCTACTCCACCCCACTCCGAGCCACATGTTCCTAAAACTCAGGCGGGACCGCTACAAGGGACGGGGTCTCTCGCTCCCCATCCAAACTCTGCAGAGATGGCAAGACTTAGTTAGTGCTGGCAGCATGTACAGGCAACTTTGGTGGAGGGAAGCTCTTCTGGTTCCCCTAGTAAAATACCTTGTCTATGTCTCCCTTGTAACACTACCAGCAACTACTCACATGCACATGGCAAGAAGCCGATTATCCCCTGTGCTGGGAGAATGAGGCTCAAGCAGTCTGGACTCACCAGCTGTTAAGCATCTCGATTAGAATTAGACCTGAATGAAGATGCGTGTGCAAGCCAGCATTTTTCATCTGGCTCTAATGAGCCCCTCTTGTATTGATAAGCCTTGACCTCCAAAGCTCTCACGTTTGTCCTGGTGCTCTGTTTGTAGGAGACCTGGAGGAAATTGTGAATGCAGGTTAACTCTCCTATGAGCCTGAGTGAAGTGGAGGAGCAGCCCCTGTTAATTCTGGTAAGCCACTGGGGAATTCCGTGTTTCTAAATACTGTTGTACGTCAGGAGCTATCTCAGACATGGCTTCTGGGAATGCATTTAATCAATCTTTTAGCCTCTCTTATATGAACGAGGCCGAGGCTGTGTGTTTGAATGGGATTTTGATTGTCAGCTCTCTTGAGGGACAATATGGTCATATTATGCTTTTTATGCAGCAATACATGGTCAATGTTACACAAAAGCAATTGGACACATGATTAACAGCTCATAAATGTTCACTTAACACAGGACGGTTCATGGAAAGGAAGTGTCTATTTCCCATTGAAAATGGAGTCTGGGCTAGGCATACTGAACATAGCCAGGAGACAATATTTCTCTACAACAGAGGGGAAGCGTCATGTGGTCTTTGTTAAGGGGTGCTCAACCACAGGCCAGGCTGAATTTCCTCTGCTTCTGTAGAAATTTTATCATTTCCCACATGAAAACGTTGTCAGTGACTGGGATGATGGTACACATTTTAACTTAACCCTTTCTTTTTTAAAAAAATATTTTATTTATTTATTTTATCTGATAGAGTGGAAGAGGCAGAGAGAAAGAGAGAATGGGTGTGCCAGGGCCTCCAGCCACTGCAAATGAACTCCAGACGCATGTGCCCCTTGTGCATCTGGCTTACATGGGTCCTGGGGAATCAAACTGAGGTCCTAAGGCTTCGCAGGCAAACTCTGTAACCACTAAGCCATTTCCCCAGCCCTAACTATGCCTCAGTGAGCATTGGGGGCGGGTCTGCTTTTATACTTCTCACATAGACTGCCTGTCCGGCAGAGTCACTGAAGGTCTCATGAGTGAGTGAGTAAACCTGCTTTGGCTGGTGGAGGGACGTTTTCTAGAACAAGGTGACATGATCCTTGTTCACAGACACCGAAAGTAAATGAAGCTAAGTGACACTCAGCTCGCAGTATCCTCGCTTGGTATATTTGTTATTTTTGATGTTGCGAGGACAAAAAAATAGCTGAAAAATCAACATGAGTGTTTATTGGCTGCTGGTGTGAGAGGACTCAGTCTATCATGGTGGGGAGACATAGCAGTAAGTAAATGAGGCAGTCACATTGGAGAGAGACAGAAAGAAAGGGAGAGGAAGACAGATAGAGAAGGGTGCACCAGCAGCCTCTCAGCTGCTGCGAACGAAACCCACATGCCTGCGACCCCTGGTGGTCAAGTGCAGCATTGTGCCCTTGTGTCACTTTGCATCTGGCTAAACGTGGGACCTGGAGATTGGAACTGGGTTCTTAGGCTTAGGAGGCAGGTGCCTTAACCATTAAACCATCTCTCCAGCCCTCACTCTCTTTATTTAAAAAATATTTAAACATTTATTTATTATTATTTGCAAGGAGAGAAGGAGAGAGAGGGAGAATGGGCACACTAGGGTCTCTTCCCTTGCCACTACAAATGAACTGCAGATGCATGTGCCACTTTGGGCACCTATCTTTATGTGGGTACTGGGGATTCAAACCGAGGTCGTCAGGCTTGCATGTAAGCTCCTAAACGACAAAGCCATCTCTCTAGCTCTCTGGAATAGTTCCATCCTCCTTGTGTATGAATCTTTCCTCCTCAGTTCACTGTTGGGCCTTGCTAGTAACAGTCTGGGCCTGTGAGGAGGCTGGCCTGAACTATTGGACATGGCCAGGGATCCTGGGCTGCGGGGTCGCAGCTGGTGCTCTGTCAGGAGTCCCTGGAGATGGTAATGGCCTTCCCTCTGTTGTAGGGTATAGTGAGCTGTCATCGCCCAGAGTGGGCAGAACTGGCAAGGCACTCCCCCCAGGCCCCCAAAAGCTCTGACCATTCCATAAGTCAGACTTTGCCCCCCACAGTTCCTGACCTGTGGCTAGCTGCCCAAGAGACCCTCATGTGGCTAAAGTCACGTAGCCTTCTCACCCCCCACAGTTTTGAAGTCACAGCCTCCTGTTAATCTCCTCTTCCGCCCTTACCCCTACCTTCCCTTATCCTTCCCCCATAGCTTTGAAGTTACTAGTCCTTCCTCTATCTAGATAAAGCCATAAACTATGCATCCGATTGTCATATAGTCTGTACGTGCCATCTCAACCTTCCCCAAGTGTTTATAAACCCACCCCCCCTTTGAATAAATGAGTGCTGTCCATCAGACGGTCTCCCGGGTGCTCATTGCCCCATCGTGTGTCCACCATCGCACTCACCCGCCCAGCCAGAAAGACCCTGCTGCTCCTCTTCCAACTCGTCTCTCCCTCGCCCGGGATGTCGGTGGCCAATGACCCCAGGAACGGGAATGGAACGAGAACCACAAATTCACCCTCTGGAAAAGTGCCCTCACATGCTCAGTGGTGTGTCTCCTAGTACATGCCATCAAGGTGGAAATAAAGATTAACCATCACGATTGTCTTGTGTAATGTTTTAGAATTGGGGATGAGTGACTGGGCTTAAGGAATGGACTCAGCATGTAATAGTGAGGTCCTGGTCCTAGGCAAGACTCTGTAATCTTTATTTCTTTTTCCTTTCAAATGAACATATCATGGCTCAATCAGATCGTTTCAAAATTCAGCTTTGAGCCATGAATTCAGTTCACAAGTACCATTTAGGGTGCAGAGGCTTCTTAACTGCGGCAGTCTATATCAGGGAGGCTGAGCTACCTTTGTTTGGGTTCAGAGCGGAAAGAGAGCAAAGATAGTGGTGAACTTAAAGGAGGTGTGACATTTGATGTGTCAAGAGGTGAGGGAACGCCTGCCTTCTCTGAAACACCACATGGTGCTGTTGTAGAATTTGAAGATTGGGGCTGGTGAGATGGCTTAAGTTAAGATACTTGCCTGCAAAGCCAAAGGAGCCAGGTTCAATTCCCCAGTACTCAGGTAAGCCAGATGCAGTCACTGAAGGAGGCTACTCCAGCTGTTTTGATGCAGGGGCATACTCTTACCCTAAATTCTAGGAGTCAATGAAGGAGCTCAAAAAGAAGTGAACTTACTTAAACAATTTTAAGGGACACTGAATTAATTTTATATCTATAAGTGTATATAATGTAAAATTCACATGTAAACTCATCTTACAATTGTGAAATTGCCTCACAACTCATTTCTTAGGACATATGCATCCTAGGCAACACAGGACTATATATGGGGAGCATTGAGAGACTGAGTCTTGGAATTACGGAGACTAGTAAGTCTTAAATATGTGGGGCAGCAACAGGCAGGAAATTCAGAGGTTGAATATTTCCTTCTTTGGGAAGCCTTCATCTTTTCTCTTAGCCTTTTGCCAATTGAATAAGGCATACTCATGTTTTACTTCAAGTTCACTAAGTTAATTACACCTAAAAATGATTTACTACAAAGATCTGGACTGGCAGATCATGAACTTGAAGTATATTTGTCATTCACGTTAAAATGCTTAACATTGGGGCAGGGGTTGGAAAGATGGCTCAGTCGTTAAATTCTCTTGCTTCAAAAGCCTGCCTACTAGAGGTCAGATCCTCAGCACCCATAAGAGCTGGGTGCAAAGCAGTGTAACGCCCATGCACCTGCAGCAAGAGGAGGTGGAGTCAGGAGCATCCAAGCTTGGGGACCAGCTGGTTTGGTCCTCCTGGTGGCAAACAACAAGAGAGACCCTATCTCGAACAACCTAGAGTGAGAAGACCTACATGCTGAGGTTGTCCCCCAACCTGCCCAGCATGTGCACACACACACAAACACATACATACTCACACGTACTTAACGTTGACATGGCCAGCACATTTTCTCTAAGTAGACGCATTTACTGGAAAGTTAAATTGAGGGCTGGAGAGATGGCTTAGTGGTTAAGGCGCTTGCCTGCAAAGCCTACAGACCCAGATTCGACTCCCCAGAACCCATGTAAGCCAGGTGCACAAGCAGGCGCATGCATCTGGAGTCTGCAGCAGCTAGAGATCCTGGTGCACTCGTTCTCTCTCTCTCTCTTAAATAAATAAATAAAACAAATATTTTTAAAAAGTTAGATTGAAATCAAATGTTTGCTAAATGAACAAGACGCCAACCAGGACCAGTGATTAGCAAATCCCAATATGAAATAGCACAATGTTCAGACGGGCTGGCGCATTCATCTCCACAATGGGAACCTCGCTGTGGGTGGAGCTGGAATGATGCTGGATCGTTGTCTTTGGCTACACCTCCTTCCCTGGCAGGCAGACACTCCGATAACACCCCAAAGCCCTTCTTGTTTCCATGGTTGCATTATAGATACTTTTGACTGAAAACTTTTCATGAGGTAACATGTTTAACCATAGGAATATGATTTTTGTATTTCTGATGTTAATTGTATTCCTTTAAGATGACTCTTCCTGACGTATCTTCATCCTTGAAGGTCAGAATTATTCTTTAACGATTGAGCTATGTTACTGGTATCACTTACAATGAGACATTCACTAAGGAACAGTGAGTAATGAGTGAATAACTTATAAACCATGCCACTGTGGGGTAGACCCAAGAGGAGGGTGAGTTCATATTGACATCATGCAGGCTTAGGTTCAGATCTCTGTTAATGCCTTCCTCTGTAACACAAAGGACAAACACACGGGGTTATACTGAGAATTAAGGCAATGCGGATAAAACAGTTAACAAATCCATGCCAGCACAGAGGAGGTAGTTGATGGATAACACGATTCTCCATCAGCCCCTCCCTGTGCACAAGCATGGGTGGAGAAGGAGGCAGAAGTCCATCGCTCACCTACAGCCAGAAAACACACACTTGGAAGAACTGGCCCAATAGTGCTTGATAAGAAGACTTTCCAGACGCCATCCAGGTTCTTGGAGACGCTAGACAAATGGTTGGTGAGCAGATAAATTAATATTTCAAGAAGTCACGCTGTGGATCGAGGTCTATCTGAGCATGGGTGATCACAGCTGAGCAGGTCGGTGTTTACCATGTGACTGGCTAATTAAAGAAGACCGTGGTTTCTACCAGGTATTCACGCTCCCAGCAGAGTCTGGGGCAATGTGAATTAGTCGTTCCTGTATTTGTTTTGGTCTTTGCTCCCGTGTTCGAGGCAATGAACTATTTAAAAGGATTCTAGAAGATGTATGTATGCATGTATGTATGTATGTATGTGTATGTATTTTGTATTTTTTTTTCAAGGTAGGGTCTCACTCTAGCCCAGGCTGATCTGGAATTCACTCTGCAGTCTCAGGCTGGCCTGGAACTCACCGTAATCCTATCTCTGCCTCTCAAGTGTTAGGATTAAAGGCGTATGCCACCATGCCCAGCTTGAATATACATTTTCAATAATTTCTATAAGTGAGAGAGTATGACAAGATTAAGGCATCTGTTTGGATCTGGGCACTGTCTGGAGGCACAGCTTCTGTTCCTTGACTGGATGTCTCTAAACTTCTGTTTCTCATGTTAATTCGCAGCTTCAGGGCTATGCCCAAGAAGAAACAAGAAAGACCTTTGTGAGGTGCTATTCAAATGTTCATCATTTAAATAGTCAAGTGTCATTTATTACCATAATTAAGTAACTTTGTAATTGAAAATTTTTATGTTCAATATTCTTTATACTTTTATAATACCTGCCATTGAGTCTGAACTCCTCACGAAGCTTAACCTGTAATGCATGTGTTGTATGCAATATATAAGCCATATACATACATAATATATATTTAGATGTACTTAAAAAATCTGGTTATCCTGTTTTTTTGGCTGAAATGATGTTATAATATTTCTTATTTTATGATACAAATATTTCTGTAGTAACTGTGCTTTTGTTGGCTGTGCTTAGATTATTATATATTAAAGATTATAAAGAATATGATTTTAAAAGGGAAAAAAGAAACAATTAGCAAGAGAGATCAAAATTCTTTTTTTTTTTTTTTTTTTTGACATCAAAATTCTTAGTTGATCTGGGAACTGTGTTTTTGGTTTTTTGCTGAAATATAAGTGATTGTGCTCAGAACATCTTTTCAGTTTTTCCTAATTGAATCCAGCAATCCAGGGTTCAGGCAATGGGTTTAGATTCATTTTTCCTCACGCTTTAGCTGCATTGTTCTCTGTGGTAGTTTGAATCAATGGCCCCCAATATATTCAGTGTTTTATTAGTCTGTACTTTGCATCTGCAGCCACCTGGCTGGAGGCAGTGTCACTGGGCAGATCTTAAGGTGTGGTGGTGGGTTTGAGATTTCAATCTAAAGATATGCAAAGTGTGCCTAACTGGAGCTCCTGAACTGTGCTGTTCTGCTGTTTGGCTTTGGCTTGTGGCTTCTCTCTCTCTCTCTGACTGGTCCTGTAAGAGCAGGCCAGCCTCTTCTGCCATTATGGAACTTCCCCTGCATTTGTAAGCTTCAATAAATCCCTTCCTCCATAACTGCCTGGTCTGGGAGTTCATCTCAGCAAACCTGAAGCTGTCTGCTACAGTCTCTTTTCTTGAGAAAAGCTCTAAAAAAAGTCAAGAGAGTAAATGAATCTGACCAAATCTGAGAGAAGAGGCTGGGGCTGAGCGAAGAGCAAGGAGAGGCCCTGAAGTGGGACTGAGGTCAGGGCTTGCACAGCATGTGCTACAAAGCAACACAGGTGGGCAGAGAAGAGCTCACCACGGACTCGCGGAGCAGAGAGGACGTGGGAGGAGAGTTGAAGCCGGGTTTCCTCATTCCAGGTCTTCCTGATCATGTTGTCCTCATCTGGAATTCCCTCCATTCCCAGCTGTGGTTTGATGTGGACTGTCCCCTCGGGCTTATGTCTCCAGACACCTAGTCTCCTGCTGCTGGAGCTGTGGAACCTCTAGGAGGTGGAGACTTGCTGGAAGAAGTAGACCGTGGAGGTGGGCCTTCAGGTTCATGACCTCGCCCTGCCTCCCTGTACAGTGTCTGTTTCCTGATCCGCTCAGGTGTGAGCCAGCAGCCTCACGCGCCTGCTACGGTAGCTCTGCTAGCCACCACCACCTCCATGTCTTCTATGCCATGAGACTGTACCGGCAAACCATGAGGTCTGATAAGCCTTCCTCCCTTAATGTGCTTATTGTCAGGCCTTTGTTGACGGCCACTAGAAAAGTAACTGGTGAACTCTCAACATAGTGTTCATCCTTTAGGGACCAGTTCAAATTCCGCGTCCACTGTCCCTCCTTGGGTTCTCATAGCATGCAGTAGTGGACACATGGCTTCTCTTCCTTCTTGTATCCTAGAATGCAAAACATTTACAAGGGCATCATTGCCTTGAGCATCAAAATTTTCTTGTAAATGTCCAGTGGTCCTTGATGGGAAGAGGAGACAGATTTCAGGGTGCAGCAATCACTGAGTGGCCGGTGGGAGAAAGCTGGACTCTTCTCACCCCACTACAGCCTTCACTGAATCTTTTTGCTTCTCCTCTCTCTTTGTCTCTTTCCTTACCTCCTTCTTTCTCTCTTTCCTCACTATTAACTGTAATTATTTTATTTATTGTTTACTCTTTTATTATTTATTTGAGAGAGAGAAAGGCAGAGAGAGAGAATGGGCACGCCAGCCACTGCAAATGGACTCCAGAGGCATGCACCACCTTGTGCATCTGGCTTATGTGGGTGCTGGGGAATCAAACCTGGGTCATTTGGCTTTGCAGGCAAGTGCCTTAGGGATTTATGGCATGTGGTACCACACCTGGTTTATGTGGCACTGGGTATTTAACCCAGGGCTTTGTGCTGTGTTCCAGCTAGCTGGAACCTTCTTTCTCTCTTGGAGTTATTCCTGCAGGTTGACCTCAAAAGTAGAAGGCAGGAGGGCACTCTGAGTCCCATGGGGTTGGTCGTTACTAATGATGGACTGGCAGGCACCCTTGCCTCAGATTGAGGCCGTCTTTTTCACCCCAGTCCCCTCTGTGAGATAAGGCTGGGTCTACCCCACGAAGACTTGTCATGAGCTGTGTCTTCCTTTGTCTTGCCCCCGGACTCTCTCACTGTGTTCTTGTTCCCCACTCCAGGAGCACATCCATAACAAATCATGTGCACCCCTGTCCCCCTTCAGGAACTGGCCCCTTCAACACCCAGACCCAAATGCCTTTCACATCCCCATTGTCCAACACCACATTGTGCAGTTCCGTAGATCAATGTGTTCATTGAATGAAAATTGGCTGTGGACCAACTTTCCAGCAGATAATCAATATACTGATGTATGTTATCATTTGTTTGTGTAGCAAACATTACCGTGGGCTTCCTTCCATTTATTTATCATTCCATCACATTCATACAGTCACAAGGGGGCGATTCTATTTTTATCCTAAGGGCATTTGTCACCTTGGAGTTGTTTCCCGCTCCCATATAAGTTGTGAAAACATGTTAGATTTCTCAGTCACCCAAAACTGGTTAGCACCTTTAATTAATATATGATTTTTATGATTAGCATACCAAAATAGTGCACATAATATTTTTAACTTTAAGTACCACTCTCCTATTGCTGCTGAAGTGGAACATGCACAGTTTTTTTTTCTTCCTGGGGGGGGGAGGTTGTTGTGGCTATCCATTTATTTAAATGTACAGACTTCTAAGTGAAGGATTAATTTAAAGTTAAGTTATCTACCCATGTGAAAGGACACCGAGAATGATGCAAAGGGAATTTTTTTCTATTATTCTTTTTCAGGAAGCTTCCATTGTATTTGAGTAAAATCACACACTTAGGCCACATGTACACACATAAGCATGGAAACACACGACAGTGAAGATATTGCGGCACATGCTTCTGCAGGTAGAAATGTTGTAGCTTTAAGTGTGTGGGGACCCGTCTCACCCCTAGACGTCCCCAGCTGCCTCTCCGGGGCATGGGCAGATTGAATGAGAAGCTTCGTGTTTGCAACTAGTCTCCCTTTTTGCAAATCTACAGAGTTCTTGGTCTGACACTTGTATTCCTTTTGCCGAAGTTTTTTAAATTTTATTTTGTGTGTGCACATGTGTACACGTGTGTGTGCATGCATGTAGAGGGCAGAGGATAACTTCGGGTGTCATTCCTCAGAAACACAGTGCAGCACTTTTGAGCCTGAGCCAGGTCCTTTCACTGGCCTGGATTCTCACCACGTAGGCTAGACTCGTTGGCCATCTAGCCTCAGGGATCCACGTGTCTCCATCTCCCCAGCTCTGGGATTACGAGAACATACTACCCTGCCTGGCGCTGACACGTGGGTTCTGAGAATGGAACTCAGGTCCTCATGCTTGTCAGGCAAGCACTTTGCCAACCGAGGTATCTCTGCTGCCCAGTTTTTCCCTCATTAGAATTATTCATAAATCTTTACAGCTCACAAAATTCAATTTTTAAATTGCTTTTATTATCAATATATGTTCTTATAGAAAAAAAGAGTGTATGCTCTTGTAGTTAAAGAGAAATTACAGAAACAATCAGTGGACTTTCATATAATCAACCCAAACCTAACTACCCAGAGGTTAGTATTATGAATATTCTAGCATAGACTCTTCCAGTATTTTTTCTATGTACACATAAATGCATTTACTTACTAGAGAATTATTTTTAAGCCATCTTACTGTAAAAAGAGTTTGGTATCTGACTTTTAGAATTTAATACAGCATTAGACTTTTCCATTGCTTTATTTTACAAAGTCATGACTTTTATATGTTGTTCAATATTCCATCACATTGCTAGAGCATAATTTATTTTGTTCTCTCCACATTACTGGACTTTTAGATTGTTTCCAATATTCCGCACTTTAAATGTTATAAGAGCATTATATGTAATAAATAATGCTATAATAAACATGTTTGTACATATGAATATACTTCTGGAAAAAATGAGTATAGCTATAGAAATATATTGTCTTTTGAGGGCATGGATAGTTTATTTTCCCACGAGCAGCAGGAGAAACTATTATGCATTCTCCTCAACAACACAGGAAGCTTTACTAAAAAAATACAAAGCTTTTTTTCATAGATAGAAATGCTATCTTATGACTTATTTGCATTAGCATTTTAGAAAAGTAGTAAAGATAAGTTCTCTTCACCTTTCTCTAACACTGAGCAGTGTAGAGCTTTGATTAATGAGTTGTGTGGTTTATGCTCATACTAATATTTTTAAATTTAATATTATTTATTAGAGAGAAGGAGAAGGAGACAGAGACAGAGAGTGGCAGATAGAGAGGATGGGTGCTCCAGGGCCTCCAGCCACTGCAATGAATTCCAGACACATGTGCACCTTGTGCATCTGGCTTTATGTGGGTACTGGGGAATCAAACCTGAGTCCTTCGGCTTTGTTGGGCAAGTGCCTTACCACTAAGCCATCTCTATAGCCTCATACCAATATTTTTATTATTCATGCTATGCTTTAACATAACACACACACATATATTTACCTACATATGCATATCTATGTGCATATATGCCTATACGTGAAGCTTAAAGAAAAATAATGCAATATTGTATTGTTCTGCACATAACCAAAATCAGAAAATGACCAATAAATATTTGTTGCTTCCTTACCACTTTCCCCCTCTTCCCACTCTAAAGGTAATCAAGAATTTAAAATGTATATTAATTAGGATTTTGCTTTTCAATAGCTTGACATATCTATGTGCATTCTGAATATTATATCTATTTGTGCATGGTGTACGTGAGATTGTATGGTATGTATGGTGATTTATTTTTCTACAGTCAGTTTTCAAAGATTTATCCCTGTGTATAACATGATGCACTGGGTTATTCACATCCATGGTTTCTTTAATTTTGTTTTGTTTTGTTTTTCAAGGTAGGGTCTCCCTCTAGCCCAGGCTGACCTGGAATTCACTATGGCCTCAAACTCATGGGGATCCTCCTACCTCTGCCTCCTGAGTGCTGGGATTGGCTGCTTCTATGGTTTCATATTTCAGGTGTTGGGAATGTTTGCAATGTTTATTGCTCAAAACAGTGGTTTTCAAGTGGTCGCATGTGCTCTGTCGTTTTGGGAATTGGGGTACTGACGAAATGTGGATGGAAACGCTGTGGAGTCCGTACATGCCCACAGGCAAGCAGCACACATATGTAACAAGGATACCAAATTCCTTCTCAAGCTGTTGGTATGAATTCATCATCCATTCACTCATGTATAAAAATTTTACTTCCACATCTTTGTTATTGGAATGGTACTTTAGTGAGATTTCAACTTGGGCATGTTGACGGGAACCAGTAGCTGGGACAGACTCCCAGAACAAAAGTCAGATTAACAGAAGAAAAGTGAGCAAGTCTATCAAACTCTAAAAGGCTCATGTGGAAAAACTTCAGCTCAAAAGTACCAGAGTAGATGCTCAGAGCCTGGCTTCTGTCGTCTCCAGTAAAGATTGACACACTTGCAGATAGGTGACAGGACAATACTGTCCTATGCTTCATAGCTGGGGAGCCATGGGAAGAACTAAAGCTGCTTCCATATCCCCCTGCCTCTGTATCTGAACAGACCAAGGCTGAAACGGAGAGCTTTCAGGCTGTCCTCATGATGAGGTGCGGGGACCTCTGTTCCTGGGGCACCCTTGTCTACTTCCAGGCAATGGCGAAGGCAGGAGGGACCCCGTGCACCACAGGCACATTTGCCTCTCTGACCCTTGCTCCCCTGATGAGACAGACACACGATGGTCCCTCCACTGACCACTCATCTACACTCTTCCTTTGTGTCTTTGAGTGTTTTTCAATTGTACATTGTTTTATTGGTTCATGCAACATTTTAATATATTCAGAATAATATAGGATTATTATTCTTTGAAATTACCTTCTAGTTTATGACTTATGATTTTACTTTCTGGATTTTTTTATATTTGTGTCTTCTCTGCACAGAAATATCTTGAATTTAATAGGGATCGGTATCCGGATTCTTATTGCATATGTGTGCTGCTTTGCTTCTGGTTCAAGGAAGCTCTCTCTATTCCATGGTTATATTTTCATAAGTCTCTTCTGAAAATGTTACAGCTCTGATGGTCACATTTAAATCTTCAATCCACTTAGACCTTATTTTTACATATGGTTCAGGGAAGGGTTCTGGTACAGACTTCCCATGTACATGAACAGTCGTCCCAGTGCCATGTACTGGATACCTACTGATAGGTGTTCTCCACGGACTATGGTTCGCCTTTGTACATGTTGGACTTCCATACAGACCTACCTTACTTTCAGGTGCTATGTTCTGTTCTTGTTGTCCATTCACACATCTCTTCACATCCAACACGGTTTGCCTTGTTATCCAATGATCAGTCTTACTAACTGGTAGGACAAATTGCATTTTCTTGGCTCAATCATTTCTTTGTACTTTTATATCAGTTTCTAAATCAAATTATCAAGTTTCAAAAAATCCTTAAAACCAGGGATTTAAAAAATCCTTAAAACCATGAATTGATTTTATTGACAATATAAAGAAAAGCTGATTCTTTACAATAATGATTCTTACTGGTCAATATACATTCATTTCATTTATGTTTTCATTAAGATCTTGTAATGTATTTATTTTTTTCAGACAAATATCTGAAAATCTTTTGGTTAGATTTCTTCTTAGGTAGCTCACAATATTTTGTTCTACAACAGTTTTTATCACTATCAAAAAGTCCTTTTCTGTTCATTACTCACGTCTATTCATCTTCTTTCTGGAAAACTGTTTTCTTACCAATTTTCTTACATAGGCTTTACCAGAGCTTTTCCAGAGGCACAAAATGTCTTCAGTTTTCCAGAATTGCTTCCATGTTTAATTTTGCTTTATAATTGTTTGAAATGCATATATAAGTACAAGAGTAAATAACCAATTAAGGGCTAGTTAGAGAAATCTAATACCCTCTGTCCACATGCATGACTTTTATCTTTTTATTTTTAAATTTTGCTTATACATTCTCCAGTGAACCACAACATACTATAATTCATTTCCTATATCTTGCATTTGCCTCCAAGCAAAATATCTTAGAAGAAGGATGTGGTAGTTCACACATACAGTCCCATCACTTGGGAGACTGAGGCAGGAGGACTGCTGTGAATTCAAGGCCAGCCAAGGTCTACAGAGAGTGAGACACTTTCTCAATAGATATTCTGGAGATAACCCTACAGCAGCACACAAAACTGTTCATTATTCTTATAAATTGCTGTATAATATTCCATGTATATCTAATCTGTGGGTGAACATTTTAATTGTTTCTTTTTTCTATTCTAGTTTTTTCACTTAATAACCTTCTGTTAAACCTATAGTCTTTCCTAAGTTGAAGTCTTTAAGGACTGTCCTTGAGTAGGGTCGCTAGATTACAGATCTATACATGGAGAATTTTGTTGATTGTGCTCAAATTCCTTCCCACAAGGCTCATATCCTATCCACAATGTATGGGAAGGCCTGTTTCCCCACAGCCTGTACAGAAAAGTGTTTTGGCAAATGTTTAGCTGTTGAAAATCTGATATGAGAAAAATCATATCTCAAAGTATTTTCCCTTTCTTCTGACATGAATAATGGTTTAATATTTTTCCTTTGTCTTTGAAGTTTTATAACTTCAAAAACACTAGATGTAGCTTTCTCTTTGTTCATATTGTTTGGATTTCCCTGCGATCTCTGGGTGTGAGAGTTCTCGTTCAGTGATTTTGGAGCAGCATAGCCACTACTTCTTTGAACTTGGCCTTTCCGGGAGTTCCTTTATTTTTTTCTTGGAAAGAACAATATATTTTAGACTTCTTCCTTCCCTTCCCTTCCCTTTCCCTTCCTTCCTCCTTTCCTCCTTTCCTCCTTTCCTCCTTTCCTCCTTTCCTCCTCCTCCCTCCCTCCCTCCCCTCCCTCCCTCCCTCCCTCCCTCCCTCCCTTCCTTTCTTTCTCTTCCCTTCTCTTTCTTTCTTGCTATCTGACTAAAACATCTGTTATCTGTTTATGTGTATTCCTCCAGGGTTTCTTGCTACTCCAAACAAATGCCTGTCCAGCTTTATGGGGGTGGCTAAAGAGTTGAACCAGGCTGGAAGGCTTTGCAAACAAGTGTCTTTAACTGCTAAGCCCTCGCCCCAGCCCATTTTATGCCCCTTCCCGCAGTATTTTTATTCTACACTGTTTAGCCCTGGTGCTGCTTTCTAGCCGTCTCTAGCTCTTGTGGTACATTTATTGTCCTGTCATCAGAGCCTATGCTTAATGTGTTCATAGCTTCTATTTTCAATGATCATACTTATTTCTAAATATTCAGGTTCATTCTTTTTTAAACAGTTTTCTTTATTTGTTTTATTTATTTATTTATTTATTTATTTATTTATTTATTTGAGAGAGAGAGAGTGAGAATGGGTGAGCCAGGGCCTCCAGCCACTGCAAACAAACTCCAGACATCTTGTGCATCTGGCTTATGTGGGACTGAGAGAATCTAACCAGGATCTTTAGGCTTTGCAGGCATGTGCCTTAACCACTAAGCCATCTCTCCAGCTCCAGCTTTCTTTATTTGTGAGGAGAGAGAGAGAATGAACCAGGGCCTCTGCTGTTGCAAACAAACTTCTGGTGCATGCAACACTTTGTGCATTTGGCTTTACATGGGCTGGTGAATTTATAAGCAAGTGCCTTTAACAGCTGACCCATCTCCCCAGCCCCAATTTGCTGCTTTAAATGCCTCCTTGGTCAAGTTTGATGGTCCTGCATGGGTGGAACAAAGATAACCTTGTTTCTGCCCAGTGTGAAGTGTTATGACTGTACATCTGGTACTAGTTTTGGAAGCCTGAAAAATGTGTGGGGTGGCTCATGAAGTGCACACATTTTCAGAAACTGTTGCTGAGACACAGCAAGTGAGGCAGGGCATGATAAAGAGACCAGGGTAGCCATTGGAAGATGGACCATGGTTTGCATGGAGACCCAAAGATAATTTGGATCTTCCAGGACTATGAAAGGGAGCACTGTTGGCTCAAGATGGAGGGGTGGAATTGGAAAATCCAGAGACTGCCACTCACTGGTTATACATATTGGACTTGAACTGCAGATGTTTGATATTGGCCTAATGGTTGTTGAGTTTGCATTGGTCTAGTCTCTCCTTGTTATCCCTTCGAGCAATGGAAATGTTGACTCTGTGCCATTATATGTTGAAAATAGATAACATTTTCTTTTTTTTTTGTTAATTTTATTTTACACGACTCACAGTTAAGAGACAGTCTTAAATCTCAGATAAGACTTGGCACTTAGACCTTCAGTTGATAAAGACTATGGGACCTTTGAAGTTGCACTGAATACAGTTTGCAATGGGAGATGTCGTAAATCTATCGGAGCTGGGGCAGAACATGGTAGTTTGAATCTATGCCCCCCCCCAATAGAGTCAAGTGCTATTAAAATTGAATTTACAACTTCTGCCCCTAGCAGGCAGACTTCTCCTATGGTGGTGGTGGGGGGGAGTTGTCACTAGGGGCAGATGGATCTGAATTCCAGCCTAAGGTATGCGGAGTGAGCTCACCTGGGTCCCTGTGGTTAGGTGCTTGCTTTTGCTGCTGGTGTTTTTTCTCTCTGCTTGCATCTGTGACCTGGGCCAGCTTTTTCCACCATTATGGAACTTGCCCTGGATCTGTATGCCTGAAATAAATCCCATTCCTCCCATAAACTGTGCCTGGTTTGAGGTTCATCCCAGCAGTGTGGAGCTGTCTACAACTATCCTGAGCCAATCATTAAATCTGTAGGTCTTCTCCTGTGACTTGCCTTTTCCTGAGTTCACCCATGGAAAGCATAACTTCTCAGAGGGGGATAGATTTATTTGGTTTCTGGAAAGTTCTCCCAGGTTATGTTTGTCTCTGTGGAATTGTCTTTATTCCCTGTTTGCTGTTTTCTGCTTTATTACTAGCATAGCCATGCTTTCAAAGAGCCACTTAAAAACAAACTGTGTGTTTTTTAAATTTAAAAAATATATTTTATTTATTTATTTGAGAGAGAGAAAGAGGAAAGGGGGTGTGCCAGGACCTCCAGTCACTGCAAACGAGCTCCCCTTGTGGATCTGGCTTATGTGGGTCCTGGAGAATTGAACCGGGATCTGTTGCCTTAACCGCTAAACCATCTCTCCAGCCCTATTTGTATATTTTTTGTGGAAGAATCATACCCATACAGAGAGCACACTGGAAGTCAGGACATAGCATGAGGCATTTGTAAAGGGATCCTGACTGCTTCCTTTAGGCATCGTGGGCGTGACAGAGCAAAGGACCCAAGTCACTTCCGCCATCCACCTGGACACCACGTCACAGAGACAACGCTGAGTGAAACGAGCCACTTGCAAGAGAATGGAGGGTGCAGACACACCAATGGAGCGAGTTAAGCTCTGATCCTTACGTGATGACCTGAGTCTGGAGCCACTTCTCGGCATACATGGTTAGCTAGTTGCTGGAAATAAACTCCTGGTCTTTCTTAGATACAAAAGTTTAAAGTCTCACTTAGCAACAAGTACTGATCCCCTCCCCCCCGCTATGCATTATTTATCCCATTTTTTTGAACAAGCTCAGGCCGCAGTGTCTCTATAACACCTTCTAGATCTTCTGTCAACAAGCCATTTGAGGTTTTATCTCAGCAGCGTTCACGTACTGTGATTTTCAGTCGATTGTTCCAGAATCGTTTATTTACGCTAGCGCTCTGATCTGGGTTTGCTCAAGCATTAGCAACATCAACCTATCCTTGTCCTATTCTGACTATGGCTACTCAAGTATTATGCACTTGACAGTAGACATTAGCGCAGTGTCCACCTGAGTATTCCAGTCTACGCTAGCAAGTTTCTTCACTATTCCAAACATTCAAATTTCCTTCAGATGAATATTAGAATATTGAAACTGCACCCCACCCCAGTATTACATTGGGATATTAACCAGACGTGCGTAAATCTATAAGTGTATTTGAGCAGACATCAAACATTCAGTTATCCAGTAAAGGACTATAAACCAGTATTTTATTTGCTCAGGCGTCCTGTGACGTCTGCTGGTCAAGTTGATGTTTCTCATTACTATGAATTTATTATTGTTAATTGGGATCCAATTTTATATACTTTATAACACTCTGTTGCTAGAATTTAGGACCAGAATTGAGTTTTAAAATATATTTGACTCATATCCAACGATCCAATAGAATTATTTTAGGTTGATTATAATAGTTCATTTGATTCTCTTGTGTTTTCTAAGTCAACATAAAATGATGATAACTCTACTCTTTTCTGATGAGATGTGGCCTATAACTTACATACAATTATGTTGGCTAGACCAGTGAAAAACAATCAGATGCTAGTAGATGTCTTTCTTCTCTTTTTAATGAGAATATAAATAGTGCTGCTATAATTTCCTAGACACAAATCTATATTTAACCAGTTATCAACTTCTTTCCGGCAGTCTTTATATATAACAGCTTTCTCCTATTTGTATGTTGAATCGTGGCCAGATGGAAAACAATCTTAATTTCTTTTTTTAGAGGTATAAATGATTGGCACATGTTAAGAGCCATATATATATATATATATATCTGAAATGTATTTCTATTGTTTTTACATACAAATAGACAAGCATAAAATCTTGACTGAATATAACATTTGTGAGTGTTCACATTTTACTTTCAAAATCCTATTCCATTTTTTTCTAAAATGTAATTAATGCAGAGATGACAGAAGCATGCCAAGTTTTACGTGATTTGTGCACAGCAAATAGCCTTTCTAAACTTTATGCATTATCTGAGTATTAGTAGGCTTGAAATGTCCCCATGGTATGACTTTTCCCAGCGTGATGTGAACAGATGTCTATTTATTCCAGAGAGGGCATCAGTGACAGACTAAGGAAACTAGTTCAGATGAACCAATGGGTATATTTAGGTTAATGACAGGAACATGGGTAACTCACGGGCAGCTACATAGCTGAAAGGCCAACCTGCCATAGACAACATGAAACTGCATTCAATTTGCAGGCAGCTCCACTGAAGAGTCTTCCCTCCCCAACAATAATTACTGTTTTTATAAACTTTGGGTACAAGCTTTGTGAATCTTTTAAGGTTTTGAACTTCCGGAGTCCGGGAAGTTTCTTGAACTCTTTGAGTCTCAAAGTTTCATTAACTTCCTGAGTATGAAGACCCTGCCTTCTACCACCAGGAGGCAACATTTCGTTTCAGTTCCCAGGAAACAGCTGCACAACTGCCTCTTCTGAAACTTACATAAAGTTTCATTGCACACCTGACAGAATGGGGAGGTGGGATATTTAAATTAAATTGTGATTAGGTCTTAAGGGCTCATGTACAGATTAATGTTATTGTTGTGGAGGGGGTCCTGGGTCAGCCATCATGGATTTGGCTATGTCACAAAAGCTGTCTCATGCATGCTGGTTCTCTTGTTTTTGCCCTCTCATGCATTTTCTTCCCCATGTGACTCTCTGCCATGTTACTACACCTCATGAGTCCTCACTAGAAGTCTTTTGATCTTGGACTTCCCTGCCTCCAGTACTATGAGAAATAAATTGATTTTCCATAGAAATTAGCAAGTCTATGATAGTTGCTTCCAGAAACATAAAATAGACTAAAACATATTTTCCCACATTCTTTTGTTTTAACTTTTTTCATTGCACCTCTAAGATTGGTATTATTTCATTTTGTTTGGAGTATGATGAATTCTTTCAAACTCTGTGCTAAAATGTTCATTCCACCAAAAAAATTATATCTGTCTTGTCCACTGTCTGTTCTAATTGTCTTATATTTCTCAGAAGCAAACTATCATTCTAAGATATAATTTTAATTCTATATAATTTTATCTAATTTTCGTTGATTATGTTTTCTCTTACTGATCTATTAGTACGCTGGAAAAGACATATACCCAAAAGCTTGGGACGCAAGTATCAAGGTTCTTTATTGGTCATCTTCACAACACCTACCTCTCTAACATTTATCCAGCATAGGAGTTCCTCATGCACGCTCGGTTGTTACAGGTAGCCAGCACTGGAAGGTGTCCAGTCCTCTAGTTGCCACCATCTCTTTTTATATGTTGATCTTGATGTCACCTGCTCCAGGTCCCTATTCTTCTGCTACATCATCTATCTGTATAATAAAAGAATATTTCCTTCAGATAGCTAGAACTTCTTCCTTGTTCCCTACACTCTGATAAACTATTTTTGAATTGGAAAAACCAGTAAAAGAGAGGAACAATGAATTTGATGTGGCATTGTTGCTGTGGTCTGAATCTTTGTGTCCATCCCAAACCTATATGCTAACCCTCAAGGTGATCGCATTAGGAGATGGGACCTTTAAGAGTGAGAAGGTTATGGGGGTGGGTCCCTCACAATGCAAGAGAGACCCCTTGTACCTTCTAATACCTGAGGACACAGCAAGAGGTTACCACCATGTGTGAACCAGGAGGCATATTCAACCAAATTCCAAGTTTGGCATACTCTTGTAGTTTTTACATTTCAAACATATGTAAAGTGAGTTTCTATTGTTCAGAGCCATTTGCCTTATGGTAATTGGTTGTAGTGCCCTTATTTAACTAAGACAGTTATTCAACTGGCATTCTATTTTGTTAAATGGAAGCTAAATCAAAGGGCCATCTCTCACATTTTTTCAAGTTTGGAGTTGCTGAGGCATAAACACCAACCCTTCCTACTCATCCTTCTTAACAATGACACATAATGGATTTGCCAGGCTTTGAAATCAGAGAAAAGAACAGGACAGTTAGAATGTAGTCTCATGGGGTATTCTTTTTAAGTAAGATAAATATATATCTCCTTATATTAGATTATATATATTTATTATACATGTTTATTTTATACATATTATTTATTTAAAATCTATATGTTTTTAAGTTAATCAAATCATTAATATATTAGAATTAAATAATTAAACCTTGAGGCTGGGGAAATTGTTCAGTGGTTCAAAGGTGCTTGCTCACAAACCTGCTGAACTGAGTTCAATTCCCTAGCACCACATAAAAAAGCCAGACACAAAGTGAATCATGTAACTGCAATCCCAACAGGCCTACAGCAATGGGAAGTGGAGCCAGGAGAATGTGGAAGCTTATGGGTCAGTTAGACTAGCACACATATAGCAGCAAAAACAAAACAAAACAAAAACAATGGAGACCCTGTCCCCCAAAAGAAGACAAGAGAGAAAAAAAATATCGTGAGATTGTCCTCTGACTTCCATATGCCTGCTGTGACACACACACACACACACAAATTAAAAATAACAATTGGGAGCTGGAGAGATGGCTTAGCATTTGCCTGCAAAGCCAAAGTGTATGGCACAATGCAGGCCTGGCCCAAGCCAGACCGCATGGCAGAGAAACCAGGAAGTGGCTTCTGTGAACATGGCGTTCTGCGCAGGTCTGGCGTGACAACAGCTACAGTTCCATGCTTGCGAGAAACCTGCTATGAGATGATCTGTCTGGAGACAGGCTGTCATTGGTCACAAAGAGGGGACCACCCCATACAATGATTGGCCAGTCAAGCCCCTTAAAACTCGCTGCACTTCCTCAATAAATGAGTTTGCAGCAGCTCGCCCTCTGCTGCTTCCACCCAACTCCTGGAGTCTGTGTCCTGACTCCGTGCCTCTTACTCCCAACTCAGCAGAGACCTTGCTGTCCCTCCTGGGCTGGCCCTAGGGGGGACCCCAACACCAAAGAACCTAGGTTCAATTCCTCAGGACCCACGTAAGTCAGATGCACAAGGGGCACATGGGTCTGGAGTTTGTTTGCAGTGGCTAGAGTCCCTGGTGTGCCCATTCTCTCTCTATCTCTTTTCTCTCTCTCTCTCTCTGCTTGCAAATTAATTAATTAATTAAAAAAATAATTAGGGGTATGTGTGTGTGTGCACATGCTTGCCTTCATATCCACTGACACCAAGCTTTATCATACATGTTTCTATCCTCCTAATATAATTTGGTCATTCAGTCAGTTGGTCTCCCTCTATAATATCTGTTTTGCAGATAATTTTTTATGTATTTATTTATTTAGTTAGCTCCTTATGACTCTACAGATCTTACCTCCTGAAGTTTTATACCTGAAATGTGGCCATGAAATATTCAGAAGACACTGGATTTCATATTGCTGAATAAGCAGTCTATTTATGCTCTCTGGTGAATCGGCTGCAACAACCGCATCCTTAGCAAAGGGGCTTATATGAGATGATTAAAACTTCCATTTTTATAATGTGTCTCTGATATACTGCCCAGTCAGGCCCTGATATTTATAAAAACCTATGAAATTGCACATGGTATCAGAATACTTCAGTAAGTGAGTTCTGTTTCTTTTTTGCTCACATAAAGACTCATAGGCATGCGCTACCTCACTGTCCTTCAGAATGACTCTAGATTTGTCTGCCTTTATTGTTCTGCCTTTGCAGTGAGGAGAAAGAAATGTTCCACCTTTTCAAAGCCAACCATCCTCCTGGGATTGTGTTCCTAAGCCTTCCCTCTCCTTGGTACCTATTCTTTTTCCCGATAGTTTTATTTTGGGTTGGTTTCTGAGGCAGGGTCTCACTCTAATACCAGGGTGACCTGGAACTCACTCTGTCGTACAGGCTGGCCTTCATCTCACTACCATCCTCCTACCTGAGTTTCCTGAGTGTTGGGATTAAAGGAATGTGTCACCATACTGGCTCCGGCAATATTTTCAAATTATTTTCAGTCTGTTCTTTCTCTCCCTTCTAATATACACTGCTCTCCATATAAGAAAAAAAAATTTTTTTTCTTCACTTGACAGTGGTTTATTCTAGCTTATCCACATAAGCTGTCAGAATTTTTTTGTGCATTTGGCTCTACATGGGTACTGGTGGGTACTAGGGAAGAAAATCTGGCCTAGCAGACTTTGCAAGAAAGTGCCTTTAACCATTAAACAATCTCTCTGGCTTCCATGTTACTTTAGATTGATATTGTCCTTAATTCTTATTTCCTTTTTCTCTTTGATTGTCTGCCCCTTTCTACACGGACACTATTAGCATTAGTTTTTTGCATGTGTGCATGTGTGTGTGTGTAGAGGTGAGAGGACCATCTTTAGTGTTGCCCCTCAGCTTACATCTACCTATTTTGAGACAGAGTCTCTCACTCTCCTACAACTCACTGAATTAAGCAAAGCTGGGTGGCCAGTGAGGCCCAGGGATCTGCCTGTCTCTACCTCCCTAGCCCATTCCATCACACCTGGCATTTCTTTTTTTTTTTTTTTTTTTTTAACTTTTTAAATTTTATTTTAGAGAGAGAGAGAGAGAGAGAGAGAACTGGTTCACCAGGGCCTCAGCCACACTGCAGTCAAACTCCAGACACTTGTGCCACCCTTGTGCTTGCCTCACCTTTTGTGTGTCTGGCTTACGTGGGATTTGGAGAATCGAACATGGGTCCTTAGGCTTTGCAGGCAAGTGCTTTAACCACTAAGCCATCTCTCCAGCCCCACACCTGGTGATTTTTTTTTTTTTTTTTTTTGGTTTTTTCGAGATAGGGTCTCACTCTGGTCCAGGCTGACCTGGAATTAACTATGTAGTCTCAGGGTGGCCTTGAACTCTCAGCGATCCTCCTACCTCTGCCTCCCGAGTGCTGGGATTAAAGGCGTGTGCCACCACGCCCGGCTCACCTGGTGATTCTTAAGTGGATTCTTGGAATTAAACTGAGGTCCTCATGCTTGTGAGATAAGCACTTTATAGGCCTACCTGTTTCCCAAGCCTCACTATTAATTTAATACCAATTCTCCTTTTTCCCTTCTTCAATGTTTAGATTCTCCTCTTTAGATATTCCATTCATTTTTAAAGCTTTACATTTTGAGTGCATTCATTAGAAATTCTAGGTTGGTCTATCTATCTATCTATCTATCTATCTATCTATCTATCTATCTATCTAATCTCCAATATCTACTGTACTTAAATCTGAATGTTTTTCTTTCTGCTCAATTGTTTTACCTGAAGGGCCCACTTTTACTTCAAAAAGTTAAAAGCTGCACAACACATCAAATCAAAGACACATCAGTAGATAAAAACTCAAAGCAAAAAAAAAAAAAACAATGAAAACAAACTGTCTACAAGACCCACAGAGTCTATAGCTCTTCTTTAAAAATGAGCTTTCCACTGCAGGCTGGAGTATGTTTGATATCACTATCTCTAAAATCTCAGTCTCATTTGTTTAATGTAGCTATGATTTTTCTGCCTTCTCCCTCCTTCACAGGACCTCCAGATCAGTGGACTTAGAGGTTGGGTGTGAAGGGACCATAGCCAATAGGATAATAAAAGAGAGTTCTAATAATCAAAGCTTTGTGAGTGTCTTGACTGGGCACTAGTGAACTGTTGATTCTGGGATTCAGTGAAAAATGAAAATGCAAAGTCTTTGTTTTTTAAAAAAATCAAGGGGCTGGAGAGATGGCTCAGCAGTTAAGGCATTTGCCTGCAAAGCCAAAGGACCCAGGTTCGATTTCCCAGGACCCAAGAAAGCCAGATGCACAAGGTGGAGCATGCGTCTGGAGTTTTCAGTGGCTGAAAGCCCTGGCACACCCAATCTCTCACTCTCTCTATTTGCCTATTTTTCTCTCTCTAAGTAAATAAATAAAAATTTAAAAATTGAATTGAGGGCTGGAGAGGTGGCTCAGTGGTTAAGCACTTGTCTGCAGAGCATAAGGACCCATGTTCGATTCCCCAGTACTCACGTAAGGCAGATGCACATGGTAGAGCATGCATCTAGAATTCATTTGCAATGGCTAGAGGCACTGGTGTGCACTTTCTATCTCTCTCTCTGTCTCTTTCTGCCTCTCTCTCTCCCAAATACCTAAATAAAATTAAAATTTGAATTAACTATTGGGATGTGGTACAGCTGAGGAAGATGTGTTCCAGTTTTCTTTTAAGATTTTATTTATTTATTTGAGAGAGAGAGAGAGAGAGAGAGAGAGGGGAGGGAGAGAGAGAGAGAGAGAGAGAGAGAAGGCAAGAGAATGGGTGCACCAGGGTCTCCAGCCACTGCAAATGAACTACAGATCCATGTGCCACTTTGTGTATCTGGCCTTATGTGGGTACTGGGGAATTGAACCCAGGTCCATAGGCTTTGCAGGCAAGCGCCTTAACCACTGAGCCATTTCTCATCGTGAACTTATGCATGTCTAACAATGTCCCAAGTGCTGGTAATGATACCACCCGCCTGTTGTGATTTGAATGCAAAATGCACCCCTCCCCCACCTCCACTGCCATAGGCTCATGAGTTTGAACACTTGGTGTTGGGGTGCTGTTTGGGAAAGCTGGGAAACCTTTTGGAGGTTGGAGCCATGCTGGAGAAAGCAGATAACTGGGGGGTGGGCCTTGAGGTTTTATAACCTGGCTCCCCTTTCTCTATGTTCTCTGCCTCCTAACTGGATGCAATATGACAAGTTCCTTGGCCTTCCACTCCTTCCTCCATGCCTTCCTCACCATGGTGGAATATATATATATAATTATACATACATGTAATGTCTCCTTCCCGTGGAATCATAAGCCACAATAAACTCTTCCTTCCTTAAGTTGCTTTTGTGAGGTATTTGGTTAGTTCTTAGAAGAGCCATTAATAAAAAGCTGTTGAGTAGCAAGGTACAACATTTCTTTCTTGGAAGCACTCCCTTTCTCATCTTCCTTTCATAAACAATAAGCATGCGTTTACTTCGTAAGGTACTGTCCTGTCTTGATTAACCTCTTCTTAACCTTCGTGTACTAATTCAATCTGGACCCAAGACACTGGGCAGGGCAGTGACCAGTCTGGTCTTGGGAGTGAAAGGCAGGGGAAGGTATCATTTACACATATTTTTAAAAATATTTTATTTTTATTTATTTGACAGAGAAGGAGAGAGAGAGAGAATGGGCACACTAGGGCCTCCAAGCACTGCAAACGAACTCCAGATGCATGTGCCCCCTTGTGCATGTGGCTAATGTGGGTCCTGGGGAATCAAGCGTGGGTCCTTTGGCTTTGCAGGCCAACGCCTTAACTGCTAAGCCATCCCTCCAGTCCTATTTAGACAGATTTTATGTGGCTGATGTTCATTGTTTGGGGATGATGGGGCAACGTGTATGATAACACAGAGATTCTAATCAATTAAAATTCACTTATTCTCCAGACAGTGAAGCTGTGCAGGAACCTGTTTCCAAGCTAAATGCACACCACTGGGTTAGATGAAGCAAGGAAGGAGCGCATAGAGTTTCTTCTTGGAACACAGAGTGCGCTTACTTCGTGTGAAATTATTTATCTCTTGGAATTGACTGTATTCCAGAAGAAAACTATAAATGCCTTCAGGGGATTTTGTTTCATGAAGCCTCTTCTTTTACTCTTGTCCTTCTCTCTTTACACACAAGATAACTTTTGATGCATTACATTTTAACGAATAAGAACATGCTTAAAACCCCTTGTTTTGTATTTTACTCAGCAGCCCAGTTTAGGTTCCTACAAAATGCTTTCTAAATTCAGTTTCTTATCATGAGCTCCATCCAGAATAAAATATACAGTGCCCTGGAGCACACCAGCTGTTTATGTACCCAGCCAATATATCTCTCAGAGAGGTCTGCATGAAACACAGGCTATCATTAAAAAAATAAAAATAAGAACCCAACTAAAACATCAAGTGTAGAGCTGCTTGGTGGGATGGAAAGGCAGAAAAAGGAGAAACAAAATCACCTTATTAACTAGCTTACCTTTTGCTTTGAGCTGTGGATTTCTAGATTGTAGTCAAGCCTTTTAAAAAAAAATTTTAACCTATTATGTCTCAGAGCAGATTTTTGTGTGTTTTAAAGTCAAATGGAAGAAAGAAGGTCTGAAAGATGGAGTGATTTTCTTTTAATTAAATTCTTTTATCACATTTTTTTTCCTGTTAGAGAATCTGGGAGGTGAAGAAGAACAATGACTTCAAGTCACCCCCTTTTTTAGACAGTCAGCAAAGGGTGGAGAGGCATCCAGAGTGACCCACAAGCCTTTGTTCAGGAGGGGGGCTCTTTCCCAGAGGTGCTGCCCTCAGTGGATTTCTCTTCAGTGATACCTGCCTGCCCTTGGCAAGGCATTGACATTTTGGCTCAGGCTACCACATAGCTGTTTCTCTGGCTGGACGTCAGCCATCTTAACATGAATCCAATCAGGTACACAGTAAAATCTTCTTCCAAAAATCTGCTTGACAATGGGTAAGTCCAAAGGCAGAGGGCTTGGGACCCTACCTGGAGATTAGGGCCAAGCATCTTAAAAACAGTGGTGGCAAAGCCAAGCCCGACACACCCAGCAAATCCACATTCCACTGTTCTGACGAGGAGAGGCCATTGCCTCCAGAGAGCAGCTCTGTTAGGCTTGGAGTTTCTAGCCATACTCTGTCAGATTACGGGAAGGACGCAGAGTTGATTTATGCTGTTCTCTCAACCTTACCGATTGCTGGAAAGTCAACTCTGTTCATTATTGGCAGGAATGGAGTCCAGTGACAGCTTTGCCATTCTCACTGCCAATGAAGACAGTTGGCTCAGCATAAAGATCCCCCAGGGCACAATGCTCTGTGATGACAGAAGCCCTCTCTGGCTAACAGTCTGCACCTCCTACTATCATCCCACTGATTTCATATCTGGAGGGCCACGTTCTCATATGGGTGTGTTTGTTTAAAAGTGTGTGTGGTGGTTCAAATGTAAAATGTCCCTGTAGACATGTGTTTGAATAGTGGATCCCTAGCAAAGTGATGATGAATTCAGAGCTCTTCTGGTCCAGTTACTTTGAAAAGCCTCATCATAGGCTGGAGAGGAGACTCAGAGGTTAAGGAGCTTGCCTGCAAAGCCTAACAACTCAAGTTCAATTCCCCATTCCCTATATAAAGCCAGATGAACAAAGTGGTGCATGCACCTGGAGTTTATTTGCAGTGGCAAAACACCCTGGCATGCCCATTCTCTCTTTGTCAGTCTTTCTTCTCTCTGTCTCTCTCCTTGCAAATAAATAAATTATATATATAAAGCCTCATCAGCTTGGAACCAATCATGTAACATGAACCTTTAGTGGCATTTTAGATTCAAACTATAATATCCATCCATATAAGAATTGTTTATGACTGGAGAAATGGCTTAGCACTTAAGGCGCTTGACTGCAAAGCCAAAGGACCTAGGTTCATTTCCCCAGGACCCATATAAGCCAGATGTACAAGATGGCACATGAGTCTGGAGTTCATTTGCAGTGGCTAGAGGTGATGGCACACCCATTCTCTCTCTCTCTTTCTCTCTCTCTCTCAGTCACTGTTTCTCTCTCTCTCTCTGCTTCTCTCAAATAAGTAAATAAAAATAAAACTTAAAAAAGAATTGTTGAATGCTTATGATTCAATAGAACCATGTGGGGGACTTACACTCACTCTGGAAACTCTCAGTAGAGAAAGGAAGACAGACACCAGGAAGATGAAGATGACCATACAGTGTCAAGAGGGATGGGAGAAAACATACGGAGAAATCCCTGCAAAGGGTGTCCAGCTGACCTCCTCTAGAGACGCCATTCACAAAGCAGAATAGTTGAATGATATTTCTCAGAAATATTTACTGTACAATCTCCTCTTCTTGCAAAAGGATAAGAGATACAGAATTTGTAGGATAAGTTGATACTACCTACCTCTCCTAGGGCACCAACCAATATGGTGCCAGGGAGGTTGTATCTGTGGGCTACAGATAGAGGACTACCAGTGGACATTAGAAGCAGAGGCAGAAGAAAAATCCAATACCAAAAGATAGGTTGGCAGGGACCACAGCTCATGTGACCTAAAGTGACCTGATGAAACTCTGACCCAGCCAGCTTCCATGGCACAGAGTAGCTTTATTAAATTTCTCTGGAAAGCTCCACTTGCTCAACCACCAAGAGGCCCAAGAGCCGATGATGTGAAATGATAGTGGAGACCTGACGAATGCCAGCACCAGGTCTTGGTGTTTTTTGTGTGCATGTGCAATGTGTGAACTGCAGCCGAACTGCCTGTGGACAGTCTGAAAGCACTGCAAGAAAGAGCTCTGTCTACAGGTGGTTCTGATTTGAGCAGACCTGGTATCTTAACAGCCTGAGTGCTTAGAACCCCAAGAAGCATCTCCATTGACAGACATCTTACTTAGGGTTGTTTAACTTCATCAATGATTTTCAACTCATGGTGAAAACTTGTATATCAAATCTGCCATGGTTTACCTTTTACTATAGAGATTCACAGATGCTGTCCCCATCCTGTTGTGCAAGAAGTTCTGTCTTTTTCTTCCTCTTCTTCCTCTTCCTTCTTTTGAACTAATCTCCAGGCTGGGCGTGTTGGCACATACTTTTAATCCCAGCCCTCAGGAGCCAGAGGTAGGAAGATCACTAGAAGTTTGAGGACAGCCTGAGACTACAGAGTGAATTACAGATCACCCTGGGCTAGAGCTATGCCCTACTTTGAGAAACAAAATAAACAAACAGAGCCTGGAGAGATGGCTTAGCCACACACCAGGGGAGACAGTGTATTAAGACCAGTATAAGACCCGGACATGCTCCTGTCTCTGCCTCTTATCTTGCTATAGATGTGCTGGTATTATACACATGTGCAACTGCATTTGGCTTTCTTTGGGTTCTGGGGATCCAAACTCAACACCTCATGTTTGCACAGATAGCCCTTAACTCATTGAGCCATCTTCTCAGTGTACATTTTTAGCAAGTTCTCCTATTTAGTGATTTGTATGGTTATGAAACTTTGAGAAGCCTTACAGAGTTTATATTGATTTTGAAATAGGGTTTGTTTTCATCAATACACAGCGATGTGTTCCATGATGATATTCTGGTCAAGGACAGACCACATGTGTGTGATGTGGTCACATCGGAACATGTTGCTTAGTTATGTCATAGCCACCTTAGTTTATGTGAGTGGACTCTGTGCTCTGCACATACATTTTCCAAAGGGATAACTCTATCTCCCCTAAAGCTCAGATGACTATTATTATCTATGTTAGTGACAAAAATCAGGAGATTAGTCGGAGGGAAATAATGAAGATTCATTGTAGGGTTGGAGAGATGGCTTAGTGGTTAAATGCTTGTCTGTGAAGCCTAAGGCCCCCAGTTCAAGGCTCGATGCTCCAGGGCCCATATAAGCCAGATGCACAAGGGGACACACGTATGTGGAGTTTGTTTGCAGTGGCTGGAGGCACTGGGGCGCCCAAATATCTCTCAAATAAATAAATAAATAAATAAATAAATATTTTAAAAGATTCATTGTAAAATAGAAGTCAATAAATCAAATCTAGGAATTGGCACTTGTTAGTAAGATTGTCCTCTACACCTCAGATATATTAACATCATAGGGAACATGGACATAGCATCTCCCATGCCCTTCTTTACAGCTGCAAAGTACTTATTTTCAGGTAAAGTGCCATTCATAGGTTGTAGAGATTTGGGCATAAATAATTTAGTGGGACCATTACTTTGTCTACTTCAGCCTTACTTCACTCCCAAAGAACCCTAACCATTGCCTTACTACAACAGATATGCAACTAACAACCCATCAGAGCAGCAGCTCAGCTCTATTTCACTTATGTCCATCAGTCAGAAGTCCAAGGGCTCTCACATCATCTTAATCCTCCAGGCTCTGTGCAGGGGAGACTCTGAGTGCACACATTCCTTTCAGTGTATGGACTTCTGAAACGAAAGGAAATGTTACCTTCTCCCAAATGCAAGGATGCAGCAGACATAACATAGTCGTTATGAGCGTTCAGGTCCATTATAGGGGAAAATAGAAAGAAAACAGGCTTCACCAGGCTCAAAGCAACTTACACATCCAACTGGGTAAACTCCATGTGGTTTCAAGGCGTGGCGACAGTCCTCTGGGGTTCAAGGCCTGTCCCTGGAATCAGAGCTCCACTCACGGGGTCTGTGTTTCTCCTTCAGACGCGCGCTTGTCCGTCTTCTCATAGTTGGATCCTCCGTTTCCCTTTCTGGATGTATTTATTTCTAGGGTCATGTTGGAACATGTATCTAGACATTCTTCACATACCACCTTCTTTGTGTTAAAATAGGTTTTTTGGGGGGTGTCTTATTTCAGTTACTTTTTGTTGTTGTTACTATTATTCTCTTTCTATATTTTCCCCTCATAATATTGTCTTTAGTTATTTTCCTAGTTCCCACCCTGGGGTTCACAGAAAAGCTCAAAACTTAAAAAAAAAAATTGAAATTGGAGTAATGTAAGCTTTATTCACCATTGTACAAACACTTGGTTGTTATGCCATCTTTCTCTCTCCTCCATTTCACTCTTAAATGTACAATAATCTGTTTCTACATGTGCTGCCTATCAGCACAGGTTTATGAATTTGTATACATTTTCCTTTAGATCAAAAAGAAGCAAAGAGTTAAAGCAGAAATACATTTATATATTTTATTTATTAGAGAGAGAGAGAGGGGGGGGGCATTCCAGAGCCTCTAGCCAACTGCAAATGAACTCTAGATACGAGCCACCTTTTGCATTTGGTTTATGTGGTCCTGGGGACTCGAACCTGGGTCCCTAGGGCTTTACAGGCAAGTGCCTTAACCACTAAGCCAGCTCTCCAGTCCAAAAATACATTTTAACTAGCTTCATATCTGCATATGTGCTCACCTTTCCTGAGCTTTTTGGGGTGTATTTTAGCTACTACTTGCAGTACTTTCGTTTCAGGCTGAAGGATTCTGTCAAATATTTCTTGTGATGCAAGTCTGGTAGTGACTGATCCCCTCCTTGTTTATCTGGGAATCTCTGACTCGCTCCTTCATTTTCTCAGGAGTGTTTTGCTGATGTAGACGCCTCAGTTGAGCCTATTCCTTTGTGAGCACGTTGATAACCACGGCCTATGTTCTGTGTGATAGATCTTCTTCCTCTTGCTCCTCTTTTCAGTGTTCTTTCTTTGTTTTTGATCGTTTTGAGTACTGCTCACATTATGTGTACCCTGTTTGAGTATACTGAATCCCATGCCACTCTGATTCTTTTTCAGAAAATGTAGGAAGTTTTTGGTTATTCATTCTTCAAATATTCTTTCTGCATTTTCTCCTCTCCTGTCTCTCTCATTATAATCTGTTACTATATTGTCCATGATGTCACAGGTCCGTGAGGCTGTTAATTTATTTATTTTTCATTCTTTCTTAAAAATTGTCCTTCATACTGGTGATGGATTAACTGCATGTCAAGTTAGCAAAGTCTTCTGATTTTCCATCTGATGTTAGGTCTCTCAGATTACTTTATTCAGTTATTATATCTTCCAATCCCATAACTGCCTTTAAAAAATTTAATTAATTAATTTATTTGAGAGAGAAAGAGGAAGAAAGCAAGCAATCAAGCAATCAAGCAAAAGATAGAAGGAGAAAGAAGGAGGGAGAGAGAGAGAATGGGTATGCCAGGGCTTCCTGCCAGTGCAAATGAACTCCAAACACATGTGCCACTTTGTGTATCTGGCTTTACATGGGTACTATTGAACCTGGGCCAAGAGGCTTTGAAAACAAGCACCTTTAACTGCTGAGCCATCTCTCCAGCCCCCAACTTCAGATTTTTTTATATTTTATTTTTATTTATTTATTTGACAGAGAAAGAGAGAGAGAGAGAGAGAGAGAGAGAGAGAGAGAGAATGGGTGCACCAGGGCCTCTAGCCACTGCAAATGAATTCCAGATTCATGCGCCCCCTTGTGTATCTGGCTTACATGGGTCTTGGGGAGTCGAACCTGGGTCTTTTGGCTTTGCAGACAAACACCTTAACTGCTAAGCCATCCCTCCAGCCCCAACTTCAGAATTCCTAATTGGTTATTAAAAAAATAATTCCTATATACTTACTGATATCTATCTACTTGCTGAACTCTCTCATACTTCACATTTACTTGATTTTTTTGCATAGATTCCTTTAATTCTTTAACCATATTTTATAGCTAGTGTTGCAAGCAAGAATCCTTAGCCACTGAGCCATCTCCCTAGCATTTCATCTCTAGTTTTAAGTCTTTGTATAGTATGTCCAATACCTAGACATGCTCAGTGATATTTTTCTGACATTTTCCTTCTGTTCATGTGCTGTGCTTTTCTCTTCCTTTGCACATCTGATGACTTATTTGTTGTTGAAAACAAAAATATTTCAAGTAGTATAAGTCTGGAAGTATGTTCTTCCTCCATCCTTCAAATCTTCTTTTTGTTTTGTTAAAATATTTTATTTATTTATTTGAGAGAGAGAATAGGCATGCTAGGTCCTCTAGCCACTGCAGATCAACTCCAGGCACACACACATATGCCACCTTCTACATCTGGGGTACTGGTGAATCCACCTGAGTCCTTAGGCTTTGAAGGCAAGCACCTTTACCACTGAGCCATCTCTCCAGCTCCTTCTGTTTGTTTTTATTGTTGCTTTTGTTTACTGAAGCCCTTGGATTGAGCCTATGAACTCTATATTCCTTATCATTTGCAGCCAGTGTCTCTCTTCTTGGGTGTTCTGGTGGCCAGCTAATGCATGGAATCAATGTGTGTCGCAGACTTTGCAGGGTAGCTCTGTGCATGTGACTGCTTACGTCTGCCTTTAATACTCTTGCAGGCAGCGAACACCTCTGCCTCACCTCTCACCTCTTATTCAGAGATAAGAGATCAGAACCTTCACAGGTCGTCTTGATGATGCCCAGTCTTTCTTTTTTTTTATTTTTTAAATTTAAAATTTTTATTTTTTATTGATAACTTCTTTAATTGTAGAAAATACCCCATGGTACTTCCCTCCCTCCCCCCCACTTTCCCCTTTGAAATTTCATTCTCCATCATATCTCCTCCCCCTCTCAATCAGTCTCTTTTTTCCGTTTGATGTCATCATCTTTTCCTCCTATTATGATGGTCTTGTGTAGGTAGTGTCAGGCACTGTGAGGTCATGGATATCCAGGCCATTTTGTGTCTGGAGGAGCACGTTGTAAGGAGTCCTACTCTTCCTTTGGCTCTTACATTCTTTCCGCCTCCTCTTCCACAATGGACCCTGAGCCTTGGAAGGTGGGTTTGAGATGTTTCAGTGCTGAGCACTCCTCTGTCACTTCTTCTCAGCATCATTGTGCTTTCTGAGTCATCCCAAAGTCACCACCATCTGAAAAGAGAAGCTTCTCTAAACAAAAGTGAGAGTAGCATTAATATATGGGTATGGACATTAAGAGAAGCATTTACTGGGCAGTTTGGTGAGCATACTATATACATTTAGCGGGACATCAGCAGACATTACACCCCTAGGGCTCATGATGTCCCAGCGGTAAGTGGCAGTGTTATAAAGCTCTCCATGAGCATCTCGTTTCCCGTTTATACAAGTGCTCTGGTCACCTGCGTACTAGCTCCAGTTGGAATCACGACCTCGGGCAGCCGTGTATTGAGCAAATATTCTCCACAAATATTTTCAGTCTGAGCTCTGAGTCGTGGAATAAGGGCAAGCCCTGAGGTCATATACGGTTTACATAGAAACAATCTTCTGGGCAGGTAGGTGGCTCTTGGGGTGTTCCAAACTCATTTCTGCTCCCCTCAAGAGACAGGCTGCTGGCCTTCCCCACGTTCGTGGTTATGAAAGCAGGCCGCCCCCAGGCTCAGGGATTGTGGGGAGAGGACAGGAATATGCCCAGCTGGAACATGCACTTGCTGACCTTCCTGAGATGCGGTTGTTTTAAGGTGTTCTTCAGAAGACAGCAAACCTTTAGCTAACTCCTAGAGTTCTGTAAATGCAACTTTTTCCAAAAAATATTATTTATTTATTTATTTATTTATTTATTTATTTATTTGAGACAGAGAAAGGAGGGGAGAGAATGGGTGCACCAGGACCTCCAGCCACTGCAAACGAACTCCAGATGCAGTTGCCACCATGTGCATGTGGCTTATGTGGGACCTGGAGAAATGAACCAGGCTCCGTAGGCTTCGCAGGCATGCGCCTTAACTGCTAAGCCATCTCTCCAGCCCTATAAAAGCAACTTTTGACTGTTTTGTAGCTGTTCTTGCTTTCATGGAGGAGTGAATGTTTAGAGATCCTTGGTCCACCTTTGCAGAGCACAGCTCTTTCTGTCTTCATTTGGCTCATTGTGGAGGACGTAGGTAAATTAATGTCAGTTCTGTTAGATTACTGCAGTTGTAGCTCTATCTCACACATTTCCTGTGTCTTTCACACTGCACTTGTCAACTTCTTGTTTCTTCCCTGTCTATCTCATTTCACTCCCAGACACAGGGATGACATCCTGTTCATGCCTGCAGTCTTTTTTTTTTTTTTTTTAATTTATTTTATTTATTTATTTGAGAGAGAGAGAGAGAGAGAGATAGCCAGGTAGATAGGTAAATAGGTAGATAGATAGAGAGAATGGGCATGCCAGGACCTACAGCCACTGCAAATGAACTCCAGACACATGCAGTCACCTGTGTATCTGGCTTACGTTGGCCCTGGGGAATCGAACCTGGGTCCTTTGGCTTTGCAGGCAAACGCCTTAACTGCTAAGCCATCCAGCCTCATGCTTTCATTCTTAATACCTAGGGAAAACCATGACCGTAATTGAGTGATGGACCTTCTTTGGCCTACTTTAAAGACACATGAGAGGAAATGACCAGTTAGACATCTAACAAACATATTTTTGCATCTTCCTTTCAAGGTTTGCTTTTAAGGGTAACTTGTTTAGGATATTCATATTTTTAAAAATTTATTTATTTGAGAGAGAGAGAGGCAGATATATAGAGAGAATGGGTGCACCAGGGTCTTCAGCCACTGCAAATGAACTCCAGACACATACGCCACCTTGTGCATCTGGCTTATGTGGGTACTGGGGAATTGAACCTGGGTCCTTTGGAATAATAGGCAAGTGTCTTAACTGCTAAGCCATCCCTCCAGCATGGATATTCATATTTTTATAGATTGGAGTTAGATATCCTCGATAACAAAATGAATATGTGTCTGTCTTTCTGGACCTCAGAGAAAATTACGCTGACCTTAAAGATTTTCATTGTTTTTCTTCAGTCTTTTATCCTCTTGCATGTCCACCCTAACCTAAGAAAGACTAAGATGGAACCGCAAGGGGGAAGGTGGGCTAGGAATAGTCTCCATAGCGCATGAGAAAGAGGCAGTGGGAAATTATTCTCTTTTTCCTTGGTGATGAAGGGGAGGTGTTTGTGGGCTGATTACATGAATATGAGTTCCATGATTTTTTTTTCTTTTAAATTCTAGCACCAGCAGCAGGGTTCCTTCAGCAGAAATCCTTGATTGAGATGCTAAAGGCACTGAGAAATAAGTGTAGCTGCTAATTAGACACTTTGAGCAGAGTGGAAACGGGAGCCATATAGAACAGCAGGGACTGCCTGTGCTCTTGACATTGACTGTCCAGAGTTTTAGACCGCAGAGGTAATAGACACGCTGTTACTCTCTCTGGACACTTTCATTCGGGAGTCTTGCCAGGTCAGTGACAATATTGGATAAATTGGATAAAAAAAATGACCCCACTCCTTAGTGAGCTAAAAGAGTTTCCTATCTGGATGTTGAGTCTCACATGTCCAGCTCATTCTTCTATGATAAACCAAATACACACACACAAAAAAATGATGTGGATTTTGTGTATGTCTGCATTATGTGTGCATGCATATGTGTGTCTACATGTGCGTGAGCAGGGTGCACATGTATGTGTGAGCCTGTGTGCACATGTGTGTGAAGGTCACAGGTAAATGATGGGTGGGATAGTTTGAATGAAATTGATCCTATAGCCCCAGGTATTTTTTATTTTTATTTATTTATTTATTAGAGATGGAGGGAGGGAGAGAGAGAGAGAGTGAGAATGGGCAGGCTAGGGCTTCTAGCCACTGCAATTGAACTCCAGACGCATGTGCCACCAAGTGCATGTGTCTTATGTGGGACCTGGAGAATCGAACCGGGATCCTTAGGCTTCATGGGCAAACGCCTTAACCTTTAAGCCATCTCTCCAGCCCGCCCCAGGTATTTTTGATTAAGCTTCCCAGTCTGCAGCAGGAGGGGCCCTACTGGAGGAGGTGTGTCACTGGAGGTAGATTGTGAGTCCAGCCCTAGGTGTGTGTTCAGAGTCAGCTTGCTGGTGTTGACTTTGTCTCTCTGCTATGGATGGATGATGACGTGAGCCAGCTTCTTCTACCCAGATGAAGCTTCCACTGAAATCTATGAGCCTGACGTAAGCCCTTTCCTCCCATAAGCTGCTTGGGTTGCATGTCCTTCTCGGTCTCTCTCCACCTTATATTTTTATTCATTCATTTATTTATTTATATTGGTTTTCTGAGTCAGGGTCTCACTCTACCCCAGGCTGATCTGGAATTCACTATGTAATCTCAGGGTGCCCTCGAACTCACAATGATCCTCCTGCCTCTGCCTCCCCAGTGCTGGGATTAAAGGCATGTGCCACCATGCCCAGCCTTCCACATTATTTTTTCCATACAATTATATTTATTTATTTTATGAGAGACAGAGAGAGAGAGAGAGAGAGAGAGAGAGACTTGACCCAGAGCTCATCAGTTACACTAATCTTGCTAGCCGGCTTGTCCTGGGGATCTTCCTATGTCTTCCTTCCTAATGCTGTGATGACAAAGTGTGTCACCATGCCCAGCACTCCCATAGATTCTGGGGATCTGAACTCAGGTCCTCATGCCTGCACAGCAAATGCTCTAACCAT
The DNA here is from genome assembly GCA_036365145.1 of Orientallactaga sibirica. Lineage (NCBI taxonomy): Eukaryota > Metazoa > Chordata > Mammalia > Rodentia > Dipodidae > Orientallactaga > Orientallactaga sibirica. The sequence goes on from JAEOAD010000284.1 coordinate 914,468, forward strand.
GGGTACCATTCCCCAGCACCGACACATGCCTTTCTTTTTCTATTTTTAATTTTTAAGTTTTAATTTTTATTTTTCTTTTTGTTTTGTTAAAATATTTTATTTATTTATTTGAGAGAGAGAATAGGCATGCTAGGTCCTCTAGCCACTGCAGATCAACTCCAGGCACACACACATATGCCACCTTCTACATCTGGGGTACTGGTGAATCCACCTGAGTCCTTAGGCTTTGAAGGCAAGCACCTTTACCACTGAGCCATCTCTCCAGCTCCTTCTGTTTGTTTTTATTGTTGCTTTTGTTTACTGAAGCCCTTGGATTGAGCCTATGAACTCTATATTCCTTATCATTTGCAGCCAGTGTCTCTCTTCTTGGGTGTTCTGGTGGCCAGCTAATGCATGGAATCAATGTGTGTCGCAGACTTTGCAGGGTAGCTCTGTGCATGTGACCGCTGACGTCTGCCTTTAATACTCTTGCAGGCAGCGAACACCTCTGCCTTACCTCTCACCTCTTATTCAGAGATAAGAGATCAGAACCTGCACAGGTCATCTTGATGATGCCCAGTCTTTCTTTTTTATTTTTTAAATTTAAAATTTTTATTTTTTATTGATAACTTCTTTAATTGTAGAAAATACCTCATGGTACTTCCCTCCCTCCCCCCCACTTTCCCCTTTGAAATTTCACTCTCCATCATATCTCCTCCCCCTCTCAATCAGTCTCTCTTTTCCGTTTGATGTCATCACCTTTTCCTCCTATTAGGATGGTCTTGTGTAGGCAGTGTCAGGCACTGTGAGGTCATGGATATCCAGGCCATTTTGTGTCTGGAGGAGCACGTTGTAAGGAGTCCTACTCTTCCTTTAGCTCTTACATTCTTTCCGCCTCCTCTTCCACAATGGACCCTGAGCCTTGGAAGGTGGGTTTGAGATGTTCCAGTGCTGAGCACTCCTCTGTCACTTCTTCTCAGCATCATTGTGCCTTCTGAGTCATCCCAAAGTCACCACCATCTGAAAAGAGAAGCTTCTCTAAACAAAAGTGAGAGTAGCATTAATATATGGGTATGGACATTAAGAGAAGCATTTACTGGGCAGTTTGGTGAGCATACTATATACATTTAGCGGGACATCAGCAGACATTACACCCCTAGGGCTCATGATGTCCCAGCGGTAAGTGGCAGTGTTATAAAGCTCTCCATGAGCATCTCGTTTCCCGTTTATACAAGTGCTCTGGTCACCTGCGTACTAGCTCCAGTTGGAATCACGACCTCGGGCAGCCGTGTATTGAGCAAATATTCTCCACAAATATTTTCAGTCTGAGCTCTGAGTCGTGGAATAAGGGCAAGCCCTGAGGTCATATACGGTTTACATAGAAACAATCTTCTGGGCAGGTAGGTGGCTCTTGGGGTGCTCCAAACTCATTTCTGCTCCCCTCAAGAGACAGGCTGCTGGCCTTCCCCACGTTCGTGGTTATGAAAGCAGGCCGCCCCCAGGTTCAGGGATTGTGGGGAGAGGACAGGAATATGCCCTGCTGGAACATGCACTTGCTGACCTTCCTGAGATGCGGTTGTTTTAAGGTGTACTTCAGAAGACAGCAAGCCTTTAGCTAACTCCTAGAGTTATGTAAATGCAACTTTTTCCAAAAAAGATTATTTATTTATTTATTTATTTATTTGAGACAGAGAAAGGAGGGGAGAGAATGGGTGCACCAGGACCTCCAGCCACTGCAAACGAACTCCAGATGCAGTTGCCACCATGTGCATGTGGCTTATGTGGGACCTGGAGAAATGAACCAGGCTCCTTAGGCTTCGCAGGCATGTGCCTTAACTGCTAAGCCATCTCTCCAGCCCTATAAAAGCAACTTTTGACTGTTTTGTAGCTGTTCTTGCTTTCATGGAGGAGTGAATGTTTAGAGATCCTTGGTCCACCTTTGCAGAGCACAGCTCTTTCTGTCTTCATTTGGCTCATTGTGGAGGACGTAGGTAAATTAATGTCAGTTCTGTTAGATTACTGCAGTTATAGCTCTATCTCACACATTTCCTGTGTCTTTCACACTGCACTTGTCAACTTCTTGTTTCTTCCCTGTCTATCTCATTTCACTCCCAGACACAGGGATGACATCCTGTTCATGCCTGCAGTTTTTTTTTTTTAAACTATTTTATTTATTTATTTGAGAGAGAGAGAGAGAGAGAGAGATAGCCAGGTAGATAGATAAATAGGTAGATAGATAGAGAGAATGGGCATGCCAGGACCTACAGCCACTGCAAATGAACTCCAGACACATGCAGTCACCTGTGTATCTGGCTTATGTTGGCCCTGGGGAATCGAACCTGGGTCCTTTGGCTTTGCAGGCAAACGCCTTAACTGCTAAGCCATCCAGCCTCATGCTTTCATTCTTAATACCTAGGGAAAACCATGACCGTAATTGAGTGATGGACCTTCTTTGGCCTACTTTAAAGACACATGAGAGGAAATGACCAGTTAGACATCTAACAAACATATTTTTGCATCTTCCTTTCAAGGTTTGCTTTAAGGGTAACTTGTTTAGGATATTCATATTTTTAAAAAATTTATTTATTTGAGAGAGAGAGAGGCAGATATATAGAGAGAATGGGTGCACCAGGGTCTTCAGCCACTGCAAATGAACTCCAGATACATACGCCACCTTGTGCATCTGGCTTATGTGGGTACTGGGGAATTGAACCTGGGTCCTTTGGAATAATAGGCAAGTGTCTTAACTGCTAAGCCATCCCTCCAGCATGGATATTCATATTTTTATAGATTGGAGTTAGATATCCTTGATAACAAAATGAATATGTGTCTGTCTTTCTGGACCTCAGAGAAAATTACGCTGACCTTAAGGATTTTCATTGTTTTTCTTCAGTCTTTTATCCTCTTGTATGTCCACCCTAACCTAAGAAAGACTAAGATGGAACCGCAAGGGGGAAGGTGGGCTAGGAATAGTCTCCATAGTGCATGAGAAAGAGGCAGTGGGAAATTATTCTCTTTTTCCTTGGTGATGAAGGGGAGGTGTTTGTGGGCTGATTACATGAATATGAGTTCCATGATTTTTTTTTCTTTTAAATTCTAGCACCAGCAGCAGGGTTCCTTCAGCAGAAATCCTTGATTGAGATGCTAAAGGCACTGAGAAATAAGTGTAGCTGCTAATTAGACACTTTGAGCAGAGTGGAAACGGGAGCCATATAGAACAGCAGGGACTGCCTGTGCTCTTGACATTGACTGTCCAGAGTTTTAGACCGCAGAGGTAATAGACACGCTGTTACTGTCTCTGGACACTTTCATTCGGGAGTCTTGCCAGGTCAGTGACAATATTGGATAAATCGGATAAAAAAATGACCCCACTCCTTAGTGAGCTAAAAGAGTTTCCTATCTGGATGTTGAGTCTCACATGTCCAGCTCATTCTTCTATGATAAACCAAATACACACACACAAAAAAAATGATGTGGATTTTGTGTATGTCTGCATTATGTGTGCATGCATATGTGTGTCTACATGTGCGTGAGCAGGGTGCACATGTATGTGTGAGCCTGTGTGCACATGTGTGTGAAGGTCACAGGTAAATGATGGGTGGCATAGTTTGAATGAAATTGATCCTATAGCCCCAGGTATTTTTATTTTTATTTATTTATTTATTAGAGATGGAGGGGGGGAGAGAGAGAGAGTGAGAATGGGCAGGCTAGGGCTTCTAGCCACTGCAATTGAACTCCAGACGCATGTGCCACCAAGTGCATGTGTCTTATGTGGGACCTGGAGAATCGAACCGGGATCCTTAGGCTTCATGGGCAAACGCCTTAACCTTTAAGCCATCTCTCCAGCCCGCCCCAGGTATTTTTGATTAAGCTTCCCAGTCTGCAGCAGGAGGGGCCCTACTGGAGGAGGTGTGTCACTGGAGGTAGATTGTGAGTCCAGCCCTAGGTGTGTGTTCAGAGTCAGCTTGCTGGTGTTGACTTTGTCTCTCTGCTATGGATGGATGATGACGTGAGCCAGCTTCTTCTACCCAGATGAAGCTTCCACTGAAATCTATGAGCCTGACGTAAGCCCTTTCCTCCCATAAGCTGCTTGGGTTGCATGTCCTTCTCGGTCTCTCTCCACCTTATATTTTTATTCATTCATTTATTTATTTATATTGGTTTTCTGAGTCAGGGTCTCACTCTACCCCAGGCTGATCTGGAATTCACTATGTAATCTCAGGGTGCCCTCGAACTCACAATGATCCTCCTGCCTCTGCCTCCCCAGTGCTGGGATTAAAGGCATGTGCCACCATGCCCAGCCTTCCACATTATTTTTTCCATACAATTATATTTATTTATTTTATGAGAGACAGAGAGAGAGAGAGAGAGAGAGAGAGAGACTTGACCCAGAGCTCATCAGTTACACTAATCTTGCTAGCCGGCTTGTCCTGGGGATCTTCCTATGTCTTCCTTCCTAATGCTGTGATGACAAAGTGTGTCACCATGCCCAGCACTCCCATAGATTCTGGGGATCTGAACTCAGGTCCTCATGCCTGCACAGCAAATGCTCTAACCATGGGTACCATTCCCCAGCACCGACACATGCCTTTCTTTTTCTATTTTTAATTTTTAAGTTTTAATTTTTATTTATTTATTTATTAGAGACATAGAGAGGGATTGAAGAGATAGAGAGTGAGGGAGAATGGGCATGCCAGGGCTTCTAGCCACTGTAAATGAACTCCAGATGCATGTGCCACCATGTGCATTTGGCTTACATGGGACCTGAAGATTCGAACCTGGATCCTTAGGCTTTGGCAGGCATGTGCCTTAACTGCTAAGCCATCTCTCCAGCCCCATTTCTTTCTTTTTTAAAGTTTTATTTATTGATTGATTGATTTATGTACTTATGAGAGAGCGAGAGAGAGAAAATGGGCATGCCAGGCCTCTAGCCACTGCAAGCGAACTCCAAACGCATGTCCTACCATGTGTGTATCTGCCTTCCGTGGGTTCTGAGGAGTCAAACCTGGGTCCTAGGGTTTTTTAGGCAAGCACCTTCACAGTTAAGCCATGTCTTCAGCCAGGTTTCTTTCTTTCTCTCACGTGCTTTGTCATTGAAAAGGCAGCCAATGACAAACACCCCAGGAGCACAAGGACATGTTCCAGTGCTGCATAATTTAGTCACTTGGGATTCGGCCCGGGTGGCTGATCTGGGGTTATTGTTCTGCTCCAAACTCAGCCAACCTGACTTTGCACTTGATGTGCTGAAATTTCTCTGATTTGTACCACTGTCTCCATTAGAGATTGAGTCAAATGGTAAAAGCCAGAGCACCTGTGTGTCTCTGCAGGCCATTCATCCAGTAAATAATCTATATAACCAGGAACTAGAAGTCAGTATAGCACATGTGGTAAGCTGCAAATATAAGCTTTTATAAAATTTTGTTTTTATTTATTTGAGAGAGAGGCGAGCAAGGAGAGAATGGACACATCAGGGCCTCCAGCCACTGCAAATGAATTCCACATGCATGCAACACCTTGTGCATCTGGCTTACATGGGAACTGGGGAATTGAACCTGGGTTCTTAGGCTTCACATGCAAGTGACTTAACAGCTAAGCAATTTCTCCAGCCCCAAAGGTTTTGAGTATAAGGTGTATTTTACTCAGTGTTTTTTTTTTTTTTCTTTCAATTATGCCTCATGAACTCCCAGGTGCCTTTGCTGTTTTCTTTCCAGTTTCATGTTTTTAGTTCATTGTCAAAAGATTCAGAATGTTAGTTACCTTGGTAAAATCATAATAATGACTCACGTCTTTTTTTTTCCCACTGTACATTCCAAAAATCAATTCAAATTTAACTTCTTATTAGATATAAGGTATTTGTGATTTGTAGCATATTTCTTTCAATCCATTTCAAATCATCATGGTAGAGAATTTGCTTTCTAAGTCATCTGTCTTCCTCTCCCCCTTTTAAATATTGGTTGCTTCAAGTAATTTATTTGCTCACTTAGGGACACATCTATTCTTTTTTAAAAAAATGTTTTATTTATGATTTATTTGAGAGAGACAAAGAGAGAGGCAGCCAGACAGAGAGATAAAGAGAGAGAGAGAGAGAGAGAGAGAATGGGCACGCCAGGGACTCTAGACACTGCAAATGAACTCCAGGCACAAGTGCCACTTTGTGCATCTGGCTTACGTGGGTCCTGGGGAATTGAACTAAGGTCCTTTGGCTTTGCAGGCAAACGCCTTAACTGCTAAACCATCTCTCCAGCCCAGGGACACATCTATTCTTACAGGAAAACCGACACAGTTCAGGCTTGACCCAGATTTTGTGTTAGCCCAGGCACATTTCCTGAAATATAAAGAAAAAGTAAAACTTTGAACATGCAAATTTAGTTGTAAACTTCTCACATCTTAGATGGGAGGACAACAAATTATTGCTTCAGATTCATGCATAGTTCAATTTTCAGTCTAGTGAAAGAAGGGAAGCTGGGTGTGGTGGCGCACGCCTTTAATCCCAGCACTCGGGAGGCAGAGGTAGGAGGATCGCCGTGAGTTCAAGGCCACCCTGAGACTACATAGTTAATTCCAGGTCATCCTGAGCTAGTATGAGACCCTACCTTAAAAAAAGAAAGGAAAGAAAGAAAGAAAGAAGGAAGGAGGGAGGGAGGGAGGGAGGGAGGGAGGGAAGGAAGGAAAGAAAGAAAGAAAGAAAGAAAGAAAGAAAGAAAGAAAGAAAGAAAGAAAGAAAGAAAGAAAGGTCGATTGTGTTCCCAGAGTGGCCTGGCGCATGGAGGGCAGTGAGCTGAGGATGAGCCCAGGGAGCACGGGGAGGGGGTGTCCTCTCATCTTTGATTAGTGAGGGTAAATGAAGCCTTCATCTCGCCGCTCTGCTCTAGCTGTCCAGTTCAGAGCCTGGGTGTTGGCCAGTCATTTGCAACAAGAAGTCATCCTTTGCCAGAGCCAGCCAATTTCAAGATTCCCCACTTCCAGAAGTTTCCCAGCTTTATGCTCCCTCTCCATGTGTGAAAGCCCCAGTCCCCCCACCCCCAGCATCCCACACAACTGTCCCCGCACTCTTGCCCGATCATTGGTCCTGGCTACCACTTGCATAGAGGTGACATTGATAAATGGTCATCCGGAAGTCACACAGTGCTGACCTGGGCAGCAAACTGATAGTCCCTGACATGACTTCCCCAGACCTACTCCATGAAGCCATCAAGTGGAACCCCCAAGGCTAATGAAACTCTTCAGGCTTGCTGCTTGAGGTATTGATTCCCATCAGATGTTAGCTACTTCCTGTTGAAAGGTCATCCAGGAACTGGAGAAATTTCCCTCCCATTCTGTTCTTTAAGACAAAGAAAGTAAAAATCCCTTCCAAACAATGGCACATATCACTCATAAAGATGACTTTGAAACTTGAGGTCATGGCCAGACACCTAACTCAAAGTCATCGTTCACAAATGTCCTCTTTATGTGCTCTGTGACATCCTAAAGAAAAAGGCTTTCCAGAAAAACAATTTATCATGCCAAATCTAATTCACTTTCTATAAGATGGATTCCAATTTTCACAGCATGTTGTCTTCTATTTAATAAAAACTGGGGCACACAATATTCCCTTCATTAAAATGTTTAAGAATTAAAATGAGTTTTCACCACTTTATTTATTATTATCTTTAAAAGTTTCACGCATTAATATTGTATTGAACACTTTCTAATTTTAGTCATGGATTTATTAAATAAAAAGCTAATAAAAGTAAATCATTCAATTTTCATATTCATCAATTACTTCGTGTGATCAAAGCTTGTGATTTTATAAATAGGCTGTGGGAATCACAACCTTTTAACAATTGATCATTCTTTTGAAAACACTGAAATTTAGATTGAGGGACTCTGTAATCTTACGACATATTTATTCCTTTTTTTTTTTTTTTAAAATTACTTGTTTGTAAGCAGAGAGAGATGGAAAGAAGAAAGACAGAGAGAGAATGAGCATGACAGGGTGTCCAGCCCTTGCAAACGAACTCCTGATGTACTTGTCCTTTTGTGTATATGGCTTTATGTTGGGTGCTGGGGAATTGAACCCCAGTTGTTAAACTTTGCAGGGAAGTGCCTTAACTGCTGAGCCAACTCTCCAGCCCATCATTTTTTTTTTTTTTTTTTTTTTTTTTTTTGAGGTAGGGTCTCACTCTAGCTCAGGCTGACCTGGAACTTTGTACATTTGGCTTTATATGGGTACTGGAGACTTGAACCCGGGTCATTAGGCTTTGCAGGAAAATGACTTAACCCTGAGCCATCTCTTCATACCTCCAGCCCATTCTTTAAGTTCTGAAACTTGACTCCTAGTAGAAAAAAAATAAATAAATAAAACCAAAAACTCTCTGGGTGGTTAAAAGAATTGCATGTGTGGACCTACAGAGATGAGATCAGATGGAAGAATCGACACTCCTCTCCATTCCTCAGGTAGGTCAAGGCCACACAACTTCAGACAGCTCATGTTTCACTTGGGCTGGAGAGATGGCGCAGCGGTTAAGTGCAAACATGAGAGCCTGAGGGGCCAAGGACACCAGAGTTCCAATTTCCAGATCCCAGGGAAATGGTCCTACAGGAGAGCCGAGACCTGAGAATTGTGGGAACCCTGCAAGGTCCAGAACTGGTTAAAGAGAACCTGGCTCAGAAGAAGACTGAGCCAAAAACAACAGAGCTGGGCACCTCATGTCCATTCCTGACTGCTGCAGGCCAGTGCCCCATCCACAACCCAGAACTTGGGATGCCACACCATACACACCCACACACACCCCACATTATACAATACACATACACACACAAGCAAGAAAAAAAAAATGTGTCATTTAAGTTTTGTGAGAGTGAGTACGGGAACATGTGGGGAGGTCAGAGGACACCTTTTTTTGTGGGGGTGTCAATATTTGCCTTCTGTCTTGTCGGAGGCAAGGTGTGTAGGCTAGACGTTGTGAAAGCTTCTGGGACATCTTCCTGTCACCACCTCCCATCTCATGGTCAGTGCTGGGATTACAGACGTCGGTCATAGCTTCCAGCTTTTCTATGGGGTCTGCAGATTAGAATTTGTGTCATCAGGCTTGTGTGGCAAGCATCTTTGTCCACTGAGCCATCTGCCCAGCCCCACACAGACTTCTTTCCCTCTCTGGTGACCTTCTCTGATATCCTTACTTGCCTGGGTACACGTGCACCCCATCATCTTCCTCCGCTCTCTTCCTTTTTCACAGCAGGGCTTGGCTGATGGGAGAGTGGAGTGTCAGACATGTAATGAAGCACTTAACACTTGTTCATCAGAAATGGAAACCAGACTTGAAGCAAGACTTCAGCTCTTCAGCTCACAGGCTGTGTGACCTTAGAAAGATCCCAGCCACCCTGAACTTGAGTTTTTCCTGACGCCATGTCAACTGCACAAGAATGCTGAGACACACACAAAAAGGGATAAGCTGTAAATGGGCGTTGTCCACACTCAGCTTTGTCTTAGTGCAGCCTGTGATGATATTGCTCTTACCATGTTCCCATTCCTCCGATAGGAATGTGAACATTTCATATGGTGATGACCACTGTTCTCGTACGCATCCCATCATCTTAGTGGTTTGGGCAGAGTAAAAGAAATGATTCTTTAAGTGAAAGCGACTGCATGAAATAAGAATACAACAGTGTCAGGTCCTGGAAGCCTTTGCATAATCAAACTTAAGTTCAGGGAGGAGATCAGTATTCCAGAGGACATCTTCACAGCCCCAGCTACAGAAGCTTCTCGGATTTCAGAATCACTGCATTCCCAGTTTCGCAATTCACCATCTACTTATCCTCTTCCCCTAGAAATTTCCTTGTGATCATGAAGGGCTAACGTTCCTGATATATCCATCTCTGCCTCCTCTTCTAACAAATGCAAATTATACCTTGCAGCAATGATACCATATTGTGCTCACAGTGATATTTAGTTTTGTTCCCCTTTTTGAAGTTCCAAACTTGCTGTTGTTGTAAGTGCCAGTTTTAAAGGAAATATGTCACTATTTTTGACACTTCTAACTCCTTTGAAAATGAATTGTGTTCATTTTTATTTGGCCCATAAAAGAAAATGTGTATTTTGTATTTCCTTTTACTAATGTATTGAATTATTTGTTTGCACACATTTTGATTTTCAAAATTGGGATTTCCAGGCACAGTTTGAAAGACAAAGAAACCAGATATAGCAAAGAAAACCCCATGCTGAGCCTGACCCAGGTTACCATAACAGAACGAATGCATGCAGCTGAGGCTTCACACACCTCGGCTTTCAAGCACTCATAAAACTCTAATATCACAGGGCTGCAACTTGTATGCACAGAGTAGCCAAGGGGTTAAACAAGCTTTCTATTTTATGGGCCTTTAAATCCTAAGTGATGTTCTGTATTGCACATTACGAGGGCAGCCATGAACGGGCATATATAACTTCTTCTTTTTTTCTTTCATTCTTCACATTATCTAAGTAAGATTTTGAAAGGTGGTAACATCCCGGGAGCAAGGAAAGCATAAAAGCACTCACCAGACACAGAAGGTGGGGGAGATGCATTAAGCTTAGCCCCACTTTGGAAGATATATGTGCATGCACACACAAATGCTCACACACGCACACATACCATCACGCACGCACACACACACACATGTGCATGCACTTGCACACTTCCAGGAAACACTGCCAGAAAGGTTTTAGGTTTGCTTTTATGAAAGAACAAATTGATCTCTGCAGTATTTGGAAGATTTTGTTTTAAGGTCAAGATTTCTTTATACACCAAGGCCATTATCAATGAGGAAAGACCCATTTGAGGTGTATATTTAGACACATCGAGTGGTCATGGTTTTTTGACTCATGTATATATATATATATATATATATATATATATATATGTTTTTTGGTAGCTGGAACTCAGTCATTTTGGTTTGTCTCCAAGGTGAAGTTTTAAATTTCAAACCTTGCTAAATTTCTCAAGGTCTCAGAACCTATAAGCTTTGTGGCTATGGCTTTTATGACCTATTCTTTGTAATTCATATTAATGCATACTTAGTGAAGTAGTTGCCTACATATAGAACTTTTATCTTCAGCAGTAGGAAGCATTCTCTTCATGGACTGAAAGATTATAATACGATACAGGTGAATGCTACTGGCATGTATATATTTGTGCATAACTCAAAAGTGGTGCTTTTTTTTTTTGTAAAAGGAAATCAACAACCTCATGTATAGTGATAAAATACAGTAAGAACAAATAGTCCCATACATTTAGAAATGTGAGATAGTATATGTGCTTTTTAAATATACATATCCAACTTTACTTCATGGTGGAAACATTTTTTTAAATTTTATTTTTTAGAGAGAGAGAGAATTGGCACACCAGGGCCTCAACCAACTGCAATCAAACTCCAGATGCTTGCATCACCTAGTGGGCCTGTGCAACCTTGCACTTGCCTCATTTTTGTGTGTCTGACTTACATGGGATCTGGAGAGCTGAACATGGGTCCTTAGGCTTCCTAGGCAAGTGCCTTAACCACTAAGCCATCTATCTCTCCAGCCCGTGGAAACATTTTAAATTAGACCTGCAGAGAATTAAAAACATCTTGGTGGTTTTCATTTTGCATTAGGTAGCACTAACTAAGTGAATTATTTTAACTAAGTGGTTTGAGTTGTCTTCCATTACTGGTCAGGAAAGGTACAAGAGCAATGTTACCTCAAACTTGAGTTTGTGAAAATAAAAGGAGAAAATAATGGGGCTGTGAAGTACAGACCGTCATAGTGCATGGCTTTCCAGATTCTAATGGAGAGTCAAGTCATGACGACAAATACCTTGGTGCAATTTGCAGGAGCAAATCATGCATTATATAAAGTCAGTAATTTTATCTTTAGTTATTGGTTAAGCTGTTGTTGAAATGAGGACAGATTTTATCTTTCTGTGGGGTTCATGGTGAGTGTGATATGCAGCTCAGGCATCTCTTTAAGTGACTTCATGGTTCTATTTCACCTTTAAGCTGTCAACACAATACATTACACTCATAAATTTGCCAATCCCAATAATCAATATGTTGCATTATCTGTTGCTACATGGGTAGAGTTGGCTCCATTTGATTTTGTTTATATTTTTTGTAGTTTACTTCTAAATGAAATAATCTCTTATATTGTTTGTGCTTGGTAAGTACTAATAGTGTTCAACAAAATATACAGGATTTTTTCCCATTTTTCTAGCGTTTGTAAGAGTTGATTTGAAAATTGAATTATGATTGCATACTAAAGTATTTTTCAATATTCAATTTTGTCATATTACATTTAATGATTTTTTAAAAATTCCAGCTTGAAGCAGTTTTGATTAAATTACTTTGTCTAGGAATTTAGAAATTTTTTTCTCTCCATTGTCAAAAGTATTGGTATAAATCTACTGAAAAGTGTGCATAATAAGATATTCTCCTTGGGAAGTTGTCGTGATTAAATGCAATGACAAATACCACATATAATGTTCTTAGAGCAAGCCTAAAACATCAAATGGTTGACAGAAACTAGTCTTACAACTTTTATCATTGCCTTTTAAGTCTCTGATCTATTTCTAGGTGTGTTTCATTCCTCCCAACTGATATTAATCCATCCCCTTACTTCTAAAACCAATTTGCCTTATTTATCCTTTTCCTTTTTGAACTTGTCAGAGGTTTCTTGAATTTTGGTCTGTCATAAAAAAAAAAAAAACACATCTTCCCATGTTGATTCTTTATATTGTATTTGGTTTTGGAGTACAGTGATTTTTGCTTTGTCCCAAAAAAGTATTCTTTCTTTCTTTTTTTTTTTTTTTTTTCCCACCAGATTTGTCATGTTCTGGTGTAGTGTGCTTAGTTGAGAAAAGTTTACCTTTTATATTTTCTAACTAGAGAGAGTTTTTTTTTTTTTTTTTTTAAGTAGGATTGGTTGATTTTGCTCAGCATGGTATCTTCAGTTCCACCCACTTTCTTGCAAATGACATAATTCTTATGTATGGCCAAGTAAAACTCCTTTGCATATATGTTCCATATTTTCTTTACTTATCCATTGATAAATGGGTGATGGAACCAAAAAAGATACTTTTCAAATGAAGAATAGAAATCATCTTGTAAGTACATAAAAATGTTCACAATTCTTAATCAAAACTACATTGAGGGGCTGGAGAGATGGCTTAGCGGTTAAGGCGCCTGCCTCCTAAGCCTAAGAACGCTGGTTCCAATCTCCAGGTTCCACGTTTAGCCAGATGCAAAGTGACACAAGGGCGCAATGCCGCACTTGACCACAAGGGGGCGCACACATCTGGATTTCGTTCACAGCAGCTGAGAGACTGCTGGCACGCCCATCTCTATCTGTCTTCCTCTCCCTCTCTCTTTCTCTCTCAAAAAAAAAAAAAAAAAAACTACATTGAAGAACTGGGCATGTTGGGACATGCTATAATCCCAGTACTTGGAGGCAGAGGGATGTGAAACAGTAAAACAGTTCAGGATCATCTTTGGCTACACAGCAAGTTCCAGGACAGCTTGGTCTCCATGAGACCTGTCTCAAAACAAAAAAACACCCCCAAAATGAAGCAATAGCAGCAAAGAAAAAGTGAATTGATATTGCATCTCCCCGCAGTCAGAGTGGCCAACATCAAGAAAGCAAGTTCAGTAAGAAGTCCTGGCAAGGATGGGGTTGGGGAGTTTTTGAGTGTAGATATTGTCCTTCTTCAGAATTCTGTAAATCATATTCAACAAGTTTATATTTCTATATTTTATTGAGGATGAAACCCCCCCATGGTAAATGAATTAGATTTAGTGATCTTATGCAGAGAATACAAATAATTTATATGTAACATTATATATTCATCTCTCTCTCTATATATATATATATAAATATGATATATTACAAAAATAAGGATGAAAGAACAACTGTTAACTTAAATTGTGAAACGCCTCATTATTAGATATACTTATGATTAGTCTTAAGATGCTTTGCATTTTCCATGTTATCCTTTTATTTAGATGTAGCCAAGTTGGATTTTCAAAAATCTATTCAACTTGCTTTTAGTGGTACCTAATAAATTATATCTATATCTTTCATCAATTATAAAAATGCCTGTGCTCTTTGTCTTTGAATATTGCCTTTCCATTTCTGTTACCTTTCTGCAAGTCTAGTAAAGATATTTTGAAATATGTTTATTTATTTATGAGAGAGAGAGAGAGAGAGAGAGAGAGAGAGAGAGAGAGAGAGAACAGGTACACCATAGCCTCTTGCCACTGCAAATGAACTCCAGACACATGCACCACCTCGTGCATCTTGATTTATGTGGGAGGTGGGCAATCAAATCCAGACTGACAGGCTTTGCAAGCAAGTACCTTTAAGAGCTGAGCTTTTGCTCCCAGCCCTAGTAAAGATATTTTGAAATACTTCATCCTTCAAAGTGTTTAACCTTTCTATCCCATTTTTTCATTTTTGGTTGGTTTCAATACTCTGGGTAATTTCTTCAGATCTATTTTCCATTTTTCTAATTATCTCTTTCAGCATTGTCTAAAAGTTAATTGATAGTTTAACTTCATTTTTTTTTGTTTTGTTTTTTGAGGTAGGGTCTCACTCTAGTTCAGGCTGACCTGGAAGTCACTATGTAATCTCAGGGTGGCCTCGAACTCATGGTGATCCTCCTACCACTGCCTCCCGAGTGCTGGGATTAAAGGCGTGCGCCACCATGCCCGGCTTAACTTCAGTTTTTATATTCACATATCACAAACCATGCATTTCATCATATTTTCTTTTTCTGTTATATTCTCGTGTATATAATTACTATAGAATGTTATTATTTATCTTTTGTATTGTTTTATTTCTCAGGTTTTTTTGGGGGGGAGAGAGAGAGAGGAAGAGGCAGAGAGAGAATGAGCATACTAGGGCCTTTCCAGGTGCCATGAACAACTCCAGACATGTGAACCCCCTTATGCGCATATACAACATTGCACTTTTGCATCTGGCTAAATGTGGGACCTGGAGAGAGATGAATACTGGTGCTTCACTCTCTTTTTTTTTTTGTTTTTGGAAAGAGACACAGAGAGACAGAGAGAGAGGGAGAGGAAGACAGATAGAGATGGGCGCACCAGCAGCCTCTCAGCTGCTGCAAACGAAATCCAGATGCAAGTGCCCCCCTGTGGTCATATCAATGGATATCCCAGCGCCTCCTTAAGCTTTCTGTATCTGTGATGTGTTCACTCATTTATTTGCCAAAATTGTGTGTAGGATACAATGATCTCTGCGGTGTAATAGAAGTTATGATAATGTCAGGGAATTGGCTTTCATGTGGTGTCATAATTGGCCAGTAAGTCCTCATAATTACTCAGATCTCTGAAGAAAAAAAAAACCCAAATCTAGTTTTTGCCTCTTCTCAGACTCAAGGCATTTCTAGAAACACCGCCTCTGATTGCATGCAGGGTAACAGAATGGGGTCACTGCAGAGGGAAAGAACAGAGATAGAGGCATACATTCTACATCTAATGTTGGGCAGGAATAGAGTCCAATCAATGCAAAAGCCTCCGGTTTAATACTTACAATTACACATAAAAACATAACACTGAGATTTTTTAACAGCAAAGCAACATATGAAAATCAATATTAAGCACCAGTATGTGTTGTTCCCAGGAAAATATCAGATGAAAAACCTGTGGAAATCGATATTAGTGACTCAAACTTTCAGATATTTTCTATGTGCCATTGCTGCTAGATGAAGAAATTCGTATTAGTGACACTGATAATGTGCACGATTCTCATTAAAGAATCGCCTGCTTAATAAGTATTTGCTATAGGATTGGCTTGTCTCCAGACCCTCTTCCCACCCTTTTTGGCATTACTCTCTCAGGAGAGTCTGACACTTCTGATAAGTGTGACTTGTGGTAGTTGCCACCTAAGTGTGGGGACAGTAGAATGTGCGTGTTAATGGTGCTGGCCTTGGCAGACGATAGAGAATAGCAAGCTTGGTGTTTGCATGTTGATGACATTGCTAATGTGTCACAAAAGGAAACAAAAACAGATGCATAATTTCACCTTACCTTACCATACCTGTTTTTTCCCCTCTCTCAAATAATAAAATGAACATTTCCCTTGTACATATCTTCCAGAAATATATCATGGTCTCCCCGTCTCTTACCCAGTGGTAACCTGGTTGATGTGAACTCAAAATTTTAGTTAGGTAGCAATGCCAGCTTAGATACACCTGCTTTGGGTTAAATCTCCATCAGAGGATAATTTTGCACGAAGATGTGTTCCCAGTTTCCACGGTGTTTTGAAGCCCCTTGTACAACATGACTCTGACAACTCTCGACTTGATGATAATTACACCGAGGGAGAAGCCGTTCCAGGACCTCTTGTTCCCTGCTTTGTTGCTTTGGGAAAGCATTAGCGTCCATAATCAAGGTCATGTTCATAACTCCTTTGCTCAGCGATCTATCTTCCTAGAAGTCTTGGTGAGGCATAAGTACCATCATCCCTCAGGCACAGATCAAGCCAGGCTTCTCAACCTATATCCTTATTTGTAAAATTGACTTAATATGTATTATTAATGTGTGGCTGCATGTGCCTGTTCAGGTGTGTGCGGTTCAGTGTGTGCGTGTGTGTGTGTGTGTGTGTGCGCGTAGGTCTGAGGAAAACCTTAATTGTCACCTTCGGAAACTCTGTCCACTTTTATTTTATTTTTATTTACTTCTTTATTTGACAGAGAAAGAAAGAGAGAGAGTGAGAGAATGGGTGGTGTGCTATGGCCTCCAACCACTGCAAACAAACCCCAGATGCATGCACCCCCCACCCCCCCGTGCATCTGGCTATCATGGGTTCTAGGAAATCCAACCTGGGTCCTTTGGCTCTGGAGGCAAAAACCCCAACCACTAACCCATCCCTTCAGCCCTCTGCCCACTTTTTTTTTCCAGTTTTTTGAGGTAGGGTCTCTCTCTAGCTCAGGCTGACCTGGAATTCACTGTGTAGTCTCAGGGTGGCCTTGAACTCACAGCGATCCTCCTACCTCCGCCTCCCAAGTGCTGGGATTAAAGGCGTGCACCACCATGCCTGGCCTCTATCCACTTTTTTTTTTTTTTATACAGGGTCTTTTATTTCTTGGAGCTCACCAATTAGATTAGACAAGCTATTCAGAAAGCCCCAGGGATCCTCCTGTCTGTACCTCCCCAACACTGGAGTTACGGGTGCATGTGACCTGGCAATTTATTTGGTTATTGGAGATTGAATGCAGGTCTGCAAGCTTGCAAGGCAAGTGCTTTACGGACTGAGCATCTCTGCAGCCAAGATTCGCATCTAAATATCATGTTTCATGAGCTGCCATTCTCCAATGGAATGATAAATGTAAAAGTGCATCTGAAAATTAGAATGCCATCTGCATAGGTGAAGACGCCATTCAAGATCACACCCACAGTCATGAAATCAAACGGATGTAACTCTATGATATTAGGGGAACAGGCAGTAAGAATTAATTGTGCACCAAAGTCTGAACCCTTTACGGCCTAGGAAGCAACACTGTGGTTAAGCCCTAGCTGCTTGGAATGGATTTAGTCATTGCTCTGCAGTGCTATGTTACAGTAAGGTGTGTGTGAGTCCTTGACCTAATTTTCCTGGAAACTGCTCCTGCCGGGAAGTAGTTAAAAAAGATGCTCTGGCCTGTGGATCTTAAAATTGTTTTGTTAATAAATCCAGAACAGGCCCTTCTAACCTAGCGAAAGAGAAGTGTGATCACGTTTAAATATGCAAAATTTAAAAGAAAAAAAAAGAAAAGGTCCTACTTGAACACATTTTCAAATCATGTTGAAAGAGATTCATAATTTGACAAGGATGTGTGAATCTAGGTTCTGATGTTCAGAAGTATAAATAAAGCAATTTGCAGCCCACATTACATAAAAAACCCCGAGAGCTTTGCATCCCCTATTCGCAAACTGTCCTTTGTCTTTCCCCATCCCCATAATTAACTAGTTCCTATTCATTAAACAATGAAACAGACAATTAAATAGTAATAATAGTACTTTAATTATGAAGGTATTGTTATCTGAATAGATGTAGAAAGGGAGATCACTTTAGCTGCGTTGAAACGTTTGCTTGTCTGCTTTTTAAATACAGAAGAAGAAAATGTTCATAATTTCAGGGCCGCTAACAAGAGAAAGGACAGAGTCGACCCTCAGAAGACCGTTTCTGGTGAACAGGGGAGTCTCACTTATCACTGGAGCAAACGTTGATCAGTGCATGTGAATTCTCTGCAAGCATCCTTCGCATTTCTTCAAGAGGCATCTCTAACCATGCTAAGGATCATCAGCAAGTATTTTTAGACACAAGGATGCATGATTAAGAGGAAAGTGCTGTGCTTGATGACTTTCAGAGTCTGTTAAGCACCATAATAGTGGGGTTAAATTCAATTTGAACTACTCCTTAAATCTTCTTTCTCCCCTTTGGGTTGAGTGTGATCCTCAATACCACAGTTGGCTCTTGTATGATTATATTTTGATACAACTGAATAAATTATCATATCTCTAGTTATGCAAAAACAAACTGCATTTGCAAAATGTTTTGTCCCCAACGCTGATAACAGTTCTCCACACTTGAGATTCTATTTCACAAGAAAGAGCTTCACATATAAACAGTGTTGTGTTTGATGGAAGCAAAACACTTTTTCTTTCACACAGTCATGCCCCAGGACAAGGATAGCTTTGATAATCAGAAAGGAACACTTCCTTTGTATTTCATGATTCAATATAAATTTAGCATTTTCTAAGTTTTATATATGAACCAACAAGCAAGGTAGTAATGTGTGGCCATTACACGTAGATTTCAACTTGTACTTTGCCACTGAGAAGTTCTATGACCCTGGGAAAATGACCTCTTTAAGCCTCAGTTTCTCCTTCTGTAATTCAGAGCTAAATTGTATGTGTTGTGGACTAAGTTGTGATTCCATATGGAACAGCACAGACCCAGTCCAGTGTGCATGAAGGAGCTTCACGTGCCACCATGTTGCTTGGCTTGGGCGTTCTCTTCTGCTCTGTTGGTTCCTCAATGCAATGGACCACTGACTTTGCCTGGAAAATAAAGCAAAGCGGGTTTGTCATCCCCCCCCCACATTTTTCTTATCAAGAACATTTTTTTTTCTGAGGTCGGGTCTCATTCTAGCCCAGGCTGACCTGGAACTCATTATGTATTCTCAGGGTGACCTCGAACTCATGGTGATCCTCCTACCTCTGCCTCCCGAGTGCTGAGATTAAAGGCGTGTGCCACCACGCCCGGCTCAAGCACATTTTGACTTTTGGGTACTCCTGATAGTGATGTTGCTTTTCTCACACCAGGGACTGTCCAGGCCCTTCACTGTGCTGACCTGATCCACGGGTCTGAGAGGGGAGGTGGCTGTGGCTGCAGGTGTCCCGCAGCTCCTGGGATGCCATTTCCCAAGTATAGCAGCTCTTCGCCTTTGTTCAGTTCAGAGACCTTCCTCTGGCCACTGAGACACAAAACAGTCGTCTATTATTAAAATCTTGGAGGTGAAGTAACCTCAGGTTCCCTGGGGAGTTCATGTGCATTTCAGGTTTCTGCCCTGGTGAAAATTGACCCTCTACTTAGGCTCCTTAGATATTCCTCATCAACAGCGCGCCCATGGCAGAATACTAACTGGGAAGTGATTCAAACACCTGAAGCATAGAAAGCTTAATGTAAGCCCAAATATTAGAGAACATTAACTTGGATGTGTGAAATTTGAATTTACAAGGTCAACTGTAAGCACAGGTATCGTCACAAAATGTGTGTTTAGAGTTCTGGGGTATGGTCTTCTTGCTCTTTGGGTTCATAATGTATCTGTCCTTAGGCCAGGCCCGTAGGCTGATGTTGGCTGTGAGGCTTTTCAATAACCCTAAGTACACGAATAATTCCCTGTGTTTTTAGCTCAAGAAATAACAGTTCCTTGTTAGTCTACGACAAGCTTTGCAATGCATCCCATTTTCTCCTGGCAAGAAATTAAAGTGATCCAAGGAACCATACGAACTGGAACACTTTAGGCTGAGGGGTACGTGTCCATCAAGGGTCCCCAGTGGGTCTCAAAACACTGATCTCTAAGGTGTCACACAACCACTGGACATTCAACAACTTACCTTTGTCCCTTTTCTGAATGTTACCAATGAAAAAGTGCTTTGATCAATGTGGTAATCAATTTTTTTGTCAAGGTCATATTGTATTTCATGAATAGACTCCCTCATATCTTCTTTTGTTAATTAATGACCTCATGAAATCTGAAAGAATTAATATTCTTACTGGTATCCACACGATACTCCTAAGTGATATTCAATAGTACATATCCGAAGCTACTAAACTGTTTTCAATCTAGTCCCTAGACTTGATATGAATGCCATTTTGTTTCATATCTCACCATTATTTCAGTTCCTTAGAGCAATGTTTTGGGAGTACTTAATTTAAGGTCATATTAAGGGCAGATGACCTCAGGAATAAAACATGGGTCTCCCCTCAGTTGCTTGCTTCTTGAGTTGGTTAAGGAAAACCACATTATCTCTTTTTTTTTTAAATTGATTTATTTGAGAAGGAGAGAGAAAGAAAGAAAGAGAGAGAGAGAGAGAGAGAGAGAGAGAGAGAGAATAGACACACCAGGGCTTCTAGTCACTGCAAACAAACTCCAGATGCATGTACCACCTTGTGCATTTGGCTTACATAGGAACTGGGGAATCGAACCTGGGTCCTTAGGCTTCACAGGCAAGTGTCTTGACCACTAAGCCATCTCTGTAGCCCAACACATTACCTTTTCAGGGAAGCAAAATGAAAAACTTCACATATCTACAGCAGATTCTGTGCCAATGACCATACATACATTACCTCATTTGATCCCCCAATCAGCAATGTCCTCGGCATGAATGTGCACATTACAGGCAGGGAAACGGAGGTAAGAGTTTGACTAACTTGCCATGAGGCATGCAGCTGGAGGGACATGAATCAGATGGAAGTCATTCTGTCTTCCTGTAGTACAGTGCCTCTGGTTACACATGAAATGGGCAGACATGAGATTACTATCCAAGAAAGAAGAGCGCCAATCCTACAGCGAGCAAGTCAATTATCACGGGATTCGGCAAGGGCTGTAAATGTTCACAGCTGTGTTGAGGTAGAGGAACCCAGGAGTGTGGTGAGGACTGGAGAGGCCAGCTGGAAAGAACTGGCTGCTGAGTTCCTAAGAGCAGAGCTGGAAAGATGTGGCAGATCAAGAAGGGAACGGGTCCTCAGGGTTTTTTGTTCTTGATGACAAGAAGAAGTTGATGACAGCTCAAAATCTCTACAGTAAGAAAAGATAATACAGGGGCTGCAGAGATAGCTTAGCAGTTAAGGTGCTTACCTACAAAGCCAAAGAACCCAGGTTCAATTCTCCAGGACCCATGTAAGCTAGATGCACAAGGTGTGCACGCATCTGGAGTTTGTTTGCAGTGGCTAAAAGCCCTGGCATGCCCATTCTCTCTCTCTCTCTCTCTCTCAAATAAATAAATATATATATATTTTAAAGCAAAGATAATACAGTTCTATTTTATTTCTTTTTTTGTGTGCTTAGTTTGGAAGGGGAAGAACTTTGGGGTACAAGTTGAAGTTGTGGTGCTTGGGGGATGTCCTAATGGGGGGAGCACAGAGACAACAGGAACATTCCACGAAGAACCTGCAGGAGTGACACTAGAAATAGCGATGCAGGAGCCCTTGGCCCCAGGACACCTTCAAATGAGAAACTCCAGCGTGGGAGTTTGAGGAAGGCATGCCTTCCAAAGTGAAAAGGAGAAAGTCCTTTGTGGTGGGGGAGGAGGATTGCTAGATGCCAGATGATAGCACCTACCTCGGAGTGGTCCTTGATTTGCATATTGGGAAACTGAGGCTAGTAGGTTTGCTCAAGATCAGACAAAAGGGCGGGGTGGTGGCCATGGAAATAGCATTGGATGCGTGGACTCTAAAACCTGGACATGTTTCTAGGTTAGAAGTCACAAAACTTTCTTCAAAGGGCCTAGTAGTAATTATTTTGGGCATCACCATCCATCTGGTCTCAGCCACATCCCTTAACCTTGCTTTGATGTCGCAAACTCAGCCTCAGAGCATAGGAAGTCGTGTGGCCCAGTCTAATAAAACTGTTTATGGATACTAAAATTTTAATTTATATAAGAACAAAAATATCACATAACATTCATACAATAGTTTGTGGCTGCAAATATCATCCTTGTTTTGGTGGTTTTTCCAACTATTTGAAAATGTAAAATGCACCCCTAGCTCACAGGGATCCAAAGACAAGGGGCAGACAACTTTTATCTGCACCCAATTTACATGCAAAGATGCTGTAAGAGAACAAATGAATTATCATGAGGTTCAGAGGAGAGACAGATGGATCTCCTACAGACCTTCAGAAGAGATGGGCAGGGAAGGAGGTCAGGTACTTACATGTCTGAACCAGGTCTATTGTTTGGAATCTTTATCTTATCATCTGTGGTACCTTAATTATTGATTGATTGATTGATTGATGATAGATTGAATGCCTGATGTTATTTTTGAGACAGAGCCTTGTACTTCAGCCTGTGCTAACTAGGAACTGATTATGTACTTCAGGCTGGCCTCAAACATACACTAGTCCTCCTGCCTCAGCATCCCAAAGAACTGGGATTACAGGCATGAACCAGTAGTTTTGTTTCATGTCTTTGCTTTGTTTAGATCATTGAGTTGTAACAGCAAAACAGCTTAGATTTTTCACTTATTTCTTTTTAAAATTTATTTTTTATTTATTTATTAGAGAGAGAAAGAGAGGAGAAGGCAAACCAGGGTCTCTAGCCACTGCAAACAAACTCCAGAAGTATGCACCACCAGCCATCATGCGAGCCACCTTGTACATATGGCTTACATGGGTTCTTGGGCGTCAAACCTGGGTCCTTAGGCTTCACAGGCAAGTGCCCTAAGTGCTGAAGCACCTCTCCATCTCTCCACTTCTTTCTTAAAGGTTGGAGAACTTCACAGTGTGCTTGGAAATGGTTACCCACCCTTTTGACCTTTTCTACGAGTATCTGAGCTCCATTTCCACCCTGGTTCTTGTGCTGATGGAATTCTGCTGTTGAGAGTTGGTCAGTGTGGCTTCTAGCCTGGGGATGAGCCTCTCACACGCAGGCAAAGACCATGCTCTTCTCAGTCTTTATCGTAAAGAACCGTCTTGGGTTTTGTTCTTGTTGGAAAACCAAGCATGGGAGTTCTGGAACATTCTTCTGTCTTTAACCTTTTCATATAATTACATTGTTGAATGCTACTCTTGCCATCTTAGTTCCTCTCTTGTGCACACATTCTTAGACCCCAAATAGCTCTATATGGAGATATGGCTTGGTGGTTAAGAGCTTGCCTGTAACGCCTAAGGACCCTGGTTAGAGGCTCAATTCCCCAGGCCCCACGTAAGCCAGACGCACAAGGTGGCACATGCATCTGGAGTTCATTTGCAGAAGCTGGAGGCCCTGGTGCACCCATTCTCTCTCTCTTTCTCTCATCTGCCTCTTTCTCTCTGTCACTCTCAAATACATAAACAAAAATTAAAAAATAATAATAGTAAAATTATTATCATTATTTTGCAATGCTGTCTTATCCTCTCCTTCCAGGCTACTTCTGGCTATGAAATTGCTCTTAATTTTCTGAATTTGTGGGAGATTATGGTTAATAGAGAATATATGACTGAGAGGTATCAAATGTTTGGTTAACTGGAAGTAAAGATTGTCATTTCTCAAGGTTTCAATTTCTTCAATAGTCATCAAAAGGGGCCACACTTTGAACATTTCAGGAAAGGATGTCAAAGGCAGTGATGTCAAAAACACCATAAGGAATCAAGTTAATGCGTGTTGCATGGTCAAGGCCCTGTCTTTTCAGTTCAGTCACACTCCGCTCTCTTGTTTCCTCTTCAGGGAATATCTCTCCTTTGTTCCATTCATTTCTGACTTTGGGGCACTGAATCCCCAAGCGCAAAAGCAAATGAGGACTAGTTGGGGTGATGGAAATGGTGTTGGCATCTCTTTACGTACAACTAATTAATGGTAGAGAGGATAGCTCAGGACACTTCACTGGCCACCAAGCTTACACTCTTCCAAATCGTTTTTCTCTGACTTGGCTCAAAGAAGGGAGCGATATTAAATTCATTTGCAATGATAAATAGCATAAAGTACAGACTTGAGGCCAACGCAGGCCTTTTGGAAGCCAAAGAGAATCAAAAGAACAGCTTCTGATGAAACTTGGACTCACGGCTTTGAAACACAACACTAGGACTGATGGCTCTCATGTACTATGCTCTTGCTCCCTAGCAAGGCCTGTACTGGTCCTTTTTGACACCATTTCTCTTATTTCCTCCCAGCTTCTCAGATTCTGAATTGCCCTTTCTTCTGAAGATGGAGGACCTGAGATCCAAGGAGGTTGTCTACTCTGGTGGGATTAAACCAAGGGGCAATATTACACTCCCAGATCTAGGCTGCACCCAAGCACACTAAACTAAGAGAACTCCCTCCAACGTTAAATGTGGCTTTACACCCAGTTCGTTTTTTTTTTTTTTTAAAACTTCTGCAAATCTTCAGGGAATAGTAACTGAGAGAGAAGAGGAGCTTTTATACAGGACATACAAAATTATTCTACATGGCAGACAGATTAAAACCTTCCTTGCTTTGAGCAGAATCCCTTGAGGTGAGCAGACTTTCAGAAGCCACGGGGCCAGGTTCTTTTCCCTGTAGCTGAACAGGAATGACCTTGAGGGAAAGGAATTTGAGACTGTGGGACTGTACAACAGGAGACCCTTGATCACCTAGCAAATAGTTAATTCTTCCTACCAGGGAACATTGGAATACTATGGGAACAAACTCCAACATTTAATGGGATCTTAGATGACATGTTGTATAAAATTTTCAAAATGGGATTCTTACATACATAATTTATGTCTGTAATTAAAAAGCCCAATTTAAAAAATAATACAGATGCAACACATAATGGTGTGATCTTTTTTTGTCACAAAACAAATTATTATCTTGATAATGCAATACTATAATTTACAGCGCTGCGAAATATAGCGTTTTCATGAATTGCATGATAAATGTCGTCTAATTATTTCCCCCCATGTTCTCCCCCTCATCACTTGTTTTTCTTGTGAGATGATAAGAATCTGGGTAGTAGTGGTGGGTTGCACCCACTCTGTCAGTGCTGCTGTGGGGAGGGAAGAATTCAGGAAGGTCTGTGGGTTTTGTCCCATTGGATAAGCAAAGAACACCCCATTTCTTGTTTTAATGTGAATGGGCATGATACAGAAGGTCTCCAGGGGGCCTGGGCTTTGTGAGTTTAGGTATCATCGCAAATTCCTCAAGCATTCTGCAGATGACAATGAAGGGCCTACTGTTTTGGGGGACTTTAGCCATAAATGACCATTATATTTCTAAGCTGCCCCTTCGACTCCCCTCGCTTCCCTCACTGTTACAGCATCATAATTCTTGAGCGGGAAGGGCGTGTAAATAGCTCTCCCACTGCTGATGCCACTTAGCTGGCTCCAGATTGATGTGGATGGCTCTTCAGCTCTGGAGACCCCCGTGCCTTTCACCTTCACAGCACTGGCTTTCATTGGCCTGCGGCTCTGAGCCTGAGCCTGAGATAAATCCTTAACTACAGCTGTGTTCTATGCCTTGCAACCCATCAGCACTCTAGCCCTTGGACGGAAATTTCAAACATTTGGGAAATTTACACCTTGTCACTCTCTGAGGGCAACGATTTCGAGAAATTATGCCATCTCCACCCACCTATGCATACTAAGGCTAAAATTCCAGAGCCATTTCTAACTCCAGCTAAAGTGCTGAAGGTCAGAGAAGTCGAGATGAGCCAATGCTCAGTGCACATTTCCCATTATTATGCTAATCATATGCATGGTCTTTCTGCACTCTCACATCCATTTTCATGGCCCCAAAAAAAAAAAAAAAAAAAAAAAAAAAGAACTCTACATTGGTGTTTTAAACAATGCTAAGATTGTAATAAAATAATGACAAATGACTGGAATTCTCAAGCAAAGACACATTTTGCCCTTGGCTTGTGACTGTGGGAGAAAGAAGCAAAGATAGGTCCTAAAATGTGGTTTTAAACTTCCCACTGCTCGATGTTTTGTGCTGTTTTTGTTTCCTGACATTGATATTCCTACAAAAATTCATATCTACAAAGGGATAGTAATTCTTCCTAACCCATTCTTGCACTGTGAACTTTCTCATGATGGGGGAAAGGTGTGAATGTTTGGAAATGAATTTGGGGATGTCTGTTGATGTATTTTCTTACTTTTAAAAGTTTTGTTTATTTATTTTTGAGAGAGAAAGAGGGAGAGAGAGAGAGACGAGGTGCTCCAGGGCCTCTAGCCACTGCAAACGAACTCCAGACGCATGCACCACCTTTGTGCATCTGGTTTACTTGGGTTCTGGGGAATTGAACCTGGGTCCTTTGGCTTTGCAGGCAAGCACCTTAACCACTAAGCCATCTCTCCAGCACTATTGGCACATTTTCTATGGCCAGGTTGTGTGCTTCTGACCGAGGCATTATGAAGTTAGTTTTCTGACTTCATGAGAGCCTCCAAACCAATCATGGGTTTTTCCACTCAATATTCTAAAAATAGATATTAGGTAATTCACTTGCCTTTTGTAGATTAAAAAAAAATCCATCTAATTGAACCCCTTTTTCATCCAGCAAGTTCTAATACATGTCAATCAATTTCTCCATTTCCTTTGGTAAAGTCTGTAAGTTAATCATAATTTTTATTCAGCAGATTGTTAGGCTAGACAGCAGTACCCAACTTATGATGGCTTAACCTACGAGTATTTAAATGAAAAAGAGATGTTGAGACAGCAGAAACAATGCTATGAATGTCTCATTTGGAACTTTGTCAGTGTTAGTACTGTGCGCTGCTGGGATCTCTCTATGGTGGGCAGTTCCATTGAGCCCAGTAATCCAGACGACACCACTGAGGTTGGACTTTGTTACTGAGCTATGAGGTTGGTACATTAGGTTTACTCAGCTTATGATGATAAACCCATCCCAAGTGGAAAACATCCTAAGCCAAACATACATTTAATAGACTTAACTTACCAAAATACCATAGCTTTATCCACTCATAGCTTCACAACCCAATGGAGTGGGACCTCCATACTGTGGCTGCCATCCATGAATTTGACCAAAATTATATGTAGAATAGTTGGGAAGGGAGCTATATGAAGTAAGGGGAGGAGAAGGAAGAGAAGGAGGATAGAGAGTAGGAGAAAAAAAAGGTTTAATATTTGGGGGAAAATATTCCACTTGTATGAAACATACATAGCTTTTTTCCTTGATATCATTCCTTAAACAACAGGATAATAACCCTTTACATAACATTGACACCATATTAGGTATTACAAATAATCAGGAGACATTTTACAATATGTGCAGAGACTTATATGCAAATATTGTGTCATGTTACATGTAGGACCTAAGCATCCTCAGATTTTGATGCAAAGGGATCTTGAAACAGATCTAAGGATGACAGTATACTACAGAGTTGTTTCTTGGGTGATCGTGGGGTTGGTGAGAGCCTCTGCTCAGTGTTACTGCCCAGCCGTGTGTGGAGGGGGGGTGTCTCACCACATACCACTAGTATCCCCCCAAACAAGATCCAAACCCCAAAACTTACCATATACTTTCTCTTGTGTCTGTACCACTTTCACACTACCATGAAATTCAAATCATCTTAACTCTAATGACAGGACTTTGGAGACCATCTTATTAAGTGTATTTTGACTTACAATATTTTTTACTTACAATGGGTTAATTGGGACAGAAATCCATCCCAAATCAAGGAGCATCAGTGTATTATCAACAACAAATGGAAATTAACATGCAATGAATGCTAATAATCATAAGAGAATATTGTAGAGCACAGATGACACTATCAGTTCTGTAGCACTGGAAGGAGAGGCCAGGAAGGCTTCCCAGAGGCGACCTCAATGCCATGGACCAAACCAGATGACTGACAGTACCTGATGGAGAACAGAAAAAGATGTATTGGCTATTGTATTCAGCTCCATGTTGCTGGGATGAACTTCTAAACAGACACAGTTTATGGGAGGAAGGTTTTATTTCAGCTTACAGATCCAAGGGAAGCTCCATCAGTGCTGAAAGAAACTGGCTCCCATTCATAAATCCAAGCAGAGAGAGGGACACCAAAACAACCAGCACGGATGGACAGCAAAGCATTAGGGAACCCCAGCAACAAACAGAAAGGACCAGGCGGAGCTCAGACTACGCTGCAGACCTTTAGCTTGGAATTCAGATCCTCCCCTCTTAGGGCTGGATCCCAGGATCTGCCCAAAGAGACACCTCCTTCAGTCAGGTGGCTGGAAATCCAAGTTATAAGCTTTGATAAAACATCTGAGTCTATTGGGGGATTTACATTCAAACTATCATACTGGCAGAAGTAAAACCATGAACATAGACCATGGGTGACTTCTGGGCACAGACTGAGGGACCGAGACAAAGCTACCCTGTTAAGCATTTTAAGAAATGAGCTTATTAAGTGGGAACCAAATGATGGTATATGCCTGTAATCTCATGAGACTGAGAATGAGATCTTGAATGCAGAATCAGCCTGGACTACACAGAGAGACCTTGTCTCAAAACAAAACAAGACAAAGCAAGCACAGAAAAAGAGTGGGAAAGTACTTGAAAAAGGCTTTCAATAACTTACTCTTAGATTTAGGATGAGTGCCTTCACTGAACTCTTTCAACCATTCCTCAAACATACAGCCCCCCCCCACCATCTGAGCCAAACTGTCACTGAGCCTGCCTCTCCCCTCCCTAACAGAAAGCTCCATGCTTATTTCTTGTTTCTTCTTCCCGCAAACCTGTCAGAGTACCTTGTATGAACTCCTTATTCACCTGGTTGTTTAAAAGAAGTGACTCTGAAGTGTCTATTATCCATGTTGAATAAGTCTCAACCACAGGTTCTTGCACATGTTGTATGAACATGTTGTCTTGTGATGGAAACACTAAATTCTGCAATTAAATTAAACAAATTTCCAATTTCTAGAGATCTCTTCCACAGTATCAGGAGTACTGCAGTTATAGGCATATACCACTATACCCCTATTTCATGTGGTTTCCACTTAATATAAGCTCGTTTCTTAAAATGCTTAACAGGGTAGCTTTTGGGTTAAAGTGTGTTTTTGAAAATTCTGAGAGAAAATGGAATGAAGAGCATCTAACTGAATCTAGCATAGACTTGTCAAGTTGGCTATTTCTCAGTGTGGAACACAGCATGACGAGTTACAGCCAGTGCTCTTGCAACTGGAATCCTACCACTACACAGCAATGGGAAATCAAGGGCATATGCGACCCAGACAAGACGGTGGCCGTAAATCCTGGCATGGCAAGCTCAGGGAAGCAGGAGGTAGCCTCTTCTGCCCATGAAGCCTTGCCAATCCCTGCCTTGCTGTTACTCAGGATTCCAGTGATGAAGATCACAAGCCTGGGCTTCCCTGAGGCTCCTTGAACTTCCCCTCACCTTATCACCCTCATGTCACTGTCTCATAGATGTACCAGACCAACCCTGGCTCACTGTCTAACACTTCAGAGAACACCTGAGTTGACGTCTTCTCAAATCCCAAAGGACCAGGTGCTGTGAGGCCCTGTGGCATCCTCTAAAATTTAACAGCCCCATTTGTTCCCTGTGTTTATTGTGACCCCATGCTCATTTCAGTCTTCTGGGATGGTAGAAGACAGATCAAGGGTCAGGTGAGAGAGGCAAACTCTATAGGATCAGAAATTCTGAGCATCGAAACGCTATAGAAACAGAAAAAAAAACAGATTTTTAAAGTACTATTTATGTGCGTGTATCTGTGTGTGTTCATGTGTGTGCAGTTGCCTAGTCACATGTGTGTGGAGGCCAGAGGACTATCGTGGGTGTCATACCTCAGGTGCCAGCCACCTCATTTGAGACAAGGTGTTTCAGTAGCCTCTATCTTACCAAGACTGGCTGGACAGCAAGCTCTAGAGCCTTGTCTGCCTCTGTGTCCCTGGCCCTGGGATGACAAGTATGTACCACTATGCTTGGATTTTTATTTTTAATTTGTTTTAATTTATTTATTAGAGAGAGAGAGTGAGAGAGACAGAGTGAGAGACAACGGTAGCACCAGGGCCTCTAGTCACTGAAAATGAACTCCAGGAGCATGCGCCACCATGTACATCTGGCTTATGTGGGACCTGGAGAATTGAACCTGGGTCCTTAGGCTTCACAGGCAAGCTCCTTAACTACTAAGCCATCTCTCCAGTCCCAGGCTTTTTTCTCCCCCATATGGTTTGTGGTGATTGAACTCTGCACCTCGTGCTTGCAATGAAAGCATGTTACCAACTGAGCTAGCCCCTTAAAGCATATTTTTTAAAAATCAAAATTAATGCTGAAATTTTCATGATGAGCAAATCACCAGTGTTTTAGTTAAAGACAGGATCAGTGTTTCTGATTTTCATTTTCGCCTCAAGGCTCCAATATGGCTTGGCACGCACAACCCCATTACCGAGCCTGTCTTTATTTAAAATGTTGACATTCTGCTTGTCACTTGAGTTCTGTATGAATGTCATTTATTTATTTATTTATTTTTAGATATTGCTGTAAACTATTACTTAGCTTATTGGAGAAGTTTTTTTCCGGTGTCCCATTAAATCCCGTGCCCAAGGGTAGTGTCTTACCTGCATTACGCTAGTGCCACATGTGCTTGAGAGTCCAGGCCTTCTTTGATACCTAAATGCACCAGGGCTTCCATGGGATAGGTTTTTATTAAATGGTCCTCTATCTACTTTTAGAGTCTGTTGAGAATAAACTCCAAAATATGATCATGTGAACTGATAAAATTTACTCTAGGCTGCACTGGTTATCAACACTCAGTTCCATTTCTTTCCCTGTGTAATCTGAGTGGCTGAGAAAATGGATTATTATCTAAAGGAAACTTGACCTCTGAGGCCTGTCCTTCACTCAGCTTCTAGATAACTGACACCTCTTTAGAAAGGAATCTCAAATGCATGACCTGCTTTACAGGTATGTTTTAGCTAACTGCACAGGGGCTGGGGTGTCCCCAGGTAAGTGTCATCTCTGCTTACGTGGAGTTAATTAAAATCTGGGATGGGAGAAGATGAGTCAAGAGATGGTCCATGAAACCACAGAATTAGATACGAGATAAAGAAGTAATCCGGATGGGTGAGCCTTTTCGGACAGAAATAAAACTGAGTCCCGGGCTGGAGATATGGCTTGGTGGCTAAGGCGCCTGCCTGTGAAGCCTAAGAACGCCCGTTCGATCTCCAGGTCCCATGTTTAGCCAGACACAAGTGACGCCAGCATGCAATGCTGCACTTGCCCACAAGGGGGAGCACGCATCTGGAGTTTATTCACAGTGGTCAGCCACTGGCACGCCCATTCTCTCTCTCTCTCTCTCTCTGTTTCTCTCAAAAACAAAAACAAAAACAAAAACAAAACCCTGATTCCCCAGCTCACGCTCCACTCTAATTGCCAAAGTTTTCTATTTGCCACTGAAAATTGTTACTTACTTTGGGTGAAAGGATATTTGCAAGGATGCTTTTATAATATACAGCTTCTTGCACCTCAAGTCAAAGCATTTCAAAGATCAATTTTCACAGGCTCAGCAGAAGACAAGGGATATATATCTGTTCTTTACCTTGCATTTCACGTCTGACAGTGATGGAAGCCACTAAGACCACCTCTACCACAGTCCGTCCCCGTCTGACAGCAGTTACCTGAAAAATGACTGTAGAATGTCAAAGCCAGCATCGGCTTCCAGGAAGACCTGAACTGAATCAGTGTAGTGGTGTGTTCCTCACTGGGATGTGGCTTAGGTTCAATCTTGCCACCAAAAGTAGAAATTGTCTTAAAGGTGCAAACAAAAAGCTGTAATTACTTCCTTTTATTACATTGCGTCTTTTCCACAAGTTTGTTTACTATTAAGTATCAAGTAATATGGTTGGTATCTAGGCACAAAGATACATTAGGCGTGGTCTCGGTCCTAAAGGAACTTTCGTTAATGTGGAGGGAGAGTCTCCCAGTCAGAGGGTCCCTGGGCCTATGTTGTGAGTTTTGTGTCACGTAACCATTAAGAGGGTGGGGCTTGGGGCCTGTCTGCCTCTACAACCTTGGGCAAATGACATATCCTCTCCTCTGAAATGGAAAGAGTATTTCTTTTATTATTATTTTTTTGTTTATTTTTATTTATTTATTTAAGAGCAACAGACAGACAGAGAAAGAGGCAGACAGAGAGATAATGGGTGCACCAGGGCCTCCAGCCACTGCAAACGAACCCCAGATGCATGTGCCCCCTTGTGCATCTGGTTTACGTGGGTACTTGGGAATCGAGCCTCGAACTGGGGTCCTTAGGCTTCACAGGCAAGTGCCTAACTGCTAAGCCATCTCTCCAGCCTGAAAGAGTATTTTTTTTTATCTCCTAGGTTTGTTGTAAGGATTAAGAGAGTTAACATTTGTAAGCACTGAGACCAGTGTTTAGCACACACTAAGCCCTCAATAAATATTCGCTGCCATTATTAATATAATATCATAATGAGAAGATTACATGCACACTTCTTTGCAAGCACAAAGCTGAATTTTTTTCCAAATTGGATGGATTCCCTGGGTACTCAGAGGAAATAGCATATGTAAGTCACAAAAGAATGAGAAGACCCCGTGCATGGTGGAGGAGGGCACTGGCCGACCTTCTAGAGTTCAGTGGGCGATAGCCCTGCATGGGAGGTCAGGCCGACTGCAGATCTGAGAGGCCTGTGGGGCCAGAATTTACCCTTCTGAAGGAATCAAAGAGATAGATACATGGCTATGCTGAGTGACCATAGACATCCCCTGCGGCCAAAATCAGACATTATGGTAATGGGAAAAGATGATTTCCAACACCCCACCACCACCCAACAATGAAAGCAATGCCTTTTGCTTCCCATACATTGCACCTGTTAACTTGGCAATCCATTGTGTAGCGCATGTGCGTTATTTATAAGATGCAACACTTGAAGAAAGAGCATTGCCTTCATTGACACTTTAGTGCGGTTGTTCGTTAGGGACACGTTCTCTTTTGATTCCCCCACTGAATTCCTAACTTCTTCCTGTGCCACAACTCCACATCTTTGTTACTGAAATGACTATCTTGGATAACATCCTGTCCAGTTCTTATCAAAAGAAATCACCTTTAGAAAATCATTAGTAGGCTTGGTGTAACGTGAACAATTAAAAAATATGTCCTGCCAAATGGATTGAGGCCCAAGAGAGGAAGAAGGGGCTTGATGGGTGACACTATGGCTTGGGGCTCATGGCTGGGTCATGGGGTTCAAACCCAAATTCAAAGTATGTTTGGCAGTTTCCTATGGCATCTGTCAAACACATTCAGGACACACTTTGTACAAATTGGTACCTCAGTCTGGAATTAGATAGCTTTAATCAGCTTTCTCTTTCTGTCCACAATGTCTAAGTTATACCAAATTTGGGAACTGGGTTTTAATTATGCTATCGTTATTAAGGCAGCAGGTGGCTTTTAATGAGATCTCAAAATGGAGCTGTCCTCCATGTCCAGTCAAATGCCACTTTTGCTGCCTTGACAGAAAACATGGAACGGAACCGTTTTTTTTTTTTTTTTTTTTTTTTTTTTTTTTCTCAGTTCTGTGGGAGATGAATCAATGGACATTCTGAGAGATCTAAAAATTAAAGTTTCTGATTGAACTTGGCTTCGGGTTTGCATGATGGTGAAATATTGCTTTTTGGAATAAATAGTAATGACACTTGCCCAAAATTAAAAAAAAAACTGCATGCAAATTATTCTAAATGTGGTGTGAACAATTAATTCTGAGATACAACTAAGATGCTGTATTTTTTCAATTCTCCAACAGTCTTATTGGGAAAAAATAGCTGAAAATCTGTGAAAATGCATACACTTATTCAGCATGAAAGAGAATTCTAGCAACAGGGATTTTTTTTTAACAGTTTAGCTAAGCAAAGAGCTGCTATTACCTTCCGAAACCCAAATAGATCTGTCAGATTTTTTTTTGTTACTCTTTTGCATAGAGCTCAGAAAGTTCAGTGATTTTTTTTTTTTTCTCAAAAATTACCTTCTCTGTATTTTTTTTTGCAAAAGCTTTTTGGTTTAGAAGTCAAGAGAACCCAGATCTTCTGCCAGGGGAATAAATGCTCAGATTTAAATTGTTGTTCTTAAAGTTCACCATCAAAGCTTCTGCATATGGGTGTGAAGTAAACAGGTATCACTTAACACAAATACAGAAACGCTTCTCATTCTGCCAAAAACATACAGAACTTCGGCTTGGCTAGTTCTAGCTATTTCCATTATTCCTTTGTTTTCTATATACACAGACCTGTTTACTTCTAGATGAATCAAAATATTTACAGAACGAGATAAGCTAGACTTCTGGGCTTCAAAGAGGATACCTTAAATAAGGTTTCACCCCTTTAACACAAAGCCTGCTCGTCTCCTCTCTTCCTGTGCCTCAGCTTAGTTTGTGTTGCTATCACAGAATGTCCCGAAGTAAGGGATTCATAAGCAATTGAAGTTTATTTGGCTTATGGTTGTGGAAACTGTATAGTCTTAGCACTGAAAGGCTGTATCTGGTGAGGGTCACATGGTACACAATGTGGTGGAAAGTATCCATGGCAACAGAGAAAGCATGAGATGGTAGGAGAGGGCACTTCTGTAGCAGCTTACTTTATAGACAGCTGATGTATTCCTCTCATTGGCCCCACTTTTCCACACTGTTGCATTGGGGGTCAATGTGCCTAACGCATGAACTTCAGGGACACATTCTGAACATGTCACCCTCATAGCACTTAGTGTAGTTGCTTAATTATCTAAAGACTTAACCTGCTCTATATTTAAAAACAAAAGTTAAAAATTAAGACATGGGGTTGGGGAAATGGCTTAGCAGTTGAGGCGTTTGTCTGCGAAGCCTAAGGACCCTTCAATTCCCCAGGACCCACGTAAGCCAGATGCACAAAGGGGCATATGCATCTGGAGTTCGTTTGCAGTGGCTGGAGGCCCTGGCACACCCATTCTCTCTCTGTGTCTCTTCCTTTCTCTCTTAAATCAATCAATACATTAAAATATTAAAATAAATTAACACATGTTGGTCTTACCAGCAACTTATAATGCAGGTTCTAGAATTTAAGGGCATCAGCAATAGGGACTTTTCAATCTTCAAATCAATTCCAACAGTGTTGTGCCAAACTAGTGACTGGCTGAAGGGCGACCCTAGACGACTGAGATCACTCTGGAAGCCTAAAGACTCCATGAAGGCTTCTGTCTCCATGATGTCCAACCACTGCCTTGGAAACATCCAACGTGAAGACAGGTCATTTACGTTATTCAACCAGACATTCTCTCCTGGAGTGATAAATCTGAAGCAAGTGACATACCCGTGGAAAACTGGTCCGCTGTGGTCCCCTCTCATGTTGCTGGCATGCTGGGAGGAGGGGCCATCATTGAGCACATCCCGCCCCTGAAACTGTCTAGTGGTTCTTGACTTCTACTCATCCCAACTCCCTCCTTTTTCTTTCTCTGGTCATCTCTGTTGGTTTCTCCTCATCCTAGCAATGACTTCCCTTTTCTCCTTAGCCAGAATTCACTTCTCACATCGATTATCACAGAACCCAGAC
This sequence comes from Orientallactaga sibirica, assembly GCA_036365145.1. NCBI lineage: Eukaryota > Metazoa > Chordata > Mammalia > Rodentia > Dipodidae > Orientallactaga > Orientallactaga sibirica. The sequence continues at coordinate 950,155 of JAEOAD010000284.1, forward strand.
AGGTAATAAAGACAAAACCTTACCCATGAGGGTCTTCAGTCTAGTTATCCCACAACAGATCTTCGTATCAGAATCTGGAAGGTCAGTGGTATCAAGTCATCTACCAAATTCCAGCACTCATGGGCTGGAGTGATGGCTTAGTGGTTAAAGTACTTGCCTGCATAGCCAAAGGACACAGGTTTGATTCCCCAGGACCCACATAAAGCCAGATGCACAAGGCAGCTCATGCATCTGGAGTTTGTTTGCAGCGACTAGAGGCCCTGGAGTGCCCATTCTCTATCTTCCTCTTTCTCTCAATACATAAATAAATAAATAAATAAATAAATAAATAAATAAAATAAAATTTAAAAGAAGAAGAAGAAAAAATTCCAGCATTCAGGCTTGTCAAATGCCAGGGGCATAAATAAGTCCATATAACTCACTGCATAAAAGAATTGTCTCCTTCCTTCCTCCCTTCCTTCCTTCCTTCTTTCCTCCCTTCCTTCTCTCTCTCTTTCTTTCTATTTAGTTTTTTGAGGTAGGATCTTACTCTAGTCCAGGCTGACCTGGAATTTACTCTGTAGTCTCAGGCTGGCCTCTAATTCACAGTGATCTTCCTACCTCTGCATCCTTAGCACTGGGATTAAAGGCGTGCACCACCACACCTGGCTTGTGGTGTTTCTGAGCTTCTCTGCTTTCTTGAATACCTGAGTTTCTATTAAGTGAAATGGGAAACAAGAATGTTTTCATCAATGTAGCAATGGTCAGGGTTAATGTTCAAAATAACCTTGGGAGGCTGGGGAGTTGGATCAGCAGGAAAAGTGCTTGCAACACAAGCATGAAGACGTGAGTTCAAATCTCATGTAGTTGCTGGGCATGGTGGTGCATGCCTGTGATCCCTGTACTTGAGAGGCTGAGATAAAAGCATCCTCATGCCATGCTGGCAAGTGAGATGAGCCAAATCAATGAACGCTGGGTTCAGTGAGAGACCTTGTCTCAGTACGATGAAGAGCAATTGAGGAAGATACCTAATGTTGACTTCTATACATATGCATGTAAACACGTGTGGACTACACATGCAAGTTAACCCACACACTTATGAAAACTCATATACACGTGCACACATACCAAGTCCACGTGTCAAAAACAAACAGACCAACCAACCAACAAAACAAACTGTGCACTTCTTCACCTCCTTGTAATTGATGGCAAAAGTAAGTAATCTGCTAGTGCAAAGACCAAGTCAGATCACTCAACAAGTTAATACAGGGATCAATTTAGTTTTCTTACTAGAAAAGCTTGCTTGACATTATTTTTGACATTTGATTAGAATAAAAAAAGGCTTAAATCAAAGGAACCAAAGCATTTGATATAATTTAATGATAAAGAAATCTACCATAGCATGTACTTTCATTACTTTGAGATATCGAGAAGAGTAAATTTGATCTTTTTTCTAAGTGGTTATAACTGAACCACTTTCCCATTCAGCCTCTGCTTAAGACTTGAAAGAGATTTTATGCACCAATGTCAATAATGGTTTTAAGCAATATAAATACTTGCTTGAAGATGGATACTAATGCTCTCTTTGGAACTGTTGTGGTCTAGCAGGTCAATAATGCTCATTTAACAAACTCTCACCCCAAAAGTGTTTTCATACAATAGTCGCTGAAGATAATGAAAGAGCCATTATGGTTTGCTGAGTCAATAATCTATATTTTTAATCCATACTCTAAAATTTATTTCCTTTTCTCCATCAATGTCATTTTAAACTATTTCAATGAATTGTTGTTAAGAGGGAGAGTTTTAATCGGCTTGAACTTCATCTGTAACTATGACTCATCGTTTGGTTCTTAGAAACAGTTGCTGGTCCTTATATGTTAAGCTATATTAGTACTGATAGCTTTGAACAATATAAGAAGGAGAAAACTATGTGGTGAAGTGAAAAAAAAGAATGTGAAAAAAAAGAACCAGGGCTGGAGAGATGGATTAGTGGTTAAGGTGCTTCTCTGAGAAGCCTAAGAACCCACGTTCAATTCCCCAGATCCCATGTAAACCAGATGCACAGGTGATGCGTGCACAGAGTTGCACGTGTGCACATAGTGGCACACATTTGAAGTTGGGTTGCAGTGGTTGGAGGCCCTGGCATGCCTATTCTCTCTCTCTCTCTCTCTCTTTGTCTCTTGCTCACTCTCTCATAAAAGAGAAGGGAAAATGTCTGAATAGAGAGTGCTGCTTAAAGGAGTCTCTGTTCAAAAAACCAAACAAACCAAAAGGAAGAAACAAACAAAAAAAAAAAAACAATAACAGAAAATTGGGTAAAAGAGAGTTTTTATGCTCAGTTGGGCAGGTTCTTAAAGATAATCTCAAGTTTTCTGGATTTATCTATTTATTTTTGCTACTTCATTTCATAAAATGGTTCTATCAGAAATTTAGACATGGCCAAACTAACAGAGGCATGGCCAAGGGGCTCAAAACAGCCTCTTTTGAGCTATAATTTCACATTTATTTGATTTGTGAGAGTCAGAAACCCTTTAATGCTAAAATATATCTATATTTGAAAATATAATTTATTTAAAACATATCTTATATATTTGGTATCTGACAATTGAGACTTAAATTGGTTATACTTTTATAGAAACTGTGCCAAGGTTGTAAGAACGAAATTGCTAAATTTATTCTGGAGGGAAGCATTGACGATTGGAAATAAGGTTACATTTATTTTTTTAAACATCTTGTTTGTATGCATGCATGCATGATTTAAAGTGCTGGAATGCTATGATTTAGCCATATCATTTTCTGTCTACTTCAGGTTGGTGCCCGTGGAAATGAGATATCTCTTCTTCTGGTTCCTTTGCCACACCGTGTGTGTTTCAGTAAGTCATTTCTTCCCCTTCCTCTATTGTGGGTTTGTGAGGATACCCGTTAGCTTCATTATTTACCCTTGATTTCTCTTTCTGGATGAAGAGAGATTAGCATTTTTACTTAGCTCTCTTACTTGAATCTGACAAGGTCCCAAATTTCAATTAAACTGGATTTCCCAACCTGCTGGTTTTGTCTATTGATTTCAGGGAGTTCCTGGAGTAGTGGTGTGTGAGTTACACAGCTTTGTGGGGAGAGGAACCAGGAGTGAACTGTGGAGGAGAATTAGGGGCGATGGGCCCTGGGAAAGGGGCTTCAGGAGCAGGGTACGTTTCCAGGTTTGGACTCAGGGCAGATTTCGACTTCAAACCCCATGCCCTATTTGGCACCACCTCACTCGTCTTTAAAAAAAAAAAAACTATGTTCAGGTTCCTAAGATTTATTAAGGAAATCGGATCCTTTGACATAACTCGTCTGTTCATTCAACAAACATGTATTAAGTGCCCCCTCCCTCAGAGCACAGGGAAAGTGCTGAGTAAAATTCCAATGACAGATATGTATACAAGGTAAAGTATGGGGTCATATGACATGCTGACTTTTTGAAGCTCACAATCTGGAGAGGATAACACATTCTTTTTTTATTATTTAATATATTTTATTTATTTATTTGAGAGAGAGAGAGAGAGGCAGACAGAGATAATGGGCATGCCAGAGCCTCTAGCCACTGCAAATGTGTTCCAGATGCATACACTATCCTGTGCATCTGGCTATATGTGAGCACTGGGGAATCGAACCTTTAGCTTTGTCAGCAAGCTCCTTAAGTGCAAAACCATCTCTACTGTCTGATGACAGAACATTCTTGACAGCCTACCAATGACTCCACTGGAGTCATGGAGCTTCTTGATGGTTATAAGGTGTCACAGACAGGAACATAAAACTCACCATGGCAAGAGAGGTGATGGATGAAAGAGTTAGTTGACCTGGTTACCAAAGGCTCTGCCTCTAGGAAGCAAAGTTTTGGATGTGAGCTGAAAGGCTGCCTCTAGGAAGCAAAGTTTTGGATGTGAGCTGAAGACTATTAAACATTAACAATAATTATAGAATGATCACTACTAGTACTCTGTTAGCGATAGCATGTCACATTTTCTCAATATTTATTATATGTCATAGCACCGTTATAATATGTATGTTAAGCTTATCTAGCACTGGCAAACTTGGGGTTAATAAAAGTCAAGGCCTGCCCCCAGTGAGATATCTCCTCCAGAAAGACTCTGTATCCTAAATTGCAGCCAGCTGAGGACCAAGATTCAAACATGTGAGGTTATGGAGAGCAACTTGTTCTAATCGCTACAGGGAGGAAGTGGCGTTTGAATCTACACAGTTGAGACGAGAGGTCTCGCATTACTTTTGAACCTTCTTAGCAACAGGAGCTGAGCTGTTCCAGGTCCTCCTCCATCAGAAATTAACAATAATAGTGAATATCGATAAAGTTGGCTCTGTTTGCCAGATATATATCAAAGCTTGTGTTTATTAACTCCTTTCATCCTGAAAACAATTCCATAAGTGGGGTTCCATTACTACCTCCATTCTCCAGTGTGGAAATACAGCCAGCCTCCAGAGTTCTTCCCGAGTCTCTGTTATTTGGTCTTGCAGAGAAGCACAGCCCTTCTAACTGTGCCCATGAGATGGTGTCACTTTCTGCTTGGAGTGATCTGCTAGAGAATGGATTAAGTGGTACCGAAAAAAAGTGCTTCAATACTTTCAATACATCTATACTTTTATCATAACCAAACCTGAATATGGACAATCAAGAGGAAGGTTTGGGGTCAGTAAAGTGACTCAGTGGTAAAGTTCTTGTGACAGAAGATTGAGGGCTTCCGTTCAGATCCCCTGGCATGGTGGCACATAACTATAATCCCAGTACAGGAGAGACAGAGGCAGGAAGATCACTGGGGTTTTCAGGCAAGCTAGTCTAGCTGAATGAGTGAGCTCCAGGTTCAGTGAGAGACCCTGTCTCAAAAAAGTAAGGTAGAGAATAACTAAGGAAGACATCCAATGTCAATCTGGCCTCTACATATATGCATGCACATGTGCATATGATCGGCACACACATGTACCCCACACATATGTACATGAGTACACACATGTGTGCAGCAGAGAGAGAAATAGAGAGGGAGGGGGACAGAGAAACATTGGATTATAGCCTGGGATTAAAAACGTAATCCTGTAGACCAGCTTGTTGAGTAGACAATTAATGAGTCAATGTATCTTCAGATTTTGCCAAAGGGATCCATTGTTGCCAAAGGGAACCACAGTCCCAGAAATATGTGTCTGCATGTAGGAAAAGTCACTTTTCAACTGATAGTAGAATTCAAGCTTGTTCAGTATATGGCATCAGTGAGTCAACATGTGTGTGGAAAGAGGGTATTACTGATTTTAATGGCATCTCACTGACCACCATTATTTTACATGGTTCTCACACATCTGAGAATAAAATGTTTTAGTTTACAGCAATTTAATATGCAACATTCATTATTCACTGGGCTAAATCTTTTGGCAATTGCTGGTTATATTAGGTTCCATTAGATCAATGTCTCCATGCAATGGAAAATTATCTTTGGTGAGCCCAAATCTTATGTTGGTAAAAATCTGTAGGAGTCTTGGGCAGGTGCACATGACACTCACGTCTCTCTGATGGCCAGAGACCAGATCTAGGCCTGGGGAGAGCACATAAACTGAGCTATATGATCCAGCATATTTCTCTCAAGAATCCAAACTACAAGTAGATGACTGGGGCCAGCAACTGCTCGTGGACACAAAGGAAAAACAGTCAATGATGAGAATGTTTGGGCTTCATCAGCATAACATTCAAACCCAGATTTTCAGTGGGGAAGTTTAGAACTTGAGCAACTACATCTTAGATTTCCACTCATCAGTTTGTAAAAGTTCCAGGTTCCAAAGCAAGATGTTAAAAACCAATTACATATACATCCAAGTTCATGTATGAGATCACATGAGACACAATATTAATTTCTTCAATGCTTCAACCTAGGCATGGGTTATAAGGGTTGATATCATGGATATATCATGGATAGATATCAAAGCAATTAGTAGGAAGAGTTAGTTTTTAGCACAATCTTACTAGACAGTCTCATCCATATTTTCTCTACGAACAGCATGTAAATCAACTTTTTCCGCTAGGATTATATTGTTTCTAGCTGTTGGAAAGTCACTTTTCAAAAATCACTTGAAATCCAATTGCAAAGAAAAGTTGTAAAGACCTGTCATCTTTTCATTTTATCAGTTAGAATTTATGACACGAGCTCCTTCTTCCTCCAAGTGACTGATCTGAGAATTCACAGACCTTTCCTTAAGCTATGTGAAAATAAAACCAAGCACAGTATTTCTATCATGAGAGACATCTTTCTTCTCTTCTCACTATGTAAGATCATGGACAATGAGATCTACAGTTGTGTGGAGACAGGGACATTGCCTTTCTCTGACAAAATTCCACTAATATTGTCAATAATTCATCTTCGCTATTTCAATTCTCTCCTCACTGATTTTCCTCCTCTCATTTAGGAAGACTTCAGCCCAGACAACTCACTCTTTCTTTTCCCTTTCTTTCTTTCTTTCTTTCTTTCTTTCTTTCTTTCTTTCTTTCTTTCTTTCTTTCTTTCTTCTTCTTTCTTTAATCAGTTCTGAAATAAGGTGCAGTAAATTTCCACCAAGCTCTGGGTTTTAAAAACATTTTATTAGGTTTTTTTTTTTTTCATAGAAGGTTTCTTCTTTAAGTTCCAAGGACTGGATATTTATATTTTGGTTATGAAAGTTAATTTGTCTTCCATAGCATTGTCTTTTCCACAAAAAGAAGGAAAACATAGCATCTCCCCTTCCTACTGAAATTTTAATGCAAAAATCCTTTACATGGATTATTGATAGTGGAATCCACAGTAAGTAGAAAATTTGCCCAAAGAACTTGGGGACTTAGTGTGCACACAGTTCCTATTTTACCCAGAGTTCTGAAAAGCAAGAGATGGGGGAGAATGCTGAGCTTAGTTTTATGATAGATACTGGCAGTGTTTAGGAGGGTCACGTGTGACCTATGTTTGCCTTCATGCGCCTAAGTCAGAGGGGAACAGTGGCTCCTGTGGACTCATCAACTTTTTAAATTCTATGAAACAAATCCCTCTGGAAAAATGAATATTAATAATTAGACAGTATCCAATTAGGGACCACAGGCCAGAGCTAATCCTTCAACTCAGAAATTCACAAAGCATATAAGAACAGTAGACTCTTAAGCTAACAAACCTTATTAACATAAAATTAATGATAAGTGTGAGAGACTTCAGTTACCTTCAGTATGAGCCTATTGACATATTTTTTTCTCTAAAATTCATTTTCAGCAAAAATTTAAATATTGCCCTGTGAAACAAACATACAATTTTCATTTTCTATCTATTTCAGAACCCATATTTTGACCAATTCTTTAGTATGAACCTTTATTCCCTTCGAATTAAACATAGATATATGCCAGCTTCTTTAAACAAGTTCACTGAGGAATTGCTCCATTTCTAACTCATTTAGAGGAGCAGAAAGATTTCTACTGGTCCCACTGGGATTTTATTAGTATATTAACTAACTCCAGATGTGTGTCTTATCAAGGCAATCCTTACACGGTAGCTATTAGATCCATGGAAGTACCTGAAGATTGAATTGTAGCTGTCCATGTAAACCTGATCACACATGGGCTCTTCCTCCTACCTGACAGTCTACCTGGAACTAATATGGCTCCAACAGGCTCCTCCCACACGCCTCCTGAACAGCCAATTGGGAGGAAACCTAACAGACATAAGCAGTGACAGAAGTGACATTACATTCCTAAAGCTGAGGGGACTCATGTTCCTTTCAAACCTAGCCTGGAGAGTTCCTTGACTTAAATATATATATTTTAATATTCTTCTCCTTCATCTTGCTGGAAACTTTGTAAGATGTTTCCCTTATGCTGTAAAGGTCTGAAGCCTTCTTTATTATTATTATTATTAACAATAATCATTATTATTAATTATTATCATTTTCCCTTTTCCCTCTTTCTTTCCATCTCTTCTTTCACTCTTTTGTCTACTCTCCTTAGTTATATGGAAATTTGTAATAAGCCAAAAAGATCTTTGAGGAGATCTCCAATGGACAACCATGCGTTACTTAGAACATACCTCTTTGAGCTATGTGGCTCTTCAGTGCCTTTGAGTATTTGATAACTGCATTGTTATGTCTGGAAATGCGTTTGTTGTCTTTAGACACACACATTAAGTCAGTTCGGCGACACTTCACTGGTCCGTCTTCCCTTTTGTGGACAAAACCAGTTTTGCATCCATTTGTAAATTCATTTCAATATTCCTTTACTTCTTAGAAAATTGTGCTTTCTTTGGCTTCTCCTCTGAACTGCTTATCATATCTTTTCTGGTCCCTCCATTTACCTAATATGCATAAAATACTTGAAAAGTGCTCACTATATATCTATGAGAGCCGTGCCTTTACCTTTTATTGAAAATTACCTTTTAACATTGGTTGCCCACTTTTATAAGTTGATCGTGTAGTACCCTTTGGTGAGAAATCCAAATATGATTTAAAAGAATTTTATATTCTGTAACAGCCCTATATTTTATGTCAAAGTGTCTATTCTATATAACATCTTACATGAATTTTCTTAATATTTATATGAATAAATTTAAGCATTGATTGAACATATGGTAGTTTTCAGACCAATATGCTCTATTGGTACTTATTTATAGATGAATAAGATTATAGATATCATGCCAGACATCTTACAAAATATGTTTACATATGCAATATCAAAATATCTCATGTTTCATGATTAGTCATGCCCAAACACCAACTCTGTAACTATTTGTTCAGAGTGGCGTTAGCCCTCTATGTCCTGATCTTTGCCCAGCAGATCAGAAGGCAGCCCAGCCACAACTGTTCACTTACAGAGTCACTACTTGCAGGCTTCTGCAGTCTTAGGTAGTCATAACCTTCACATTGTAGCACTGAAATAAAGAAATAGAAAGCCTAGCTAGGCATATACCTGTAATCCCAACACTTGGAAGAAAGAGACAGGGGGATCAGAGGTTTAAGGTCATTCTCAACTAATTAGTGGGTTTGAAGCCAACCTGAGCTGCATGAGATCCTATCTCAAAGTGCCCCCCCTTACACAATGAAATAGACATATATGTGTTTGTAAAAATGATAACAACAATAATAACCTATTTCCTTTTAGGATGATAAGCCAATAAATATTTGATCATTAGAAATCAATTCATGCCTAGTGATCTCATGGGTTCTGTGTGCTTAATGGGTTATTTGTTTTTGCCTTGTAAGAGGTATTGCTAATTGACTAGTATTTTAAACATGTGAATATTTATAAAATTAGGCCTGCATGATTCCTGGAATTCTAAGAGCCCTGACTTTTTAAATTTGAAAATAATTGTTTATTCTTACCATAAATAGAAATGCATACTCATTACTGAAACATCTAAAAACAAGAAAATACAAAGAAACCTGTTTTCCTTTGTAAAGGAAATAAAGTAAGCAAGCATCACAGAGAGAATCACATACCACCCAACTCTGCAGGGACTGGTGATGCCTCCAGGACTAACTCACTAAGTCTACAAGTATTTATTAAAACATGTGCTTTATTCCGGGCAAACTCTTATAGGCACGACAGTAAGAGAAAAATGACCTTTTTACAAGGAGCTTACATCCTAATGGAGATAGAAAAACAAGTTGTAAACAGAAAAAAATGTGAGCAAAATAATTTCATGTTGTGATTATATTCAAAAAAGGAAAAATAAGAATAAAGGAATAACTGTGGAAGAAGGAAGATCTATCTTCTATCTATCTATCTATCTATCTATCTATCTATCTATCTATCTATCTATCATCTATCTATCTATCTTGATCATCACCATCTGATATCTATCAATCATCTATCATCTTCCTCTCATCTATCTATCCATCCATCTATCTATCATCCATCTATCTGCCATCTATCTATCTATCTATCTATCTATCTATCTATCTAATCTAATCTATCTACCACCATCATCTATCATCTCCTTGTCATCTATCATCTATTATCTATTTATCATCTGTTTTATTGATCTGTCACCTACCACCATCTATCATTATTATCATCATCATTTATCTGTCATCTATCTCTGTATCACCTGCCATCCATCATATATTTATCTGTACTTATTGATATATTCTCTACCATCATCTATTTTATCTTATCTTTATCTATCCATCTATCTATCTATCTATCTATCTAACTATCTATCTATCTATCTATCTATCATCATTTCATTTCATTTCATTTCATTTCATTTCATTTCATTTCATTTCATTTCATTTCATTTCGTTTTTTTTTTTTTGGGAGAGAGAAACACAGAGAGAGAGAGACAGAGAGAGAGGGAGAGGAAGACAGATAGAGATGGGCGAGCCAGCAGCCTCTCAGCTGCTGCAAACGAAACCTAGATGTGTGAGCCCCCTTGTGGTCAAGTGCAGCATTACACCCCTTTTTGCATCTGGCTAAACATGGGACCTGGAGATTGGAACCGCTGAAGACAGGCGCCTTAACCACTAAGCCATCTCTCCAGCCCCCATCTATCATTTTATATGCGCCTAAGAACATTTGTTTTTCTGCCTTATTATTTTTTTGAAAAATTTTACTCTTTTCATGAGAGAACTGAATCTATATTTCTAACTAGGGGGAGAATTAGGGCCCACTTTACAACAATCTTAAAGCTGTGGAGTCTTGACTAAGTGATACTGGTAGAATTACATCCTACTATGCAACTTAGATTTTTTTTTTTTGTCATAGTTGTCTGCTAAGAAATGCATATGGTCCTTTGTTCTGAAGCCCATGGAAGGATTTGAGCGGACTGTTAATAGCAGTGTATACCTTTTTAAATATTTATAGTATCTAGTGTATGGACTGGCTTCATAATGAATGGAGATTTTATTAAAATGTCCAAGAAACCCACAAACTCACAATCAAGGATCACTGGATTTCATATCCAATACTCCCTTTAAAAAGTATTTTCACTTATTTTTTTGTGATGAGGGAGAAAGGTGTGTGTGTGTGTAGGTACCATGTATGTGTGTATGTACTGTGTGTGTGTGTGTGTGTGTGTGTGTGTGTGTGTGTGTGTGTGTAGCATGGGTACTGGAGAATCAAACTCAGGTCAACAGGATTTGTAAGCAAGTGCCATTAACCACTGAACCATCTCATCAGCCCCAAGGATCTCGTTTATTCCAACATGCTGCTGACATCTTTGCCATGGCATCTTGGTAGCTGGATGCTGTCTGTGCTAACATCACATCTGATATATTTGGATCAGTTCAGGTTTGGAGCAATATTGTAAGAGTCTCCAATGAATTTTACTTTCAGTGTTCTCTTGAAAATCTGTATCTTCTCTCTGTTTCTTGGAGATCTGGTAATCTCCGCAGACTCTCACCTTTTCTCTTGAGGCATGGGAGTACTTCCCAGGTGCTGTGTCTGTGAGACCCAATGAAATAGAAAAGCAGGAGTAAAAGTGGATGCACCATCATAACCCCATGGTCTGGAATATGATCATTTTAATTATAGACCACACAACAAACAAAATATATGCTTGAAACTCTGAAGTTGAGAGGAGCTGCCTGACATATGACTAGACTAGTCATGGTAAACAAGAACAAACAGACCAACGAGGCATCAAGGTGAGAAGGAGCCATTGTGCTGAGATGGCACAGAAACTACTGTCTGGTTCTTTTATAAGAGTATTGTTTATTCTGAAAAATGAGTGAATCTTTTGCCTCTTTATTCATTCTTCTCAATGGAAAAATGTAATCAATGGTAAATGCATTTATTTATTTATGCAGAATATTATACCTCATTGATGTCCTCAAAATTAATTTTCCAACATCCAGAAGGAAAATTCTGCAATACATGTCAAGAAATTGAAAATATCTTCCTACTGAGGTGCATTGTGCCCTGGCTTTAACACTGTGTCAAAGAGGAGCATTTATGCCCCTTTGCTGGTGTGTCACGAATGTTCATTCATTTATTTTGCCAATATTGAGTGTTGGCATCAATTTCTCCTTCCAAAAACTAAAGAGAGGGAGAGATCCAGATTTTAGATTAAGAAAGAAAACTCACAGATGCGTGGATTTTGGTGACAAGGAAGAACAAGTCTCAGGAGCTCAAGCTGGAAGCCTGCTGACTAATTGTATTTTCTAGCCCATTATGTTAATAACTTTAGTTCCTTGCATGGGCAAAAACAGCTCACCGCATAATCAATGTGCATGCCAAATTGTTGATTCCTATTCAAAACTTATTTTAAATGCCTCCTGGGGCTGGAGAGATGGCTAAGTGCTTAAGGCATTTGCCTGCAAAGCCAAAGGATCCTGGTTTGATTCTCCAGGACCCATGTTAGCCAGATGCACAAGGGGGCGCACACATCTGGAGTTCATTTGCAGTGGCTGGAGGCCCTGGCATCTCTCTCTCTCTCTCTCTCTCTCTCTCTGCCTTTTTTTCTCACTCTCAACTAACTAAATAAACAAAATATATTATAATGCCTCCTTAGTCACACTCTGTGAGGGTAGGTGTTTGGTTGGCTCTGTTGACTGTTCCAAATATCAGCACAGGTCTTGCCATCTATAGAAATCTTAACAGTAATTATTTGAATGAACAGCTGATGGATGACTGAATAAATGAGTTAATGAGGATAGCAAGAGACTTTGCTGGTTAAACTTCCAGTGAATCTCTTTTTTCCTTTCCTTCTCCCTCCCTTTCTTTCTTTCTTTCTTTCTTTCTTTCTTTCTTTCTTTCTTTCTTTCTTTCTTTCTTTCTTCTCTCCCTTTTCCTCCCTCCTTCATTCTCTCCTTCCTTCTCTTCTTTCCTTTTTCCTCTTTTTTTCCCTCCCTCCCTTTCTTTTTTCTTTTTTGGTGCTATTGAGGATTGAACCTAAGGCCTTGTACATACTTGACACATTTTCTACCACCGACTTATAGCCCTCAGCCCTCCTTTTACTTCTTATTTTGAGACAAAATCCCACTACATTGGACAGGCTAAATGAACTTGCTCTATATACCAGACAAGCTTTGAACTTGTGATCTCCCTGCCTCGGTCAAGTTTCTGGGATTACAGGCCTGAACTACCAAACCTAGCTCCAGTAATTTTTTTAATTTCAATGTTGCATGTGTGTGTACTTTCATGGTATCAACTTTTCAAAACTCACAAAGACTCTATTCTTTCACTAGACTCTTCCTCTCTTCAGTTTCATCAATTGTTACAATCAACCATGTCTTTGTTCACTATTTCCTTTATTATATGTGGAACGAGTAAAAATGTTACCATTTTTGGGCAGCTAAACACGTGCAGTCAATAACTTTGGTAAGCAGAATGGATATGTGATTATTCTGGAAGTTCTTAAATCATGCTATAACTGAGGAAGCCAGAGACTGACAGGAAGAAGGGTTGGGGAAATGTTCTAGCTCTGGATCAAGCCACTGGAAACAATGAACTTGTGCCAAAGTTTCTGGGAGAACTTGGACTTAGTTTGTGAACAGATACCAGTGCTACAAGATAGTGTCTAAATCAGGAATGGATGCAGGCTGGGAGGCTCAAAAGTAAGCAGATGCGAGGTCAGTGTTGGATGCTACAAGATCAGGTTGACCTCAGGACAAGACATTAATTCATGGAGCCTCGGTTTCAACCTGTTTGACAATGACATGCCAGAGGGGAAAGCTGCCATTTAGAGGAGGGGTAATTAGATAGCAAGGGCAAATTTAAGATTTATCCCATGGCATTCTGTGATACCAATGGTGCTGAGCACATTTTCAGATGGCAAGGAAGATTATTCCTACTTCATGTGGAAGGGCTACAGGTTCTGGTCTGCCTTGTCCATTTGAGCATGGCTCAGGGAGTGGGTGAGGTTTTATCTATAGGGGTGGACACTGGGCAATACAGCTGAGGGCTGATATAGGCAATACTGACAAAGTCAATGCATCAAGAAGCCAGCACCGAGACTTGGTTCCAAGAATCTTCACCCATCTGTAAAGAGTTCTAAGCACCCTTGCTAATAAGAGAAATATGCATGACTCTATCTGTAGTCCGGCAATATGCTGTCCCTTTCATGGAAGCTGTCTCTCTCTTCTGGCTTCTCCCCGGCTTTCAGGCAGGAGCTTGTCAAAGAAAATCCCACATCTGGACTTCATAAGGAGACACCTCTAAGCAAAAATGATTATCACAAGGGGCATGGGAGAGAGGGACTACTCATTATAAAGGGGAGTACTACCGCGGTCAGAGGAGGGAGACCACTGTCATAGGCAAGTAGAGTGCTGTGACTGTTAGGTCAGCCAGTCTCAAGTTGGCCAGAGATTGTCTTTCACAGAGAGGAGCAGAAAGCTGCAAAGACCCAAGTGTGAGCAGCTGGGAAACAGTGGTGACCTGATGCGTTACTGGCTGAAAGGATACTTTAAGGGGAGTGAGCCCATACTTGGTAGGAGCTGTGTGCTATCTCTCAGGTAGAGGGCTCAGAAACCTGGAAGGAGGAAGGAAAGTTGACCAAAGTCTGTTCCCACTGAGAAATGGGGAAAGTAGACGAGCTACCTTTGTGTGGGCAATACTGGAGGTTGAGCCTAAGGTCCAGTTCATGCTAGGCATGGACTCTGCCACTGAGCTACATACCCCAATCCTCTGTTTATTTTTTTTTTATTTTGACACGGTCTCTTGCTAAGTTACAAAGAATGGTCTTAAGCCCACTCTATAAATAAGGAAGGAATGGAACCTGTGATCTTCTCCTCCTGTCAGGTACTCATTAATGAGTTAACAACACAAAAAAAAGTAAATTTGAGGAGACTGTGGGGCCTTGTTTTAGCAGACAAGATAGCAGACATCTGTACGCCTTCACCGACTTCACGGATGTCTTGTTCTTTGCAGTTTGTCCTGCATCACAAAGTGTGGAAGATGGCTTGAACGTTCCCTATATTCCAGGATGATGGAGCCCAGGTAAGATTTGATACCAATGCCCCCACCTTGGGTGCCTGCTTTTCTCTGCTAGAGTCTTACTCTATCTAGCAAGGTGTGAGAGCCATGCAAATCCTGGTCACTGCTGGTCAAGTGGCACCTTGCATCTCAGTGTGTGACAATGGGATGGGGAAAAGAGAAAAGAAGAGAACATGAGCTTGATTGTCCCAGCTCATGGCCGTGAACATGACAGAAACTCTCCCACCCAGACCCCCACAGGCAAAATACCATCCTGATGTGAATTCATGAAACCTTCTCTCTGTTGCACACATTCCCAATAATGAAGTCCACTCAAGCTCAAGATATTGAAAAGAAAAAAAAACACCTCTGAAGCTTAATATCATAAATACTGAATTTCTGAGTGACCAAGGGAATGTTTTCTTTCTTTACCCTGCTAACACAAGGAGTTAACTTGGCAAAGGTCAACCACCATGGTCGTAAAAATTTTCCTTACGGTGATCCAATGATGAGCAAAAGAAAAGATGTGTAAACAATCCCTAGGAAATTCAGTAGCAATTTTTTCCTCCTGAATACATTTAACAAATAAAGCTCTGTTTGATAGAAGGCCACTGGCCTGGGAAGTAAGAGGGGCTGGCTGAAATACAAATATACAGTTTCTTATAAAGAAAACACTTTCTTAATCGTATAAAGTATTTATTAGGTATTGGATTTTATAAACAGCTTGGTCTTGGAGTCTTTATTTTAAAAAGGTTATTCTGAATGCATTACCAAGCATCCTGTGGAATATTTCACATAAAAGGAAGCAGAAAAATGTATAAATGTAAACAGGCTAATTGTATGCAGATATAAATTATGGATGTTGGTCTTATGAAAAAGCCTTGCTGATTTGCAGGGCTCTTACTCAGCAGCTCTGTGTCTTGTCTAAGGGGATATTTAGTATAGCTGTGATGTGCAGAATTTAAAACAAAACTTTGAATCCTGGAGAATAAAATATAGCCCGATTGTGTTAAGACCACACGGTTGGGAGGAAGAGATTTTTTCTCTCATTTTATTGCTGTTGGCATCTGCGCGCATTCGCTCTGTTATCCCACATGTACTCTGGTCTCCAGGTGTTGAGTTCAGGCCAAGGTTTGGCAAGGGCTGCTGCTGTTTCCTGATGCTTCTCAGTACTCACTCACTTAGGGGGACACTGTCCCCGATAGTCTGCAAAGCATTCATTTCTCCAGAGGGCAATATTCACAGCTAAAGTTGTGGAAGCAGGGACTGGGGAAATGGCTTAGTGGTTAAGGTGTTTGCCTGCAAAGCCCAGGGACCTCAGTTCGATTCCCTAGGACCTATGTATGCCAGGTGCACAAGGGGCACATACATCTGGAGTTTGTTTGCAGTGGTTGGAGGCCCTGGCACGCCCATTCGCTCTTTCTCTCTGCCTCTTCCTCTCTCTCAAATAAATAAATAACTAAAATATCTTTTTAAAAAGTTGTAGAAGCATCTGGAGTCTCCGCCACTCACAAGACAAATGCAAATATGAAGTTGACAAATGAGGACAAATGATAAGAGGCAGTCATGTTGAGTGGTGCGGATAGACAGGACTCTGATGTGATCGCCTCTTATGCTGGGACATTGCTATGCCACTATTGATGTGTATCAGTTATATCACCAAGTCCAGGCTTGAGTCAAAGTAACTGCCCATGTGTTGCAGTCAGGTTCGCATTGCTGGCAGAAATCACCCGACCAAGAGCAGCTTGTGGGAAAAAAAGGTTTATTTTGGCTTACAGACTCTAGGGGAAGCTCCATGATGGAGGGGAAAATGATGGCATGAGCAGAGAGTGGACATCACCTCCTTGCCAACATCAGGTGCACAATAGCAACAGAAAAGTGTGCTAAACACTGACAAAGGGAAACTGGCTATAATACCCATATGCCCATCTCCAGAAATACACTGCCTCCAAGAGGCATTAATTTCTAAATTTTCATCAGCTGGGAAGTTAGCATTCAGAACACCTAAGTTTATTGGGGGGGGAACCCCTGAATCAAACAACGACACCATCACGTCTCAAAGTGCTAAAAAGATGGAAATATGAACAATTTTGTAAGAATAAAATAACTGGCCAAATAATTTATGACATGTGACACAAAATATTATAGAGATTGATGTGTACATCATAACCCTTTACTGACATGGGATGTACACATGTTATGGTTAGTCACTGACCATAACATGTCACTGACTCCCTAGGACTGAGGTAATGTGCAAGTGTGAGGACTGGAGTTCGAATCCCCAGTATGCATGGAAATGCCAGGTGGGTATGGTGGCCTACCTGTAATCCCAGCCATCAGGAGGTGGAGATAAGGAATCCTTAGAGCAAGCTGACTAGCTGAGCTAGCTGAGTAGGTAGGACCTGAGTTCAAGGGATAGACCCTACCTTAGTAAATAAAGTGAAGAGAAACAAAGGAAGACACTTGGCATCAACCTCTGGCCTCTACCTGTACATGTACCTGCACACACAACATGGAGACACATGTATGGATACATGTGTACATATATCATGCCCCCCCAACAAATTTTTTATAGGTTAACTCCCTTTCCAGTATCATCCAATGGTTAATCAAGGGAGGGAAAAAAAAACAAACAAACCTTACTTGAAATCATGACTAGTAAACTGTATTTTAAAATGAGAGGGTTTGAGAGATGGCTCAATGGTTAGAGATGCTGCTTGCAAAGCCTGAGAGCCTGGGTTTGATTTCCCAGTACCCACATAAAGCTGGGCACACAAAATGACACATGCATCTGGAGTTTGTTTACATTGGCAAGAGGCCCTGGCATGCCCATGTTCTCTCTCTCTCTCTCATAAATAAATAAATACATAATAAATAAAAATACATTAAATAAGATACAATATACTGTAAAGTGATTGTTAATCCAGTTGAAGAAGGCAGCCCAGGTTCTAAGTCCTTAGAAGTCATAGAGTGGGGGCTGGAGGGATGGTTTAGTGGTTAAAGCACTTTCCTGCAAAGCCAAAGTGCCAAGGTTCAATTCCCAGGACCCACTTAAACCAGATGCACAAGGTGGCACATGTGTCTGGTGTTTGTTTACAGCGTCTAGAGGTCCTGTTGTTCTCTCAGTTCTCTCATGGAATGTATGGTATGATATAGTTGAGATTTCTTCTCTGATAGGCTGAGAAACACAAGGTGTACCGTGGCATGGAGGATCTGTTCTTCAATTTAAACTCTAGTTCTTACAACCAGGCCACTTTTGCCAAGAGAAGGCCTTAGTGTGTGGATCAGACTGTAGACTGGGTTGTCTGGAAGAAGGCTAGTCTGAACCATTTTCAGTTTGTAGTACTTTGCCTACTTAGTTGAAGCTCTTATATTATCTCTCTCTCTCTCTCTCTCTCTGGCCTTGTCAAGATTTCTAGCCCAATGTGGTATCCTGAGCATGCCCAGTCCATTATATGGGTTACCTGACTTGAATGAATTGAACTGAACTGCATCCAAGTTGTAATATACTGGCCTCCCCTGAGCCAATGTACTTGGATTCTGACTTCTCCAAAAACGAACTGTGAAGGCAGCAGACATGGTGGCACATACCTTTAATCCCAGCACTCAAGAGGCAGAAGTAGGAGGATCCCCTTGCGTTTGAGTCCACCCTGAGACTACATAGTGAATTGTGAATTCTAGGTCAGCCTGGGCTAGAGGGAGATCCTACCTTGATAAACAAAACAATCAAACAAACAAAAACAAACAAACAGGACGAACTGTGAGTGAGGGGTCATCTCATCTCTTTGGTAGACACTCGATGAATGGTTATTTAAAACCAAAGGGACAGGAGGATGTCCTCTTGATCCACAGCATAAGAATTAACCCACTTTTTTTTTTTTTTAATTTGAGAGAGACAGAGAGAGAGAGAGAGAATGGCCATACTCGTGGCCTCTCAGCTGCTGTGAATGAACTCCAGACGCATGTGACCCCTTGTGGGCAAGTGCATCATTGTGCCCTTGCCTCACTTTGAGTCTGGCTAAACCTAGACTCAGGACCTGGAGAATCAAACGGGCGTTCTTAGGCTTCACAGGCAGGCACCTTAACCGCTAAGCCATCTCTCCAGCCCTAACCCAGTTTTAAGATGATAGAAATCAGGACCAGCAGTTCGAGAGACTTGTTGCTATTCCATGTTTGTTCTTGATGGCTCCGGCCTTGGCATTGTCTGTCTTTGATGGAGCAGAGTCTCACCTCTGGCCAGGATGGCCTCCTCGATTTGTGGGCAGTCTCCCTACCTCAGCCTCTAGAGTGCTGGGGTTGCACACATGAACTCTTCTCTCTAGGTTTTTATGATTATTGGATGAATGAGACTGAAAATAGTTTAAAAGGTGTGTGGATAAGGAATCTAGCGCAGAGGCAGAGCATGTGCCTAGCATTCATGAGGAACAGGTTTAATCCCCAGTAAAATCTATTTTAATCTGGAGCTTTGATAATCTGGGTTGGTAATCCGGATTGCCTCAATTGTCCAGCTAACTAACAGAAGGACTCATCATTTTGTGCTGTATAACACTCAGGGTTGTTATTTGGGGAAACTGGAAGTATTCATTTTTTAAAAAAACTGAAATTAATATAATTTCTTGCCAGCTCAGGACTGCAAGAAGATGCTAAAGGCACTGAAGAGTGGCTGGAATTTTTTTTATTTTCATGAGTCTCACTTCAATCTCCTACCCCTGCAACCCCAGCCCCCCCCCCACCCGGAGACAATCGCAGACTCTGTGGGCTGATAAAATTGATATGCAAGGATGAATTACAGAGCATAAGGAAACACCCACTTACTTGGACACATTGTCTCAGCTCAGAAAGTGAATGCATTTATTAAACACTGGAGTTTAAAACATATTTTTATTACTACAAAGATAGCTCTGTAAATATAACAAAAATGTTAATAAAGGCTATTGTATCTGAGAATTATTGCTATAATAACTGGAACTCAATAAAATTTCCAAGCAACTTGATGGCTTATGCTCCCTGGATAGAAATTAAACTGGTACCTTACAAACTTTTTGAAATAAAAAAAGAAGTAATAGGATTATAGAAGGCTCCTTCCCTATGGGGCACCTAAGAGGTGAGTTGTCAAAGGTAGCCCCAAAGAAGGAAGGAGAATTCATCAGAACATGGAAAGGCTTCATGAACCCATCTCTCACCTACCTTAAATCTGCAAATGAGGCAAGAGTGGGAGTCATTTGGCAGCTAAAAAAAAAAGCATTCTGGACTTCAGTGTGCAGCCACTGAAGAGCATGTGACCTCTGGTTCAGGAAAAGACGAAGAATACTGCAGGGTATCGGAGATGATAAAGTCATGCGGACAAGCCCCAGGGAAGCACAAGCTCTGAACTCAAGGTTATTTAACAGTGTATGAAAGGAGGCCTGGGTGTTGGCTTACACTAATATGTGGCAAGGGGAGCTTCATCAAGGACATGGGATTCTTATTCCTGGGGAAGTTGTTCTCAAGTCAAGCTTACACTATCAGCAAATTAAATGTAGTCAGTGGAGATTTCATTATTTTTTTCTCAAGGTTATTGCTTTTATTGGTTCCACCCAGAAACTAGAATAACTGATTACTTCTATTTAAATATTAACACCATCAATTCTATGGAATTGGGCTAATGTAAAATTTTGCATAATTACCCAAAGTGAACTATGACTAACATATACAGACAATATACTGTGTTTCATATTAAAATGCTGAATAAATATATAAATAAGATGTGTTTGTAACTTTCCATTACTATAACAAATGTCTGAGATGATCAACATTTAAAGAAAAAAAGGTTTATTTCAGCTCACAGTTTTGGAGGGCTCAGTCCATGTTTGTTGTTGACTGCCTTTGAGCCTATAGTGAGATACATGACAGAAACACATTGTTGGCAAAATGCTTACTTCAAACCTATATTGGAAGGAAAATAAAAAGGAAAAAGAAGCTGTGGAGGTCCAACTGTTGTCTCCAAAGACACCCCTGATGACATACCTTTTACTACATATATATGTTCTGCCTCCCAAAGATTCATACCATCTTCACACAGTACCAGGCTGGGACCACACCCTTATCACCTTCCCACAGTACCAGGCTGGGACCACACCTTTAACACATGGGCTTTAGGACACATTTTAGACCCAAAATTATGAATAAAGTACTTAAAAGGAGAGCATTTTATTAAAAATTCAGTTCTCCTATGCTTAGTTAAGAACCAGACAGAAAGAGAGAGAGGTCAACTGACTCAAAATGCAAAACATGCTTGTGTTTGGTGATTGTGAGAGGAGAAAGCTGGCTTATCTGCTGTCTGTGCCTTACGTGAGACAGGAACTGTGCTCTACTAGTCACCCCACTGCATGAACAATGAGGCTTATCCTGTGGATAAACTCCTGATTTCTGTGATTTGTATCCAATGTATTCATCAGGGAGCACTGAATAAATACATATGAAACAAGATTTTAAATATGTAGACATAATATACTAAAGGCATTTTGGTCACTCATCTTAACACTTACAACCTCCCGGCTTAGGATGTGTCATTCAGAATGCTGGAACATTTTGGTTCTTCTATTATTTTGCTATCATAGTAGATGTTGGATAGATAACAAAGTACACGTGTGAATTGACTGATAAACTCCAAGCTCTTAGAATGATCTAACCCCTGAGATAGAAGGACACCTCCCTTCAACTCTAGCCTGGGCCTCATAGTGAGTTCCAGGGTAGTCTGAGCTCAAGCAAAAGCAAAAAGAACAAAACAAGCAAACAAACCAAAATCTCTCAACAGTGGATCATAGCAGTGGTAGCGTGGACCTCTTTGATCTGGACCGCCCTCTGAAAGGCACCACCCACAATGAGGGCAGTCTTCTCCCCTTTCAGTAATGAGCCCACATGCCAATTCTCTCCAGAGACGTCCCCTCAGACTCATAGGACAGTTAATCTGTTCTACATGTTTCTTTTTTAAAAACACATTTAATTTCTTTATTTATGATAGAAAGACAGAGAGAGAGAAGGAAAGAGGCAGATAGAGAATGGGCACACCAGGGCCTCTAGCCACTGCAGATGAACTCCAGATACATGTATCACCTTGTGCATGCAGCTTACATGAGTACTGGGGAATTGAACCTGGGTCTTTAGGCTTTGTAGTCAAGTACCTTAACCACTAAGCCATTGCCACAGCCCATATGTGTTTTCTTAAAAATATTTTTATTTGGGCTGGAGAGATGGCTTAGTGGTTAAGGCGCCTGCCTCCTAAGCCTAAGAATGCTGGTTCCAATCTCCAGGTCCCACGTTTAGCCAGATGCAAAGTGATGCAATGGCACAATGCTGCACTTGACCACAAAGGGGCGCACACATCTGGATTTTGTTCGCAGCAGCTGAGAGACTGCTGGCACACCCATCTCTATCTGTCTTCCTCTCCCTCTCTCTCTGTCTCTCTCTCCCCCCCCCAAAAAAAATATTTTTAAAATATATTTATTTATTTATTTGCAAAGAGAGAGAGAGAGAGAGAGAGAGAGAGAGTGAGAGAGAGAGAGAGAGAGAGATGGGGTGGGGGTGGGAGGAGAAAGATAATGGGCACATCAGGGCCTCTAGCTTTGACAAATGAACTTCAGATGAGTGCACCACTTTTTGTATCTGGCTTTATGTGGGTACTGGGGAATTGAGCCTTGGTCCTTAGGCTTTGTAGGCAAGTGCCTTAACTGCTGAGCCATTTCACCAGCCCCAGTTTTACATATTTATTAATGCTGTTAAGTTGACAACCCAAACCAATCATCACAGTGGAGCAAACAACCACAAACAATGACAGATACAAGGAAGAAAATCACCAGTAAAAGAAAACAACAGATGGATCCTAGGAAACATTGGATGGCCAAGGAAATCCTCTCTGAGGTCAACAAAATTTTCCCTCAGGGGCGCAGACTTTTGTCCCATAGAAAATATGGGAACAAATGTGTATTAGCTAACATAACTATGTTATGAAGCAATCTATATAAAATTATTAGTGTTGTAGTGTCTTGCCACATGTTAATAACTATCCCATGTGTACTGGTTTGTGGTACTTTTTTTAATCCCATAAACTCTTGGGTTCTGATTGCTAGGTCTCCAGCTGATGGTACTCTGGAAGGTGGAGCCTTGCTGGAGGAGGTGTGCTGTCGAGGCAGGCTTAGGGGTGTGCTAGCAAGGGTCCCCTTGTCAGAGCTCAGCTCACTCACTGCTATTTTCTACCTGCTAAGGCACAGAGGTGATGTCCAGCCTCTGCATTCACGGTATGCTTGCCCCTGCTATCACGAAGCTTCCCCCTGAGAATGTAAGCCAAAATAAATACTCTTGGCCAGTCAGCTGCTTTTGTTCGGTACTTTATTCTAGTAGTGACAAGGTAACTGCAACACCATGCAAGCTTTTTTTTTTAAAAAAATTTATATTTATTTTTATTTTGGAGAGAGACAGAGAGAGACACAGAGAGATAGGGAGAGGAAGACAGATAGAGATGGGCACGCCAGCAGCCTCTCAGCTGCTGTGAACGAAATCCAGATGTGTGCGCCCCCTTGTGGTCAAGTGTGGCATTGTGCCCTTGTGTCACTTTGCATCTGGCTAAACGTGGGACCTGGAGATTGGAACCGCTGGAGATTGGAACCAGTGTTCTTAGGCTTAGCAGGCAGGCACCTTAACCGCTAAGCCATCTCTCCAGCCCCCATGCAAGCTTTTATGACAGGATTTCTGTAGTTCCTTTTTCATATTGCTGTTCCAATCTGAATATATACCTGAGAAAATTTAAAGCAAAGTACCGAAAGTAAAACAGTAATTCAAATACCTCCTAGGTTAAGAGAGAGCCTGCCAATCCTCGTAGGGTTCTTGGGTGTATTGCCACAAACCTCCAGATGGCAACAGTAAACAATATCTTGAAGTTTTGTTTGTCTTGATAGATTTATTTCATATGTATATCCTTTAAATAAGGTCCCACCTTGTTTTGTGTGTCTTTGAACTTCTTAAGAATGAATCAAGCTGCAGATGTTGTGCAAATTGCTTTTGTTGTTCAATATCGTGTTTTGAACTCCAACTATGTTGATGTCTGTAACTTTAGTTTATTTGCTTGTTTTTCATTGCTAGAGAACACTTCATCTTGTGTTGTATTAATCTATTCTTCTGTCCGTGAACATTTGAATTGTCTCCAGGTTTTTTTTTTCTATTCTAAATATCACTGGCATGTACATTCTGGTCTATTTCTGCAGATGTAATATCAGAATCTTGTTATGCATACTCTCAACTTTCCTAGGAAGTCAAATGACTTTCTGAAGTAGTAATCTGAAATCACACACTCACCATTAGTTTCTCATGACCATAGATTCTTGCCAAAAATTGTTACTGTCAAGTGTTTGAATTTTGCCAATCTAGCGTGTGTATGGAAACACCCTCCTCTGGCTTGATGTGGACTTCTCTGATCAGATCTCCTTCTGGATGGTTGCTAGGACATCTGGATCTCCTCACATGTGCGGGATCTCTCTCTCCCTCTCTCAGTCAGGAGTTCATTTAGAAGAAATGGACACCCATCATGAGTGATTTCAGATTTGAAAAAAAAAAAAGGATCATTTGCAAAGGTGTGCGTGGGACCCCAAGCAGGAAGAGAGTTGATTCTAGCTCTAGTATCAATCCTTAAGTGTGAAGGGAGGGAAAAGAAACTTCACTGCAATTCTATTTGATTTGAGAGTCATGTAACCAGTAGAGGATGCAGCCGGCCTCGGGCGATGACAGAGGACTGAAGGAATGGTGACACAAGGCTTTGCATCTGCATAGCTCGTCCTCCACCAGCCATACTGCCCTGTGTGAACCCCAAGGGAGCTGCCAAGGATCAAGGAACCCATAACTGAGTTCCACACCAGTCCTGTGGGGGGCAGGGCATAGAAAAGGGGATAATGGATCTCAAGAGGCACCCTGGAATGCCTCTAGCCAGGCAGCTGTTTTTCCTTTAGAAAGGTGGAGCTTCCTGAGTTATTTACAGCTGTTTTACGAATGTAGATGCTTTGTAGTGTCCACTGAGTTGACACCTGCATGCAGAGCTTATTGATTTGCTGGATACCCATTTCACTTAATGTGAAGTTTTCTTTGCACTGAGTGCAAACCTTGCCTGTCTGAGATATTCCAATTTCCGTTCTAAGTCACAACAACGTTCTCATGCTGCCCACATTTCATATATCATCAGGGCTTCTTCTCCCAGTATTAATTAATTAATTAATTAGTTAATTAATCTTCTTTGGCACTGATATGAGGTTGATGATTCATATGGAATTTATAGTCCACTGCTTCACTGATCTCACTGCCCAGCCCCCATACACACAAATTGCTATCAAGTCTGGAATTCTCCATCTCATTCATACATAAAATTCTGTTAAGCTTACATTCTCACTCTGCAGGTATGCCTGCTATATTTTATTTGACTCAAATCTTAGACATATTCCTTTGGAAATTGTGTAAGTTTGACTCATAAAATATGTCAGCCCTTCCTCTGTCTTGAGTCATTTAAAATCATTATTAATGTGGACTTTGATTTAAATGAACTCAAATATGAATTTGGCTCTGCCGCTGACAATGTGATTTAGTTCAAATGTCTCAATTTTTCTGAGATTCACCTTTTCATTAATGAAAAGGCAATATTTATGTTGGAAGACGATTGTTTATTATTTTTACAAACTTTGGGACATAAGAATTACGATCACATGTGTGAAATGACCTTCCCAAGGAGCTGCTCTGCTCTAAAGAACTGTCAGCATTGAACGTGTGTTCCTTTAGTGCTTCACCACGTGGAGACCTTTGCCCCTGCCCACCTCAGCATCTACCTGCCTGCAGTGATGCTGGCATTTGTTACTACTGAAAGGCAGGGAGAAAAGACAATCAAACTTAGATTGTGCAACAGGACAGTCATTCTCTTAGGGCAGCTATGGCCTGGAGAAAATGACTTATTCTCCCACATTCGTTTTTTCTTTTAGTCACCGCGAAGAAGTTAGTACATAGCATTCCCTAAAGTGTAGGAGAGAGATCTTTTTTCACTAACTGAGGCTTACCTGGAATTAATTATAAATGAAATTATAACATTGGTAAAGTTAAAATGAGCAAAAACCCTGTCACCTCTCCAGCCCGTGTTTATGGGAAGAAGTGAAAACAAAACAATCATGTGTTTGCTTTCTGAGTTCCCTCCCTGTGCTTGGACCCAGAAAGGAGAAGTCAGTTAAGTAAAAATGAAATAACAAAATAAATAAGGATGCACAAATCGCCGGGGATCTGTCCCTTCTGTGCAGAATGTTGAGTAGTGGGCTACGTTTTAGATTGTCTTATGCCACCAACACAACTCGATTATGACAGTATACCTTTGTGGTATGTAGTGTCTCCGGGCTGTCCTTGTTTCCACATAGACACAGGAATTACCCGGAAGTCACACTGAAAGTCTGTACCTGAGGCATCATGTGTGCCACGCAGGGTTCCGAAGTAGACTGTTAAAGCTGGGAATGAATACACAGCACTGGTAAGACCAGGGCTCTCAGGACAAGCACCGATTCTTGGGTGGGCTTGGGCCAGCAGGGGGCATCACTGCATAATCGTCACTGTAAGATCATGAATACAATGGCCAAGATGTATTTTTAAATACCTTTGAAGAGACATCATTAATAAATATTAATTTGCCACCATTTGTTCTTTCTCCCAATTTAAAAAGTTTAAAAGCTCTGATCTAAATACAGAATGTGACATTTTCATTGCAGATAGATGTCAAGCTTACCTTTGAAAATTTCCACTCTAGCCTTTTATTTTAAATTTAGTTCTATTTTGTTTCGCTGTCTTATTTAGTCTAGAAACAACTCAAGCCATCTTAGACAGGTACAAACGAAAGTGTAGGTTTTTCTGGTTGTATAACTGAACATCTGGGGATTCATGCCTGTTATGGTTGGCTCTAGTTTAATGGTATGTCAGTACTTGGTATCCAGTTTTCCTTTCAGCTTTATTTCACTTTCAGCCTAAAGCCCATACTGGCTGCCTCTACATGATGACCCTTAGTGGTTCCAGATCAATATTCTAGCACTATTGTGGCAAGTATAGAAAGGATATTTTTCTGCCAACCATCCCATCTCCAAATCCTGGAATGAGTGTGTTGGCATTTTGGGGTTTCCTGACTACTCCTGAGACAACTGCTTAGGTGCTGGGATGAAGTACCCTGAATGGCCATGCCTGAGTCAGGTGCCCATCCAGCTAGCCAGGGAATTAAGTAGCTTCATGTGAGCCATATAGACTAAAGGGGGGAGAAGATGGTTTCCCAAGCAAGTCAAGATGCTGTTACCAGAAAAGGGATACCAGAAAAAAAGTGCCAAGCAGAAAAACCCTGAACATGTCCACTATATGCTTTTGCAACCAGACTGGTCTGTGATTATCAATGGTTCATCTCGAAGGCTTCCCACAGGGGTTTCCCACAGAGAATTTTCAATAGAGGGTTCATCATGGAAAGTTCTCTGGAGATTCTTCTCAGAAGGTTCTCTCAGAAGGTTCCCCTCAGCTGATTCTCTTAGAAGATTCCTTTCAGAAAGTTTCTGATGGAGGAATCTCATGAAAGGTTCCCCTCAGCAGATTCCTCTCAGAAGGCTCCCTGCAGTAGGTCCTGGTCAGAATACTTTTCACAAAGATTTCATGGTTATAGCCACTACTTCTTTCATTAGCATGCGGTGTGGGTTGTCAGGCCTGAAGCTTTGAATACATAAATATTTTATGTTTTTTTTTTTTTTTTAGTTTTTATTCATTTATTTGCAAGCAAAGAGAGAGAGAGAGAGAGAGAGGAGATGCAGACAGAGAATGGGCACGCCAGGGCCTCCAGCCACTGCAAACAAACTCCAGATGCATGTGCCCCTTGTGCAACTGGCTTACGTGGGTCCTGGAGAATCGAACCGGGATCCTTTGGTTTCGCAGGCAAATGCCTGTACTGCTAAGCCATTTCTCCAGCCCCGTGTTTGTTTTCATTTAGAGATGAGATCTCACATTGTGGCTCAGGTTGGCCATGAACTCACTCTGCAGCCAAAGCTGATGTTGAATTGGTGGCCATCCTTTGGCTTTGGTTGCCTAAGGGCTGGAGTGACCGGTGTGAGCCACTACCACACTTAGCTGAACTTCGCATACTCTTGACTGGAGAATGCCCCGATGTCTCTGGAAAAAATTTCTGCTGGGACTGCACATTCCACTGTGGGCGTGGGAATGGAGTGGTGAGTCCCGCACAACCAACACAGGTTACCAACAGGAGGTGGACATTGGTGTCAGACCTGTTTGTTCTTGTGCGTTCTGGATTTCTACCTTATGTAGCATGCAACTCTGTGATGTATATACGTACTGTACCACGTTTTTGTGAACAAAGCCCATTCTTTTTATTTTCAATAAAATTTGATGTTTTAATCACTAACAAATATATATATTCAGTACATATGCAAGGCATATTTATTCATACGCATGATACCACTGACCTGTGCTCATGCTAAGCATCATGAAACACCCCAGAATTTCTAAGTTTT
Organism: Orientallactaga sibirica; assembly: GCA_036365145.1. Classification (NCBI taxonomy): domain Eukaryota; kingdom Metazoa; phylum Chordata; class Mammalia; order Rodentia; family Dipodidae; genus Orientallactaga; species Orientallactaga sibirica. The sequence continues at coordinate 978,571 of JAEOAD010000284.1, forward strand.
TGTTGAGAACTTTAATATACGAACATATTATAAATTGGCCATATTCCCATCAGGGTATACTCTTTAAAAAAAATTTATTACTGACAACTTCCATAATTCTAGACAATAAGCCATCATAATTCCCTCCCCCCACCCATTTCCCCTCCACAACTCCACGCTCCATCATATCCCGTCCTCCTCTCCATCAGTCTCTCTTTTATTTTGATGTCATCATCTTTTCCTCCTATTCTGAGGGTCTTATGTAGGTAGTGCCAGGCACTGCAAGGCCAGGGATATCCAGCCATTTTGTATTTGGAAGAGCGCATTATAAGGAGCCCTACCTTTCCTTTGGCTCTTAAGTTCTTCTGGGCACCTCTTCCGCAGGCTACGCTCTCCTGTTACCCATCCCCCACCTCTGTCACTGAGGGCCCTCCTCAGTAGGGTGATCGGTATTCACTGTGGGGTCATTCTTGATGATGTAGAAAAATGATCAGCATTAGATAAGTTAAATATAGTAAAATCAAAGAAATACATTAAATATTGAACAAATTTTCTTGTCTTTATTACCATTATAATCTCTGCCTCAGATGTGACTGACTTGGCTGTTCAAAACAGCTTCAAAAGACATTTTTGTAAGATACTTTTTAATCCCATAGACGTCATGATGGGCTACGACTTATTACCTTCAGTATAGGTATAAACAAAGAGAGTCATTTACGCCAGAAGTGGTGAGGTCTAAGGGGGAGTCTGACCTAGTCACCACATCCTTTGAAGACTTGACGTCATTAAGTGGATGGAACTAGAAGGCTTTGAAGGTCTCTCAAGGCTACAATTTCATCTTGAGAATTTCGTCAGATGCCTGGGAAGATGGCCTGATGTCTTGCATGTCTCTCCGTATTCTCAGGAGAATCAAATCTCATTTAGAGCAAAGGAGGAAAACAGCCCCGACAGCTGTCAGCTGGTAGGTGGCTTGGCGCTAGGAAGCCATCAAGTTCCCTACATAAAGCAATCTCTTAAACACCACAACCAGGGGAGCGTGCTTGGTGACTTCAATGGATCAAGGAAGAAAACAAGACCCTTTGCTGTGTCAGCTGAGCACAATCAAAGAACAAGCTACCAATGTCAGAAATGATGTGTCCCCCCACCCCCTCGAGCTGACAAGGGTGACGGCTACATCATTATCAATCATAGCTCCTGCTCCTGTCTCATTCTTCCTCCCTTGTAGATAAAATGTTTTAAGTGCCCAACGATGGTGTGGACCCCAGTTCTTGACAGTATCCGACCTCGAGTAAACGCCTGTGTTTTTTAAGCCCTAAAAAAGATCTAACACAAGTCTCACCCCTCTTCCTGTCTCCATGGTGTTGCTAGGCAAACCAAGATTTGATTGTGGGTGGTTTTCTGGTAGTCTCTGGTCAGTTGAGTGTGACAGAGGCTGGCGGCTCTCTTACGTCTTCCATTTTGAGTGTGTGCGTTTAGTATGCGCCACAGACTCCTTTCTTGGGAATCACATGCTCTGGGTACTAACAAAGGTGCTTGATCTGAGTCTCCCTTCCCCTTATTGTGTAAAGAGTCTCAGAGTGACTATTGTCCAGTTACCACATGGTCTATGCCTTCCACAGAGTTAATGGCCTTTTCCTTCCAGGGAAAAATCAAGCAAAAATTAAAACAAACAAACAACAAAAAAAAAAACAATGCTTTCTGTCTTTAATTTTGCTGACATCCTATTCTAGCATTCTTAGAAGAATTTCTGGGGCGTTTCGGTTACTAAGAGTAAATTGCATGCTCATCTCCACACCGAGTTCCTCTAAACTCAGAAACCACAGCTTTAAATTCATTTTGCCTTGTGTGAAGCATCTCCAGATCCTTATTCTTCTATTGGAGTTCTGCATCCTTCTTTCTTCTGGCTTCTCTGCTTCCATGCCGTTCTTGTCAGTTCTCATGTTGGCCATCTCATGTCGGTAAATGCCTGTCTCAGCTTTATTCGTTTTCCTTTCCTTCGGACCTTCGCTCTTCTGACTTTCAGGTTTTAAACTTACTCTAATTAGCCATTTCATTAAACCTCGTTGATGTGGGGCATTTGTGAGCAGATGTTGTTTATACTGACATCTCTCTGATAGCTTCACTTTTTCACTTTGTAGGGGTAGCATGTTGTCTATGGTCTCATTTCTATGGGGTGACCAATTCTTTGTGCAGCCAAAATATTTTGTTTCACATGTAATTAATTTTCTTGGACTCTGGGAGTTGATGGAGTAATTTGCTGTTGGGAAACACGACTTCCTTGGCAGACTTGTGCTGTATTTTATGGTGAGTCTCCTTCCACATTTGCTTCAGACGGCCGGCCACAGACTCATAGGATCTATGGGGCCTTACCTCCTCACACACTGTCACCTGATTTGACAAAATGATGGGGATTCTCTGGGTAATGAAAGCAGATGGGCAATATTAGCATTAAAAAGTAATACTATTATTTACTCAGCGTTATCAGTTCAAGGTGCATGAGGTTGGCCCAGTAAGTCTCAAAAGGATTAAAAGCACAATGACTGAATCTGTAATGTTTATTAACAGGCAAACATAAGTGATAATTTAGTGGCTGGAATGCTGAGGATGAACACCATCAATTTGGATTAGATGCACATTACCAAATTGAACACCTTTTATTTCTGCATAATGTTGGATCATAAATCAAAGTTTTATTTATAACATTTGACTACTGAGGCAATCAAAATTCTGAGTTCATTCTAAATGACTTATTATCAGAAAAAGTACAACAGGTTTTCATATTTCAAAGCACAGGCAGCTACTTAAGGGTAAGTATTCAATCATGGTTTTAAGAAATGTGGACAAACAATGATCCCTTTTTCATCAGGGGATAATGTTTTACAATGTCAGAGGACTAGTTACGCTAGATCATCTTGGAACGACGAGACTTCATTTTTTTTTTTCTGTACGGCAATGGACAACCCGTACCCTGCCAAAGCATGTTCACAAAATTCATGATTATAGAAGACAGTTGGTATTCACGGGACTAACATGAAATGAGAAGACTGAAATATTCTGTGATAATAATATCTGGCACAATTGAGAAAGCAATCAAGCATTGTTCTCCAGGCATCCCAGGAGGGAGGCTGACAGTAGGGACTGGGGGACTCAAGGGCTAATTGTCAACGTGTCCAGTGAGGGCCACTTATATCAGGTGTATGCTATCAGTTCAGAACGAACACTGGCTCCTGGAGCAGATATATTTTATCTACAGGGAAACTGAGTGCTTTCAATCAAGGGAGTTTTCTGCTAGGGCAAGTATGTTTAAGATTTTTCTGTGGAAGTAACATTTCAATCATTATGTTATATTTTCCTCTCCCATTTTCACTTGATGTAGCCTACCTTCTTGGCATCTGAGATCACTTCTCAATGCTGAAATGCTGTTTAAAGCAAGTGTACATGATACCACAATTACTTACCACCACTATATCCTGTCCATTACAATTATTGAAAATATGTATACATGACAAATTTCAAAGCACTGCTCAAAAGGAGTGAAATGACTTCTAGGAAGTTTTTTTTTTTTTTTTTTTAATGGAATGCAACATAAAGAATTTTAAAAAAAATAAGCCTCTCTCTTAAAGTAGGCATACAAATAAAGAGAGTCATAGCATTGGAAAAGTGTCTTGCTATTGGTTACTGCATAATTTTTTATTCTTTAAAAATCCTTTTCATTAAAATGAAATGTGTGAATCATAAGTGAGTGGGGCATTGTAAAACATTTTAAATTCATATTAAAATTGATTTTTACCTTATTATCACTTAGCTACTATTTTTCTTTGAAAACATACTAGCTCAAGCTTCATAATATGAAATTTTATTAAGGTAAAAGTAGTCATAATAATCAATATTTCTATCTTAAATTTACTCACAATTTCTATCAAGTTGGTTTTACTGAATATTATTTTCTTCTTTGGTATAGCAGTTCATTTCATAATTTCAAAATTAACTCTACTCATGTTTTAGGAGTTCTTTAGTGAACTAAGCAAATTTTCTCATGTACTTTTTTTTCTACTTTTTCCAGTAAGACTTCTAATGGCTGACTTCCACATGAGGTAGCAATTCCTTCAGGTTTTCACAATGGAGTATCCAACGCTGAGACTGGCCAATCGGGCGTTGTCTCCTCTTACATTAATGTTGGCAATTGGCTCATCTTTTTTTCCTCTGATGCCACATTTCCTCACTCAAAGAAATACTGTTTTCTTTACTCAAAACTTTCTAATATTAATATAATTCTTTATGATTGTACACTCTTTATATTCAGTTATATTCTAGAAATATTAGTCTCATTTTTCTAGCCTTTCTGATTTCATATGTTGTTAATGCTTATGGGGGGCATTTACTGCCTCTCACACAACTCCATCATTCCTTTCTTTTTTTTTCTTTATAAGATACAATCCTGAAACTCCATGGGGAAAGACAAAGCAACAAACATTTGACCAAACATTTTAAAACCAATTGAACAAGGCAAGAATAGGAGCAAGGAAAAGGTTTTAGAGTGGCTAGCAAAAAATACCTACAACTGAGCTAGAGTGATGGTTTAGCAGTTAAGGTGCCTGCCTGCAAAGCCAAAGGATCCAGGTTCAGTTCCCCAGGACCCATGTAAGCCAGACACACAAGGTGGCGCATGAGTCTGGAGTTCATTTGCAGTTGCTAAAGTCCCTGGCATGCTCATTCTCTCTCTCTCTCTCTCTGCCTCTTTTTCTCTCTATTTCTTTCAAATAAACAAGCAAAGTATTTTAAAAATATCTACAACCAATTATTGGTGGTGCAAATATATATTCTTATAATATTGAGTTTTTTTGAAAGGGCTCAGATAGATACATTTCATTAAGGTCATATAAGTGGTAAATAAGAGCCTAAGGATATGAAGGGATCATGGCACCATACATACTCACCTTCCTCTGTGGACATGTTCTGTGGCTTTTGGTTCTTGATTTCATACTACCTCACTTATTCTGAGTGTCAAATGTCATATCAGAAGCTATGGTCAGAGAGCCTTTGAGTTGATACCAGATACCCTTCCAAGCACAGCCTGTGCCTTGCAGGGTGCCACAACATCATTCGATTTTGAACAGTTCTACATCTAAAAACTTTGAATTCTGGGATAACTGCAGCATAACCTTTGTGTTCTTCTTAGGAATAAAGTTGGAAGGCACACCTGGTTTTAAGTGAGAAGGGTGTGAAAATCCCTGAAGGTTCAGATCCTAATGTGACTGGCAAGGAAGTCAGGATGCTTTAGTGTTTAAGAAGCAACTAAAAAATTCTTAACATAATAATGAAAAATTCTAAAAGCAGACAGGCTAGGAGAAAAATAATGCAAACATCAAGTAAATAAGATGGTGGATCTAACTTGAAGATCACTCAATGCATGGAGTGTAAATAGTCCAACTAAATACAAAGATTGACAAGCTAAAAAAATTAAATTCTCATTTATAATCTACTTATATGACATAGCCAATATATTCAGACACAAACATTGAAAATAAAATAGAAAAAGACATTCTGTGAAAATGTTATTAAAATTTGCAGCTAACGCACAGCAGTAATTTCAGATCAAGTAGATCTTCAGGAAGAGATCATTAATAGAGAAAAAGGGTAGGGCTTAATAACAGCAATTAAAGATTGAATTCATCAAGATGATATGACAATTCTAAGTTCTGGATGTGTATACATTGCATATTGAACAAACCCATAAAATATGCAAGGCAAAAAATTACAAAATTAAAAATTGTGGGAAATTTTTAACACAGCTCTTTCAACAAATGGTGGAATAAACACATTTTAAAAAATCCCATACATGACCACTGCACTCCTTCCAAAGCCAGGCAGAGGCTGACAGTATGAGAGCTGAGGCAAGTTCTTTTTATAGCCACTCCTGTCTACCATGTGGTGTACTCCAATATGCCAATCTTATACATTGCCACAGTTTTCACTTTCTGTTCTCCATCCATCACTTATTTCCTACCTATGGCCTAGTCTTTTTCAACTCATGAGGGCCTACTCATTTATATATTCAAAGACATGGTTCAGATATAATTTCTCTTATTATTTCCTTTTTAGCTTTCTTTTAAATATTTTATTTTTAAAATTTATTTATTAGAGACAGAAAGAGTGAGAGAGAGACCAAGAGAGTAAGAATGGGCACGCCAGGGCCTCTAGCCACTGCAAACAAACTCCAGGCACATGTACCACTATGCGCATCTGGCTTACGTGGGACCTGGAGAATTGAACCTGGGTCCTTAGGCTTCTTAGGCATGTGCCTTAACTGCTAAGCCATCTCTCCAGCCCATTAAATATTTTATTTTTACTTTTTGTGTATGAGAAAGAGATAAAGAAGCAGATATATATATAGAGAGAGATTGAGCATGGCAGGGCCTCTAAGCCACTGCAAATGAACTCTAGATGCATGGGCTACCATTTACTTCTGGCTTACGTGGGTACTGAGGAATTGACCCTGAGTCCTTAGGCTTCACAGGCAAGGACCTAACTACTAATGCATCTCTCCTGCCCCCTTCTTGGCTTTTATAGATCCTGAACTGTATCTGGTTTGTGTTATGGTATATATAGGGTTTATGCATGTCTTTGTACATTCTGAATAAAGGCACCATGATTGGAGGCATATATAGGTAGTTCTTGAATTTAGAAAATGTTCTGAACATTGAACGTATTGAATTAATATAATTGACAAAATTCATTAGATTATTGACCTAGTGACAGACATCATCTTTCCCCATCTTAATTTCTATTTTTTGAAAGGAAGCATCTTCCATTCATGGAGTTTTGGACAATGAACATATATATCAACAACTGAGATAATGGGATTTTTATGATCACATACAAACTTGGAGGCATTGGACATGGCTGAAGTATATAGGGAATACCTGGTTGTATTCTGCACATAACAGTTAAAGTCTAAATAAACACAATATGGAAGGAAAAGGATGAATGAAGACATGGGTTCACTGGACTTTTTTTTGGTCTCACTCTAGCCCAGGCTGACCTGGATTCATTATGTAGTCTCAGGGTGGCCTTGAACTCATCGTGATCCTCCTACCTTTGCCTCCCGAGTGCTGGATTAAAGACCTGCACCACCACACCAGCAATTGGACTTTTGAAGTTTTCCATTACCAAAACTTAATGCTTATGTATGGTGTCTTGTTTTCAGCACAACAGAATCAATTGGAATTAGTGATGTCTTGTGATCTATTTTCAAGGTCTGGAGGAATAATGTGACATATGCCTTAATTCTCATCTACCCTAACTGCAACTCGATCATGCAATTTACCTATGGAGAAGAGACTTTGTTTCTGTTTATCCAACTCCCTGGCATTCCAGGCCACTAGCAGAACAGGTGGCAAATGAACTGTGGTGATCTAAGAAAAGGATAATGGTTCTACTTTCTTTGAGGATAACCAAAGGAAGCAATAAAGCAGAAAGTTATAAAATGGCAAAATGATTTTTTTGATAGGCTTACTCATTTGTAATTTTTTGCCCGGCTTTATCCATTATTAATTGTGTGATATTTTCAAAACATTTTCTACCTGTTATATCTCTTCTCTATACTCAAGGTCACTATGTTATCAGATTCATAGGTTGTTCTCAATAAATATTTGACTGAATTAGAAAACAAGTAAACAGATACATGTTACCTTTATAGATACTGATTTTAAGACATAAAAATTGAAGCAAATCTTTTGTAGAACCCAACAATAAAACAAAGAAAACAATTCTAATGTCCACTATGAAGGACATAAATTATTGTTCTCAACTTTATTTTTGAATGCTTCTTATTTCCTGCAGGCCTAATCTTTCACATGAAAAGCTTAGAAACCAAATCTTAGTCATAGGACTCACTACCAAGCAGCTGGCCTTTGACAACTGATATGTTCTTAAATGCTTTCTTCTTTCAGATACCTGTTTTTCCACAGATTCATGGTTATTTCTCAACAGCCTAACTCTTCTACCCATTAACTTTTATTTTTCCTTTTCAAGAGCTTTTCTTTCTCCCCTTATCTATCATTAAAGTTTAAAATATCCAGAGGCAAACTAATTAATATTTTCTCAGAACTGAAACATCTGAGAACTAGGGCAAAATAGATTTCAACTTGTTTATTTTCTTGAGTTGTGCAGTTCAATTCCACTTACAAAACTGAAAAGTCTTTTTATACTTTATACTGTCCAGAGAACATAATGTAACCTTTTAGTAAAACCAACAGAAGATTAATTCTCCTTATTGGTGTGTAAACATTAGGTTACCTTTCTTTCTCTGCTGCAAGAGATAGTCAAAAGCTGTTTGTCTTTTTAAGCTTTGCAAATGTAAAATATATTAATGTGTGTTATTTCAGTCTATTACAAATTCACCTCACTGTCTATTAACATATCTCAACCCTAACTCAATAGCACTTCTACCTGTATTATTCATTTTTCATTATCCTGTAATCCAGGGCTTTCTGCTGAGACTCTAAAATGCAACTATTGGTTTCAAGCTCAGGATCACCATCTGTGGGGATATGGATTAGAACATCAAGTTATTTCAAGAGGCTAGACCAACTGCCACTCAATTGCTGTGTGGTTTTCTTACCGTGGAGCTTTGAGTCACAATCCACGATTAAAATATTCTTATTGCCTATAGCACCAGCTTGCAATAATTTGCTGAATATCACATATTTTTAGTGACTTGGCCAACAAACTAACAGACTAAGCCTCTTCCTGTATATTTTCATCCAAATGAGGCTTTGCAAACCTGTTTTTCCAAAGAGAGTTCATACTAAACTGAAGACAAAAATTCCACACTTTATCAATCTCAGTGCAGAACATTATCTGTCAAAATCAATTGTCTTTCTTCTTGCCTTCCTTCTTATTAAGAATTCCAGCAAAACATGCATGAGGCAAAGCTACCTGACAAACATGGTAGCCTAGAAAGTTGTAGAGTTTTAAAATCATCTCAGTGTCAGCACAGACACAAAAAAGCAGTAGAGTATATGGGTGTTAGGTGTGTCATGGGGCTTTTAAAGGACACATGGAAAAACACCAGTAAGTTGGGGAAAATGTAACTATCCAGATGTAAAGTGTGAGTTAAGTAATTGTATTATAGCTCTTCAGTGGAACACCATGTGATTGTTAAAACTAATGAAACAAATTTGATTTTATTTATTTGAAAGGCAAATTAGAGGATAATTTATTCATTCAAACTTTTTGAAGATTGGGCTGGAGAAATGGCCCAATGGTTAAAGGTGCTTGCAAAGCCCGATGGCCTGGGTTGGAGTCACCAGTACACACATAAAGTCAGTTATACACAAAGTGGTGCATGAGTCTAGAGTTCATTTGCAATGGCAGGAGGCCCTGGCATGCTCATATTCGTATTCTCTCTCTCTCTCTTTTTCTCTCCTTGTGAGTATAAATAAATAAATAAATTTCAAAAATTAAAAAATATTGAAGATCATTAACAATGGTTATTTCTAGGGCAAAGGAGGTGGCTCAGTGGGTAAGAAAACTTTCTGTAAGCATGAAGCCCAAGACTGGCCTGAGCTGGATTCCCCAGGACCCATGCAAACACATGGAAATGGTCACATATATCTGTAACCACGTCCTATGAGGAAAATAATATATAATCATAAACCAAAGGTAAAAAACAACACACACACACACAACAGCAACAACAAAATCACAAAATCAATAGAGCAAAAAAAACAGAACCATTGAGAAAAATCAACACAATTGATAAATATTTAGATAGGCTGAACTGAAAATGAAAGAAAAAAGAAAAAAAAGTAGTAATCACCAATCTCAGAAATAAGAATGGAGATATCTCTATTTTTTTAGAAATCACAAACATAATAAGAGAATATTGAGAGTAACCTTATCCCAATAATTAAACACTTGGACAAAATTGAAAAGCTTTTTTTTTAAGGACAAACTTCCAAAGCTCATTCAAAGAAAAGTTGACAACTTGAATATATTTATTAAAGGCAGCATTTATATTTTAAGTACTTCCAAAAAAGACATCTTTACTGGTGAGTTTGACCAAATATAGAAAGAAAAAACAATTTTATACCAACTTCCAATTTCAATCTGTGAACAAAAGATAGAGATATTATATAAAAAAAAAAAAAGTCCAATATCCTCATGGACAGAGAACACAATTTCTTAACATGAATTTAATGACTAAATTATAAAACACATAAAAAGGATAAGACATCATGGAGAAGTAAGAGCTATTCTAGGAACACAAAATTGATTTAATATTCAATTCATAACATTAACAAGTTTAGCAGTTACTCTTTCCTAATAGTAGGGACAAAACCTCTGCCCAGAAGCAGCTCAGGGGAGGAAAGAGTCTTTTGTGGTTTGTGGTTTTGAGGGGAAGCTTCCTCATGTCAGGGCAAGTATGACACCAGCAAATGGCAGGGCAGGTATCACACTTCCACAGGAGCAGGAAGGAAGAAGTAATACAAATACTGGGTTTGGGGCTAAATTACCCCAGAGCTTGCCCCAAGCAAGATACCTCCTCTGGCTAGGCTTCTACCTCCCAAAGGCTCCACAATTTTCTCAAATGGCCACCAGCTGGGGATCAAGCATTTAAAACATGTGAGGCCATGGGGAACGGTTTCATTCAAACCAGCACAACAAGCCAACACAATGTAATTAACCATATGAAAAGCCAAAAGAAGAAAATTCATTTGGCTTTTTCCATATTACAATATAAAGTATTTTACAAACTTCGACATTAATCTATGATTTAGTAAACAAACACCTATCAGCATACAGGTATGAGAGGGGAATTTTTTCAGTCTTATGAAGTTTTTTGGGGGGAGGGGGAATTGATAGCTCCATTATAGTCATTGGATGTTTCCCCCATAGAACTGAACATCAGTTAATATTAACACACATGCATGTATACCCATACTCACACACACATGCACTCACACTGTGGCCTCCCCCACCTCTGCATACACTCACATACACATGTGGGCACTCAAACATGTCAAAAGGGCAATATGAAGACAAGTCAACTAAAAAATGGTAAAGTTTTTTTTAATAGTAAAGTTTTTAACAGACACCTCCAAAGGAAATGTACAGATTACAAATGAACACATGAAAAGAGGCTTCATTCTTATTCCTCAGTAGGGGAATGTAAATTCAAATCACCATGGAACACGACTACATTAAAATTAATAATTCTGGTCAAGGCAGAATTCTGAGATGACCTTGAATGATGCGTCTGTGTAAATTCCTTCTCTTGAGTATGGGGTGAAGTTGTGGAGATGACGAAATGATATTTTATGGCAAAAGTCTCTTCAGGATATAAACAAATTTAAATCATCCTTACAATATTGAGAGTATGTGCACTGGCCTGACTAAACCCACCACAGGAACCTTTAAAATTTGGAGCAACAGGTCAATTTAGGGATAAGGTAGGGGAGTCACAGAGGTCAAAGTCAGGAGAGGGATAGGGTACCATACCTGGCTCAGCTGATGGATTGGGGCCTTAGGCTGAGTCTCCCAGGCAGCTTAGAGCCAACAGCAGCCCATGGCTAACAGCCAGAAAGGAATGGGGGACCACCCTCCCACAACATCAAAGAACCTAATTCGGCCTCAGCACATGAACTCCAAGAGGAGTCACCACCCCCCTAAGAGAACGAACTGAATGACAGCTTGATTTCAGCCTGTGTGTTGCTTAGAAGTGAATTTGCCACTAGGCCAACACGAACATCAGCTCATGTCACACTGTGGTAGAAGGCTTCCTGACTAGTATGCACATCTGCTATGCACATGAAGCTATGTTGCTAAGAAAGTATTATGTTGCTCCCACTTTGGAAAAGTTTGACAACTGAAAACCAGCTTCCTAAAGTAAGACAAAGCTCGTCTAATCTCAGCATTTCCCTCCCCCCAACGAAAATGTGGCCTACACTCACATCCTAATGTCCATTGGACATTTATTTACGATATTCAAAAACTAGAAATGACTGGAAAGTCTGTTGACACATCAATGGATGAACAAATTGTAGCACAAAATTTTACTTAGCAGTAAAATGGGATGTAATGTGGAGAAATCTCAAGTAATGTTGCTAAGTACAAGAAGTAAGACAAAACGACTGTATGGTAAATAAATGGATACTGTATAGTTCCACTTATGTCAAAATCCTAGAATATCCAAATTGGTTTGAATTTAGTGTTAGTGATAGAAGGCACCTCAGTGGTCCAGAGGCGACAGGCAGCTGAGAACAATAGGAGCAGGTCACATAGGTGAGAGAAGACACTTGGGCACATCTGTTTACGGTCTCGAGTGTGGTTGTCAATCCATGAACATATAAACACATCCAAGCTCATTTGTGATATTTATAATTTGATAAATGTATTAAAAACAGATATCTGTAAGATAAAACACAGCCGAAGGGAGATCAGAATTCATAGTTTCCTGTTCTATGCCAAATAGCTAGTTTTCATAAATAGTCAAAGAACATATTCCTAGTCTTACTGTACTCTTCTAGAATGAATAAGATAATAGTCAAAGATCTTTCCTATGAATGAGTGGTAACAGCAACTGTCTTTTATTGTGTGTTTATTAAAGGTTAACAGCCAGACTTGAGAGGTGACTTAGAGAAATCAAAGACTTTCCCAGGACCACAAAGTAGGTAAACAGAAGATCCTAGGGTTGATAGGCCACGTGATGTTACAGCCAGTCTATAAATGCAAGTGTCTGACCACTATTCACTCCTTAGTCACCTTCCTTCCGGCTTTGCTTTGATATGCTCTATTACCCATCATTTGACCTGTGCATTTTCCTCCCCTGTTCAGCTACGGGGAGTGCAGATATTTGTTTCCTGTGATTTGTGGAATCTAACAGCACAGCTCTTAATGTTAATGTGAGTCATGGAGCAGAATTACATCCACTGTGCTGAGAATTTATACCAGAGACAATATCATCACTAACCTAACAACAAATTGCCAGGGTTTAATATAATTCTGAACCTTACTTTTATTTTCTATCATTGACTTTTCACTCAGGAAGAAAAGTGGAAAAAAACCCACTGTATACAGGATAATATGTAATTTTATCTCTTATGAAAATTAGCTTTCCTTGAAAGAAGCTATGATGTTGTGGTTATAAGGAGCTGTCTTTTGCTAGCCTTTGTTTCTCAAGAGACAACATATAGTATTATATATAAAAATAAGTAACACTGGGCTAATTAATTAATTAATTATTAAGCTTATGAAATAGAGGGAAATAGGCTCATCAGAAAACTTCACCATCACAGATCAGCTCTAGATTCTCTTCCTGTCTTAAGTGGGCCATATTGTTGCTGAATTCATAATCGCCCTGAGGATGAGATGATTAACAGTAATCTCTTCAGCTCTGGAACAATTTATTCACATCGTGGCTTATACTTTTTATGATAGGTTCAAAATAAGGATTTCAGAAGGAATGCAGAGAAAAATGGAATGTTCAAAATGCCCATTGAAACGGGAAGAGCATCTTGGTGACAGAAACCAGCCCGCTCATTCCCCTTCCCTTTTTCCATATTCCCCTCGTCTACACGTGTCTTTCTTCTATCTCGCTGATTTGATTAGTTCTCAGTTCCGTATAAATGGGAGACGTAAAGGAACTCAGAGACCAAAAGGCAGGCTTCATATCATTTAATTCATTTATTCTGCTTGTTTATAAGTTATTCTCAGAAGTCCTGAGTGTGTCCTGGCGAAGGGTGCTGGTCCGTGGGCTCACTTCTTCCTGCCCTCAACTTCCATGAATACGGATGTGCAAGCCCATGAGGAAAATAGTGCTGGGAAGCTTTGTGGGTAGTCAAAATACTTATTTGAGTTGTATTTTTTTTGTATTGAACAATATATTTCTCTCTCTTTAAAAGAATTAAAGATAATGTTAATGATTGGGCTGCTGGTAATCCCAGCCAGGAGTACAAAGCCAGTCTCAGCTACATAGGGAGTGAGAGGCCAGTCTGGACTATGTGAGATCCCCATCTCCAAAATGAAACAAAGAACTCAAAAATAGCTTTATCCAGGCACAATGGGTGATGTTTTGCACATACTTAAAATGAACTGTTAAGTTTTGACATAGTTGCAAAAAAAAAAAAACAAACAAACCAAAAACATGTATTTTAACAAATCTCTTCTAGCAGGATATGTTGGTCCTGGCTATACATGGTGATACTGACATGATTACCACAATCAAGGTAAAGAATGCCTCCATGAACCCCAGGACCAAACACATTTATCACCTCATTTTCCCTACCTTGGCCTGGTCACCTGTCCGTACATCCATCTGCAACTCAGACTAACCCTCCCAATATGTTTTTATTTAACTAGCACACAGTACTATAAACCTCTCAATGGAGTTTGAAAAAAATAAAAATTTGCAGATTTCACACAATACCCCTCAATTTCTGTCTTTCCTCCCTCCTTTTTAAAAAAAATAATTTATTTTTTATTTTTTATATTTATTTATTTGACAGAGAGAAAGAGGGAGATGAGAAAGACAGAGAGAGAGAATAGGCATGCTGGGGCCTCCAGGCACTGCAAATGAACTCCAGATGCATGCGCTGTCTTGTGCATCTGGCTAACGTGGGTTCTGGGGAATCGAACCTGGGTCCTTTGGCTTTGCAGGCAAATGCCTTAATCACTAAGCCATCCTTCCAGCCCTTTCCTCCCTCCTTTTAAAACTCAAGCCTGGCTCTTGCCAGGAATTACAGCCGTGTCATGGTTAACCTTCCCAGAGAAGTACCCATGCTCTAGTTTGCTTTACTCCCCACCAAGTTTGCTTAATGAACTGATAGTGTTTCTTTAGCCTTTGAATTTACCATGTCTGCCACTCAGTGGGCCCTGTACCCCAACACAAGTACTTATCAGTCTCCCCGAACACCATAAACTTTTCTTGTTCTTTTTTTCCCTCTTGTAAAGGACTCTGTCATTATTTGAACTTGGCCAACAGTTTGTTCTTTGGTAATGCTTTTGTGTCCTGACATCTTTTTGGTGGGATACACTGTTCCTTGCTCTGAGGTCACAGCAGTTATTCTTACTGTTGTCATGAAGCATGCCTTGTTTTGCTTTTTTCTTTAGGCTTTTGACAAATCTTGCTCTTCTGCTACATAAATGATGACTTCTGCAAATCCAAGCCAGATATGATTGTGTTCTTGGCTCCTCAGTATCTAACCTAATATCCTACTTGAAGCAGAGACCTCCCATAGCCACATGTTATAAAATGTCAAATTAAACTGATTCTTAAAAACATAAGGCCTTACAAATTCTATTCAAGAGGAAAATAATTCATAAGCATGATGTCATGGTTGTGGTCTAAAACGTCCCCAAAGGGCCATGCACTAAAGGCAAGGTTTCCAGGTGATAAGCTTTTGGGCAGTTGTCAGATCCTCAGGGCTCTGGCCTTATAATTGTATTATTCCATTTGGTGGGTTTATAACTGAATGGATTATTGGAAACTGTATATGGTGGGATCCAGACAGAGGAAGTAGGTTATTGGAGGCATGCTGTTGGGTTTATATCTTGCCACCGACCCCTTCTTTTTTTTTTGGTTTTTCTTTTTGGTTTTTCGAGGTAGGGTCTCACTCTGGCCCAGGCTGACCTGGAATTAACTATGTAGTCTCAGGGTGGCCTTGCACTCACGGTGATCCTCCTACCTCTGCCTCCCGAGTGCTGGGATTAAAGGCGTGCGCCACCACTCCCAGCTACCGACCCCTTCTTCTTCCCTCTTTGCTCCCTGGCCACCATTAGGTAGCTTTTCTCTCTTGTGCCTTCTCTACCATGACAGTCTGCCTCACCACAAGTCAGTCACCACCATGTGGCCAAGTGACTATGAAGCCCGATAAACCTTTTCTCTTTTTGCATTGTTCATCTCAGGTGTTTTGTCACAATGACACATGGCTGACTAACCTAATATCAATTTCTTTTAAAAATATTTTAATTTATTTGTGAAGTGTGCATTTATGAATGTGTGTTTAGGCATCCCAGGGCCCCTGGCCACTGAAAATGAATGCCAGATGCTTACATCACTTTTGCATCCAGCTTATATGGGTGGCTTGGGAATTGAACCCATGCTGGCAGACTTTGCAAGCAAGGGCTTTTAATAGCTTAGCCATCTCCCCAGCCCTAATCTTAATTTCTTCAAAAACTAATCATTTAATTGTAATTGCCATTTAAGAATACATCCATATATCATTCAGTTTTAGCTACCTGTTGACTTATTGGGATTCACAATGGCATTACTGAAACAGTTTATCTGGCATGGAGGTGGGACATTTTGTAATCATTTCCCACAAGGAATGGTTTATATTGACTATCAGCTTCACAGAATCACTTTGGAAACTAGCCTGTCTATGTGACTGTGAGTAATTAATTAGTTACATCAGTGCATGTGAGAGGTTCTTTGGATTAGGTAAATTGAGGTGGCAAGACCTACTTTAACTGTGGGTAACACCATCCCATGGGCTGGGGTCCTAGACTGATAAAAAGGAGAGAGCTTGCTCAGCACCAGTATTCATCCTTTTCTGCTTCCTGATTGTAGACCCAGTACGGCCAGCTCTGCCTCACGCTCCTGTCACTATGCCTTCCTTTCCTTTAAGTTTCAATGAGAAAGTCACTAAAACACCACATCCTGGAAGGTTCATGTCAACTACATGGATAAGCCAGTTGCTAAATTAATGAGGCACTTGTCCCCACACGTATGTGCACAATTGGTCCTTCCATCCATATTTACAAAAGAGCATACCGCGTCTGTACATTTATCGAAAATCTTCTAACTGGGAGCTTCTTGTCCAAGAAGTTTCCTAAACACAGACAAATGCTTTTAGTTTTACAAAGCATTCCTAAATTGGAGTCCTTTGTTTGGTGAATCTGATTGGTATCCATCCTGTTTCTAACTGGAAACAATCATATCTATGTTGGGCCTATGCTCAGAAAACTTCATGCTGCACAGTTTTCCTTACATGAAATGTGAAATGTGTTGAATGTGATTCAGTGCCATTCCAGAGTCACAGGCATGGAAAAAAATGGTTGATTTTTAAAAATATTTTTATTTATTTATTTAAAAGAGATAGAGATACTCAGAGAGACAGAGAAAGAGAGAGAGAAAGAATCGGTGTGCCAGGGCCTTTGGCTACTGCAAATGAACTCCAGATGTGCCTTCTTGTGCACCTGGTTTACATGGGCCTGGGGAATTGAACCTGGGTCCTTTGTCTTTGCAGGCAAGTGCCTTAAACACTAAGCCATGTCTCCAGTCCTGGTTTATCTTTTAAACCCAATTCTTTTTTTTTTTTTTTTTTTGAAAAGCATTCTGTGAATGTCTTCCATGAATAAAAAGCTCTATATGTGCTGAGGAGAATAAAGAAATGAGTAATAGCTAGGCCAGCTCCTCAAGGATGCCAGTGTGCTGGGAACAACTGAAAAATATATGAGCATTTCAGTTAATGGAAATGCTCAAACAAAAGCTCTGAGACTGGGGCATTAGCAGCACATTGAAAGAGCAGTCACAGGGCCTGTGCTTGCCTAGAGCAAGTGTGTGTGGAGTGGTGAGGGGGGAAAAGAAGGGGTGTGTGAAGTTGGGGACTGGGAAGGAGTAGGAAACCAAACATGACATTGTGGAAGCTTTAAATATCAGAGGAGGCTGAGTTTTTATTATGTGTAGGTAATGGGGACGCAGTAAATATTGCAGGGTGATGGTTCAGATTGGAAATAAATATTTGGACATCTGCTGTGTCAGCCTGTCAGCACAGCACTTTGCACAGAATTTTAAGGTTAAATGAAATCTCTCCCTCCCTTTCTCTCTCTCTCTCTCTCTCTTTCTCTCTTCTCCCTTCCAGTCTCTTTCTATAAACAAAGACCATGTTTATTGAAGGTCTCAGGGTAGTTTCAAATTAGTCACATGGTAGTAAAGGGCCATGGAAAATGAGCTATCTCTATAACCCAGAACATTCTGGTCCCCACCCCCCCGCCCGGATGATCATTTTGTACATGTTTAGGATTTATGTGGCCGTATAATGCCAAGCACATTTTACTTAAAAAATAAATTTGTTACGTTTGTTTTGATCTGGTATATAAAGTGACTCCCACCTGGCAGGTTCTGGACCACTGAAGATGGAGCCCATTATCCTGACCACTCTGGTGCATCGCCTTGTATTTTAAAAGCCAGCATTTGTGAACCCAGTAGAGAGCAAGAGGAGGCAGGACCCAGAGCACAGGGTGAGTGCATTAAGACTCTTTTTGTATCTTCTTTGCCACTCTGATGGATGATAATAATTTTCTTGTTCCCTGCTGATAATAAATTTAGGCTTTCTTCTATCAGTGCATGAATGTTTCCAGAGGTTTTTGTTGTTGTTGTTTATTTGTTTCTCAGCTTAGCCTTAATAAAATGACCCTTCCGAGGGAGGCAATGGAGACCTCTGGGCCTCTCCTTAGGGATTAACCCTTGGGGATTGGCTTCTACCCAAGCCAGAGTACCAGGCAAAGAACAAGCCCTGTCTTAGAAACTGAGTAGTCTGTAACGTGAACAGTCCAGGGTGGGGATTGGGAAAGCCCAGGGTGGTCGTCGGGAAACCAAAAGAGCAAGTTGATGATGGTCTCCTCCACTTTAGGATGCTCTGAGGTGGGTCAGGAGACCCATCGTGCTGAAGGTCTCTGCTATGGTTTGAATGCAAAGTGTCTCCTCCAGGCTCATGGGTTTGAACATGTGGTCTGTAGCTGGTGGTGCTCTTCGGGAAGGTTGTAGAACCTTTAAGGAGTAGAGCTTTTCTGGTGGAAGTGGGCCACTGGTGGCCAGCCTTGAGTTTTATAGCCTAGTCTCACTTCCTGTTCACGCTCTCTACTTCCTGACTGTTGATGTGATGTGAGGAGCTGCTGCCGGCTCCTGCTGCCACACCTTTTCTACCACGAAGGATGGCATCCCCTTGAACTGCACAGCTCTTCCTCCCTTAAGCTGCTTCTCACCAGGTGTTTGTTCAGAGTTATGACAATAGTATGACAATAGTAACTACAATGGCCTCTATAGGTTTGATCACTCAGCATCTGCTTGTCATCCTGTTTCTAAAAGGGAACCAACACTCACTAATGAACATTCCTGGGTGACAATCTCTCCTTTCAAATCTGCTTGGCAAATACCAGTTAAGATAGGTCTAAGTGTGCTAATGGTGACAATGTCAAGTTACATCTAATTGTGTTCTCAAGTAGACATTTTTGTTACCTTCTTGGTATAGAGAGGTTTTTTTTTTTTTTTTTGGCTTGAAACTATTTCATTTTTAATCAAAAGGCGTTTTTGTAATGCAGCTTAGTTGGATAAATATTTAATGTGGATTCTGTTTTAAAGCCTTGACTGGGTCATCTCCGTGTGTGCTGAAGCAGAGTCTGGGGACCAGAAGCAAAATGAGCAGAGCAGGAATCCAGACATTTCATGACAATTTAGAGTCCTCTTCTCCTGCCATTTGCCCATCTCTAGCCCTCACAGCTCATGAATAAAATCCTTGATACGTAGCCATGGAGGGATGTTTGCGTAGGTACACAAGCAACCTCATTCTGCAAGAGAGAACTTTGTAGAAAACAAACTGCTGATAAGAACCTCCAGTTGGAAAAGTTAAAAATACTTAATGAATATAATTTTATAACTGAAGAAACTGTGAGCTGAACCTGCTCACAATGATAATTTGGGGTTTAATTAATTAATGACTAAAGTACTTTGGAAACACAAAGGACTATATAAATGCTAAATATTATTAAATGTTAATAGCCATGTTCTCGAATAACACTGATTTTAATTTAAATTCCTAAACCTTATTATCAGAATGAAATGCATGCTAATGAGGCTTTCCTAATAAATATTTTGTTTATGATGTATTTAGAGTGGTATTACTTATCTTGCTAGAGCAAGTATAAATTACAGCACTTGGCAAAAGGGTTACTGCTTTTTCTTCATGATAATTAAAATGGAAATGCAGAGAAATATAATGAATATATTAGGCAAGAATTTTTCTGTCAGAGCCACTGAGGTTCACTCGATACTGAGCCAGCCAGCTACTTCTTCTTCCAGCAGAGTTGTAGTATTCTGCTTGTCTACTTTTTGTCTTTCTAGAGTCCCTTAATTGGACTTAGTGAAACATACCAAATTTTTCAAATAAATTGCCTTAAAACTAAATTTTTCAAATAATTTTTCTGGAATTCTCATGCAGTCATTTAAGGTAATTGGAAGAATTCTGGGATGTTTTTGTGCAGGGACTGCACAAGGCCTAGACTGGCCTTGAACTTGCTATGTGCCTGGGGATGAGCTTGAGCCTCTGTTCCTCCTCCTCTACCTCGGAGTGCTGGATTGCAGGTGTATGCTACCACACCTGGCTTATGCATTGCGAGAGATCCAAACTCAGGTCCTCAGGCATACTGGACAGGCACTCTATCAATGTAGCTGTATCCCCAGCCAGGACTGCTTCTGCTCTTTGTGTCACTTCTTTCCTGGGACTACCACCATTGTCACCCAAATGAGAGACGAGCTTGCTTGGCTTTCCATTCTGTGTACCAACTGCTAAAGCTTGCTTCTCAGGTGTGGCATAATTTGCATCTCATTAGTGAAGACCCTAATGAGATCTCAGGTAGAATGTATGCCAACATTGTATAGACATAATTCACCTTTTTTTTTTTTTTTTTTTTTTCAAATTGTTGCCTGCATTTGTTTAGGATGCTATTGACTTAGTCTAGATGCAGTTCAAGTGCACACACACTCAACAAGCACAGGAAACAGAAAGATTTTCTTTTTGTCCTCTTATTGGTGGGAAGATTACAACTCCTTTTCTATGTGCAAAAATAATAATTGATACTGGAATTAGGTTAGTGCCAGCACTTTGCTAAGCAGCTTGTAGGCATGATCAGTTCAGTCCTTATGAAAATGTCATGAAGTAAGTCATAACCTCATCTCTTAAAAGGCCTAAGTATACACATGTATGTAAAACAATCCATTTGTAACTTAGAATAATATAATGTTATTATTGGATTAGAAAGATACTTCATAAAACAGAAGATTAAATTGTTACCACTTAGAGGCAATTGCTTTTCTGAAAGTAAATGTGAAATTCTCATATAATCTGAAGAGAAATCAGAATATGGGATAAATGCTTTCTAATTTGTCTTTTCATTTAAAATTTTCAAAGTATTAAATTTTTTTTTAAAAAACACACTGGTTATATTAGGCTATATTTTACTTTGGAGCTAATCCATTTTATCTGAACTCAAAAATCCTTTCCCTATTTACAGATGACAAAATAATTGAGTGTTTTTTTTTAGTTTTCTAATTGCTTGGAATTGTTTGAATATTTTCTCTTTTTTACATATAATTCACTAATCTATGTGACACTTTAGACATATAGTCTAAAACCAACCTCCAATTGATAATTATCATTCAAAGAGTTAACCATTATTTCTAGCATTTTTTTTTCTTTCAAGGTAGGGTCTCACTCTAGCTCAGGCAGACCTGAAATTCATTATGTAGTCTCAGGGTGGCCTTGAACTCTCAGCGATCCTCCTACCTCTGCCTCCTGAGTGCTAGGATTAAAGGCCTGTGCCACCATGGCCAGCTATTTCTATCATTTTTATAACACATGATTATATCTTGGGGAAGACACCAAGCTTGTCACTGTGTGCATTAATAGTACAAAGTTATCAGTAAGATGTTGCAAGCAAGCACCTTTAACCAGAGAGCCATCTCCCCAGCCCAAAGTTATCATTAAGCTGTGTCTAACCAGTGAGTTTCCATAGCATGGGATATGCCATATGAATACAAATTTTCCTCTCTGTGGCTGCCCAGGATAGCAGTGTTCTGGCTGAGTCCTCAGGAAGGATAGAATAGGCTTATGCTCTGAACAAGTTGACTGTTGGAATCCCTTGGGTGTGAATGGCAGATATGGTTGGCCTGAAAGACCATGAACCTTGGCTTTATAGATGCTCTGATCATTATTTTCAAAGGCAAAGACTTGAATCACTTATGTAGAAAGCTGAAGGGTGTCTCAAGACAATATGTCAAAGGTGCATCCACCAGAGGGCAGCCTCACTGTGATTCATCATGTCAATGACCTCGAATGCAGCCAGAACACTCAGCCACTCATATCGGAAATGGACTCCTACTGCCTCATTCATTTTCCCCAAACAATGGCAATTTAAAGGCCTGTAGGCAATTGCTTTGCTGTTGAGCTTCAACATAAAAGTCTTACACATTTCTGGAATTATTATCTAGAGTAGATGAAAAGGAATTGATATGCATCCCATCCAGCTGGCATCCGATAATGCTGGTTATGGTGAACATGATCTGGGAAGAACCTATGCTGTACACCGTTGACATACAGTTTCCACTCAGCCTTCACAACAACTCTGTGCCTATTGCAACCTGAACTATTTTCTTTTTGTTTTATAGATATCTAACTAGGAGCTAGGGAACTGAGGATTTGAACTTGATTCTAGAGCCTGTGTATTTTTAATTGCTGCATAGCTGACTTGAATGAAGTACCATCAGTATTGAATGAGATTTTGAATAAAGAATGAATGACTAATTATTGGAAAGGTACTGTGTAGAAAAGTGTATTGCCTGTAAATATGAGAGAGCAGGAAAATTATCATATTTGCCATATAAAGATTAACTTAAACTCTAAAACCTAGTTCAACAATTTTGAAAGTAGAAATCATTGAATAAACAGAGAGTTTGAAAATCATTGAATAAACAGAAAGTAATAGCAGAAGAAAACTGTATATCAGCCTCATATCTTCACACCATCAATTATGAATAAAACCATTTAATCTTTCCATTTACAGTTTTGAAAAATATATCCACATGATTTCAAAGAAAGTATATAAAATTATGAGAAAGAGAATTGGTGTGCCAGGGCCTTCAACCACTATAATAAAACTCTAGATGTGTGTGCCATCTTGTGTCCATGTGTGACCTTGCACACTCTGTCACATTGTGCACTGGTCTTATGTGGGACCTGGAGAGTAGAACATGAGTCCTTAGGCTTCACAGGCAAGTGCCTTAATTGCTAAGCCATCTCTCCAGCCTGGAAGCCATGTTTTATTTGTAATATTTACATTGAGGAGTCTGACCAGAAAACATGGATAATTCACTCACCAGCTACAGAATTCATTTGATATGGAGAAAGTTGAATTATATTTTAAATAGCTCAAAATAAACAAATTTAGGATGTCCTGAGAAATAAATGTAGAGGTTACAGAACCCTGGCAAGGGATACATTGGTTGAAATACACAGAGATGAGGGTGTAAGCAGTAGGGACATATGTTTAAATGGTGAGCAGAGAAAGAGAACATAGCAGTTACTTTCTCATTGTTGGGACAAAAACAAAAAAAGTCCAGAAAGAGCTTGTAGAAAGGAAGCATTTATTTCTGGCTTATAGATTTGAGGGTAAGTTTTGTCATGGCAGGGAAAGCATAGCAGAGCGGACAGCTGGGCGTCGCATCTTGTCACCTTAGCAGGAAGAATGAGCTCCCATGCAGAGTGGGGCTGGGATACAATACTCCAACGCCTGTTCCCCACTGACACACCTCCTCCAGCAAGGCTCCACTTCTTTTTTTTAATTTTATTTATTTTTATTTATTTTTTTGTTTTGTTTTTCGAGGTAGGGGCTCACTCTAGCTCAGGCTGACCTGGAATTCACTATGTAGTCTCAGGATGGCCTTGAACTCATGGTGATCCTCCTACCTCTGCCTCCCGAGTGATGGGATTAAAGGCATGTGCCACCACGCCCGGCGCCCTTTATTTTTATTTTTTTAATTATTATTTTTTATTGACAACTTTTATACTTACATACAAAAAAACCCACCTGATATTTCCCTCCCCTCCCCCCATTCCACTTTAGAACTCCAGTCTCCATCATATCCCCTCCCTCTCTCCATTAGTCTGTCTTTTAATTTGATGTCATCATCTTTTTCTTCTATTTTGAGCATCTTGCAGAGGTATTGCTAGGCACTGCAAGGTCATGGATATCGAGGCCAATTTCTGTCTGGGCAGTTGCATTGTAAGAGGTCATACTCTTCCTTTGGCTCAAGGTTGCACTTCTTAAAGGCTGTACTGGCTGGGAATTAAGTAGGAGGCTTAATCACAAACACATGAGACTATAGGGGGGACATTTAACATTCAAACCATCACAGTGGATGAGAGATAGACAAGAAAGGGAAGAAATGTCTAAGATATATAATTTCTCTATGGCTTCAGACCATGACTGTGGGCCAAAGCCCATCTGCCTGTTGCTTCTGGAAAAATAAATGAAAAATATAAAATTTTATTTGGATGTAGCCATTTCCATAATATTCATTCATTTATATAGATGAAACCATGTGGCCCATAAAAGCTAAAATACTGATAGACATTTCAGAAATATTGCTGCCTTACTTTAGATCACATAGGCATGACATAGTGTTTTTCTAAAATATCAGCTATAAAAAGAGTGAATCGGTGACTCTGAAGTCTCATCAGTGTTCTGTTGGGAGAATGGAATTCTGATAGCCATACAAGCTCAAGGGCTCCAATGTTTACTGAAAAAAAAAAAAAACCCTGGAAAAGAAAAGCTTAAAGTACTTTATGAGCAAGGGTGGAGCCCTCACTGGTCAACCTATCAAAAGGAGAATTAAACAGAGTCTATTCTTTAGTTTGGAAGCAGACACTCAATTTAGGCCATCTGTGCTGAGATGCTGAAAGGAACATTCTGGACGAGGTTTAAAGACATTGGGTATTAATTAGTGCTGGGGAGAGATCTCACTCAGTAAAATGTTCATTGAAAGCTGAGGAACTCAGTTTGATCCCCAGAACCTACATAAAAATGTTATGTGTGGTAATCTCAGCACTGGGAAAGCAGAGACAGGCAGATTCCTGGGGTTTATTGGTGAGCTAGTCTAGGCTAATTGGCATGCTATAACCCAATGAGACAGCATTTCTCAAAATAAAGTGGAGTGAGCCTGAGAAAAATGACCCCCGAAGTTGTCTTATAGCTTCCACATACATGTACTTGCATCCCATTCCACACACATATGAAAGTGCACACACATACATGTGCATCTGTATAAAAGATTCAATAGCTGGGAAAATGTCAGACAAAAAACTGAAAGCATTGCACTCATGTCTGTACATGGGGATCTAGGATTGAAGAAAGTAGCCAGTGACGCTGACATATATGTTAAGAAAAAAAATGAACAAAGCTGGTTCATTTAGTCAGCCCAGAAAACTGATTAAAGATAAAGAGAGTTGTGTACAGAGGCTTAAGCTAGGAAATCAGCTAAGTCCTTCAGGAAGTTCTAATGTCCATCTTCTCCACCTGGTTCCTGGGCTTCCAGGAGATGCATTTGACAATTAAGTATATGACTATCATGGGTACCACGAGGACATGCCATGACTTTTGCACATTGCTGTTGAAATAAGTCAGCATTTCTTATTTAAAATGTCAGTCTCTCAAAGCATTTAGAGCAATATGAAATTTATAATAACAAAATAATACCAACAAATTAAAAAAATTTCTGGGAAAGGCTCAAGAAAATGAGATGAACATCAGTGAGCTGGAATTCTGGCCCCTGTTTTCCCACATCTGCCTTGAGTGTCTGCTTGAGAAGCTGGTGTTTGCTGGTCAGGAAGAAAGAAGAGTAATGAATTCATTCTCTTGAGGACCTTTGTGAAACCATATCATTAATCAGGCCATGGAGCATGAGTAGATGGTTCCTGGCTATCTCCTCCAGACCAGGCTGTATAAAAACGAAAACGGATGCTTCTTATTCACAAAGCAAGGGAAGGTGCCACCAGATGTCCTACAATATTGGGAATATTTCCTTTTTTTCCCTCCCATGCTTGTCATGGTGAGGTGATTTGTTTGTTCATTTTCTTTGTTTTGTTTTGTTTGTCTTTGAGCCCATATTGCACAGGCTGGCCTGAAACTCTCTGTTTAATTTGTTACTTAATGCTAAGCCACATAAAGGAAAAAAAAGAGCTTTACATATATGTATGCTTGTATGTGTTTTTGCTATGTTGGGGGTGGAGTCCAGGGCCTTGTACATGGTAGGCAAGTGCTCTACCATTGAACTCTATTGCCAGGCCCTACATTTTACCTTCACATTGCACATTTCTGGTTTTAAATAGAAGGGATTTCAACTAGTACTCAGCATGATGGCAAAGACCTCAAGACGAAAACATATGATCCCTCCTCCCCACCTTTACTTCTTCTGTGCATCCTCAGGCTACATCCTCCATGGGATTCATTTCCAACACACAAATTCCAAGATGAAATTGGGAATTTGGAGACCTAAAGAGCAGGACATTGCACCGCAGTCAGAACTTAGTTGCAAGTTGCCCAGAGAAGCTTGCTTTTCCCGGCATGGTTCTGCATCTCTAGTATCAGTCTGTGAGGGAGGTGCTGAGCACATGGACACATCCAGTCAGTTCTAGACAGGCACTTCTGTTTCTGCTTCCACACATCCTGCTGCCACCTGCTAGTACATTGTCCTACCGGTCACTTGACAGCTGCAGATATATGACCTGCTCAGCTCCAATGGCCTTGGTGAGGCGTTACTAACACCCAAGTGTCTAGAATCAACGAGGGCTCTCAATGTTAGGACTACAAGGACATACCCTGGGAGGAACAGAGGAAAATCCTGAAACACCCCATTCTTGCTCAAATTGCACCATAGCAGAAGAGTGACAATGGGTCATTTTGAACCCAAAAGTCCCGTAGACGTTATGAGTATGTGTCTATTTCCTTAGCTACTTCGCTGAATTCATCCTTGGCTGAATTATTGGTAACATCTGGAATTGTGCACAAACTTTGCCTGAATCATGCCTGCATGGATGAGCATGAGTCTCCTCTGAGGATCACACCCGAGTCCTCCCCCATGGTCATATACTCTGAGCTCTGCATGCATTCCCCTGAAGAGCTCTGGCCATGGGAAAGAGGTCTGAGGGCAACACTAGAAGTGGCTGCCTGGTAAAATTGCTTTGAGGTTTCAATTTTAACCTTACCAATTGATATAAATTTTGCATCTTATCTGGAATTTATCCAAATTTGGCTAATGAAGTATTTTTGGTAAGCAGAGATACTCTAGGTCTACTTTAATTAACCCTTTTAAATTATATAGCTTTCTTCTGAGTTTTCTTTTCTTTCAGAAGAGTTGATCCTAATGGTGGTTGGACTAAAATGTTCCCCGTAGGTTCATGTGTTTGAACACTTTGTTTTTTGAGGCCAGCGCAACAGATTGGCCCTTTTTATGAGAGAGGGAGAGAGAATGAGAAAGAGAGCAAGGAGAGAGAATGAGAAAGCTGTTCCTGTGAAACTGTATGCTATGGGATCTGGAGAGTAAAAATCCTTAGGTTTCACAGGCCTTGAAACTGTATGCAGTCCACGTTTGAAAACCCTTCCTTTCATAAGCTGCTTCTAGTCTGGTGATTTGTTCCAGCAATGAGAACCCAGCTGCTGACACTCCTTGGCATGGCCTCCCCAGTCATCACAAGCTCTTGAAACAATTTGTAAATCCTTCCTTGAAACTGTGCATATCATACATTCATGTTTTCATTATTCTCAACAAGTATTGAGTACCACAAAAGGTTACATGCAAGGGACCAGAGATACCAGAACACACAGGTACAGACACACTGTCCGTAGGCTCCCAAAGCTCACCAGTTAGCATGGGCCAGGATGAAGGAATGAGATAAGGATACTTTCATTTCTGTCTAATCACAGAATAGATACCATTTGGTATTTTTGATTACCAAAGGTTGTAAAAGGGAAGAACTGGCATCCGTGTTTTTAATAGTCTTACAATATAAAATGTTTGCTAAGGTGTTGTTGGGGCGAGTGGAGAAGAGGATGGAGAGACACATTCTTAAATAGTCTGGGGGGCTGGGAAGATGGCTTAGCTCTTAAGGTGCTTGCCTGGGAAGCTTAAGGACCCATGTTCAACTCTGCAGATCCCACATAAGCCAGATGCACAAAAACAAAGCAAGCACAAGGTCACACATGTCCTCTAGGTGGTGTGCAAGTGTCTGGAGTGAGATTTCAGTGGCTGAGGCCCTGGCACACCAATTCTCTCTCTCCTCTCTCTCTCTCTCTCTCTCTCTCTAAAGTAAATAATTAAATAAATAGTTTTTGTTCTAATCAGAATTCCAGTGTAGATTCATTAGTGAAATTGAACTTTCACCCTGGCTAACTGGCTGTGTTGAATTGCTAGGAAACAACTTAAGGCTGACCGGCAGGATGGGCTGAATGACCTTGCTCCTTGTATTCTATTTCTGGATTTTGATGTGACTTTTCCCCTTGATGAGAAAGTCATCTCAGTCAGTTTTATGTATTTGGTTTGGATCGTTTTCCCAAGGTAGATTGAAATTCAAGAGTACATTTGTGTTTTCACCATGTTAATTGCTCGATCAACTTCCATTTCCAAGAAGCTGGTGGAGAAGCTCCCTGCTTCTATCACTGTCCCTCCCAAGGCTGCTTCCTCATCTTTTCCCTCCCCTTCATTAACCCTGCACGCACCATGCAAATTACACAGATTTTGCACTTCTGGCACTAGTCAATTACATGTACATTTGAATTCCATGAGAAGCCTTCATGCATGATTAGGCTTGTTTACCTTCCTCCTTGTTAGTCACCAGACATCTAAAGTCTATCTCTCATTCAATGGGATGGCTAACAACTTGTATCCTTGCAAAATAATTTCTAAGTTATTCTTTTTTTATGATCAACTGAAGTCCTGGAACAGATAATGGTTTAGTTGAGCATTTTGGAAAAAATCAGCAATAACCCAATGAAAGTGATATAAACAATCATTTACATATGTTGAGTATTTATGCTGAGTATAGCCATATTAACACTTAAAAATATCTTCTGAAGGGAGGAACAAAACAATGAAATAGTTCCAGATAGATGCAGATATTCAAGAGGTCCATGTCTTTAATAAGAATTGACCTCAGTCTTGCTATGAATGAAATGCTGTCCCCTTTTCCACAGGTAACAAACTGTGGTATTAGGTAAAAACTGGCAAATTATCTCTTGAGAATTATGAATCATGAGATCTATTATTTATTTTGGTACACTATTTCTTTGTGTTAAGTATATTTGTTAATATGATAAAACACACTCCAGAATTAATTGATACACAAAAGCATTCAACACTGGGATTTTTCTTTTAAAAGGAAATACAAATTATGGAGGCTGGAGACAACTTAGTTAGCAAAGCACTTGCCTTGTAAGCATGAGGACCTAAGTCCAAAGAGTGCATGTAAAAGAAGCTAAGCATGGTGGTGTCCTGTCATCCCAGTTCTGGGGAGACAGAGACAGGTGGAGCTCTGGGGCTCACTCACCTGCCAATCTAGCCTAGTGGGTAAGTTCCAGGCCAACAAGAGACCCTGTCTCAAAAAAACAGGAGCAGTACCTGTGGTAGTTTAAATGGGTGTCCCTAATATATTCAGTTTTATTAAAACTTACTGGATTTCCAGCTGCCTGGCTGGAAGTGGTATCACTGTGGGCAGATCCTCAGGTCCAGCTCTAAAGTGGGTCTGGGAGTGGATGCGAATTCCAACTTAAGGTATGCAGAGAGCAATCTGGATTCTGCTGAAGTTCTTGGAGTGTGCATGCTAATGATGCTGCTGGTGGTATTTCTTTCTGCATGGACCCATGAAAGGGGGCCAGCCTCTTCTACCAATGATGGAACTGTCCTATATCTATAAGCCTGTAATGGCTGAGACATCGCTCCAGCCTCCTATGTTGATATACTTTTTGTTTAACATTTTATTTCAAAATTTCCTAGATGTGGTGTTTCAGAGAAGGGAGTGATTGCATGTAGGGGAAACATCACAGAGCAGGTTTTTGCACTGAGAGAGGTTGAGGGCAAGCTGATTGGGTATAGATATCAAATATACCAAGGAACTTGTTTTAGGCAGATGGAAACAAAAAGTATATCAACATAGGAGGCTGCAGCGATGTCTCAGCCATTAAAGGCACTTGCCTGCAAAGCCTAACAATCCTGGTTTGATTCCCCACTATCCCTATCAAGCCAGATGCACAAAGTGGTGCATGCATATGGAGTTCATTTGCAGAGGTTGGAGGCCCTGGAGCACCCATTCTCTCTCTCTCTCTGTTTGCAAATAACAAGTAAAGTATATAAATGTGACTTTCAAGTCAGAACCATGTTTGAATGTAGGTGATCATTCTTCATATATTTCTGGGCAAACTGAACTCTTGGTGTTTGTCTGTACAACAGAATGGGGATGAATTACAGCCCTGGGGAAGAGCAAGTGTGAGCATTAACATGAAGCTCTTGGTCCAGTGGCAGCCTAGTAGAAAGAAGTGAAGTTCATAGGGATGGCTACATTCCTCTTGCTCACTTGCTTATTTTATCTGGGAGAGGACAAGTCTGTTTTCCTAACTGAATGGTTATGGTAAGACGATGTCTATGTTTCCCTGCTTTTATCTATCACTGTGTCTAACATACAAAGTCTTTTTATTTAATACATATTTCATAACTGACAGTGTCTCTGAGTATCTGAAATGGTGTGTGTGTGTGTGTGTGTGTGTGTACTTACAGTCAGACAGACAGCATGTGTATGAATATTTATAGTCAAGTAGGCTTAGCTAGAAACTTCTGGAATGACCAGCTAACTTGGTATTCCCATTATGAAAAAAAAAAAAAAAAAAACAAAAGCAAAAAACTTCTAAAGACTGCTCAGTCTATATATTTTTAAGTGGTATCAGCCAGGAGGTAACCCGGAATGGATTTTGCTAATAATAAAGCTTTACAACTCAATCTATACTCAAGGACATTTATCAAGTTTTGAAGCTTTTTTTTTTAGCTTCAGAAAATTATAATTCCTCAGTAACTAAAACTTGAGAAATAAAAGACATCTTGCTAGCATAATTTGTAAAGCATTCAGTGGTTAAAATAAGAAAAAATTAGCCTTTGAGTGAAACTTAAAACACGTTTGTCAAAAGCTAGCAGCCAAAACACAGGAAAGCAATTTATCCAAAATTAGATTGCTCTGGAACACTAAGTTTAATGGAATCAAGGGAGGAAAAAGGTGGTGAGATAATTTGGTATCCTTGAAACCTTCCACAATGGATGGGAGATAATCTAAGCAAACTATGTGAACATTAACTCATGTCTTTAAAATGCCCCAAACAATTGGTGTTGTTAGGAAAAATATTCCCAGAAAAAAATACGAGCATGGGATGATTTTTATATCTGTCATGTAGAAAGAAAATATGAAATCTATTGAACTCCTCTTTTGGTGAGGCTGTTTCTAACTTACAAATGATATAAATGACTTCACTGAAAACCAAGTTTACAAGAAGAAAACAGGAGTTAATGCTGACATGAGTACAAGTGCAGGTTGTAGAATAATTTGAGAAAATCAAGTCTTTTTATTTGAGTTGCAAAATTATATCCCTAGATATCATTTTAGGCTTTTAGGATAACAGAGGGAAGTTATGCAAAAAATAAAGCATTGGGGTTCAGGACGAGACTTACAGAATATACATCATTTCCTTATATTAATTCCATTCATTATTTGACTAACCGTCATTCATTAGCAAATGTTTAAATATGTCCTGACAAGCATTATCTTTAAAAAAAAAAACAGTCATGGGTTCTCTCTTAATAGAAATGAATAAATGGGGGCAGGAGAGCTGGTTCAGCAGTTAAGGTGCTCACCTGCAAAGCCTAATGACCCAGGTTTGATTCCCCATACCCAGATAAAGCCAGAAACAAAGAGGCGCATGTGTCTGGAGTTCCTTTGCAGTGGCTGGAGGCCCTGGTGCACCCATTTCTGTCTGTCTCTCTGATTCCCTCTGGCTGCAAATAAATAAATAAATAAATAAAGCTCGTATTTATTCTAATAGCTCCTTTTGGACCTTTTATAGATTCTTTGTATTTACTATTTTTAAGTCAAATAATTCTGTTAGAGTGGCCTTTTCTCCCTCCGTATCCCTTAGAAACCACAGAGGTACAAATTAAATGTACCAGTATCCAAAGTTAAAACATTTGTATTTTTTGAAAGGAGTAATATTATTTGTTAGAGATCTTGTTCAGTCCTTTATAAATAGTCACCTTTGTAAAGCAAGAAATAACCTTGTTTAAAAAAACCACGAACATTGTTGTTCTATTGTCACCTGCTGGTAATTGAAAATGTGTTTCTGTCAGTTCTACCTAAGATGGAATGTAATTCCTTCTAAGATCTTGATCTTAAATTGGTAGCAAGAAAGCCAAAAAGGAAAAGGCAGAACTCTTTATTTGTGCTGCCCTTTCTGATAATGTGAGTTATTATTCTTCCTGACTCCTGGCAACAATAGGCTGCTTCTTTTTTTTTTTTTTAAGTCTATTTTTTTACAGCTCTGTTTTACTCAATTGATATGGAAGTGAATCTCTACCTGACTATGGAATACACATTTGTAATGTTTATGTTAAAATGAAATAATCCAGATTGCATTGTTAGAACAGGCTGCACACTGAACAGCCATGTCCAGGCCATGATCCCCTCAGCTCTGCTTCTCCACAGCCTCACTCTGGAGCACTGTAACCTCGTGAGTTAGGAATAACAATGGTGACAGGGAATTAGTCTTCATTTCAATGTCAGGGATCCAGAATAACTCAGATTGTTACTCGCCTCAATTAGATAACTAGCCAAATCCGAGCTTTAGAGGGATCACACTCTGCAATGCTTATCTGTATTTCAAGGAGCGCAAACAGAATTTTAATTACACTTGAAACACTGCCTGAGGTAATCAGATTGCAGAAAATTCAGAAGAGCTCTTCTAAAATTTACTTTTTTTCTATTGCAAGAAATACAGAAGGCAGCCAAAAATAAAAGGGTAGAATTTCTTTCTTAATCATCAGAGAATCTGAAAAATAAACAAGCTGGCTGGGATGCGATTCCATCTTCCAATCAACTAAGTTCACTTAATCTTGGAATTGAAATAGATTTATGAGGTCACAGAAGCATATCTTTCCAATGGCTCTATGCTGCCATTTATATTATTCCTGGTGGAGATGGTGTGGGAAATCCAACCTGTTTAAGAGTTCCCTATATTGAAGGAAAAAAAAAAATTAGCTTCCTCTAGAACTTTGTTTTAGTGTTCCTTCCACTGCCCTGCGGAGTTAACAGAGTAAATCTAATTAACTTCTGTTTCACATGACAGTCTTTCAAATATTTGATGATACCTACCATGACCAGCGTTTGTGGGTTCTTTGGTTCATTGATGTTCATTTTATTTCTTTTGATTTCCTGCGCACTGTGGGGAACTAGCAATGAAGTTAGATTCTTCCTTGTCTTTCTTAAGCATTATAGAAATGTCTTTTTAAATGGCTACTCTTTTATTACCTTTGAACAGACTCTTTGGTAAATTCATTACTATGCCCACTTTAGACTTCCATCTCTGTAATATTTGTATCTGGATATATGTCTCTGTGTAGTATATATATGCAATATATATTACACATATATATGATTAAGTATATATATATATATATATATATGTGTGTGTGTGTGTGTGTGTGTGTGTGTGTGTAACTTAGCTCTTGGTTATGTGCCATGCCCACTTTAGCCCTTCAATCTTCATATTTTGTGTCTGTGCATATATGTATATATGTAATATATATGTAAAATGACACATAATATGTAATATATAATGTATATTGTAATATATAATGTGATATAATACATATATATGACAGATAATATAAATATATACATGTAACTCTTTTCTAGGTTAAGTTACATACCTACTTTAGAATTTTAATCTCCATATTTTATATTAGGTATGTGTATGGATATACATATAATATCATATATCCTTACACATATATATGTATAATTTCTGATCATTAGGAATAAAAATCTTTGGGCTTTAAAATAGAAGTCTGTGCTGCAAAAAAAGAGAAGGGGTTCTGATTTAAATGTGGGTTAAGGGGTAGCTCTCATATTCCATAGTTGGTTAACATTTGTTAGAAATTAGTTCATTGGGAGTCGGGTGTGGTGGTGCACACCTTTAATCCCAGCACTCGGGAAGTAGAGGTAGGAGGATCGCTGAGAGTTCGAGGCCACCCTGAGACTACATAGTGAATTCCAGGTCAGCCTGGACCAGAGTGAGACCCTACCTCGAAAAACCAAAAAGCAAACAAACAAAAAAGAAAGAAATTAGTTCATTGGGCATAAAAGCATCTGAAATTTAAATTTAAATCAGAAGCTAGACGATCATATGTTCAAAATCTTCAAGGTACTGTGATAAGAAGCAAAAATCAGCATTGTCTGCATGCATAAAAGACACTTTTCTCAAATATGCAAACAAGCATATGGTGCATGCTTTGGGAAATTTTTTGGTGAATTTATTTGCTGAGACCTTCTAATGTCCATGTATTGTAGAGGGATGAATATTTCTCTGAAACCCAGGCTCCTTCTATGCATCTAGTGATATGTAGAGGGACAAGGACAGTGTGAATTGTCAACAGAAATTTTCTCAACTTTAAATCGTGGCCGGGCTTCCATCAAGTGATATGCAATATGCATTTCACCTTATGCAAAGCAGTGCTCAAATGAAGTCCTTTCCACCAGGGAAAAAAAAAAAAAAAAGAATTCCAATGACTTGTGTAAGGAGCTTTCTGAGTCTAAATCACAATAGCTAGTTTTGTTTCTTTGCAAAGGAATCATCTCACATGGTTTTCAAAATGAAGATCTGAACACTGCTATCTTCAAGTCTGTAAGGGCAGGGGAAGGCGGACACTTTAATTTGTTATGGATGTTCTACACATTTACAGGATAAAACCTGATGCTATACTTGCAGCAGTACAGAAATCCCATAAAGTTAGTCAGCCATTGGTTAATGGTCTAACATCTCCGAAACTCCACTTTGCCTGAGAGAAGTCCCCTTTAAGTGGTTGTCTAGGATGCTTTACTGATGAAGCAGGGCCAATAGCCCTGTCCGAGGCATTGCTGCACAGAGCTCCCTGAAAATAATGGGATCACTGTACTTTTATGAGTCTTTCTTACCAAGCACCAGTTTAATGAGGCTTTGGGTAAGAATTAACTTTTTATTCCCCTTTGGTGCCCAAAGAACTTCTGTATAGTTAAGGTCACTCTACCGAAAGCTCTTTTCTCTCCCCATTCCTCAAATGCATCTACATTGTAGAGGTCTCAACTCCATGCCTCTATAGAGAGATGAAATCCCACATAGAATAGTCGGATACCCAAGAGCTAACAGATGATATGAAGAAACAAAAGGAGAGAGTCTTCTAAAGATTAATGAAACTGGAAGATATAAATATTAATGAATCTGCCTGGTATGGTGGCGCATGCCTTTAATCCCAGCACTCAGGAGGCAGAGATAGGAGGATTGCTGTGAGTTGGAGGCCACCTGAGACTACATAGTGAACTCCAGGTCAACCTGGAAAAATTTTTCATGAGACATCAATTATATAAGATAGATACACAAATCAAACATTAACTGATAATAAATCATAAATAAATTTATTTTTAAAAAATTCTTTTTGGTTTTTAGATTTTTTTCATTATACAGATAATTTTACCTTTAGTAAAAGGGAAAACAAATTATGTGCTACACATATATTTTTTACTATTAATTAAAGAAGAAAGTAAATTTGCATACTGATGATATGGACATGCTTATTTATTTTTGCATAAAGAATTAAATCTTGGCTGAGTATTTGATACTGTAGGACATAGAACATCTTCAACATTTTCAGAGTTGGTGTTCTCATTTTATAGCTGTCAATGCTAAGAATACCACTTCATAGATAAATGTAGTAAAAAAAATGATAGACATGTTTAGGCTCATTTCAGAAATTATTGGAAATTCTTCCCTAATCCCAAGCCAGAGTCACTTAAAGACTTTTTTAATGGAACTCATCAACTCAAACAGCAATTCTTAAGATCAAACATTCTAATAAAATCCAATCTAAAGATAACTCCAGTTCGTTACTTACATGTTGGGGAATGACGGGAAAAGATTGTTTTGTTTGCCACAGTTAAGCCATTATACTTAAGGACAGCAGAAAACTGCATTACAGTGAACACACTGAAAATCATAGTATACTATAGTTTCAAGCCTGAGGTGTTTCACACAGCATTTATGACATGTAGGTTCAGAAGCCAGACTGCAGTGAAGTCACATAGGGCAACATGGGTGAGCATTGCCAGAAGCATCTTGGGTTCATTATGTGTTTGATTTTGAGTTTTATTGTTGCCAAAGTTTTCATGACTCCTCTCTATTCAGCTGCACAACCCAATAGGAGGTCACAACTCGAACAGTTAAAGCTGAGTAATAGACTGCTAAGGTTCCAAAGAGCCTCAAAGGATGCAAGTTTGAAAGAGGGTAATATGAGGAAAAGAACGTTTCTTCAGATAGCTGTTCGGGGTTGTCTGGAAAGGTTTGGAAAGGCTGAGGGATCCTAAAGAACAAGGGAAGATGTAGACATTCTAGAGAAGAGTAGTATGAAGGTTTTCAATGCGTCTGATCCAATGTGAGAACTTTAGACGATTCCTTTCCTCCTTCTCTCCCTCCCCTTCTTCTTTCCTTCCTCTCTCCCTTCTTCCTTCCTTCCTTCATTCCTTCCTTCCTCCCTTATTCTTTTTCCCTCCCTTCTTCCCTCCCTCCCTCTCTCCTTTCCTTCCTCCTTCTTAGTGTGTGTGCCACAGCATGTGTGTAGACGGAGAGGACAACTTTCAGGTGAGCCCTCTCTTTCAGCCATGTTTTGAGGCAGAGTCTCTTGTTGTTCACCCCTCCATCCATGAGCCTGGGGGCGACTTTCCTGTGCTCACCTCCTTTCTCGTGATAGGTACATTGGAATCACAGAAGCCCACCTCGCTGACCAGCTTTACTTTTTATGTGAGATCTGGGGGTCCAAACTCAGGTACTCAGCATTGAGCCATCTGCCTGGCCCAAGAGCTTTAGAAGATTTCTGCATAAGGTAGAATAGGATGGCAGAGAGATGAGCAAGAAAGCCGCATCAAACTTGACTTGCATTCTTACATACTAAGTGTCTGGGTGGAGCCCAAGATTTACATCCCATGACCAGTGGAACCAGTGGTAGAAAAAGATGTGGAAGTACTGGGTGAATTACAAACCATGATACACATCTAGGATAATGACATTTTCACGTTTCTCTGGGAACAAAGAAGTCAAGAAGAGGCTGTTAAAACCATGTATGAGGGGGCTGGAGAGATGGCTCAGCAGTTACGGTGCTTGCCTAAAGAGCTTAATGACCTGAGTTCAGTTTCCCAGTAGCCAGGTAAACCCAGATGCACAAAGTGGCACATGCATCTGGAGACCACTTGCAGTGCCTGAAGGCCCTGGTGTGTTCATTCTCTTTCCCCCTCCTTGCAAATAAATGTATGGGGTGATGAGGAAGGACCTGCACTATGTTTTTTGATGAGGTGAAATAGGATTCAACCTTAGAAGAACAAAAAGGATTCAGTCCCATTGTGTTCTAACTTCTGATTTCTATCTAATGAGGGAAATATCTTTCATGTTTTATTACTCTCCAAATATACATTAGTTCATAAACTTGCCACTCTGCATCGGTGGTGTTTTATGTAAAAATACCATTTGTCATAATTTGCTCAATGATTGCCTAGCAAAATACCACACAACTAGCACTCAACAGAATGCTAATTGATGACAGCTGTGATTATATCTAACCAAAACCATATTTGAATAAGCCTTGCAATTAAAAGGAGCTAAAATGCTCCAAATAGTAATAAGAAAACGATGGTCTAATTTTTTTCTATTTGCATTTGAGGGAGAGGACTGAGATATTTTCCAAATCTGTGTTGCTCATCATACATGACGTAGGAAAGGGTTAAGTAAATTTTAAGGTTCCTTATTACCTGGTCATTGAAAAGAATGGAGCAGATCATGTTTAAGAACCTGAATAGTTTATCCAGGAGGATAAACAGCACACTTTTAGAAAGATTCCATTAAGAAAAGGGAGATGAAGGCTAGAGACATGGCTTAGTGGTTAAGGCGCTTGCCTGTGAAGCTTAAGGACCCAGGTTTGACTCCCCAGGACCCACATAAGCCAGATGCACAAGGTGGTACATGCATCTGGGGTTCATTTGCAGTGGCTGGAGGCCCTGGTGCACCTATTCTGTTTCTTTCATCTGCCTGTTTCTGTCTCTTTCTATCAGTCTCAAATAAATAAAATATATTTGAAAAATTGTTTTAAAAAATAAAAAAAAAACAGAAAAGTCATGTTTTAAAAACCACAAACATGCTGGTAGTTAGGCATGTCTCTGTATTTACACACATACTGTTAGTGGGAAAAACATCCGTTGTGTATATTTTCTCTTTATTTCAGAGAGCTCGGCGTATTTAAGGCTGGCAAAATCTATCACACAGGCTTGTGATAACAATAGGAGATAAGAGTACAGGAAAGGATGGCCTTCCTGTAAAAAGTGCCTTAGAAATTTCTCATCACACAGAGCTGATAAAAACCCAACATGCAGAGCACACCAAGAATGCCAGGGGCTGAAATGAGATTGCTGCTCGAACAGAATGCTATCAGGCACAGTCAGCCCGTGACAAAGGATGAGGTAGGGCAAGCAGGCAGGATGCGGGAGAAGACCCTCAGTGAAGGCGGCCTCCCAGACCACAGTATCGCTGAGCTCCCAACAGCACAGCCATGCAGCTGCTCAGAAGGGCTCCTTGCCAGCACCCAAGCTTTTACGTGAGCAAACATTCCAACCATCAGGCTGACACTTGGCCATATACCGACAGGATGGTGTGAACTGTGTCCGCCTACATGACATGGCGAGGTGCTGGAGATGGCTCAGTGGATAAGATGCTTGCCTGCATAAGCCTGAGCACCTGGGTTCACATCCCTAGAGCTCATGTAAAGTCAAATGGTAGTGAGTGTCTGTAATCTCGCGACACCTGTGCAAGAATAGGGGCAAAGACAGAAACATTTCCCAGAGGAGCTAACATGGAAGGCAAGCTGGCCTGGTGGTGAACGACAATGAATTCTAGATACCCTGTCTTCAATAGGGAGAAAGGTGATGCCTGACACCTAATGTTATCCTCTGACCATGGCATGACATGCCCCCCCACGTTACACACACACACACACACGCACACACGCACGCATGAGTGAATTGAGGATATAACCTCTGTGGCACCTGGAATGTGATCTTGCTTGGAACTCGAGTCTTTGAGAATGTCATTAACATGCAAGTTGAGATAGGGTTATACTCGACAGAACAAAACCTTAATCCTATACTATCTTTGGAAGAATGAAAGGCAAACAGAACATGTGGAGAACATCTTGTGACAACAGAGGAAAAGATTTGAGTGATACACCCATTCTCCTTGGTTCCAGACACACTGGAAACTTAGAGGAACAATGGGTTGCTCCCTAAAACCTTCAGAGGGGCAATGACCATGTGATAACCTTGATTGTGCACTTCTGGCCTCCAGCACCAAGAGACAACAAATTGTTATTCTAAGCCATCCAGTTTGCACTATGTTTTTTTTTTTTTACAGCAACCTTAAACTAATAATATATTAATTTATGATAAAGTGTCTCATGTGGAAATTCTCATTTTTCTCTATGAGATAGTAACTTTCCCATGAAAGAGTAACCTTCATGCAAACAAGTGGAGTATAGTTAGAATGGTACAGCACAGTGCAGAATAGCGCAGTATAGAAACATATAGTATGATAACATACAAGGATGCATAGTAATGCGTGGTATGGTATGATATGGTATTGCATGTAGTCCAGACACTATATTTTTCTTCATATCTCAAGCACAGAGTTCACAGGGACCCCCAATGCCATACACTGTTCCGGAGTACAAAGCTATGAGTACTGAACAGGTGGCGAATGGGTGCTGAAACCTGCTGGCTGCTAATCACCAAAAGGATGAAGCCTCTGGAGTGCATTTGTTCTAAAGCAAATTGCTATCTCTTTTACTCCGTAATTGTTTTCTAATGATTTTTTATGTCGCCTGCTTCCATAAAATATTTTACTTAAGTGACACAACTAACAAGCAAACAGAACAATTAAAAACGATTTCAAGCGAGGAAGAGAAGGAGAAGGAGGGATTTGGTCTCCGTGAGAAGTTCATTGATAGAATGGAATGTGGCATACACCTCTGAGCTTACTGGCAGCCAAAGGAAAAAGGTTTTGTGATGGGCTTGGGAATCAAGGAAAAAATGTCGAATTCCTGCCTGCAGTAGATGAATTTTCTCTTAGATTTTTAAAAAAAGATTTTATTTTTATTTATTTATTAGAGAGAAAGAGGGAGAATGGTGCACCAGGGTC
The DNA here is from genome assembly GCA_036365145.1 of Orientallactaga sibirica. Classification (NCBI taxonomy): domain Eukaryota; kingdom Metazoa; phylum Chordata; class Mammalia; order Rodentia; family Dipodidae; genus Orientallactaga; species Orientallactaga sibirica. The sequence goes on from JAEOAD010000284.1 coordinate 1,018,894, forward strand.
TCCAGACACTGCAAACAAACTCCATGTACATCTGGCTTACGTGGGACCTGGATAATTGAACCAGGGTCCTTAGGCTTCACAGGCATGCGCTTTAACCACTAAGCCATCTCTCCAGCCCCTCTTAAATGTTTTAATGTGAAGTTTGATGTACATCTAACATAGTCAGCCAACGAAATCTGTGGTTGCTCTGATGATTATTTGACAAAATAAATCAATATAGTTTGTATATGGTTATTTCCTAAAGAGCTCACAAGAGAACTTTGCAGATGTGCTTGGATTTAGGCATTTATTTCACAAGAATCTTTTAAGCTCCTACAATGGGTTGGGCCCTGGGTAAGGTGTTAAGATGTAGATGCAACATGTGGAAGACACCATAACAGAGCAAAGGACAGGACCCTGAGACACAGAACCTGTTTAAGTTCATGACGTTAGATGGAGTTTCAGATGAGCTCTTAGGAGAATTGAACTACAGAAGGTCATTGCTGCTCTTCCCCTGTGCGCTGGCAGTGCTAGGAGAGGTCTGCACACAACCCTGTGATTGACTGCTCGTGATCTATGGGCCTAATGTGCTCACAAGATGCGCTTTGTTCTACTCATGCAATCATGTCGTTCTTTGAGGCATATATAAACATTGGTTTTTTAAAAGTAGATTTCAGTGGGGAAGAAATGGAGTTGGCGAAGTTAAAGGAAATCTATAAAATCGGGACGATCTGAGCCCCACAAAGCACCATCTGATTTCATGTATCAGTTACCCGCATTTGGGGAGCCACTGCCCTGGATCGTCTCCTGGGATCATTGAGTATCTTGTCAGCTTGTGGGACATGTAGAGCAGTTGTAATGATGCACTCATCTTCTCTGCAGTCCCAGTATTAACACCCCTGGCTTCCAAAGTAAGCTATGTTTTTACATTGAAGACATTCACGTTGCAGTTTTCTTTCTTCTGTGAAATTTTAAGCTTTGCTTGTCACCCAAGTGTCATGTCAAAGTACTGTCAGCTCACATGGGCTGCAACGGTACTTTGCAAAATGTGCACACATTAACCTTCCCTTGAGAGAAGAGGTTCACTCACTTCCCACCCTGGGATCAGAAAGTACTTAGAGCCCCAGAGCCATGTAGTTCCTACCGTGGCACATCACACAAGGAATAGAAACACAAGAGCACCACTCACTGAGCGTTGAGAATGTGTCAGGTACTTAATCCCCACTACATGTAGCCCAAATGAATATCTTCCTTCTACCAACAAGGAGCTGAAGGATCAGACAGAAATTTATAATTCTGCACAGGGTTAAAGCCAGAATTTAAACCCAGGTCTGTCTGCCATCAAACCTGGATTCTTCATATAGGATTGGGGGCTGGGGGAGCAGCTCGATGTTTTAAAGGACTTGTTTGCAAAGCCTGGCAGCCTGGATTTGATTCTCCAGTACCCACATAAAGGTGGTTGCACAAAGCAGTGCATGAATTTGAAGTTTATATGTAGTGGCAAGAGGTACTAGAGTGTCCATATACATATATACACACACTCTCTCTCTATCTCTCTTTATCTTTCTTTCCTTGCTAATAAGTAAATAACTTTTTTTTTTTTTTTTTTTTTTGTGAGGTAGGGTCTCACTCTGGCTCAGGCTGACCTGGAATTAACTATGTAGTCTCAGGGTGGCCTCGAACTCTCGGCGATCCTCCTACCTCTGCCTCCCGAGTGCTGGTAAATAACTTTTTAACTTTAGGGTTATTTCATCTCAAAATTAAAAATCAGCATAAAATTACAGAAGGCAGAAATCCTAAGAATATGTGCATACACAATGTGTTGTGAAACATGATTATACTGTGATATCTCCCCTACTTCTCCTGTGTCCAAAAATTTACCAGTTATGACAGGCACGTCCCACTTGAAACCATTCTCAGAATTATGTGTTGGATAAAATAAATAAATTTACTGGATTCCAGCTTCAAATAGCTTGGCAGTGAACAGAGTCATAAATCAACAAAGAAAGTCAAGATGTCTAGAAGACTGTATTGAGAAACGGATTCATTATATGGAGAATAATAAATATAGCTGTAGAGATCAGATCAAAATATTGGTACAGTACAAAATTTTCCATCGACAAAATTATGGGGCTGGAGATAGTTAAGTATCAGTAATATCATGGAACAGAGACATGGTTTCCAACTCTGTTTGAATATTCAAATTACTAGGGAAGCTATAACTATTACTGTGTTCTTAATTTTACCCCCAGAAACTCTGATTTAATTAGTCTGGATTACAGGCTATGTGGCTGGACTTTTAAAGTCTCTCACTGTAACTGGGATATGTGGCTAGACCTCAGCATCCTGGAATAGCAAAGTGTGGGGGTCAAAATGAAGGTGTACCTTCCCCTAGGCTCATGCATTTTGACAACAGTCTCCAGCTTCCCTTAGGAGGTGGCGCATTCAAGATAAGTGTGTCACTGGGGCAGACCTTGGGACTTTATGGTCCAGCTCCCTTACCAGTGCAATAGCTCTCTCTGGCTGTTTCCTCCCAGCTGATGTGACACCCCGGCTGCCTACTCTGCCACACCTGCCAGCCTCTAGAAACTGTCAACCAAAATAAACCCTTTCCTCTCATCAGCTGCTTCTGGTCAGGTGATTTATCCCAGCAACCAGACGGTAACTGCAACCCAAAGTATTATGATGAAGGCACCTTGTTTATGGAACCACTCTTTGGAGGAGTAGGGTTACATTCACATGTCTGTACCAGGTGATTCTGCAGACTGATCCTAGCTATATGATCCAGGTAAAATGTCTGGAATGTCCAGCAAATATGTGCTCATCCCTGTACCACTTATGTTAATAGGACTAGAGAAAAATCTATTTGTCTATCGGGGTAGAGAGAATGAAGATTCATAAAAATATTTAGACAGAAGTTTGAACACAGTACTGACACACAGGAGAGATAAATCTGTTTGTCTATCAGGAGGGCAGAGAGAATGAAGATTCATAAACACATTTAGACAGAAGTTTGAACGCAGTACTGACACACAGGAGAGATGTCTAGGTATGATCTTCAGTCATCAATATACTGGTGGCCCTCAGAATATAATGAAGTCACATAGGATCAGAATGTAGCTGGATAGAAAAGCCATACATTAGATGCTTCCACAATAGGACTGTGGCATGGGAGAGGCAACAAAGAAGAATGTAGCCGGGTGAGTGGTAGAAACCTGGTATAAACAGGCACCCCAATTGTAAGACAACTGTGGTGTTGCTGGCTCAGTTCTGTCATCACGGAGGCACAGTGTGGAAACCTTCTCCTGTCTTCTGTGATACAGAAGTCTCCATGAACCCACTGCAAGTTGACATTATCATTAAGTCCACAATGCCCAAATAAACCTCACCCACTGGACACCATAACTCAGCATCGTGGCACACTATAGTCTTTGTAGTTTCCCAAGCCAATGGTGGCTGACTTGGAGCTGTGAATCCCTGCCGAGCACCATAAGAATGCTATGTAGCTGATTGCTAGCCTGGGTAAAGATACCAGTCCAAGGTCCACGTATGGTTCTACTTGCTGGTAGCCATTTCACACGGTGGTAAAATGAATCCACAGGTGAAGCCATCGGAAGTAAGTGTTGGGAAGTGCTCAGAGTCTCCTCCATCCTGGCCTCAACACATGCAGCTGTTGTAGGGAGTTACTTGACTCAGTGTTCATTCCTGCCCCTTCCTGGGTCCAAGTTCAAGTATTGAGTTAGGACCCAGTGCCTGGCACAATGACAGTCACAGTTTTTGTGGAATAGCCTGGGGACTTATGGGTGGGCTCTGCACCAACAGAGTGGAGTCTTACTATTAAGTCGATTAAAAAATTGTTTCCTTTTTGATGATTTCAAACAACTGTATAATGTATTTCGATCATATTCGCCCCCATTACCTTCTCTTATCCCCTTCCCATTCCCAATAAACCCCTTCTGCTTTCCAACTAATCCCCTTCCTAATTTTCATAACTTTTTTTTGCGTGTGACCCCCTGTTTTAATTAGGGTTGCTTACATGAGCACGGGGGAGGGAGGAAGGGATTGTTGCTGGTCCGTGAGCAGCTAACCTGAGTAATGTAGGTGGCTTTTAGCCTGTTGCGTTCTGTTTGTGGCACACTGTGATTCTGCTGACACTATGCTCTGAGAATTGGAACAGAGTTTGTGGGGTCTCCTGCTACTGAGATAGGGACATTGCTGTCTACTTTGTTTTGCTTACATCATTATCTGCATATAAACTCTGCATGAACTTTTTACACAGGGCTGTTCTAATTAAAGGTCTTTAAGCTGCTGCCTCGGGGCTCTTAGCAGGTACAGCGCTGAGTTCCCTGGCTCTGTTTACTTGCCTCAGTCTCAGCTTCAGTTCCTTGGCACTGGTCTTTCAGGACCTGTATACAAATTCGGTTGGCGCCTACTAGCCCACTGAAGAACATCACAATCACCCATTTCCTCCCCATACCCAGACTTCAAGAGAACTGAGGTTTTTTTCCATCAAGCCTGAAAGTGCTCACTTAAGAATGGAAGCCAATCAAAGATAATTATTAAATAATCAATGATGGCACTTTGATTAGAAATTTGAGTATAACTCCTTCTGGAATAATTATGTACGTGCTTGGCTTTTTTGAAAAATAAAAATTGTGGCATTGGGTTGGGGGAGATGACTCAGTGGTTAAAGGTGCTTGATTGCAAGGCCTGACGGCCTGGGTTTGATTCCGCAGATGGACAAAGAAGCATGTGTAGTTTGTTGGCTGTAGCAGGAAGCCCTAGTGTTCCGAGTCTCCTCTCTAAAATGAATAAGTAAAACATCAAAATAAAGAAATATAGCAGCAATGGCAGAGACAAACAGAAGACTTTGAAATTGACAGAGGAAGGATTAGAGGTGCTAGAAAGATGCACTCTACCTGAGCCAGGTAGAAGAAGAGATCAAAGCCAGCACCTGCCACCGTCAAAGTCAATGGGGTCATATTTAGGTTAACGTGATGTTGGGAAGTGCTACCTTGTTTTAGACCTCCATGGCTTATCTTTACCCTGGAAACTATATCTGGCTTCATAGACATAAATTTTCATCTTATATTCTAGCTGATCCTTTAATAACTGAAGTCATTGTGAGTGGCTGACACTTGAATGCTTTTAAAATTAATTACTTGATTCAAATGGTGACTGTGAAACTATATGATGATGCACGTGAAAAAGTATGTTATTAACCAAGGGTTTAGTCCCCATTCTTCAAGGCACATTTTTTTTTTTTTTTTTTTTTTTTTTTTTGTATTTAAAAAAAGAAATGCCAAGCCAGGCTTGGTGGCTCACGCCTTTAATCCCAGCACTCTGGAGGCAGAGGTAAGAGGATCACCATGAGTTTGAGGCCACCCTGAGAATACATAGTGAATTCCAGGCCAGCTGAGCTAGAGTGACACCCTACCTTGAAAAACCAAAAAGTAAATAAATAAATAAATAAATAAATAAATAAATAAATAAATAAAAGAAATGCCAAATCATCTTCTAGACTAGGAACAAAAATAAGTAGATAAACTTTTGTCCTTGGAACCTTAGAATCATACCATGACACTTTAAAAGGCCAGATGAGTTAAAACATACCCTTCTCCTCCCTCCTCTCCACCTTATATTCCTCTCTCTTTTTTCCTTCTTCCTCCCTTTCTTCCTTTCCCCCTTTCCCCTTTCCTCTCCTTCCTTTCTTCCTTTTTTTCCCTCCTCCTTTTATTTTGAATATTTATCTGTAGGGCTCTCTATCTATCGTATAACCTGGGTTATAAAAAAGAGGCATGGAGTCATTCTAGTGGGCTAGACAAATATACCCGTGAATGAGCACAAAGCGATAGTGCTGCTAAAAGGGAGAAAGAAAAACATCTATGGGAACAGGTGAATGGAATCACCTCGTGAGGACAACAGCGAAGAACCGGGGAAGTGTCAGGAGACTTTCTGGAGAAAGGGGTATCTGAGTTGACTAGCTGAAGGGCAAGTGAAGACTACATGGTGGGAATTGATATAATACCTGGATTCAGAGGAAGTCTGTTTGAGAGCTTTAGTGTATCAACTTATTACTTAATAGTCATACTCCCTTCAGGTTATACTGTTTCCTCTCTCCTGCCCTGTTCCTCCTGAGTGGGGTTACCGGTATTCTTTATGAGGTCATGAACACAACAGTCAGTGTCTGTCAGGGTACTCTATATCCTGTGGTTTTGATGGAATACAACTGGCTATTAGAACTTATGCTGTTTAATTTCAAAATATGTAATGATTTTGAAGCCATTTTATTGTTCTTACTACATGAAATAATACTAATTCAGACTTAAATTTATTAAAACTTCTTTAGCTAGCTGTTCATGATAGCTCATTGCTTACTTCTAGTACTCGGGAGGTTGATGTAGGAAGAGTGCTATAAATTCCAGGTCAGCCTGGGCTAGAAAGAGACCTTACTTCAATACACAGCAATAAGAAACCTTGCTTAAGGACCCAACATATGGTCTATTTCTTTAAAAGTACATGCTCGCTTGTAGATAAAGTTGTTGAATGTGCTGTAGAGAGAAAACTAATTAAGTCATGATGGCTGATAATCACTTTCAGATCTTCTATATCATTCCTGATTTTCTCAGTTGTCAATGCCTAGAGAGGTGGTACTTAAAATCTCTCTCCATGATTGCTGATGTTTTTATTTCTTCCCATAATTCTGTCAAATTTTGTGTCATGCATTTGAAGCTTTATGTATAAAAATTTTGTGTCATGCATTTTGAAGATCTGAAATATATATAAAATTATATCTACAATACATAAAAAGTACTTATACTTCAGAGATGAGACAACTCAATTTTAAAATTACCAAATTTGTAATAGATATTTCACCACAAAAGAAAAAAAAAATATATATATATGTCTTCCCAGTCTAAGGCCAATCTTTTTCTTAATATTATTTTTAATATTTGTTTTATTTACATTTATTTATTTATGAGAGAGAGATATAGAGAGAGAGAGAGAATGGGTGTGCCGGGGCCTCTAGCATTACAAACGAACTCCAGATGCAAGCTCCACCATGTGATTCTGGCTTACTTGGGTTCTGGGGAATCAAACCTGGGTCCTTAGGCTTCAGAGGCAAGCTTCTTAACCACTAAGTCATCTCTCTAGCCCTTAATTTTATTTCTTAAAGTGAAAAAGTTTTACATCTAATTTACCAATTGTTGCAGTTACCTCCGTGTTGCTGACCCAAAGCAGCTGATGTAAAGAAAGTGGTTTATTTTGGCTTACAGACTCAAGGCAGAGTGCCATGATGGCTTGCAAGGCTGGACATCACTTCTGCCACGGCAGGTGGAACACCACAGCATGACAGTGAGCCAACTAACACTGGCAAACTGAGGGTTAATAAACATTAAGGTCCACCCCCAATGACCAACCTCCACCAGTAAATTGCCATTCCTGGGCTCCAAACATTCAAAGCACAAGAGTTCATGAGGGAACCACACCATGCCAATATTTATCTTTTTTTTTTTTTTCTAGGTAGGGTCTTGCTCTAGCCCAGGCTGACTTGGAATTCACTATGTAGTCTCAGGATGGCCTCGAACTCATGGCGATCCTCCTACCTCTGCCTCCCAAATGCTGGGATTAAAGGTGTGTGCCACCACGCCCGGCTCCAATACATATTTTTTATTTATTGTGATTTTGGTGTCATATCTAAGAAATTTTATTGTTAAAGAAATAACAGCAAGTGCAGATCAAGGACTCTGTTTGGGTCCTGATTTAAAGACAGCAGCTTTAAAAGATATTTTTTAGGGATGGAGAGATGGCTCAGTGGTTAAAGACACTTGCTTGGAAAGTTCAATTCCAGGACCCATGTAAAGCCAGATGCACAAAGTGGCGCATGCATCTGGAGTTCATTTGTAGCGGCAAGAGGCCCTGGTGCATCCATCCTCTCTTTCCCTCTCTCTCTCCCACCCTTTCTCTCTCTCATAAATAATAAAGAATGAAATATAAAAGATTTTAAAAGTCAATCAATGAACTTAATTTCTGTGAGGAAGATTGTATGGGATAAGGACTTTTTTTCTTCAAATTTTCCAGTATGATAATGGCAATTTGTTTATACAGGAAAATATATCTAGTTTTTTTTTTTTTTTTTTTGAAAAGCTGTGCAAGGAAGAATTTGGAAGTAAATGCCATGATTCATATAGCCCAACTTTCAAGGTGGCTCAGAAAACTTTCAAGATGGCTCAGAAAACATAGATAAATCATTTGTTAATCTGTAAGCAATTGTTGGCTCACAGGATGGGTTATAAGTTCTCATTGCATTATTTTTTCTTCAAATTTGTACTATGTGTTTAAACCTTTTCACATGAAAAAATGAAACTTAAAAATACAAAAAAGCTCTTTCTGCCTTTACTCACCCAACAGCTATAAGACTTCTAAATAAGGACAAATTCTACCAGAGGTATGCTCCTCTGCCACCTACCAGGATTTTGTCTTTTCCTTTGCAAAGTATACAATTTCCATGCTGGTATCTGTCTGTATCTTTTATACCTGGAAATCATTTTGATTTATCCACATACAGTATCAGACAGAGGAAAAACCAATTCAGACCATAGAAAAGATGTACCCCTTGTCTTTGGAGCCTTCCATTAGAGGATTGGATAATAACAATATGGTCTTATTTCACAGAGCTGGATGTAAACACCCAGTCTTTCTGGCAGACATATCCTTGACCTGTTATGCAGACTGTGAGGCCTCTACTGACCCTAGAATGTGGTAGTATTACTCCAGTTCAGCAGGCAGAAGAGAGATCCCTTTGAAGGTATTCTATCAATGGTTCTCTCTCTCCATTGCCTGGGGAGAAACTTCCCCACTCCCATCTCCTCATTCCTGAAATACAAGCCATTGAAACATTCAATCAGCTTCATTAGGTGGCGAGTGGCAAATGCTATGATAATCTGTCGGGATTTGAGGCTATCCCATCACTTTGTTAACTGTTGGCTGCTAATTGCACCCCGTGCTTTTGACATCTCTCTTGGACTGATGCTAATGTCAAGTTGTCTGAAATTTGGTACTGGAGCAGGTGGAATATGAACCTCTGAGGACCGTTTGAAGTGCTCTGCCTAGAAGCCTTTCCTTTTGACTTCTGTAGCACCTAGAATTGATTGTATTTTTTGAGAAAAGAATAAAGACACATGAGTTTGAAATTGTACGGGATGTTAAAAGTGCATCAACTCATGTTCAAATGAGGAAGGGAAAGCCCTGAAAAGTTTTACAGTAAATGCTTAATACTCTGTAAGTGCAGAAAAATTAAAATGACAATAAATGATTTTATAAAATCATCACATGCTCATAAAGCGAACACACACAGACACACAGACACACAGACACACACACACACACACACACACACACACACACACTTCAAATACAGAAGTTCAAAAAAGAAAATAAAATTTGACCAATCTGTTTTCTTTTGTGGCATAATATAAAGATGCTTTTTCTTTATAAATAAGCATCTACTTATTTTTTATTAAAAAATAAAACAAGACATTAGACACTTGATTTACAACCCATATTACAAGTTAAGAACTTTTGCATGCAAGAAATATGGATACTTATCGTTTTTAGTTTTCTTGTTTATTATATTATTTAATAATCCATTTAAATAATTTCCTCCTTATAAACAGCAATGTTGCTTGAAAGGTTTTTCTTAATAGCCTCATGTATCTATAAACTCATCATTTCCCACCTAAGCCAACCACTCTGACAGACCTCTCCCTTGTTCCTACTTTGTAAAACTCTAGCCCATTGCCTCCTCAATTGAATTCTATAGTAAATACTTCCACATATAAACTTGAGAAACATTAATAACAACATAAAGCCATCTTAATTACTCTTGGGATTCCTGGAGTTTTAATATGGTAATAATTCTTGTGCATCAACAAGGGAGGGACACAACAATCATTATTTCCTCTCTGAGCATGCCAAGGACTTCATGCTCCATGGGAAACAATTGAAGACTCAATGTTCTGATCCCATGGTAACCCTGCCATAAATTCACTTTCCTTTAGACGTTCTGCTGCCTTTGTAAGTTCAAACTTCTTCCCAAGAAATTTATTTTTTATTATTGGTTAAAAAAAAAAGTCACTTCTCTCATTAAGGAGTCTTTACTGGTTATGATGGACAGGTGTTAGATAGTGTATGGGACAAACACAATCATAAGAGCCAAGTCCATGTGATGACAGCGAGTTCATTTATAAGTTCAGTGGTATTTAGTGTTTCACTCTTCCATCAGAGTCATTGTCTCTTGGGCACAAAGACTCAGTCAAAGCCATTTAGATGTAACCTGGGGTTTCTGATGCTATTTACCAAGAAAGAGGTACCTCTGCATCTGGACCCAAGAGAAGCTGGGTATGGGGCCTCTTTTTGTCACAACTGAAGGTCTCAAGGTCATGACAATGTAAGAGCTGAACCAGAAGATGGAGGGTTAGGTTATAATGTGCCAAAACCAGGGATTCTGCACCAGGAGGCAGCTTGTGTTGGGCTTTCTCTTGCTTATATTCAATTGAGACGTCATTAAAATAATATTCTTTCCCCCTTATTGAAAATCATTTCAAATAAATTAGGAAGTTTTGTTAGCTAAGGATGAATATAATTAGGTTCAAAATTGAGTTCTTTTGATGATTTAGAAAATTGTAGTATGAATTGTCAAAGTTGTTTGTTTTTTTTTAATAAACTCAATCTTTGATATCAGCTTATTTTCACAGGACTGACCTATTTTTCCTAGAAGTGGGAGTACAATGAGCTATGATAAATTGAAGGGTTTGTTTAGGTTTCGTGTCAGTTGCCAGAAGCCTTACAGTATGTAACCATCCCAGCAAATGACCAAGTTATCTAGATAAGCTTAAGTTATAACTTAGTGCTCTGAAATGGAGAAAATTATTATTCCACGATCCTAGATAAGCTGTGCTTCACCAAAGCCTAATGAAGTCCACGTGGGATGTACCACAGACGTCTCTCATTCTGAGTCTCCTCAATGGTTCACGCAACACTTCATCCCCACAAACTTAATAGCATTTTTATTGATTATTTATTCCAAAAGTCCCATCTTGTAGCTCCTTCTAAGTGAGAACTCTTTCCCCTAATGGAGTCTGACAAAGTCATACCTCAATAATTGTATCTTTAAAATATCGTATTCTTTTTTACAGTTAGCCTACAAAGAACAGGTTTCATTTTGGTAACTTTCATACTACTTTGCTCTTACCCCATCCGCATGATACTCTGCTGCCCCACAGCTTCTGTCTTTCTACCTCTATTCCAGGAGCTTTATTCTATCTTTATATCACATATATTCCATTATCCTCTCTTTATTCATCTTCCTCCTTCCTTTCTATCTTCAGATCTCTTATTCACCTCTCTTGGTTCCTGTTCTAGTTTTCTCTCTCTCTCTCTCTCTCTCTCTCTCTCACACACACACACACACACACACACACACACACTTAAATCAAGGTTTAATGGGATCATTTCTGAATTGGTTAATCTCATCTACAGATGGAGCTTCTCTAACTCTCCTTGCTGAAAGCCTAGTTCTTCATGCCATTTTTCCCCAGAATTTGCACTTGAATCACTGGCACCAACCACCACATTATTTGTCCATTTCCAGATTGGCCTTTTACCAGCAACTTTGTGTAGGCCTTTTTTTTTGCAGGGGGTGGGGTAGGGTCTCACTTCTAACTCAGACTGATTTGGTACTATGTAGTCTCAAGCTATCTTCAAACTCACAGTGATCCTCCTACCTCAGCCTCCCAAATGCTGGGATTAAAAGCTTATGCCACCAGTGACACCTAGTGGTATAAGCATTTTTAATAATAATAATAAAATAATATGTTGTGCTGTTTGTCAGCTCAGATCAAGTAAGTGTGCAAGTTTTACTCGCATGATTCCAAGATTTGTGATGGGCATATCAAATATGACCTAGGCCTGTACTACTAGCTAGATAGAGATGATGCTTTCATTCAAATAGCTCTGGACTTCTGGGCAATGAAGATTCATCTCTGGTGTGGGTCTGAACAAGGTTCTGAATGTAAACTATTTTTTTCATTAACTTTGTTTAGGCTATAAGAGTTCTGTCAAGAGTTATATATTTAAAAATAAAAATAAATGAAATTCATCTCACTCCATATCCTTTCATTCTTTGCCTTCCCTCACTCATGGGGAAAATGCGTTGAATTCCAGAGTGAAAGCAAGTGACCTTGATGTCTTTTAGGTCCATAAAGCTAGCTTGATTTGGCTTTCCAGAATGGAAAAGTACAATGCTTTCATTTTTTTTTTTTACATCCACCAACTTGTATGAAAAACTGTATAAGTTTATTACATAAATTTGGCTATTTTCAAAGCCATGCAAACTAGTGTGTTCAGTGGCCTCATGAGATGTGCATACCAGAACTTATAATGACATGGCCTCTAGCCTCCCTAAAGTACTATGGTAAGAAAAACTGGTTTCCTGATGCACTATTCCACTATGGTAGAATATTCCAAAGAATACTCCAGAAAATATCATTAGCTTTTGATTTTATAAAAAGTCAAATGGAACAATGGTTTTACAAGACAGGGGATAAAATACAACATTTAACAGAAGGATAATAGCATCACAAATGGGAAATAGAAATACAAAAAAAAAAATTACTCAGGACTCACTTAAGAAATTTTAGCCCCCACAAATTGATCCTTGGCTTTCTTGTATGAAAGTTATATTTGAAGGCGGGGTTAGGCATTCTATGATTTCAAAAACAGAGACTGTAGAAACACAGTCCTCACCAACAGTGGTAGGTTAGCCTTTCCAATAAAGTTGTCTCTGTATTTTATTAACAGGAAAAGTTATGCTTTGTATGAGGAGTCTGAGAAGTCTTTGGAAACATAGAATTTAAATATACTCAGTAAGTGTGATTCTATTTGTTTAACCAGACATTAAAATAATAAAGGGCTTGGGGATATGGCTCAGTGGACAAAGTGCTTTTTCTGTGCAAACATGTGGACCTGAGTTCAGATCCCCAACACTCACATAAAATGCCATGTGTGGTGGCACATATCTATAATTCCAGTGTTGGAAAGGCAGAGAGAGACAGGAAGATTCCTGAAGTTTGCTGACTAGTTAGTCTAGCTGAATCCATGAACTCCAGTTTCAGTAGATCCTTGTCTTAAGAACTAAAGGGAGAGTAACTGAGGAAGACACCTGTTGTCATCTTCTGTCCTACACACACACACACACACACACACACTATACACATTTGTACCCATATACATATAAACACACATACACAGACACATACCCCCCCACACACAATATACCATTACCAACTCATGCGTTAATTTGTCCACAATTTTTGAGTCATTATTCAGTGATATCAACTGATGAAAAGCAGAACTAATTCATCAAAGACCTCACCACCTAATACCGATCAATCAGTCCATGAGCAGCTGAAGTTTAATGGGCAAAAATGCCTACTTATTTCCGGAAGTTAGGTAGGATTGTTTGGAATCCATCAATATCATGCTTCTAATGAAAACCACCAGCTCCGTTTTCAGCGCCTGTCTTAGATCACTTAAGAGATGGAAGCAGCCAGGTGGATCTGGAAGCTACACTGCATGTGTGCATGGGTGAGCGAGTAGAGGAAACTGTCTCCTCATTTCAGAAGGGAAACACTTCGAGCCCTCATCATGCTTCAGGAGACACTGCATCCAGTGTTGGAAGCTGCTGGGAGCAGAATTCTTCTGCCATAATTTCCGACTCATGCTCCATTGGCTCAAAGTCAATGAGCCTCCTTGGTCATTTACTTTGCTTCGATGGTGGATAGCTGACTTACAGCATCCTGGAAGGTTTGGATCACAGTTGTGCTTCTAAAAGTACACCACACAGAAGCATTCCTTGAAGGTTGATTTGACATTGGTTACTTCCCTTCTGGGCACCAGTGTGATCTCTCTTACCTATATATTGACCGTCTCCTTCACTTGGGCTTTGAAAGGTAAGACATGTTCCATGGGGATGCTGTTAGCTCCCGATAGTTACCCTGTGTTTGGACAGAAGGAACAGAGGGTTTCTTCTTGCCCTACCTGAAGCCAAGTTCCTCTGATTACTCTTTCTGACAAGGTTCCAACTTGAACTCTGTCTTTGACCTACTTAATCCATTTTTATTTTATTTTTATTTTTATTTTTTTTGGAGAGAGACAGAGACAGACAGAGAGAGAGGGAGAGGAAGACAGATAGAGATGGGCACACCAGCAGCCTCTTAGCTGCTGCGAACGAAATCCAGATGTCTGTGCCCCCTTGTGGTCAAGTGTGGCATTGCGCCCTTGCATCACTTTGCATCTGGCTAAACGTGGGACCTGGAGATTGGAACCAGCGTTCTTAGGCTTAGGAGGCAGGTGCCTTAACTGCTAAGGCATCTCTCCAGCCCTTAATCCGTTTTTAGAAAAACATCTTGCTGAATCAGTTTAGTAAGAATCTTCCACCACTCTAGGTAAATTTTCACCTGGTCTGCCTTCAGAAAAAATATTGCTAAATCAGATTAGTAATTACCTTGCTTCTGTAATTTTTCCATTCACTGACCTTCCACTCTCTCCCTGGTTATAAATCCTTTTTTTTTTTTTTTTTTTTTTTTTGGCTTTTCAAGGTAGGGTCTCACTCTAGCTCAGGCTGATCACCTGGAATCACAATGTAGTCTCAGGGTGGCCTCAAACTCATGGTGATCCTCCCAGCTCTGCCTCCCAAGTGCTGGGATTAAAGGCACGTGCCACCATGCCCAGCATAAATCCCAACTTCCTAGTGTGTTTGGAGTTGAGCCTAATCCTGCTTTCCTACTGGAAACCCCTTCGCTTCACTGAATAAATGCCCCTTACTATTTTTAACAAGTGGCAGGGATAGCTTTTTCTTTAACAATAAGAAGATATCTTCCCATGGAAAGGCTGCCAGCTGCTGATTAGACTGTCAGACTGCCATCTGCCTTGGAAGAAAGAACGGGTTTGTTGTCAGAAGTACTGAACTTATGTAATATCCAATTGGGCAATTTACTGAATTTGAGCTTGGGTTTCTTGTGGGTAAGCTTGGGTGAACAGTAGCAGCCTTCCAGTTTTTAGAAGGATTAGATTAAGTCATGTATAGGAGCTTCCTTTGTAAACTTGGACATAAGTCCTGAGTTTTGTTATTGGTAAATTGATTTCATTTGCTTGTTACTCATAAACATTTAGTTCGCATATTTCAAGATAAAATGAGTTACTTAAAACCAACTCCTGTAATACTAAAATTATATTTAACCTTAATCCTCAAGATTTCAAATACCTGCACATATTGTTGAATTTTATGTGATGGTAACAAAAGAAAGAGTCATCATTTTGCTGCAGGATGAGGTTCAGGACCAGAATTTCTTCTAACAGTTTAATAACAAAATACTTACATAGGGCTGGCAAGATGGCTTAGTGGTTAAGGCGCCTGCCTGCAAAGCCTAAAGACCCAGGTTCGATTCTCCAGGTCCTATGTAAGCCAGATGCATATGGTGGCATATGCATCTGGAGTTCGTTTGCAGTGGCTAGAGGCCCTGGCATGCCCATTTTCTCTCTCTCTCTCTTTCTCTCTCTCTTCTTCTCTCTGTCTCTGATAAATAAATAAATAATAAATCAGAAAAAAAATTTAAAGTTACATAATACAGGAAGGTAGGATGGAAGGAATTTTCTGAGGTAGACACTTTTTATTTATAATGGTAAAGGTACAAAACTCTCAGGAGGTATATAGATTATGAAAGTACAATTACACAGAACTTTGTCATAACCAATAAACAGCCATACTTATAGACTCCCCCTCTGTCATTAAATTAGTTTCCCTTTTCTTCCCCCCTGCAAATAAAGAATTTAGTACTCTTTAAAAGGTTCCCCTGGTTGAGATCTTCTGTACAATACTTACTTAATGAGCTGATTAACAACTGTTACTGAGAATTAATGAATCAAATCACAGTGGTAATCACCATCTTGCAAACCACTGTGTTGTAGTAGGTGGTGATGGAAGTATATGTTATACAGTGATGACTCTGTTGGATAATGAAGCAGATTGACTCATAGATCCTATGAAGGAGCTCTGGTGATGCTGCAGATAGAGGAAAGCCTTCTGGACCTCCCTCAACTGAAAAGCAACCAAGGATTCTATTTATAAACTACTAGTCTATAAAGCACTTTTTATTTTAAATAATTACCCAGAAGATCTTAGAAATCTGTTAGCTTCCTAAACTTATCACAATCCAAACATATAGAAATTCTGACATCTGGTCAGGCATGTGCTTCAGCATGACTTGCAGCAGAATGGCAGGATGCCAATGGTCACTGCGAGGGGAATTTAGTTTTGACGATTTATTGTACTGCCAGAGAGCTTTCAGTTTGGAATAGTCAATAAAATCCATTTTTGCATGTAAGAGATCTCTGAAATCTTGGTCTTGGATTTTGACTTATTACATGTTATCTCAATCAAGCTGCTAGAACATCATGACAACATGATGAATTCTCTTCTATAAGCAGCCCATACCAAGTGATTATGTGCTGATATTGAAATCATAACTAATTGATGGCAGGATTTTCTAAACATTTAATTTAAAAAAGCCAGAAGTACTTATCAGCCTTCCATAAGTTGTAACATTTCTCAATGGCAATATAGCCTAATTGTTTAAACATTTAAAAAACTAATTTTCAAGGATTTATTGTATCATATAGAGAGACTGCTGATTGAATTAATGTATATTTAATTAATGCAGGTTGAGTTATATATAGGAAGTTTATCAAAGAATACTTTAAATAATTTTAACATTTATAGTTTATTCTATAATAAAATTACTTAATAAAAATTGCACAGGGTAGGTTCTAATTTGAATTTACTGTGAAGTATCCATGTATACAAACATTTCCTGATTGAAAATCAGTTCATTTCTTCAGATGAAAATTCTTACTGACACATTTTTAAACATTATGTTTTATACAGACATTATTTCTAAGAATATTTCTATTATGTATTATGTCAATTTAAATTATTGTGAAGATGTGCCAGTTTTCCCCAGTTTTATGCCCATCACTTTTCCACCAAATTACCATAACCACTGCACTTTAAATACTCTATCAAAATACCTTCTGAGGGCAGAATGCACAATGTACACCTCTGTTATTATTGCCTGGATTCAAACATCAGCACCACCATTTATCAGCTGTGTGACTCAGGATAAGTTATTGATTTTCCCTATGTCCAGTTTTTTTCTTCCCACCTATGAAGAACAAACTATCTCAAGGGGCTTTTGTGGGTAAAATGAACCAATATAGATTTAGTGCTTGGGTACACCCAATATTGAATAAGCATTCAGTAAGCATTAGGTATAACAAAAGGAATGAGAACATCGTATGTGACAGTAATATGCCTGCTTATTGTCCTGTTTCTGATTCTCACCAGCTTATACATAGGAAGTTCTATAACTATGGAAACTGAGTTTCAGAAAAAATAAAAACTGAGTAATGCCTTCTCATTGTCATGGACTCTAAGCATAAGATGAGGGATTCAAATCCAGATGTGCTCAAAGCCCCATGTCTTCACTCTGGCTACACATTATCATGGATGGCATGTATAGCACCTGGCTATACATTATCATCATCGAGTTTTTGAAAGTAACTGATATGGACTTCTGTTTTACGCCTACCAGGTCAAGGGCCTGGGTATCCTCAATCCCATCCTTACAACAAGAATGAAAACCTGAGCAAACCAAAAGCCAACAACCCTTTTGGATGTATCGGAAAATGGTGAATTTGGGGCAGACCACCACCTTGCAAACTAGAGAGGAATAGCTACAGCCTTCTTGCCTGGAACAGAAGCAGCTGGAGCCATCAAGGAGTAATGCTTAAACAGTAATTTGGATGCATAATTAGGGGCTAGATAAGGATGAATGTGAAAGTAGGAAACTTGTGGAACTGCAGTCTTGGAGGTAGACAAGACTGAATGGATTTTGTTTCTGCAGGTTCATGGTGAGGAGCAAAGGAATATCCCTTCTTGGTTCTGGAAAAGGGGACGGGAAGAATAATCGTGGTGAACTGTAACTGCAGCATTCTCCGAAACAGGGAGTTCCTGGGGGGGGGGGATTTTCAGCAGAGCCTTATGTCACCTGGAAGAAAGACATTTCTTTTATGCTATCCCTCTCTAATCTTACCTTATGTAAAGGAAAAAAAGAAAAATGACAGGTGTGATTGTGAGAGCTCAGGGAAATATGTCTTCTAAACATTCAGATTTTTAACTATATAATACCTTCTCTTCCCTTCCTCAACAATGAGACTGTCATATAATAAAGAGGAATTCCAGCTGAAAGAACTTTAAGGTGTGGCATATCTCTGAGAAAACACAAACAAAAATCACCTATATTTATAGTAGATATTTAATAGAGCATAAATCCTGCCCAGTTAACATAACGCCTGGCACCAAAGACCTATTTACCCTCAACTGTCAGTAGTTTAGAATGATGTCTAGATTTCAGCAGCATTACAAGAATGCCAAAAGTCAAGATAAAATACGATCTGAAAAGAAAAAGCAAAAATCACAATCAAATGCAGATACGACATAGGTGTTACAATTATCAGACAGGGAATTAAAAATATCTGATTAATATAGAAGGAGTTCTTAGAGAAAAATGGAGGCAGCCTGTAAGAACAGGTGGGTAATATGAAGGGAAACTGAAAGTACCAAAAGGAAATGCTAGAAAATAGAAGCAAAAGAAAAAAAATTTATATTGTGCACATGAGTAACCTGGATACAGACCAATGAATAAATCAGTGAATTTGAAGGCAGATTTATAAATTTGTTAATTAATTAATTTATTTGCAAGAGAGAGAGAGAGAGAGAGAGAGAGAGAGAATGGGCACTCCAGGGTCTCCAGCCACTGCAAACAAACTCCAGATGCATGTGCCACTTTGTCTGTCTGGCTTTATGTGGGTACTGGGGAATCATTAGGCTTTGCAGGTAAGCTCTTTAACTGCTGAGTCATCTCTACAGCCCTATGATGTACAAATTTCTAAAATAAATTTCAAAGTGAAGAAAAGGAGTGAAGATATTAGCACAGGCATCCAAAATTATAAGGCAAATTCAAAAAGATATATCAGACACATGATTGGAATATAAGAAGCAAAAGAGTGAAAGAGGAAGAAGAATATTGAAAATGTTAATAGTTAAGAATTCTCCAAAATTAGCCAGGTGTGATGGTACACACCTGAAATTCTAGGACTTGGAAGAGAGAGGCAGTAGGATCAGGAATGCACAGTCATCGTTAGCTGCATAGTAAGTTCAAGGACATCCTGGGCTACATGTAACCCAGGCTTGATTTTTTTTTTAATCCAAAATCAAAGACAGGCATCCAACTATAGATCTGGGAAGTTAAGAGAAAACATAAATACCATTCCCCACCCAATAAAACAAAGAAAACGAACACAAACAAAAAATTCCCTACACCTAGGTATACTCAGTTCAATAAGCAAGCTGATAAAGGCAAAGAAAAAAACAAACAGACAAAAAACCTTGGAACAGTCCAGGAGTTCTTGGACTAATGAGGAACAAGAATTACAATAGACATCTAGTCAGAACGATGCAAGAAACACGGCAGTGGAATGAAATGTCTAATGTTGAAAGAAACAAAACACTAATATAGAATTGTTTCTCCAGAGAAAATATCCTTTAACAATGAAGGAAAACCCAGGCCTAGTGGCTCACACCTGTAATTCCAGTACTGTGAAGGCTAAAACAGGAGGATTTCCATGAATTTGAGACTAGCCTGGGTTCTAGTGAATTCTATTTCTAGATAGTAGGGGTTACAGTATGAAATGTTGTATCAGAAAGAAAGAAAAGAAAAGAAAAATGAAAACAAAAGAAAGAAAAGAAGAAGAGGAGAAGGAGGGAGGGAGAGAGAAGGAAGGAAGGAAGGAAGAAAGGAAGGAAGGAAGGAAGGAAGGAAGGAAGGAAGGAAGGAAGGAAGGAAGGAAAGAAAGAAGGAAGGAGACAAGACAAGACTTTCCTGGACAAAAAAGGTTAACCTTTTCCAAACAGAGCTGACTAGCAAGAAATGTTAGAATTTTTTCAGTGATAGAAAAATTTTGTCAGCTCTACAAAGAAAGAAAAATACATGGAAGTTAAAAAAAATGACATCTCTGTTTTATTAATTGATTTACAAAATAACCATTTGTTTAAATTGATAATACTAGCAATGTTTTGGTGATGATAGCATATTTATAAAAAAATGAGTGACTATAATATAAATGATAGGAGGAAAGAACTGTCAATGCCTCTTATAAGTGGCTTGCATTGCACATATGGCAGTCTTATGGATGAAAGGTTTATTTTAGGACTCCTGGTGGATGCCTGAATATCTATCTATATCTATATCTATCTGCATGCATATATATGGTATGTTTGTTCTATGTTTTTCTTATATGTACCTACAAATATAATGAATACTTTTCTACTTTATACAGTAATCACACACTGTGGCCAAAACTTTTGCAATCTGAGGCTGAGGTACAGCATCAAAACTAGCATGAGGGGCTGGAGAGATTGCTTAGTGGTTAAGGTGCTTGCCTGCAAAGCCAAAGGATCCAGGTTCATTTCCTCAGGACTCATGTAAGCCAGCTGCACAAGGGGGGCACATGCTTCTGGAGTTCATTTGCAGTTGCTGGAGGCCCTGGTGTGCCCATTCTCTCTTTTTCTCTCTCCCCCTGCCTATTTCTGTATTTCTCTGTCAAATAAATAAGTAAAAATAAAAAATTTATGTTTGTTAAAACTAGCATGAATACCTTTTTTATTCTTCATTATAGTACAAATAGAAAATTTGTTCTTATTATGTAGATGTTACAAATCTCACAATATAATTCTTGCCATTCCCTATTAGGCTAAGAAATTTTACCTTTTCACTAAAAATAACTTTATGACTTCTCTGACGTATTCAAATTGTCTGCCTGAACAGAGAAGGAAGAAGAAAACAGGAAAAATAAAAAAGAATCAGAGAGCAAGCAATCAAGGGCAATTGGAGAGAAAAATGACGTGCATGGTAGATATCAATCCAGCTATTTTACAAGTCACTTTAACCATGAATTGTTTAAATACACCAGTAGAAAGAGAAAGCCTGTTACAGTGATAAAATAAACAAACAGGCAAGACCAAGTCTTTGTCTACCAGGAGCCAGTTTCTCAGAGTTCCCTTTTGAGAAGTATTAGTCAGATGTTTTGTAGACTTTCTCAATTTGTATTTGCGATGCATTTTTCTCATAAGTAGACTTGGGTTGCAGGTTTGGAAGACAAAAGCTGTATATTGCCTCCACAGCGTGATGAATGTGCGTGCTGTCAATGTGAGTCATCGCCGCTGCCGCCAACCAGAATCTCCCGGCTGACAGTGGAGATTCCAGACAGTCATGAGAGCTTCAGCCTGTTTTATTCTACTTCTCAAACCATACTGACCATTCCTCTCTCACTCTTTCTATTGGCCCAGTGCCTCTTCCGAAGACAAGTTCAATGTCTTCAGCTTCTCAGAGATTTTTTCCAATGAAGTAGAACCAGCTTCATGGGTACACGACTTGTGCAGACCCACAGGGCTCTATGCTAGTCTGGACATATTTCTGTCACACTCTTAAAGTTTTAATGATTTTTGAACAAGTGACCTATGTGTTATATAGCGTCACCTAACTGCCACAGTCTGATTAAAGAGCTCACCTGTGAACATGGACGCTGTTTTTCACATTTCCTTATGTCTTCTCTGAACTTTTTGGAACATATTTTTCCTTCTAAGATAATTACAGAAAATTTAACATCTTTGTTCTTTAACCATTATTATTTACCATCAAAACTTGACTTAGTAGGTTCTGGAAAAATGCTGGTCGACCCCTATCACAACAATCCTAGTTTGTTTGCTGTTGTTATTGTTTGAGGCAGGGTCTTGTGTAGTCCAGACTGGCTTTGAACTCATTACAAAGCCAGGGATGGGTTTGAACCCTGATCCTTCTGTCTCTACTTCCTACCTGCTGACATCACAGGCATGTGCCACCACATCCTGCTTAACAGTGCTAATTTTTTGTTTTTGAGAGAATCAGAGAGAGAGAGAGAGAGAGAGAGAGAGAGAGAGAGAATGGGCTTGCCAGTGGCCTCTCACCCACTGTGAACTCCAGATGTGTGCGCCCCCTTGTGGGCAAGTGCGTCATTGAGCCTTTGCATCACTTTTTGCGTCTGGCTAAATGTGGGACCTGGAGAATCGAATGGGCGTTCTTAGGCTTCGCAGGCAGGCACCTTAACTGCTAAGCCATCTCTC
The DNA here is from genome assembly GCA_036365145.1 of Orientallactaga sibirica. NCBI lineage: Eukaryota > Metazoa > Chordata > Mammalia > Rodentia > Dipodidae > Orientallactaga > Orientallactaga sibirica. The sequence continues at coordinate 1,041,212 of JAEOAD010000284.1, forward strand.
CAGCCCAGCAGTGCTAATTTTTAACTCAAGAAAGACATTACTAGTAATTCATTCAGAATAAAAAGGCCCTGAAGTTAGTGTCAAAATGGGAAGCCCCCATGAAGTATTAAATACAACCTGGTCTTCTACAAAGAATGATGAACACGGAAAGCTAATCACCATGAACCCAGTCAAAGAGGTGCAGCTTAGCAGAAGTGTTATCACTTAGGAAAATGCCCCGTACAACAACTTCTACCCCGTTCAGTGGACAAGTACCTGGAGAAGTGATCTGTTCTCCGTGACACTTTCCACTTGGCACTGTGGGGAAGGCAGAGAGCCTCTGTGCCTACATCCCACTAATTGCCCTCCTGCTAGACTGCTCTGTGGACGTCCCAGGCAATGAGTCAACACTAGATGATTGACAGTGTCACCGTACCAGACAACATCTGTCAGCTGATGGGTCGTTCTCATGACGAGAAGGTGAGCACTCAGTGGGCCCCACAGGAGGACATGGGAGTCTCCGTTTCAACAATGGATTTAAATAATTCTCATGATGGGGAAACTTTGCAGGATGTTGCGCTAATCATAGACTTTGACAAGAGCATGCTGGAGTAGAATACACTTTTTAGTGCTTCTGAGGTAGGGATGGGCTTCCCAGAAAGCCAGTTTTTCTCTACTCTGAAACATTTCTGCTACAAGAATTTCAGATCCCAGCCAGCTCTATGGGTAGACACAAAATTGGTTCTGACTATACTGCTGTCCTGGGCTCAGCTTCTGGCATTCCATGGTGATTCCTGTTGGGGTCTAGAGGTACTGAGTTCCTTCAGATGCTGTCAGACCTTGCATGATCTCAAAATCACTAGGCTTTTAGGGCATTTGGGCTTGTAATTTGAAAGTTTATCCCTGGCCCTTCCTAGCCTCCTTCATCTGGCTGACATGATTGTATTTGTGTACACCAGGACTGAAAAGCTGTTAACATTTTGCCCGTCATTCATTTGTATCAATGTTCTATGTCTGTGTTTCTGTCCATTGCACATCTATAGTACTTCTGTTCTACTTCCTGACCTTCCACCCGTTGGCTTAAAGACATAAACCAACATGTCTTACCTTGTTTCCAAAGAAAATATGCGTCTGTGTGTGACAGCAGATTTACAAAGCTCTCCCTGAAACAGCCCATGGTGTGTCAAGAACTGTGTGTACTCACCAACCCCAAAAAGAATGAGGCAGAGAGAAGCCCTTCACTCCCCAAGTGAGGTGACAGGCAATTGGCAAGGACCTACCTCTGGGTCCACCCACACGATCACTGTGGCTGGCAAACAGAGCCGGAAACAGAATCCCTCAAGGACACTTTGAGGCAGTGTGGGAAGTGTGGCAGGGCTGTCATTAACTGGGAGGCTTCAAGAGCTGATGGCGCTGCCCGTGCTCAACAATCAGCCAGAGGGTGGCTCGGTTCCCACAAAAACTTCACGCTGAGGCTGCGGCCAGAATGAATTCCCCATGACTGGCTGGGAGTGGCAAACTCTCTTAACCAAGCAGTTCACAATACCTGAGTCAGTGTGGGGGGCCGTGGGGTCACGGGCAATCTTTGTAGAAACCTTTCCTTACAGACAAAGAAATAACATCAGCATTTCACCGGCCTCTCAGTGAAGACATGACTTATGCACTGTTGATTTTTTTTTTAAAGGGATAATTTAAGATCCACTGTCCCTTTTGCAGCTATGCAAGTTATAAATTACAGTGTTACAAAATGTAGCCATTCTCGCTCCCAGTGGGTCCTGTTCTTTGTGTGTATATTTATGCAATTGTCTGATTCGCTTAAGTTTGTAACTATGGGGTCTTGCTCTGGGGCTTCGAAATGAATAGCTCTAAGAAGTCAAAACAGCAATCAATTCTTTAAAACCCAGATTTGCCCCCGCTTAGAGTCATGTAAGGATAGTTACATGATTATCCAAAACAGCTCTGACCTAGAGACAAAAGACCCTGGCAACGCCCTCTAGCAACCAGAATTGTGATTTTTCTCTTGGCTTTGAATGGGGCTCCATCAGTCAGGGGAGCCAGATACTGATCTCCTGGGCCTTGTTCAAAGCAAGATGACGGGTCTATTTCGGATGATAAGTAGAAAAGGATTATGAATTCACCTTGAGAATAAATAGAAGTAGCCCATTTGACTATTTTTCTTGTAAAAGAAAGCAAAGTTAACTTACTTTAAATAAAGCAATCTTTCTCTCTCTGCCATTATGTTAGCTTACAAGCCTCGAAACTGGCTTCTTATTGGATTTTAATAATTTTTAAGCCGCTAAATGGATTGTAGATCTTACTTTTTTTCCCTCACCCTCTGACTCAGTCTGTACTAAGAATCATCATTCCAAACTTCTGAAAGAAGAGGTCATACAAGCTTTCAAACTAGGGTTCAACCTTATGTTTACAAAATAAATAAATAAATAAATAAAGCTCTCTGTGCCATCCAAATTCCATCGATGTCCTGCTTTCCATTTGTGAATATAAAGCTACTAACATAAATTTGATCCAATACTTAAGCTGCACAGAAAGAATGCCTACAGCTGCGGGCTGCAGGGAAATGTGATGGTTAATAAATTGTATGAATTTGATCATTCCTTAACCTCTCAAAATAGTCATTTAGTTGGGCTGGTTTCTTGTAGCTGCACATGTTTACTGAGTATCTGTCATGTACCAGGCACTTGTCAGGGTCTGAGATCTGTCTAAAACCCAGACAAACATGTTCTCTTCCCCTAGCAAGGAGTGGGGGAAAGTAAGGAGACAGGTATTTTCTGGTGTGTGTGTGTGTGTGTGTGTGTGTTTAATAAAGTGAGATCAGAATATTCTAGAAGCCTAAAGGGTATCACTAAGTATAGTTAAAGACCTCTCGAGCCTAATGTGTTATGGGAATTAGAACTGGCTCACAAAATGTCAGATGGCCAAAACTTAGCAACAAGGGTTTCTTTAACTTGAGGTTCTAAAAAAAAATCATCTTAAAAAATAATAAAAAGATGGTGGAGACATTTCTGTTCTCTTTTGCAAGGTCTCAGTAATCTATCATTATTGTGGAAAGATAAAATTAAAAATTACCACCAAGAAGGCAACACTGAAGAAATCTTGCTTCACTAACCTGTCCTGTGGGCCTGACGTCCTATATCCTGTGCATGTGGTCTGCATGTGGTCACACAGGACCCAGCTTGTAGAGTCCAGCAGTGGGTTTAATGGCCTTCTCTCCATCATTTTGATGGGGGTTCTGAATATTCGTTTTGTGCTAAGCCCCACAAGTCATATAGTTTGCTCTAGTTGCCATCTTCCTCCTTTCCTTCCTCCCTTCTTTCCTCCCTTCTTCCCTCCCTCTCCTTCCTTCCTCCTCCCTCCCTTCCTTCTTTCTTCCCTCTCCTCCCTTCTTCCTTCTCTCTCTCTTTCTTCTTCCTCCTCTTCTTCTCCTTCTTCTTCTTCTTCTTCTTCTTCTTCTTCTTTTTGTTTTGATTTAGTGACTCCCTCCAACTCACGCTGACCTAGAATTTACTATGCAGTCTCAGGGTGGCCTTGAACTCATGGCGCTCTTCCTACTTCTACCTCCCTAGCACTGGGATTAAAGGCATGTGCCACCATGTCCAGCTATGTGCTGCTGTTTTCAATGAGTTTTTTCCCCCCTTAGTTTGTTTTTGAGGCAGTGGTCCCACTCTAGGCCAGACTGACCTAGAACTTACACTACAGCTCAGGCTGGTCTTGAACTCATGGCAAGCTTCTTACTTCAGCCTCCTGACTGCTACAACTATAGCGGTGAGCTGCCATATCCCACTTCAGTGAGTTTATTGCTTTTTTAAAATAGATTTTATTTATTTATTTAAGAGAGAGAAAGAGGCAGAAAGAGAGAGAGAGAGAGAGAGAATGGGCATGCCAGGGCCTCTAGCCACTGCAAACAAATTCCAGACACATGTGTCCCCTTGTGCATCCTGGCTTACGTGGGTCCTGGAGAGTCGAACCAGGATCCTTTGGCTTTGCAGGCAAACACATTAACCACTAAGCCATCTCTCCAGCCTCGAGTTTCTTACTTTTGAAGGAAGGGAGATTTGAATGGGAAGGTTTCAGAGCAGGAGGTTTGGGGTTGGGGCACACACAAGAAAGAACTCAGAAATGGATGAAATTAAGTACCACAAAATGCATTTATTCTGTACTTCAGTTTAGTCTAATGCCAACTTGCTCAGAGTGGGTAATATTTTACAAAAGAATAGAAGAAACATGTTATTTCTCAGAATGATTAACTGTGCTTGGTGTTATACAGCCCACTGATACTGGTTTGGGGCTTCAGGACCTTTGAGCTGTAAGGAAAAAAAAAAAAATCTAGGCCGGGCGTGGTGGCGCACACCTTTAATCCCAGCACTGGGGAGGCAGAGGTAGGAGGATTGCTGTGAGTTCGAGGCCACCCTGAGACTACATAGTGAATTCCAAGTCAGCCTTGGCCAGAGTGAGATCCTACCTTAAAAAACCAAAACAACAACAACAAGAAAACTATCATTTTAAGCTAAAAAATTTGTGGTAATTTGGTACAGCAGTATACAAAATGAACGTATTAGCTCATGAATGATGTTTAAGGACATGCATTACATAAGACCACCACGGCATAAATGTGATGATAGAAATGAGAAAATCCTGGAAAGTCAATTCTGGGGCCACCAACATTTGGAAATGGAAAAGGCAGATGTGGGCTCAAATGAGAAGTGACTTTAATACATGTGTGAAATGGAAAATGGTAAAAGAGAACTAATTCTCCAGAACAGATATGATCATAAATTCCTAAATGTCTCAGGAAATTTACAAGGTTCTAAGAAAATATTCAGATTTTTCACAAATGATAAAAAATAATACATAATCAGTTTCTTGCATTCCAAAGGGCTAGTCACCCTACTTAATATGGATAAAACAAATAGCATAATTACTTGACAACTATTTGGGTTGTTACTGTAACATATGTGTAGGCTTAAGTATTAAATATAAAATGCTTATATTATATTATGTTAAACATTGAGAAATAGCGTAAGTAAAATTATCTACTGTGCCTTAATTCTGTTTCAAGAATTAATTAGAACTTGCATCAACATGTTAAGGTGGGTCTAAGTCATAGCTTAAAGTGGGCATTCAATGATGTCATAGCTCTGAGAGCCCTAGACGTAATGTGACTTATGACTGAGCAGACAGAGGTCTTTGACAAATTTAATCTTCATTAAAAATATGGTTTTTTTGATAGTCAGTGGACTGAGTCCATAAACTTGGATGATGCAGCATCATTTTCAGTCATTTGGGTTCATTTTCTTTAAGCAAAGCAAAATTTAATGATGACATATGTAGTCTTCTAATGAAAGAATGTGCTCGGGAACAAAAAAATTACCATTGAGAAAACTGATTGAGCAGAAAGCTCCTAAATAGAAGTAAAATTACTGCACTGAGGCAAAGAGATATGGGCTTGGCTGGGTCCATACGAACAATGGCGAACTGTTCTCCAAGGTGATGATGTGTGGTTTAGGACACACATTCACGACACTGAAGTCCTTTATGGTACCAGGGAAATCAGAGATGCTGCAGAAGATGTCTGGCTGGAACTTTGTAATGGTTGCAAATTATTTTTTTTTCCTTTTTGTTTCCTTCCCTCCAGCTCCTCTCCTTCCTTCCTTCCTTCCTTCCTTCCTTCCTTCCTTCCTTCCTTCCTTCCTTCCTTCCTTTCTTTCTTTCTTTCTTTCTTTCTTTCTTTCTTTCTTTCTTTCTTTCTTTCTTTCTTTCTTCTTTCTTCTTTCTTCTCTTTCTTTCTTTCCCTTCCTTCCTCCCTTCCTCCCTCCTTCCCTCCCTTCTTCCTTCCTTCCTTCCTTCCTTCCTTCCTTCCTTCTTTCTTTTCTTTCTTTCTTTCCTTCCTTCCTTCAAAAAAAATCCTGTTAGCACAGACAAATGAAGCAAGTCAATAGCATTCTCCCAAACAGACAGGAAATATTGAGCCAATTCAAAGGTGGGTGAACAGCAGCTGAACAAGTTCAGGGGTGACTCCTGTACAGGGACGCATCAGCGCGCTTTCATTTACACTTTCCGATCAACGCGAAAAAGTGGAGACTTAGGTAAAAACCTATTTGCTGGGAGTTTAGTTACTAAGTCTGTGTGTGTGTGAGTCCAAGAGAGAAGAAAAGGACCAGAAAGGGAGTGACAATAATTCTCAGTGTCTTTTAAAGACTTCTTTTTTTTAAAGCAGATGGCCATGAAACAGAATAACCTTTTATTACTTCTGAATGGAGGGCAGCTTCCATTTTTAAAGCCTCAATTATATGGAAGGTGTTTTTTTTATGATTTTTAGAAGATATCATGGTAACTTAGGCAATGAAACCAAGCTAGACTTTTTGATGTGTTGAATTGTACACCATAAACTTCTGCCAATTTATAGAATCCGGCATCAGAAATAACTCACTTACAGTAGTTTTAGCTTTTTTTTTTTGCAATTGGAATACAACTTGTAAGAAATACTAAGTCTATGTAGAAGGGAAAAGTAAAACAGGTATATATAGATCATAGATGAATTCATTTGACTTGTCTTCTAAAATGTGAAGGAAATATTTAGGATTTTTATCAGCTATTAAACATTTCTAATTCTATGGGACATGTTCACATTTCAAGAAAGACTTAGTCTAAAAATTACACTGTCTTTTTGGTTGTAGAAAATTGTTTTATGACATGGAAAAGTGTTCATAAGGAAGTTGGGGTGGAAAGAGGTTATAAATTAGCAGATATTATGTAATAGCTAATGATTCCAATTTTTAAAGGAGTAGATATTATATATGAATCCAATTTTACATATACATGTGTGCATATGCAAAAGAAAATAGTGTTGGCAGTTTCTTGAATGTTGGGATTTCAGATGATACTCACGTTTTTGCTTTTCTGTTTATTTTTATAAACTTTATAGCATGTACCTTTCATGTTCCATCTTGAAATCGGAAACACAAGCCACTTCAAGCTCTAGTTATTAAAATAATAAACATATGCTGACTCATCACTTTAAAAAGTCAATAAAACTGAATGACATATATTGAACAATTTTTTTTTGAAGTAGAGCTGGGTTGTGATCTTGAAAGAGTGAAAATCCACAAAGTACCCTCAACAATGACATCAGTTGTTTTTCCTCTTGGGGAAACTCAGCACAGGGAATGAAGCCCAATAGAGAGGTGAGCTTCTCTGAGTTGAGGAAGCAGAGGGTGGCACAGAGGCATGAGGGTGGCTTTCGGGGGCAGGTTCTTAGAGAGAAGGAAGCTATATAGAGAAGGAGGTCCAGAAAACTTCAGTGGATATCTTGATTCTCTGAACAAACAGCTATGTTAGGGGCCATAAACAGTGTGTGTGTGTGTCCTGGGAGAAAGTTACTTCCCAGTAAGCAGAAGACTGGGACCCTAAACAATGTTGTACTTTCAGTGTAGGCCTCTAGGATCTCTAGATTCAACATATCAAAGTCTCCAACCAAATGTCACTTGATAGGATAAAAGCATGCTAGAGCTAAAGGTGACCCTTAAAAATTTTATTTATTTATTTATTTATTTATTTATTTATTTATTTATTTGAGAGCGACAGACAGAGAAAGAGGCAGATAGAGAGAGAGAGAGAGAGAATGGGAGTGCCAGGGCCTCCAGCCACTGCAAACGAACTCCAGATGCATGCACCACTTGTGCATCTGGCTTACATGGGTCCTGGGAAATTGAGCCTCAAGCTGGGGTCCTTAAGCTTCACAGGCAAGCACTTAACAGCCAAGCCATGTCTCCAGCCACCTCCCTTTTTTCTGAGGTAGGGTCTTGCTCTAGTCCAGGCTGATCTGGAATTCACTATGTTGTCTCACGGTGGCCTCGAACTCAGTGATCCTCCTACCTCTGCCTCCCAAGTGCTAGGATTAAAAGCGTGCGACACCACACCCGGCTAACACTTTATAAAGGGTGAAAAATATATACAAAAGTTTAAGTGTACATCACTAATTGTATTTAACATTAACTTAAAATTTCTAGTCATATGTCAATTATCAGGAATGAAGAAATGATAGAAAAAACAGACCCAAGAAGTGAACAAATAACAAATCAAAACTAGGAAATACAAACCATCGTGGCTGAAACCTCAACATTTCAAAGCACCACAGACGGGCTGGATAGATGGCTTAGCGGTTAAGGTGCTTGCCTGCAAAACTTAAGAACTGGTGTTCAAATCTCCAGGTCCCACGGAAACCAGATGCACAGTGATGCAAGCGCACAATGTTGCACATGTGCACAAAGGGGTGCACGTGTCTTGAGTTCATTTGCAGCAGCTGAAGGCCCTGGTGTACCCATTCTCTCTCTCTCTCTGTCTCTCTCAATAAATAAATAAAACCACAGAGGAGATGAAAATTGTAATGGATGGATTTAACAGGAAATTGAACACCAGAGAACAAATAGTAGTGAACATGAAACCAAGTAGATTCGTCTCAGTATATTGGGACAAGAGAATTCACATAGGATTGAAACAGAGGATGATGGATGTATAGGGCTAAGCTATGAGAGAAGACTATAAGATGTACAAGAATCCTAGAGAGTAACCAAGGGCTGAAAGAAAGTGGACAATGCAGGATAAGCATGGGAGGCAGAGCCCACGTGGTGGCCCAGGTTCAGCTTGTATGGTTGGTTATAGCCTACTGCCTCACACAACATTCTGAATTTCCTAGGTCAAACTGGTTCTATAGTCATAAAGCAAAAATCAAGCAATCACCGTGGGCTGGGGGGAATGCAGGTTTCCCAGAGCTAGTGATCAGGGACTCAAAGAAAAATCAAGTGTCTACACTGGGCTTATGTAGGAAACACACAGCAACAATTTTCCTTTTTGTCATATTTTTAAAGGACTAGTGAGTTTGGTCAGGGAAAATGGCTCCTAGGGTAACAGTGCTTGCTGCAGAAGCTTGTTGGCCTCAATTCTATTCCTAGCAGCCACATGCACAAAAAAGAAAACCCACCCCTATAACCCCACTTCTGATGGGCTGAAGAAAAGATGTTACCTAGGGCTCAGTGTCAGCCAGTGTAACTGAAAATGGCAAGCTACCGTTCAGGGAAAGATTCTACCACAAGAAAATAAGACAGAAGAACAGTAGAGGCCGGGTGTTGGGGCACACGCCTTTAATCCCAGCACTTGGGAGGCACCGTTGTGAGTTCGAGGCCAGCCTGAGACTACACAGTGAATTCAAGGTCAGCCTCAGAAAAACCAAAAAAAAAAAAAAAAAGAAGAAGAAGAAGAACAAGAAGAAGAAGAGTAGAGAAGGATGCCTGATGTCCTCCTCTGACCTGCACACATGTGAGCATGGAGCAAACCACACATGACACATGGATATAAATCATTATGAGGGTTCAAGAAGATTAAAAATATTACAAGGTATTCACACAAAAAAGGAGGAACTACTTGTACAAAGTTCATAAATGAATATAATAAGCCATAAAAAGTTAAAGATGTTTATCCTAATTTTCAGAGAAATCATTAAATTTTTTTTTGAAAATGAAAAGAGGCAGAATTAAAAAACCAATAGAGTTGACTATATTGAATAATTAAAAACTGCGAGTCATGTTAAAGAAGGAAGGAAATGTGAAACAGAACAACTAGGGACATAAAAGTGGAAATGACTAGTAAGATGGATAATGGACATAAATATGTCAATAATTACATTAAATACGAATACAACAAGCTGATTTAAAAGGCAAAGTTATTAAGACTGGATGTTTTTTATTTAAAGTCCAACCCAACATAGATAGAACTATTTCACATGTAGCACGTAACAGAATAGAGAAACATTTTATAGTGATATTACATATATGCCAGAAAGAAGATATATATACACATATATGTATATATTTTATTTTTAATTTGAGAGAGAGAGACCCAGAGAGAGAGAGAGGGAGGGGGGAAGAAATGGAGAAAATGGAGCACCAGGGCTTCTCAGCCACTATGAACAAACTCCAGACACATGTGCCCCCTTGTGTGCATGTGCAACATTGTGCGCTTGCATCACTTTTTGCATCTGGCTAGTCGTGGGACCTGGAGATTTGAATGGGCATTCTTAGGCTTCACAGGCAGGAGCCTTAACTGCTAAGCCATCTCTCCAGCCCAAGATATATTTTTAATATTTTATTTTTATTTATTAGAGAGAGAGAGAGAGAGAGGGAAAGAGAATGGGTATATTAGGGTCTCTAGCCACTGGAAATGATGAATTTCAGATGCACATGCCACCATGTGCATCTGGCTTACATGGGTTCTAGGGAGAAGAACCTGCTTTCTTAGGCTTCACAGGCAAGCACCTTAACCACTAAGCCATCTCTCCAGCCCAGGGAATTAAAATTTTTTTTCATTTATTTTTTATTTGAGAGAGACAGACAGAGAGAGAGAGAGAGAGAGAGGAGAGACAGATAGAGAGAAGAAGAGACACAGAGAGAATGGGTGCACCAGGGCCTTTTCAGGAACTATGAATGAACTCCACACACATGCGCCTCCTTGAGCGCATGTGTGACCATTGCACGCTTGCATCACTTTTGTTTCTGGCTAAACGTGGGAGCTGGAGATTTGAACAGGTGTTCTTAGGCTTTGCAGGCAGGTGCCTTAACCACTAAGTTATCTTTCCAGCCCCCAAGGAGTATTTTTAATGAGAGGTAAGTGGAGGAATCATGAAGGCGTAACAATTGTAGAATATAGACTTCACAGCAGAGCTTTGAAACACGAAGGAAAATTGAAATCAGATAGAAATGGACAAATCTATAATTATAGCTGAAAAACTTAATCTTTCTCTCTCAACTAATGACAGTACAGACAATATTAGGGATCATGTAAACATTTGAATAGCACTGTCTGCCACTTAGCATAATCCACATATTCACAATGCCACACCTAACAACTGTAGACCACTTGTTCTTTCCAAGTAGACATGGACATTACTGAATTCAACCAAATGGCAATCCATAAAATGTCTCAATAAGTGTGAAAGAATTGCATCATTGCAAAGTGTGTTTTCAAATTAAACCACAACTCAAGAACCAGAGCATTCCAAATACATGAAAATTGAGAAACACATTTTCAAATAATCCATGGGACTAAGAATAAATATCAACAAAGCTTGGCAAATATTTTGAAGCAGATTTTAACAAAAAACCCAGCATGTTGTACTTAGGAGTTGTAAGTAAAGCACTGGTTTACGTAACCCTTAGTAGCATTGTGGGTTGACATTCTAAAAGAAACAAAGCTTAAAACCAATTATCTCAGTTATCAACTTCAGAAAGTGGAAAAGAAAGGGCAAATATAAACAAAATAAGTAGAGGGATATAATTTAGATAAAAGGGAGATTCCGTGAAATAGAAAATAGACAATGAGAGAGAAATCAACAAAAACAATGGTCGTTTCTTAATATAAGCACATAATAAGATTGGTTAAGACAAAGAAAATAGAGGGGCTGGTGAAATGGCTTAGTGGTTAAGGCGTTTGCCTGCGAAGCCTAAGGACCCAGGTTCGATTCCCCAGGACCCAGGTAAGCCAGATGCACAAGGAAGTGCATGCTTCTGGAGATTTTTGCAGTGGCCAGAGGCTCTGGCACACTCATTTGCTCTTTCTCTCTGTCTCTTCCTCTCTCTCTCTCTTTCAAATAAGTAAATTGATTAAATATCTTTAAAAAAAGTAAAAAAGATAAGTGAGGGGAGATGAAGGTGAGAGGAGAGAGAGAAAGAGTGAAAGAGTACTGATTACACCATCAAGGAGGAAATAGTATATTTCACAGATTCTACATAGATTTAAAAATATTAAGGCAAATATTATTGATTTATACCAATAAATTGAATGACTTATTTAAAATTAGTAAATATCTTGGAGGTCACATATTACCAAAACTGACACAAGAAAAAACAGACACTTTAAATAGTGATTAAAATATTCAAAACCTTTCCACACAGGTTATTCCAGGAATGTATTAAAGGAAGAAATAGTCACAACTTTCTACAAGCTCATTCATGAGTGAGGGGTGAGACAAGGATCGAGCTAGTGATAAAAGCAGATAAATACATCGTAGGTTAGAGCCACTGACCATCATCAACATGGAAGGCAAATTTTTTCAGTAAAATATGAGTAAACCAGGGGCAGAGGTGATGCTTTGATCAGTAAATTATTTACTGCACAAGTGTGAGGATCTGAGTTTTGGTCCCCAGGACCCATGAGACTGCTGGGCCTGTAAATCCCACAGTTTAGGAAGTGAGGACAAAGAGATTCCTGGGGCATGCTGGCTAGCCATGGACTCAGTGAGAGACCCTGGGTCAAAAAATAAGATGGGTGCTGGAGAGATGGCTTAGCAGTTAAGGTGTTTGCCTGCAAAGCCCAAGGATCCAGGTTCGATTCTCCAGGCCCGACGTAAGCAGATGCACAAGGAGGTGCACCTGTCTGGGGTTCATTTGCAATGGCTAGAGGCCCTGGCATGCCCATTCTCACTCTCCCCCCTCTTTCTCTTTCCCTCTCTGTCTCTAATAAATAAATAAATAAATAAAAATAAAATCTTAAAAAAATAAGATGGAAAATGTCTGCCCTTGACCTCTGGCCTTTGCACGTGCACATGAACACATACCCACACTTACATGAATCCACATGCTTATGAACAGGCATTCACACACATGTACACTACCCACACGCATGAGTAAATCAAATACAATGATATAAAAACTACAAGAGGTCACAGTTAATGGTATTTTTCTTAGGAAAGCAAGGCTACTTTAACATTCAAAGCCAAGTAATACAGTTCACCACATTAACAGACTATCATCTTAGATGACAAAGAAGTATTGGATGATACTTCCTTGATCATTTTTTTAAAAAAGCAATTATGAACTAAGCTGAAAAGATAGTAACTTTCTTGATATAATAAAACAAATGAAAACCCTACAGTTGGCATCAATAGAATAGTCAAAAATATTGAATGCTTTCCCCAAGAATAGGAAAAAGATGCAGATATATCTTCCCATCAATTACATCCTATATTGAATGGATGGTTCCTGTTAATGTAATGAAGCAAAGAAAAGATATATATTGCAGAAGGGATGAAGCAAAACTTTTGTTCACAATTGGATTGTAGTTAGAAAAAAATCTTAAAGAATAAAAAACCATTATTAGGATTAGTGAGTAAATTTAACAAGGTCACAGCATACAAAGCCTAAATGCAAATTCTAGTGCATTTCTATAGTACAGCTAATGAAACACTGAAGAATTATGAAGTAAAAATACCAATTATAATAATGTGAAAGTATAAAATAAAAATAAATGTATTAAATACAAAGTATGCAATTCCTTTGCACTAAAATCCTGCACAATACTGTTGAAAATATAAAGATGTAAATATATAAAGAGCTTTCCTGTATTGGTATTAATATTCATGATTTAGATTACTCATGTTAATAAGATGTACAATTCTTTGCAAATTAAACTATATATTCAACATAATCCTGATTATAATTCTACCAGCATTTCTTTGTGTGAAAACTGAAAATGTGAACCTCAAATTTATATAGGAATGTAATAAAAATAGTCAAAACTCTGCTGAAAAAGAATAGCAAGGTTGTACAATTTATACTACCTAAGATGCAAAGGAAATTTAATGGAAAAAGGTTAGTCTTTTCAACAAATGGTGCTTGACAAATTAGATAGCACTGAGGAAATGAATAGACCTCAATGGCACCTCATTCCATAGACAAAAGTTAATTCTACATGAAATTCAGGAATGTAAAAGCTTCCAAATGGAAACATTCAGGGATCTGTTTCAATCTGTGGGTGGACTAGACAACACCTTCATAAAATGGGTCAAAAAAGTAACCACTATAAGAGAGGAAAGACCATAGATGAGAGTCTATCACAACTAAACCTTTTACTTATCAATAAGCAAGACAGTATCAAGGAAGATGAAAGAACAAAATCACAACTAAAATTTAAAAAAAATATTTTATTTATTTACTTGAGAGAAAGAGAGAGTGGGCACACCAGGGCCTCTAGCAACAAATTCCAGACCCATGTGCCACTTTGTGTATCTGGCTTATGTAGATACTGGGGAATTGAACTTGGGTCCTTAGACTTCACAGGCAAACACCTTAATAGCTAAGCCATCTCTCTGGCCCCTACAACTAAATGTTTAATGGCAACTAAATTGTACTTTTACAATGATTTGGATCCATAAAATTTGAAAAAAGCAAACAATTTCAATTTTTTTCTTCATATTTAATTTTAACTTTAATTACACACACACACACACACACACACACACACACACACACACGGTATGTACACACCACCACCACCACCAAGATTGGACAAAATATTTAAATCATCCCTTCAAGAAGAAAGTAAACCAATAGTCAAAAGTACTTGAAAACTTTATAAAACTGACTCCTTGGGGAAATGCAAGTCAAAAGCACATCAAGAAACCATTGCAAACATGTTAGAATGACTAAATTTTAAAATTCTGGAAATGTTGGCAACAGCGTAGAATTGTAACTGTCCTAGACAGATGGTGGAAGAGTACATGGTAGCCATTTCATAGAGCATTTTGACAGTTCCTAAGAAGAGAAAAGCACGTCTATCTAGCAAACAGCATTCTAATCACTGGTGTTTTTTTCAAAAGAAATGAAAACACATGTCCATGAAATATTTTTAAGAGGAAGCTTATAGATACCTTTTGTTCAGATAAACCCAAAGACTATCAATGCGAGAAAGATAAAGCATTTGTTGTATGGGCTGGAGAGATGGCTCAGCAGTTAAGGCGCTTGCCTGCAAAGCCTAATGACCCAGGTTCGACTCCCCAGGACTCACATAAAGCCAGATGCACAAAGTGACGCATGCATCTGGAGTTTGTTTGCAGTGGCTGAAGGCCCTGGTGTGCCTGTTCATTCCCTCTCTCTCTCTCTTTGTAAATAAATAAAAATTTGAAAATAAATTTGAAAAAGAATTTGTTGTATATGCACAATATACCTATAGAATATATGATCCATTCCATAGAATACTATGGAATACTAATTATTTGTGGTATAACAAACTTAGAAGCACAAAGTAACACCAGTGATTTGCAAAAATGTACTGAGTAGGGCTGGAGAGATGGCTTAGCAGTTAAGGAGCTTGCCTGTGAAGCCTAAGGATCCAGGTTCGCTTCTCCAAGTCCCACGTAAGCCAGATGCACAAGGTGGCGCATGCATCTGGAGTTTGTTTGCCGTGGCTAGACATCCTAGTGTGCCCATTTTCTCTCTGTGTGTGTCTCTAATAATAAAATAAAATAAAATAAATAAAGTAAAATAAAATAAAATGTACTAAGTAGAAGAAACCATCATCAAATGAGTACATGTTGCGTAATTCTAATTACACTAATTCAGATTTGGCAAAATTAACCTTTATTATAAACAAGTCAGAAGAGCCCTTGTTTCTGAGTGAGAAAAAGTAACTGAGGAGTATAACTAATTTTATGGGGAGGTGGGTATTTTCTGTGTTGTTTACATAGGCATATACATATAAGAAGAGGATCTGAATTATACAACTTACTGTATGTAAATGTTACCTTATCAAATAACTGTAACAGTTAAACCTGAGGGACTTGGGAGACGGCTCAAGGGTTAAAGGCGATTGCTGGCAACGCCAGCTGGTTCATTTTCAATTCCCCAGTCACCCATCTAAGTAGGACACCAAAGTGGTACAAGCATCTGATGTTCGTTTGCAGTGGCAAGAGGTCCTGTCATGCCTACACAAAGACACATGCATGCACACGTGCGCACACACAACCATGCACACACACACACACACACACACACAAACAAACAAATACATAAAATTTAAGAAATTTAAAATGCAACAATTGAACCTGGGTTTAGTGATTACTTTTTGAAGCATCATGGATGAGCAATTGTGAAAGTACAATTTGTTGTTTTCTGTACTTAACCAAATGAGTGCATCTATTAAAAATAATGAGAGGCAGGATTTTTCACTGGAGAGGAGAGTTATAAATATGAAAGCTTAGAATATGTCCAGTGATGGTAAATTGTTGGGCATGTCAGTAATAACTCATACTTTGGTAGATATGAGGGTGTGTGTGTGTATTTCACAATTTTTTTGTTTGATTGTTTTTCAAGGTAGAGTCTTGCTCTCGCTCAGGCTCACCTGGAATTCACTATTTAGTCTCAGGGTGGCCTCGAACTCTTGGCGATCCCCCTACCTCTGCCTCCCTGGTGCTGGGTGTGAGCCACCACGCCCAGCCCAAATCTTAATAATGAAAGAATCTGGAAGCCAAGAGTCATACATGGCAATGAGAAAGCCAGCGCTGATCTTGGTCTCCAAATATTCTTCTTTTCTGAAAAGATCAGAGCTCATACAAGGATAATTCCAGGCATGGAGCAGAGGAAACACCAAGTACTTACAGAATTTCCTTAGAAATTCCCAAGAAGGGCTCAGGGAATAAGGAAGATAATATCAAAAGTACCCACTATCTAGCCAGAGGGAGCTCTCTTTGGTTAAAACTGTAACAGTTAAGAATCTTAATAGAGGCTGGAGAGATGGCTCAGTGGTTAAAGGTGCTTGCTTGCAAAGCCTGCTGGCCCTGCTTAGGCCCAAGTTCAAATCCCCAGAATCCATGTAGAGCCAGATGTACAACGTGGCTCATGCATCTGAAGTACATTTGTAGTGGCAAGGACCTGAGTACACCCATTTTCTCTCTCTCCCTCTCTCCTTGAAAATAAAATATTTTTTAAAATGTGAAGTTGGAAACTTGATACAACTGGGATTTATTCCAAAAGCATTTCTTGCAAGCGTTGGGTTCTACATCCCGAGGAACTTCAGAATATGACCAATTTTGGTTAAAAAAGAATCTAAGGGCTGGAGAGATGGTTTAGTGGTTAAGGCACTTGCCTGCAAAGCCTAAGGATCCTAGTTCGATTCTCCAGGTCCCACATAAGCCAGATGCACAAAATGGCACATGCATCTGGAATTCATTTGCAGACTAGAGGCCCTGGCACACCCATTTTTTTTCTCTCTCTCTCAAATAAATAAATAAATAAATAAATAAATAAATAAATAAATAAATATAAAAACAGAATCTAAGTAAATTAGGATGATGAATGGTGATAACCCATCAATCAAAAATCTATGTCTGTTCTTTTGTGTATAAGCGAAGAAGACAAGATCAGGGCAAAGGGAACTTCCATCTTGCAATATACTGCCAACTTACCAAGATCAAAAGGCTGAAAACCTCAATGAATCATCCATTGATAGTAAAATTACTAAGAGAAAGGCTTATGAGGTGCATGGTCTCCAGGCTTCTTTCCACAAAATATGTAAGATTTACCAGTGGAAAACCATACTTACCGAGGAACCCTGCCAGCTACCGCCTGAGCTGCAATAATCAAAGCTATTGTCACCAATGTGGGACAATCAGACATCATATAATTCCTGATATTACTCATCGAGAAGGATATACATTGTACAAAAAATTTACATTTTATACATTTTATAAAGAAAATATAAACATAAATTAGTAATGAGAGACATTCCACACAATGTGTGATGAGTATCCTTGACAATACTAAGACCAAAGATTGAACAATGCCCATGTCATACAGGCTCCTGATACAAAACCTTGATTGGAAGATTAATGTGTCATAGGTATTGTATAAAGATGTGTATGTGTGGGGAGATGGCTCAGCAGCTAAAGGCATTTGCTTACAAAGCCTGCTGACCTGTGTTCAATTCCCCAGCACTCATGTAAAGCTAGATGCACAAAGTGATGCATGTGTCTAGAGTCCCATTGTGCTCTCTCTTTCAAATAAATACAAATATTAAAAAAGATGTATGCATATGTGTGTGTTTATAAAGTGTTGGTGTGATTGACACATGTAAATACACACTGGAGTAGAACATACATTTTACCTATAGGAAATTAGAATTTCCTGCTCTTGATCAATAAGGAAACTGCACTCCCTTTATTTAAGAAGACATCCTGTTCCTTGAGAAGTGATGATTAAAGTATACGGGGTACTGGTAAAAGGTCCTGATAGTCTCACTTTCAAATGGAGATGGAGAGGGAGATGGCTCCAAGAAAATGGGAGGGGGAAGGGCAGAGCTGGAGAGGGGCAGAAGAGGAAAATGGGGCAATGCGTTCACAATAATAAAATCTGGATAAAGGCAATCTGGGAATTCCATTACTACTCTTTCAATTAAAAAGCGGAAGTTTGGAATGATGGGGGGGTATCCTTAAACCTCAAGGGGAACGTGGGAGGAAAGGCTGAAGACACAGTTCATTGAGGAAGATACAGAGGTGCTGGCTTGTTGCAGAGGCTGTGCTGCTCCTGTTCTCTGTGAAGGTGTGGCTATGACGGGAGTTCCCTGGCTTTGAGTTGTGCCTTCCTGTCACCTAGAGTAGCCACACATTGTGCTGTGTCCCTGAAATCATGAGACCCTGTGCTGCCACGTGTACGTTTTCCAGAAGCGATGGTACAGATAGCGGATACTGGAGACCATATTGATTGCTCTCTTTTTTTAGAGCCGAAATTTTACTCAGTTGAAACCAATTATATAAAGAAGGAAGGTAAGGAAAACTTGCTATACTACTCAGACTCATCGGAAGAAAATGCGTAGTTCTTGAAAAGTTGAGCCAAATTAAAAGAGATTTGATGTTCTACAATCATCTTTAGATTCCAGCTGTCATACTGAGGCAAACAGGGCCAGCCAGGCTGGTGTGCACTCGTGAGAAGGTAAATCTGTCCCACGATCGTCTTACCAGGAAACAGACTTTAGAGAGAACAAAAGATTGCAAGGAGAAAATGAAATTTCAGCCATTCGTGTACCCACACTATGAGGAGAAAGTTCCAAGGACAAAACTGAACAGTCATCAAAGGGCTAGTGGCTTTTTCAAGCACCGGGTCTGGTCGGGTTGGGCAGAGCTGCAGCCAGGCATAGGCTTTATCTAGAAAGGAGGCTTTTTACCGCCCTGTTCTCATTGTTGAGGCTGATTTGAAATCTACTCTCCTTTGTCACTTAGGAACAAGCTGTTCCTTAGATTATATTCTCCTAAGAACATAATGGGAGCTCTATGGGATATTCTTAGTATAGTATTTTACAATCAAAATGTTTATAAGTTTATATTCTTGAAATATGGAAGCCATGTGGAAGTAGCCAGTGAGGTCCTGGTATGACAGCATTTGCATGGGAGTTTTATCTGGCGTGCAGACATTCCTGTGGCCCAGCCTCCTATGCCTAAATACACAGGAACCACAGTGCCTGCAGTTCTTACAAGGGGACATTCTGTGTGTGTGTGTGTGTGTGTGTGTGTGTGTGTGTGTGTTTTCTGCAGGGGAACCGGAATCCTCATTTGTTTGTGATACTAACTCCCTATCTATGCAGCATTTGTGATTCATTTATAAATACTTGTCGGCAGTGATTTGAATCGTGATGAGACTGGAGCCGAGGATTTTTTTTTTTTAAATTTTAAAGAAAGGACAAACTATGACAGCTGACACATTCACGTGGACAAGGAGTCTATGAGCTGGTTTATTTGTAAAACTTGAAGAAGATAGTTGTCATTTAAATTGTATTGCCATACTTTTTATTTCTCTCTGCGTGCGTGTCATTTTCATTATATTTTTTCATAAATGGTATGTCTCACCTTTGTTTTCCCTTAAAAGTTTATCTTGATTCAAGTGGAATAACAACCCTTATAATGATGGGGGAATATTACATGAATTATAAAAGTTGCTCATTTAATGAGCACCATTGAAATGCCTTATTAATATATGTACAGTGCAAGAGCTATCTTGCTTTTAATGAATGTAAAGTCTCCAAGGAAAAGGAATGCTTTATGAATACAGCTGGGCTGTCCCTTGTGGTGGTTGTTAAAAATGTGTCCCTGATCCTGACTGGATGGTGGGAAGAATAACAACTGTGTATAAGGAAGGTTCTAGAAAATATACAGGAGAATAATTAATTGTGCTGGCTGGGAAAGCAGACCCATAGTGAAGACAATGGATAAGACCGTTTTCCGCGATGGCCTTCAGGTGGCGCTATTATCCCTTAAGAGTTCATTGCATCCTGCAGGTGGTAGCCGTGGGCGAGGAGCTTGTGAGGCGAGAAAGGAATAGGTGTGGTTAGAGGAGACTGCAGGTTGGAAGTATTTATCTGGGCATACGGTATATGCCTTGCAACTTGGGTGAGTTTCTGTAAAAACCAAGAGGAACCTCGTACAACACCTATAGAACAAGAAAGATTCTATTTTGATATTGTAAAAGGGGTTGAGTTTGGGGAGGAAAAATTGGTACCATTTTGCCGGTATTTCATGTTGAATCTGGCACACAGAGCTTTGTGAGCAAATAGGGTACCACTAAATTGATATGTTGACATGTCTAACACTGATCAGCTCGCCTTTCTCTGGCTAACATTGCAAGGAATTAGCAGGAACTGCTCAAAAGGGGTTATTTCTCTTAGATTGCCTAAAAGAAAAGGCTCTGTTGTCTTCGTGCTTGGCCATTTATTTTTTTATTTTGGCTTTTTGAGGAAGGGTTTTGCTCTAGCCCATGCTGACTTGGAATTCACTATGTAGTCTCGGGCCATTTTTAAAATCCATTTCAAGAGAGTTTATAAGAGGCATCTATGCCTTTGGTCTGTGTCATTAAGTATAAATGAGCTGTGATGAGAAAAGTCCGAGCTTCATTTCATTAGCCTTAATTTCAGTTTTTATTTTTAGATAGCTAATTTGCTTTCACGTTTGACGCCTTAGCAGAAGCACAGTCAACTGCTGAGGTCTTGAAGAGTTCACTCTGCTAGGAGTATAATTGGACACTGTCTTTGCCCAGGCACAACTGTTCACATAGGGCCCACAAAGCAGTAAAGACTGCTGGAGTACAAAGAAAGCTCTTAATATGTTTGTGATTAACTGGCAACTATAACAAGGAGTCACGGGGAAGTAGAAACAAACAGAAAAGGTTAACAAGGAAGGATACTGAGCTGATTATTTGCATTGGAGGAAAAAAGATAGAAGAGCGTCGATGGCTGCCATCCGACATCAACTTGTTTGATAAATAAGTAATAGGGGGAAGAATTTCCGCCCTCAGATTTACACATTTTTGTAGTCCTCTAGCATGACCTTTGTACATGGCCACAGATCCGTCGCTAAAGAGCAAACCTATGAATTATGTAAAACAGGAGGTGGTTCAAAGCATCTGTAATAGAAATAAATGGCTTCACCCCACCCCACCCCTGGTGAGAAGAGCAAGTGCTGCTGTTCCTAGCGTCTTTTTCGTTCCGTTTTGAGAATGTATTTTGAAATTTTCTTACTTCATTTCTTCACTTCCGATCCAAAAGAGTGCCCAAAAGATTGTGTACAAGAAAGTCATTTTGTCTAAAGAACAATAGTACAGTGAATTGCCGGAATGAAAAGAAAAATCTTAAGGTAAAATTTAGGATTGTGCCTTTGAGGGAAAATTCTGGGAAAAAAAAAAAAGTCTATGTGAAGGTCTGGGAAGATGACTCAGCAGTTAAACATGCTTGTTCTGCAAGCCTGATGACCAGAGTTCAAATCACCAGCACTCCTGTGTGCACCTGATGCAAAGTGGTACAAAGTTACAGGCATCTGTCATCCCTATGACACTGGGAAATGGAATAAAGAGACTCGCAAAGCTCCCCCAAGTATAGACAGACTGACATGCCTGGCAGCGACAAGACAACGCGAAACACCCTTGTCTTAAAGCAAGGTGGAAAGAGAACACTAACATCCTTAAGTTATCCTGTGACCTCCACCAGCTCACAATGGCATCACGTGCCCATCCATGCACACGCATAAATACACACACACAAACACACACACACACACACACACACACACACAGCTCACACGTTCACACACAGAATTTAAAAATAAAACAACTATGTGAAACCGCAATATGTTGGCTCATTTCCAAAGATATCAGAGACGTGTCAGGAATGCTGTCACACTCGGAGAGATGCTGTTCTTGATCAGGTATCAGAACCACCACTACCACGGAGCCTGGGTGACGGGCCGAGTGGTAGAGGTGGCTGGTTTTAGTTATCTTAACGGATGGAAAATGAGATCTAGCCACACTTAGGAAGAGGAAACACAGGACATTGAATACAAGAAAAGTGGTGAAGACTGCTAAAAGTGATATCACATAAAAGTAGATACCATTGACATGAAATACAAGGTCTCTCAGAAACCCACCTGAAGGAGGTGGGTACCACCACTTTTCAGGAAGGTGGGTGTGTAAAGAAAGGGAGTCCCAGAAAGATGAACTCTTCCTTGTAATACTGCTCTTTCCCAGCATTTATTTGACCAAGTGCTAAGTTTTACACACTTAGCATGATTTTTTTCTTCTTTTTTTCATTTCTTTCAATTTCTTCTTTTTTTCATTTCTTTCAAATTACTGAGACAGGATCTTGCTGTGTATGTGTGTGTGTGTGTGTGTGTGTGTGTGTGTGTATGTGTATGTATATATGTATGTATGTATATATGTATGTATGTATGTATATATGTATGTATGTATGTATGTATCCACCCCTTGGTGACTGTGAACTCAGTTCTGCTTCATAGTCCTCCTGAGTATTGAGATTGCAGGTGTGCATCACATTCAAGCCACATATAATTCTTGTACATACTTTTTATAAGAGTTGAAGTTGCTGGGTGTGGTGGCGCATGCCTTTAATCCCAGCACTTGGAAGGCAGAGATAGGAGGATCAGTATGAGTTCGAAGCCACCCTGAGAATACATAGTGAATTCCAGGTCGGCCTGAGCTAGAGTGAGCCCCTACCTTGAACAAAAAAAAAAAAAGAAAACATTAAAAAAAAAAAGAGTTGAAGTAATGTTATCAAGGTCAAAGATGGAAGTTACACTCAAGCCCAAGCTCCTCACAGTAATGTGCCCCCTAACCCTCATGCCTGTTCCTTCAGGACAATTTAGTTTCACCATACAAATTAACATCTATCTATTGTACAGACATGCCTGTTGTAATTTAGCCAGTGTTTCAGATCCCCAAACTCCTTTATTCTTCAGCGAATCTCAACTCCTGTTTTTCCTTGTCACTAGAATGTTGTAACTACTTCTCTTTTCAGGTTTTGTGGAGAATTTTATTGTGTCTGTGCTGGCTGGTATTCCAGTACCGTCTCCACTGAACTGTCATTATGCCTGTGACGTCTCAGTTATTTCCTAGGTAGTGAATACCCTCTTCCCTGAAGAGCAACATGGGTTTTGCGCCATTAGCTCCAGGGCACTGTAAAGGACTTCTCCGGTTCTATGGCTTCTTCAACATGCTCCATTATGGTACTAATTCTGCACCTTAGACAAGTTGCGACCTATAATTAGACCTACCTTGTCTAAAAGGGTCCAAGTTTGGAGAAAAACTGCAGATGCATTCACTTATTCTGCATTATGTGAGCCAGCTGCTAAGATCCATAGTAAGATCAGCTTACTCACAAAACTGCCTACCATGAGCTTCAATCATGATTTTCAACAAAATTTGTTTCAAATACCTTAAGACTTATGGGAACAAGTAGGGGATTTTGAATCATTAAGAAGCATTTGTTAGAACAAAAGTGTTTGTGGAGGGGCTGGAGAGATGGCTTAGCGGTTAAGCTGTTTGCCTACAAAGCCAAAGGATCCCAGTTCGATTCTCCAGCACCCACGTAAGCCAGACACACAGGAGGCACATGCATCTGGTGTTCATTTACGGTGGCTAGAGGCCCTGGCGCACCCATTCTCTCCCTCCCTCTCTCTCTTTCAAATAAATAAATAAATAAAATATATTAAAAAATGTTTGGCCGGGTGTGGTGGCACACGCCTTTAATCCCAGCACTTGGGAGGCAGAGGTAAGAGGATCGCAGTGAATTTAAGGCAACCCTGAGACTACATAGTGAATTCCAGGTCAGCTTGGGCTAGAGTGAGACCCTACCTCAAAAATCTGAAGGAAAAATAATGTTTGGGGAATACTGAGAATTTATTTCCTACATATTGACATCAAGCTTTGCCCATATAATTATGAATTATCTGGCTGCACATAAGTCAGAAAATTTCCCCATTTGGACACTGGCTACAGCACTCCATGATGGGCAGACTCAGCAAAGGTCTCTAGGCCTGGGAGCCAAAGAGGTGAATAGAGGGGTTTTGGTTGACCTCAGTCTCAGTCACAGTGCGTCTACATTGGTCTAGAATGGGTTCTTTAACTTGAAGCCCACAGAAAAGAGATTGAGAAAAAAACATGCAATACTATAGGAAAACTATGTGGAGGTTTTCCAAGCAGTTAATGCACTGGAGCCCATCACAACATCGTATGTATTCAGGTTTGGTTCGGCTGGTTCAGTTTGATGACTGTTCCACAAAAGAGCTGGTGAGCCCATATGGATCTCAACATCCAGTGGCATCGTCTGAGCCTTGTTTCTGTTTTCAACCTCTGCTTGGATGATGTTGCTGGCTGAGGCATCATCTGTGATAGGGTGATGACTCTGGAGAAATGACGTGTTTTATAATAAGTCTAACAACCAAGTGGGGTTAATATCTATCTGTCTTAAGTAGTTGTTTTATATTATGCTAAGCTACATTATATAACATTATGTTATATAATATTTCATTATGAGTAAAGGAATGCTCACAGGGGTAAGAAGATCTGATTTCAAATACATGTGTACCTTATTCAATTTTTAACTCCATGCTGCTATGTCACTTCAGAGCCTATGTTGGCCCTTCCACTAAAACAAAAACTTCAAGACAGTCATGTGTTGTTTGTTTAAAGGTTTTACAACTGGGTAGGCATGTCTCACAAGCACAGTACTGGAGCTCAGGAAACGTGCTTTATTTCATGCACTATTATATTTCCAAGATTTGTCTGAGTTATTGACTACAACTACCACAAACTTTCACTTCTAGTTGACATTCCATTGCAGGAATATGCTGCAGTTTAATTTTCTCCTTCTCTTGCAGATATTCACCCTCCCTTTTGCTGTAAGTCACAATGTTTCTGGAATGTGTGTGTGTGTGTGTGTGTGTTATGTATATACACACAAATACTATTGAATTATATGGATAAATGATAGTTTATATGCCTAGAAATGAAAAGCTATTGGGTAAAAAGGTACACATCCATATAATCTGATGAAAATGCCAAATAATTTTTCAAAGTGGGCTTACCAATGTCCACTCATCATTCCAACTGCCCCACAACTTTGCCAGTGCTTGGCTTTTTTCATATTTCTTAATTGTTAACGGGGGAGTGGCCCACAGTCCCAATGTCCATACCTGGTAGGAGGATCATGAGGCTAAGCTAGGGCCGGTCTGGGCTGCAGAGTAAGTGTGTGCTGGTTTGAGTAAGACGTCCTCCACAAACTCATGTGCTTCCAACGCTGGTCCTCAGCTGGTGGCAGTTTGGCAAGTGGAGCCTTGCTGCATGGGCAATTTGTTGGGTGTAGGCTTTGGGGTGTTATCACCAGCTCTCCCTGACCAGAGCTCAGCTCACTCTCTTACCACTGTCTTCCACCTGCTGTGACAGGAGTGATGTCCAACTTTTGCTCATGCTGTGTTTTCCTTGCCATCATGAAACTGCCCCTAGAGGCCAGATTTCAAATCAATCCTTTCCTCCCATCAGCTGTTTCTGGTCAGGTGTTTTCTCCCAGCAATGCCAAGATAACTACATCAGCAAGTTTGAGATCACATAGGATCCTGTCTTAAACAAACAAACAAACCCTTTTCTTGTTTTTTTTTTTTTTTGAGGTAGGGTCTCACTCTAGTCCAGGCTGACCTGGAATTCACTATGTAGCCTTAGGGTGGCCTCGAACTCACAGTGATCCTCCTTCCTCTGCCTCTGGAGTGCTAGGATTTAAAGTGTACATCTTAATTGTTTCCCAGTGGGTGGCATGTCCACGTGCCTGGTCTTACAGTCACATGGTGCTGAAGTGCCTTGGATTCACATGTTCTCTACATTCATTGTAACTACGGTCTTACCAGTTCCACTTTATTTTCTGTGTCAAGGCTATATTTTCATTAGTTACCAGGCCAGCAGGGACCAGCTCCGGTCTGCCACCTGGCCTGGGGATTGCCCACAGCTTTATGCCAACTTATCTCTTCTTCTGTCTTTAGGTCCTCTTACCATACACCATGAGCTATGCTAACAGTGGTTACAGTCTTAGATAGTCAACCACAGGCTCTGATTCTCCCTGGCTCCCAGGTATGTGGGGAAGAGGGCCAGGACTGTGAAAGAGGATGGATGAAAGCTACAAGGTTTTAAAATAGGGAGAGTTGATTTAATCATAATTACATCTGGGACACTGCCCTCTGACAACGAACAGATCTTTTAAAAACAATATTTTCATTTATTTCTGTATTTGATAGTGAATGAGTGACACTCAGAGAGAGGAAAATATAGATGTGTCGGGGCTTCTTGCCACTGTGAACAATCTCCAGACACATGCAACACTTTGTGCAACTGGCTTTACGTGGGTACTAGGGAATCAAACCCCAGACCCGCAGGCTTTGCTAGCACACGCCTTTAACCGCTGAGCCATCTCTCCAGCCCCACTTTTTTTTTTTTTTAATAACTCCCTTTGGATGGTGATCATTGAAAATAAAGAAAAACGGTCTTCCCAAGAAACATGAGTGAATTTCATAGGTGAATGCTTATCAAAACTGCACTTTCACATCAGCTACCATCTTCCTGCCTTATTGCATGGGAGTTACATTTGTGCCAGCCACCCTTTGCCCTTGCTTGCATATATATTGATTCCACTGCTCAAATGTTGATTGTGTTAGCTTATTTCTGAATGTCCCTCACTGAGAGGCTAGGTAGGCAGACTTTGACTCACCTCACAAGACTGAGGAAAAGACTCCCGGTTGTGAAGCACATAATACATGTTTCTGGATGGTGCTGGATATGCAGTACAAGAATTGTCAGCATTGTCTTTTCATATAGGTCCCAAAAGTTCTTAACGTGTGTGGATGAAAAGAAAACCAACGATTAAGTCTACATAAACGCTACCCTTTTTGAAAGCCGGTGGTATGTGGGGGGGGGGGCTAATACATCTGTACACTTGTGACCACATCTGCCTGCATTTCTTCATTCATCTAAGGTTCGTGCCTTTGTCCTTTCATCACAAATAAAGTCCACGTTAACTGAAGCGTCATTTCCCTGAGCTGAGACCTTTGTGACTTTTGAATTTCACAGTGGGCTGGTACCACCGAAGCCTTCATGTAACTAGCAGCTGTGATGGGCCACCTGCTTCCATCTCCTCCACAGCCTGCCTGCTCTGCGCTCTGTGCTCTGCTAAGAGGGGTGAGCTTTCAAGAGTGCAAGACTGGGGGCAAGAGGCTGCTGAGGAGCCACTGTCCTCTGGTCCTGACCAGGCAAGAGCTCTGAGTGGGGAAGGCTGGCAGAGGGACGCGCCCATTCTCAAGAAAGGAGCTAGTGCTGCTCAGATCCACTCATTCGCCCAAAGGGAGCCTTGTCAGAATGTGGACGTGCACTGCCGTGTGACTGTGAAGAAGTGGGTAAAATATGAGCCTTCCACGTGGGACTGATTGCTGATGGTGAGATGAGTAGGTCTCAGTGACATATTTCAGAGAAAGAGAGAAGGTGAGAGGAAGGAGGGAGAGAGGGAAGAGTAGGAGGAAACACAGAAACAAAGAGAATGAGTCCTTTATCATGAAAGCAAGCGGATGCCTGGAATTGCAATTAGCACTTAATCCCTTTAGTGTGAGGTCCTGACTTGTTTAAGAATGAACCCTCACATGCTGCTTGGCTGAATAACTCTTCCTGCTATTAACATGAGCCAGAAAGATGGTTTCGGTGGAGGACAGAGGGAGAATCAGGGCACTGGGTAGAGGAAAGGTGAGCAGCAGAGAAGCAGAATAAATGGGTCAAGGTTACCCAAGGTCGCCTCCTCATCCTCGCACCTGCCACTCCCTCATGTAGGCATGGGGCACACCATCCACTCACAGCAGCAACCATGGTGTCACGGGCCACATTGTGATCATCCTACTTACACCGCTTACACCTCCCCTTTTCTTACACACTTCTCACACCCACGGGTACATCAGTATGCTATAGAGGGGTCTCTACAGTGGTGACCTTGGAGACAACAGACCTGGACTTAAGTCAAAGTTTTGTCAATTACAGTTGTAGGATGAGAACTGTTATTTTTGTCTACCGCATACCAATTAAACAGGTGAGAAATAAAATGTCATTGTCTTAACTGGACTGCTTTGATTCCTAAAAGTGAAAGGTCTTTGAAAATGATCACGTCATTGTCTTCAAGCTCCCCAAACTATGCTTTGTCCACCATTTAACGGGTGATCCTTGGGGCTCTTTCCCTTGGAAACTGAAGGACTTTAGGAACGTAGAGGGCTCAGCACAATGATGGGCATGTAAAAAGACCCAGAAAACGTTGATTCATATTTGCATAATGCAGAAATACAAACGAAATAGAGATACTGAATAAAAGAAGTCATTTTCTTCTCTCTTAGCTGATTCGATCTTGCTCTCCTACCTAGGACCTTTCTGCTTCACTAATCTATTGTGATCCTGGACAACACTTCTCTCTGTTTCTCTGTCTCTAGCCCTCTTCTGATTCCTCATGTATATGATAAAGGTATTCTACAATATGGTCTTGGACACCCTGTCACACTATGATGTCCCTTATTTCTCTATATAAAACATGGGTATCTGCTTTGTAAATTTTTAAAAATTTATTTATTTAGTTAGTTAGTTAGATAGAAATAGTTCAGTGTAGCAGTATTAGCAAAAAGCTTAAATAGTTAGATAGATAGAAATAGGCAGGGATAGAGAGAGACTAGGAGCACTAGGGTCTCCAGCCCCTGCAAACAAACTCCAGATATGTGCACACCCTTGTGCATCTGGCTTACGTGAGTCCTGGGGAATCGAACCTGGGTCCTTTGGCTTTGCAGGCAAGCATCTTAACTGCTAAGCCATCTCTCTAGCCCTTAAAATTAAAAATATATATATTTTAAATTTTAACCTATTTATTTGAGGCATCTGTTTTTAAAAGCAAACAGGAAGGATGGAGAGATGGCTCAGTGGTTAAGGTGCTAGCCTACAAAGCTTAAGGACTAGGGCTTGATTCTCCAGTATCCACGTAAAGCCAGATGCATAAGGTGGCATATGCATCTGGAGTTGTTTGCAGTAACTAGAGGCCTTGGTGCACCTATTCTTTCCCTCCTTGTCTCTCAAATGAACAAATAAATAAGAATAATAAAAGCAAACAGGAGAAAAGAAAGTTGTACCATATCACAAAGTTGTTTGTATTAAAGCACAGGCCAAGCTAGATGCTAGAAACCAGGCAGAGGCTGGGGGGAGACTCTTGTTTATTTTGTTCACTAATGTGCCCTCACCTCAGCACCTAGAACAGTTTGTAGAACAGGATACATGCTCAAAAAACATTTGAAATTAATTGAACTTAATTAGAAAATATCAGTAAGTGAGCTGAGTGTAGTTACCCATGCCTTTAATCCCAGCACTCGGGAGGCCAAAGTAGGAGGATTGTTGTGAGTTTGAGGCCAGCCTGAGACTACATGGTGAATTCCAGGTTATCTTGGGCTAGAGCAAGACCTTACCTCAACCCCCAACCAAAAAATAGGTATTTCATAACAATGATTGTTTTCACTTTTATAGTTAGTAATCAAAAACTTCAGTCAAAACAATGGTATATCCATAGTTAGTTAAATGGCCAGGCATTAAAAAAAATCGTTGTCTGTAAATGATGGAAAGATTTATCATTTTACCCTATTATAGGACAATATTCCCAAAGTTCAGTGTAGCAGTATTAGCAAAAAGCTTAAAAAGGTGCACATGCTTGAATCAGCAATTCTGCACATAAATGTATTTGAAGAATAAAGTAAATTATGCATAGATTTAGCTCCAAGGATGCTGCGTTTATCTGGGAAATTTCAAAACAGCCAACATATCCAGCTTTGGACAAGATGTAAATAGAAATTGATATGAATGGGACATGGTGGCTTATGCCTGTAATTCCAACATTCGGAAAGCTGAGGTGGGAGGACCACTATGAATTTGCGGCCAGTCTGGGCTACAGAGTGAGTTCCATGTCATCCTGGGCTAAAGTGAGACCTCTACTTAAAAAAAAAACAAAACAGAAAAACATTGACATAATCATTTAATGAAATACTAGTTAGCTATTAAACACAGTGTATGTGGATACATACTTTAAAAAAATACTCATATGTGTAGTGGAAAAGACAGTTTATGCATGAACAGATAGGGAATGTCCCCCTAGCACATACCCTCCCCATTTAACCTTGGGAAGATCTGTGGAATAGGACTATGTTTCTATGCTCTCCTCCTTTTGCCAATTTCCTCATATTTTCTATGGTGGCCACAAATTACTTTACTAATGAAAGAATAAATCATTTTAACTTAAAGGTTTTACCTTTTACTTTTAATAACTATAGACTTGCAGGCCGTTGTCTTTTGACTCCTTTCTTTACCCAGGCTTTCTTGCCCTGTCCTCAGCCTGGTTAAATTAATCAGATTTTAAGCTCCTTACGGGCAGGGTTTATGTGCTTACTTTATTCTTTCAAGTATCCCACACTCCTTCTGGCTGCTTCATAAAAATTCACCGCCTTGAATTCAGGCCAGTACAATTTCAGTTTCTGCTCTCCTTCAGTGTCCCCCTATAAATCAATTTAAACAGTTCTAGTAATAACAGTATCCCCCAAGGTTTCTTTTCCCCTCTTTATTGTAAGCCAGTTCCACAAATCCCCGAGCCAAGTAGCGAAATGGCTCATGGGGAGAAGGGCAAGGACATTCATTCATTCATTCATTCATTCATTCATTCATTTTTGTTGCTCCAGGGTGTCTGAACTGAGTAACACTGAGGTGGACTCAGCTCTTCTCAGAAGGTCTATTGAAGGTGGATCTCCACCCAGCCCAGCTGTGGCCTGGTCCGGCCGGGTACGGTTCTCTTCATTTGGGAAACCTGAAGAGAGAAAACAGTGCCAGGAATGAATGTCAATCAAACCTTCTCAGAGAGTTTGGTGATCGCTGGCCATTTTTCAAATGGGTGGTCCTTATTCCTCATAGGTCTCTTCTGTTGCTAAGTTTGTTTCTCTATGGAACTGACCCGTGGATCCCTCTCCAAGTCCCAGGTCATCTCTCACCCTTTCTGCAGACACCTCTCCTTCTCTTCGTACATCTATGAAGAAGATGTTGCTTCCTCTGGCACCTCTGAGAAATGTGAGCTGCTACTTATTGCTTGATATTTGGTCCTCTAGTCTAAGCATTCTGGCGAGCACTTGGTATGAGCCAGTTTGCCTCAGACTGTGAAAACATCCCAGTGAGGTATGATCATACAGATCAGCAAACTGAGGCCAGCCGGTAAAGGTTCGGTGATGGATATAAACCACCCAATGGGAATCCATGGGATTTGAGCTCAGCAGGATTAACTACAGAGTGGTGAATGCCATGATCTCAGCCAGTGACCAATAAAAGAGTGTCAAAGCTTGCACAGGAAGCAAGCAGGGCTTTCAGGATCTGCCGTGCAGACCACATCTAGGCCCGCTTTGCTGACATACCTGAATCTCTTCCAGCTCTTCTCCTGTAGCCCAGCCTGGACTCTCCCTCTCAATATTGCCACACTCTTTCTCCAGTCCTTATTGGACTCTCAGTATCTCTGTCCACTCGTGTTGCTTCTAATGCCCAGCAACCGGAAGCACCCCCAATTATCCAAATCACAGCGTCTCTCTGAGGGGCACTTGACACGAAGGCACATGGGCCGTTGGTATGTGTGAAGGTTAATTATGTGCCAACTTGACCTGGCTACGAGATGCCAAGATAGTTGGTCATGCATTATTTGTGACTCTGCCTATAAATGTCTCTTCCAGAAAAGATTAGCATTCTTTTCTCAACTCTTTCTTCTCCCCTCTTCTCTATCATACTACCTCTCAACTCCTTGCTCACTGCCTGACTATGCCAAATTTTCCACTGTTGTGTCAAAATATCAGAGAAAATCACTGTAAAAGTTGGAAGTTTATATAGTCCTTCTTTCTAACTCGTCTCTTTTCTATTTTTTTCTCTCTCATATTATGCAGGAATTGTGTAGGTAGTATCAGACACTGTGAGGTCATGAATATCAAGGCTACTTTGTGTCTGGAAGACAGGATTGTTAGCACCTCTCCCCTTTCTTTGGCTCTGCATTCTTTCTACCACCTCTTCTCCAATGGACCCTGAGCCTTGGAGGATGTGATAGAGGTGTCTCACTTAGTGCTGACCACCCCACTGTCCCTTCTTATTAGCACTTTGGTGAGTCTTGAGTCTCCCCAGTGGTCATCACCATTTGAAAAGAGATGCTTAACTAAGAGTGACAGTAGCATTAATATACAGGCATAAACATAACTATTTAGGGGACAGGTTTTTTTCATTTGTTTGTTTTGCTGGGCCTATGTTGAGACAGAGAATCATGACAGAGAACACATGGCGAAGCAAAGCTACTTACCTCATGGTGACCAGGAAACAGAAAGAAAGGGTGAGCTGAAGAACAAGGGAGGCAAAAGGGAGAAGGGGAAAGAAGAGGGAGAGAGAGAGAGACAGAGAGAGATTGAGATCCAGAGAGAGAAGGAAGAAAAACTGCTCTCAAGAGAACTCCAATGATCTGCTTCCTCCAGCATGTCTTTGTAACCTATCACTAACTCATTAAGCTATGAATCCATCAATGGATTTATTAATTGACAATGGAGCTTTCCTAATCAAATCACTTTACAAAGGCCCCACTGATACTTTGCGTGCCAAGCCTTTGGCATATGCACTGCTGGGGAGACATTTCAAAGCCAAACAGTAACACTGAGGTGGGACGGTCATCTTTTCTTTCTTGCTCTTGGACTTCAGAGCTCCTGGTTCTCAGCCTTCAGGCTCTGCGACACCCTGGTTCTTAGCCTCGCAGCTTTGCCTGGGAGTTATAACACCAGCCTCTCTGATATTCAGGCCTTGGGGTTCAGAAGGAATCATACTATAACCGGATTTCCTAATTCTTTAGCTTGCAAACGTGTTTTGGGGCCTCTCGGTCTCTGTAATCATGTAGCCAATCTCCATAATAAATCTTCTCTCAGAATCTTGACATTGTGTTAGTCCTGCTTCTGGGGAGAACACAGGCTAATACAATAGGGACCTCTGTGTTTCACCGTTATTTCTTCTCTGAGATCAGACTCTCCATTTTACAGTTTTCAGCACATCTCAGAGAAAACTGCCTCTTAGCTGTACATTCCTCCACGAATAGCCTCTGTGTGTGTTTGGAGGTAAATCAGTGCTCCCAGAAGCAGGGACCCTCCTCTCAAGGCACCCTCTCCTTCACTTCCTTTTGATCAGACAGAGAGATGTGACGGGACTCCATCTTTGCTCCGCATAGTTCTTACGATCTCCCACCAAAGCATACTGTCTCTGCTCCTTAACGTTCTCCCACCTTTCTATGTGTGGACTGCACAGCTGGCTGGGAAGGTTGTCAGGTTCTGCCCTGGAGAATGCTGCACATTCATCTTTCAGGCGTTCTTCAGTGGGATTACTCGGCTCCATTTTGCTGTAAACGCGTGCCCTTTCTTGTACTCTGTATGCAGTCCCAGAATCTCGGGCCACAGCAGAAAGATATACTTCGTTTATCTGCCACAGCCAGAGGAGCCTGGGGCACACTTACCCCATAGCTAATGTGAGGAGCATAAACTTGTTTATAAATATTGATGGATAGTGATGTCCTGTTGCTGAGTGCTTTATAAAAAAGCACTGCATAACTACCCTCTAGGTTTTTCATTTTATAGTGATTTGATGAAATTAACACTACAAATTCCCTTTAGTACTGCTTATACTCAGACTGTAAACTATAAAGAAAAAAAAATAGCCAAAGAAGATCTTTGAAGCATGAAGCCGTAAAAGTAGCTTAAGGATGGTATATATTGTATATAATATACCTCCCGTCCAACTCTCATTTCCTTACCTGATGTCAGTCCACTGTGCTTTTGCTCTGGGGCCTTAAACTTGTTCCAGTCTTGGCTGGGCATGGTGGTAATGCCGAGCCGGTAATTCTAGGAATGAGGAGACCAAGGCTGGAGGATCACTATAAGTTCAAGATACCTTGCGCTACATAATAAGTTACAGGCTAGCTTGGGCTATAGAGTGAGACCCTGTTTCAAACTGGATTAGTCATGTCATGTTTAATGATTCCCTCCACAGTGGCATAATCAGAAACTTGTTCAAGGTATGTTCTTGTAATCACAATTGATTGGCAAAGAAAGTGGTTTATAGATATGTCTTTCATGAAATACCAGTACCTAATTTTGCATAATCTCTCTAGTTGTTTATTTTCTCTATCCACACTAAGCATAGCTTTTTTAATTTTAAATTTGATTTATTCATTTTCAAGCAGAGAGAGAAAAAAGAGACAGACAAAAAGAATAGGCATACCAGAGCCTCTAACCTCTGCAAACGAACTCCAGAAGCATGTGCCACTTTGTGCATCTGATATTACGTGGGTCCTGGAGAATCAAACCTCGGTCATTAGGCTTTAGGGGCAAGCACCTTAATCATTAACCAATCTCTCCAGACCCCCAGGAATGTAGCTTTGTGAACGAAAGGACATTGGTATTTAATCCCTAGCCATAAATTTATTACCTACCAAAGTAGAATGCCATGGGATAATCATGTTTCTTATAAAATAAAAACAGTAACTTCACACTAGAAAATCTATTGATGCAATCCAGTATATTAATGAGTAGAGAGGAGTCCATCTGCTTATCACACTTAATTCAGAATAGCATTGGGTAAAATTTAACACACACTCATGGGAATAGACTTCTGGAAAATTCGAGGACAAAACACCAAAACCTGATATAGGCAACCTGGAAGAAAAATAACAGCAAGCATTGTAAAGCTTTGCTTAAGGGTAACCAATAAAACCCAAAGAAACATCAGGATAATCTTTAGTCAAACATAGAGGGACCCATCACTTCCATTAAATTGTTATTTGAATTCAATGTAAATGCAGTTTAAATTTTTACAAAGATTCTTAGGCTTCAAAAGCAGATACTTAGCCTGGTGTGGTGGCGCATACCTTTAATCTCAGCACTTGGGTGGCAGAGGTAGGAGGATTGCCCTGAGTTTGAGGCCACCCTGAGACTACATAGTGAATTCTAGGTTAGCCTGGACTAGGGTGAAACCCTACTTGGAAAAACAAACAAACAAACAAAATCAGATGTTGAAGTTAATAGGGAAGAGCAGAAGGAACAATCATAGAAAAACTTTCTTTACAAGGAGAAAGGTGAGGGGATTCAGCACAACAGATTTCAAAGCTATGTGTGAGGCTAAGGCAATTAAAACAGTGAGGTATTTATGCAGGGCAACAACCACACATCCCCAAAATTGAACACAGAATGCAAATGGGGACAGATAGGTCAACTCAGAAATGGTGCTGGGAAAATTGATTATGCACAAGAAAATGAACAAAATAGTATGCTTATTTACAACATGCATAGAAGTAGACTCCAGAAAAAAAAATACCTACACTTGAAAAGTAAAATAGTTAAGGTTTAAAATATAAGTTTAAAAACATAAGCATAATCAAATGTAATAATCATGGAGAGATTTCTTAAAAACTATAAAATTAGTATCTATAAAAGGTTGATCAATTAAATTTTGTTTAAATTGGGAACTTTCTGTATATTTATATTCATGTTTAGTGCCCACCCACAATCTATAATCTTTTAATTATAACCATGTATAAAACAACAATATAAAACAGATGAAAGATATTACTATAAAACAGCATTTTGAATGAAGAAAATGACAAATAAGCTTACGTAAAGATCTTCATTTTCACTAGCAGTCAAAAGTATACAATACAGTGTTTTTTTTTTTTTTTTTATGGCTTTTTGAGGTAGGGTCTCTCTCTAGCCCAGGCTGACTTGGAATTCACTCTGTATTCTTAGGGTGGCCTTGAACTCATGGCGATCCTCCTACTTCTGCCTCCTGCGTGCTGGGATTAAAAGTGTGCGCCACCATGCCCGGCTTCAGTGTTTTTAAAAGTACCACATAATATCTGCTATGTTGGCAAAAAATGAAAAAAAAATCAGACAATGCAGTAGAAATGTTGAACATGCATTCCTCTTATTTTCTTTCAATGGGAATTTAAGCCAACCACCAGCTTTAGAAGGTGACTTATCATTATCATGAAACATTCAGCAGGCATCTAGCTCTGGGGTGGAGAGATGGTGCTTTGCCCTGTGAGGTAAGCTACAGGTCTGCCTGGACATGCCAGTCTGTATTTGAGTCAAGCTGCAAGTGCCACATTGCTAACTTCCCCTGCAGAAACCCTGAGCACAGAGATGTAGGAACTGGTTAATACCCCAGCTCACTCGCCACCTGGAGGAGCAATTGTGAAATGGATTTCACAATCTCTTGAGGGTTCCATGGGATGGCAGTGTAACATTCACTGACCCACCATTGTTGGCTGTTCCCTCTTTCTCAGTCTCACTGCCTCCGTCTTTCACTGAGCTTTCTGGAACAACCTTCTTCTTAAACTCATATACCTTATCTTTGTCTCAGTTTGCAGAGTGCAAAAGAAAACAATGCGATCTATCAGTTGTGCTGAGATGAACCCTTGAGAGATTCTTGTACACATGCACCACAAAAAGCTTGTGACACTATTTACAGAAGAACGTGATGAGAAAAAGTCCATTCCCGACTACATACATGGCCATTAGTGCAAGAAAGGCATCTTTCAATGAAAAACTGCATATGGTTAGAAAATGAGTGATTTACAGACATATTGACTTCAACTTTTATAAACATAATGTTTACTACAAAAGATGCCAAGAATGCATAGAGTAATATCACTATGTTTAAAAAAACAAGAAATTACTACGTGCTAGCAAGAATTGATAAATATATGTCATGAAACTAAAGAATACTTTGTGGTGAGTGAGATCTGGGGAGAAGGCTCAGTGGTTAAAATTGATTGCTAAGCAACCCTGATAAAGAGTTCAAATCCCCAGAGCTCAGATTACACCAGACACACGTAGCACATATATGTTTTCTAATCCCAAACAGCCTACAGCAATGGGAGGAGAGTCAGAATCCCAAAGCTTGCAGGCCAGTTAGTCTGGCATTTGGAGAGAGAGAGAGAGAGAGAGAGAGAGAGAAATAGGGATAGGGAGAGAGTGGGGGAGAGAAATATACTCTATCCCAAACAGGTGGAAGATGAGGACCAATACTCCAAGATGGTCCTCTGACCTCCACATGCATGCACCCCACCCTCCACCACAGCAACATTCCAGTCAGCAGTTGCCTCTGAGAAGGAAGTAGGGGAAGTGTTGGTTATGTTATATTTTATGGGGTGAGGAGTAGGTCCCGAGGTGCTTGCATTAACATAGTGCTTTGCAGCTAATATGTTTGTTAATAAAAAAATGGCAAAAAATAATTGACATGCTTGATATAATGAAACATTTATTAAATATTATGTTTTATTTTGTGTAATGTATGTGGTACCATATGCTGGAACACACTAGTTAGTTAAGAGATGCGATTATTATACCCAAAGGCTGCATCTATTTTCATAGAATTTTCTAGCTAGTGTTTTACATATTATGAAATATGCAACATTTATGAAGATGCCTTCAATGGGAAAATCTACTTTTTCCAACATGATGCTTTAGAATGTTTAGATTGATAGCTGGTATGTGTCATCAATGTTCTTTGAGTATGTCCAGACAAGTGAAAATACTTTTAGGTGTCTTCTCATGCTTAGTCTCAGATGATTATTACTTACCTGTAGAAGTAAGCCTGGATTTCATGGTAGTAAACAAGAAGACATTACATGCTATGAGTGCTACTAAAATTATGCAGAGCAAAATAATTCACATATGAAAGGTGCACCTTGGTACTTAATGTTCTTTCTTTATACTTGAAAGAATATGGTGTTAGAATAAGCATTTATATGCTTACATATATTCTTTTACAATGGTTATAAATTACTAAGTCATATTTTATGAAAAGATTGGTCTGGGTTTCTAAAAATAAATCAATTTTAAAGTCTGAGAAAAAAAATACATGTATATGGAAACCCAATCCAGTATCCAGTGTCCAAAAAATGTGTAGTTAAAGTTACAAGGGTGTTATTGTAGAAAGGACAGATATGACATAAGGGAAAGGCTGCTTTTGTTTATCTACTGCCAAAATGTTGTCAGCACTCATGAAAAGTCATTAGGCAATCCAGTGAATACCTGGCTTGAAGGATGCATGTTCCGATGATCAGATCAAGGGTGCATAATGACATATAGCCTTAACATCTATCTAAATTAATAGCTTCCTCGTTTGTATACATGATTAATTTAATGTGGTTCTGCAAATAATTAACATGGATTGTAAATCCTGGAGTTATGATTTTTTTTTTTTTGGTTTTTCATTTTTCAGTTTTTCAAGGTAGGGTCTCACTCTAGCCCAGGCTGACCTGGAATTCACTATGTAATCTCAGGGTGGTTTGAGGCGATCCTCCTACCTTTGCCTCCTGAATGCTGGGATTAAAGGCGTGTGCCACCACACCTGGCTCTGGAGTTATGATTTTTGACAGTGGTGATGGAGTTAAGAAGGTCACTAGGAAGAACAGATACCCTGTTGACCTTCACGAGCCAGTCCGCACAACCTCGCCCAAAATTTTCTAAGTACGGACAATGGGCATGTGCTATTTTTATTTACTTTCTCATTGCTGGGAGAAAGTATACAACCAGAAGCAGTTTAAGGAAAGAAAGAGTTGACTTCAACTTACAGTTTTGAAGGGTAGTTTCATCATGGTCAGGAAAGCAGGATTGGAGCAGGAAACTGGCTCATATCTTCACATCAGCAGGGAGGAAGTAGAGTGAGTAGGAACTGCAAGCAGGGCTGGGCTATAGCACCTGAAGGCCCACTACCACTTCCTCTAGCAAGACCCCATCTCCTAAAGTTTCTACAACCTTCTGAAAGAGAAACACCAACTGATGGCTAAGTCTTCAAGCACAAGAGCCTATGGAGGGTGCTTTCCATATTCACCACTACACATGGCCAGGACTTCTGAACAGAGAGAGGTATGTCCACCTTGAAAGTATACATGGCACTGAACACTACACAGATGGTTGGTTCATAACACTGTTTCAGTTCCTTCCTTTGAGTTCTAGATGTGTGTAATCCTCATTTGTTTTGTCCGAGAATGAGGTCTGCGGATTTTCTGTTTTTCTATCATGTATATTAACTTTCAAAAGGACACGTTTGATGTGAGAAAAGAAAGACAACATAAAGTGAGAAACTCACTTTGAGGTAGGAAAACCCTTTTTGTGACATGCCATATCTATGCTAATCAATGACAAAGAGTTTGGAACATGGTGAGAAAGACAGCTTTGATTTTGTGCTTCTCTCATGGCAGGTATTGTAAAACAAAGACTAAATTTATTTTCTCTTTCAAAAACTCCTTTGTAAAAAGAAGAATCCTGAAACAACGTACTATTAATAAAGATATCTTGCATTCACACAAAGCTCTATAATTTTGAGTCTTCATCTGGGAAGGAGAAAGCTACCATGCAGTGTATGCTGTCTCCTTGTCATTCAGGATCACGAAGGTTTTAAACATCAAAAATGTATTCATGATCGAGTTTAAAACAAGGGGGTCTTTTCTGCCATGTTTCAGACAGGAAAACAGAGGATAGGAAACGTGATTGGATTGTTTGAAGTTCCTACCAGGTAGACGGGCAGGTGACTTTCAAATACTGAAGTTAGTCACAGAAAACTTCCTTTCTAAATCGGCTTTCACTGAGCCATGAGGTCACTATTAACCCACTTAACATCTGCAACTTGTAAAGAGGCGAGAATGCAGGTTTTTGTTGTCTGATTCTGTGTATCTAGCATGAAAAAGACGCAATAACCTGACTCATTCTGTTCTGTGCATGCCTACATAAAAGGCATGCATAAAAACTGTAATTGTGCCGTCTTAAGAAGGAACTATACTTATTTTTCAGCTATTGTACACATGAGATTCTAGTTTTCTGGGAGTAAACAATGACTCATAATAAACTTGTCCCAACCAGTTAAAAGTCCACAGAATGTTAGAAACAGAGACCTTCACAGAAGAAAAAAGAGAAATAACCAAGCCAGACCTATCACATCTTGAAAAATGAGAAAAGAAAGGAATTCAGTTTCATTTTAAATGACATTTGAAAACTGGATCCAGAAAAGACAGAGCATTAAGCTTTGATGTCTTAGTGATTGTGCATCACATTTTGGGCTTGAATTATTTGGCAAGTGCTACACCATTGCATATAGCTAGCTGTATACTACATACTTACTCCTAGATATTAATTTTGATCATCGATATGACTCTAGTTACTTGCCAGTCACTACCCAGACCCTACTTAATTTAGGATAGTTCAGAGGCTATTCCCTCGGCAATAGGAGAGGGGTAGGAAGGAGAAGTATCCTTCTTTAAAAAACTTTGCTACTAGGGCTGGAGAGATGGCTTAGTGATTGAGGCACTGGCCTGCAAAGCCAAAGGACCCACGTTCAATTCTCCAGGATCCACATAAGCCAGATGCACAAGGTTACGCATGTGTCTGGAGTTTGTTTGCACAAGCTGAAGGCCCTGGCATGCCCAGTGTCCCTTTGTTTCTCTCTCTCAAATGAATAAATAAAATTAAAGATGTTTAAAAAAAACAACTCTGCTACTAAAATATGACATTTCAGAGAAACCCTGTGACACTGTCTACTTGTTTAGGGGCGCATTTTTTCCAGTTTATCACCCAGATTCCTTGTCCTTTATCCATTTGATTCTCCCTAACACACAGCTTTCCAGAATGTAAGCTGAGTAAGACTCTAAAAACATCCTCTTCCACATGAGCCTGATTTAACCTGAGGACATACAGGGTTGCAGTATAAAATTCAAGTTCACATAAGTACTTGAATGTTACCTGTTTTATCAAGAACATTCAACATCTTGAAAGAAACCACTGGCATGTTACTTTTGCTCCTGTGTTTGATGAGCCATGCTCTGACTTAAGAAGATGGAGTGGGATGAAATGATGAAAGACAGGAACCAGAGAGGCTGAAAAGTGACCTAGAAATCTTAATTTTAGCAATCATAGCTGTGGCTGAATTCAAGTTTACAGCAGCAGGGGTGAAATTATAGTGCAAATTACCATGCTAGGCTCAGGAAATTATTCTCTGTTGCATGGTTATTAACTGATAGATAAATAAATAACACTCTAGGGCTGATTGACAAAATATAAGTGACCTAAAAGCTAAAAGGGGCACCATGCAAACAGTAATGTGTAATCACTAGGCATTTGGAAACTGAAATGAGATTTGTCACAGCAGAGAAATCTTGAAATGGTATCTGCTTGAGCCATCACTAACGTGATTCCTAGGGAGTCCTTAATCCCATGGAATTTGCAACCCAATGGCTCCATAGTGGTGTTTATTTTTACTTTTGAGACAGACAACTAATGACCTATGCTGAGTCTAACATATATCAAAGTTGTTTTCAAATACCATATCTCTCCAATTTAAAAATGTTTTTCTTTGCTTCTCCATTTAACACCTCTGTTGTGCAGTGATTTCCTCGACTGGTAGAATATGATTCTACTGACAGATATTCATGAGTGCTTCCGTATCTTCTACTTCCCCAGTTAAACATATGAGCAAACGGCCGGGCATGGTGGTGCACGCCTTTAATCCCAGCACTCGGGAGGCAGAGGTAGGAGGATTGCGAGAGTTTGAGGCCCCCTGAGACTGCATAGTTAATTCCAGGTCAGCCTGGACCAGAGTGAGACCCTACCTCGAAAAAAAAAAAAAAAAAAAAAAAAAAAAAAAGAGCAAACTATTCAGCAATAAAGGTAAATTTTATACCACGGATGATAGTGTCCACATGTTGCATTTGGCTTTTCCCCCTAAGGACATCATCAGCTGACAAAAGTCCTCTGACCTTAGAATGCAATGACAGGATGAGCTGGGTAGAAAATAGCATCAATGTTCATTCTTGAAATGTCACATTACCGGGCAGGGAGGAAAGCCACTTGAAAAAGCACCCACTTGTTGACACTGAACAATTTATGTTTCCTTTTTAAGCTTGTGAAGTCTCAGTGCTTTCTAGTGATATTTTTTCATAGAGATGAGCTGGCTTCTGAGTTTTACCATTGTGTGTTTGATTGAGTTCACCAATGAAGAAGTACACAGTGTGTTAGAAATATAGGTGATCATGCTTGTGTCTTTCCACAATGTCAGAATTTATTGAAAAACGAGCAACTCCCATGGTATGGAGGTTTCAGTAGCAACAATTTGCCAGATATTCCCATTTTCCTTGATAGCGCTAGCCAATGCAAACACAGGCTCTTTTATTCCGATCTTAATTACTAATTACTAATATATAAACTGATTATGTATCACATATCAG
Source organism: Orientallactaga sibirica (assembly GCA_036365145.1). NCBI lineage: Eukaryota > Metazoa > Chordata > Mammalia > Rodentia > Dipodidae > Orientallactaga > Orientallactaga sibirica. The sequence continues at coordinate 1,083,671 of JAEOAD010000284.1, forward strand.
ATAGTAAACATATGTCTATATATGTAGGTTACAGAATGACTGCAAAGGATTAAAAAGGAAAAGTTTAAAAGAGGTCCAAAGAACCAGATCTGGGAAAGAGTAGAAATGGAGATGCAAGACATCCTCCTGCAGGGGAGGAGCTGCTGCTGCTGGTGATGGTGATGGTGGCAGAGTCAGAGCTCAAATCAATTCATAGGGCAGCCCTTTCTACACCCAGGGATAAGTCCTTGATGGGTCTGTGCTGAGTGGGTGGACACACACGGAAGGCGTCCTTCACGTGTCTACCTAGGTGCAGAATTTTCCACCCTCAAAATGGAGTCAAAAGCTGCTTCGGAAATGGAGTCTCTCTCCAGGCAAGGCACAGTTGAAAAGCTCCTGTTTTACACCGTTTATGGAGTAACCTCCCGCAGGACACAGCCTGGTCTCCCTGGTTATGCTTCTCAGATAACGAAGAGCAGATCTTAACAATTCATCACTTTTGACTTCACTTGAGATCCCTACTATTATTTTCTCTTGTTTACCAACAAATTGTCCTCTCGGAAAATGTTTGAATGCATTTTCTGGGAACATTCTAACTCATTATTAATGTCAACTCTCTGCTGACTCCTAGAAAAGGTTCAAATTGCCATTGGGAAGGACACAGCTTACTGCTCTTTCAGAGGATTCATCACAATGGACAATACGTCTGAGGACAGCCCTGGGGGGCGGCATTTTGCCCCTCACGGAGGAGGAACCTGACATGTGACATGCAGACTGGGCTGGGTATGCTTGACCTGGAAATGCTAAATGTGCTTATTAACTGCGGAAATACTTATTAATAATAAAAGCTTCATTTTGAGTCTGATGTTGAGAGCAGCAGTTCACAGCACAGCGGTTAAAGATTGCCTTGAGTTCCACCTGATTCTGCTTCGTGTTCTGAGTTCCTTCCTCTTTGCTTTTTAGTAATGCTGCTCCCATAGTTTAGCTAATGTCTTCATTCTTTCTGTAACGAGGCCAGTCTCGTACTAAAACAAGCTCTTCAAGGTCTGGAAGTCTTTTGTCTCCTCCACTCAAATTTTCTACTAATTGGATTAAGTCATCAGTGATAAAAACATAATATCTTCTACCAGATCTGCTCTTTTACATAATAGTCACAGTTCAGCCAGAGACTGCCTGACTTTCTTTCTTTTTTAATGTATTTTATTTACTTTTCTGAGAGACAGAGAGAAAAAAGAGAGAGAGAAAACTGGCACGCCAGGGCCCCCACACACTGCAAACGGACTCCAGACACATGCCACCTTCACCTTCTTGTGCATCTGGCTTAAGTAGGTACTGGGAAATCGAACCTGGGTCTTTAGGCTTCACAGACAAGTGCTTTAACCGCTGAGCCATCCCTCCAGCCCTACCTGATTTCACATTTTAGGTTTGAACCACTAGAGGACCATTGATCATTGTCAAATGCAAACTACTTTCTTGTAGATAACATTCGCAGACGGGGCATTTTTCTTTAGAAGGGCTTTAATGTAGAGTCTTTGATATGATACGTGTGAGTCTATAGACCCAAGGACCGTAGGCCATGGAACAGTTTGGAATCCTTTTTCCCATTCTGGAAATAACTGAAAGTCCAAGAGACTTCAAAATAAGATAAAAGAAGAGGAGAATCACATAGATTCAAAAATTCTAAGTATAAAAGCCTGAGAGGGTCTGAGTTTGATGCCCAGTACCCAGGACACAAGCTGGGCATGATCATGCAGTCCAATGGGACAGTCGGACCAAGATGGTAACTTCAGGTTCAACAAGAAACTCCATCTGGGGGCTGGAGAGATGGCTTAGCAGTTAAGGTGTTTGCCTGCAAAGCCAAAGGACCTCGGTTCAACTTTCCAGGCCCCACTGTAAGCCAGATGCACAAGGGAGGCAGGGCACATGCATCTGGAGTTCGTTTGCAGTGGCTGGAGGCCCTGGCATGCCCATCTCTCTCTCTCTCTCTCTCTCTCTCTGCCTCTTTCTCTCCCATAAATAAATAAATAAATAAATAAATAAATAAATAAATAAATAAATAAATCTAAAAAAATTAAAAATAAAAAAGAAACTCCAACTGAACCTAACAATGCAGAAAAACAATACAAGGAGGGTCACCTAACATTCTCCTCTGGTCTCCACTTTACACACACTTACATACACCACACAACACACAAAATAACAAACATGTAAAAAAATAGCACTGAGTGGGTAACTGGAAAAACTTGCTCACACCAGCCGAGCTTTGCTGATAAAATCCTTTCTTCCATGTTGGCATATGAACGGCGAGTTCGGTGAGTCTATTCAGGACCATTCATTCTTACCCCAGTATAAAAAACCCACAGGACTGGCAAGTCACAAATGCCAACTACCAAGAGATGGATTTTCCAGAGCATACGCGCTGGTCTGCTGCAGGGCCTCGTTGTGTGGCAGAGGAGACAGTGTCTGAGCATCTGCTTGTTCTATGTGCACACAGTCAGTCTGTCTGCCTTTCACCTTGCGTCCCAGGTCAGCTCATTCTCGCAGCATGAGGCTCTGTGGTTAGCTTGGTGTAGTGGATTGTTTTTGCTGTTTCTCTGAAGAAATATAGGATTGGCTTTTTCTTTGTTTTCTTTTCTTTCTTTTTTTATTTTGGTTCTATTATGTAAATTACTGAAAGTCAGCTGTTTCCTCAAAATTTGTTAATATTTCTTCTTAAAGGTTCTTGCCTTCCTACCCATACTATTTGTTCTTTACGGCTTATTCTAGAAAAGGAGAGAAGTAAAGAAAAGAAGATTCACTTATTTGCGTGCCATTCCAAGGGGAAGCACATGTGGAGACAAGCCCGGTGGGGGTCTTCCCTTGTGCTCTTAGCATGGTTACATAATTGCTGAGATCGGCTCTAGTTACAATTCCTTATTGCGTTGTCTTATCATAGCATCACAGTAACTTATGTGTTAATTTGTGACGGATGGCATGCTGGCTTGTGATACCAAATTACTCAAGATTATAAATTTGGATAGTAAATTTGTAGTATTTCCACTTAATTTATATCCTTATAGATAATGAGAGCTAAAGTAAGAGTTGGAGATTATTGGTGATTCAACTTTGAAAGAAAGTTTTGCAATTATGCATATTTTAAATTTGGGGATTATTTTAATTTAAGTATACTCCAAAATCACAAGGCAGTCTATTTAAAGATCAAAATAGGTTACCTCCTACAAGTTCTAATTAATTCATGCAAATGAGAATTATTGCTAATGCTGTACAACTAAAATGACACATATAAACAGGAAATAGGAGAGATAGATGTAATTTATTTATAAAAGTTATAAAAGAAAATTTTGCTAAACGAGATAAAATGATATACTGGCTATTCAATTTCAAATTTTGGATTTGTCAAAGAAGTCTCATTATGTTAACAATGACTTTCTAAAGGAGAACATGTTATCAGTTTGAACTTAAAAGTGAGTATAATAGCCCTTTGATCTGTTTTGTGAACATTCTTGCTGGAAAAAAAAATCTTTCTTGGTGAGAGAGAGAGAGAAAAAAAAAATCCTTCACAAAAAAAATGATGGTCTTTAGGCTCCTTCCCAGCTCTGCAATTTTATCACACAAGTCTCTTACATTACTCTATTTTTTCACCTTATCTGTAAAATAGTAATAATAATAATAATACCTGTTCTTGGACAATTATGGGTATCAAAAGTTAAGTACTGCATGAGGGATAACAAATTTCTTCAGCTATGTAATTTATTATTACTGATCAAATCTGTGGAAATAAAAAGTACAAAGTCCATGAAATTATCTTACAATTTGCAATTTTATTCTTCCTACTGCTAACATTTGCATACAGTGTTGCCTTACATGTCTTTTTATATTTCTGAATCTAAAACAATAGCGGTGTACCCCAACTCACTTAGTTCAGTCACGTTTGCTGTCCCAGACCCTGTCCCATGGCAGAAGCTCATGAGCTAGACTTGTGCGGTTTGTCCATTCTTCACCCAAAGCTTCTGCAGGAGCTCTTCTGTTTTCTAATGTCACTATTGAGTCCATTCATGTAACATATATAAGTGCTGCTAGGAATTGCCATGCTAGTTGCCTAAATGTTTCTGGACACAGATTGTACTTTCTTGTCAACTTGGCTTGGTAGCTTCATCTCTGATCCTCAAATCTCCTCAGTAAAGGATATGGGGATCAAAAGTATCCATTCGGCTCATTTTTATAGCCTTTGATGACTCTGCCAGAAAATCTGATCATGTATGGATTTATTTTGTAGTTTCATTGTGGTATTTTATGCAAAGAAAAATGGCAGAAAGTACTTTTCCTTTTTGTCCCTTTAGAATTCAGAGGTGATTTGCTACAGGGAGAAACATCATGGTGATAATCTTTATTTTATTTTATTTATTTATTTTAATTTATTTATTTGAGAGAGAGAGAAAAAGGCACAGAGGGATGGAGAGAAAGAATGGGCACGCCAGAGCCTCCAGCCACTGCAAACGAACTCCAGATGCATGCACCACCTTGTGCATCTGGCTTACGTGGGTCCTGGGGAATCGAACCAGGATCGATCCTTTGGCTTTGCAGGCATGCACCTTAACCGCTAAGCCATCTCTCCAGCCCTGACAATCTCACCTCCACTTTTTTGATGTCTGTTAAAATCAAATATATGAGAGTTACCAATTTCTCACTTGAAACACAGGAGCTATGAGATAACAGAAACAGCCAAACACTCCAACACCCACCATCCACCTTGACAAGGCACCCTGCGTGGTGTACTCAGTTAGGGCTGGACTTCACCATGGTGTCGCTTCCTCTGGGTGTTTCTATCCCAACAGTACTGTGCTCCTCTATCAATTCTGAGGCGTGTCTACACTGTGATGTCTAATGACAGGCACGCTGGTTCTTGCCTGAATTGCTGGTGACTTGCCGAGTCAGAGATATGCGTGAGCTGTCTTTGGTGAAGTGAAACCCCTCAGGTGTTTGTGTCACTATCTGTTTATGGTGGAAATACACCAAATATGCATAGCAACCGTGGTTGATACTTTTTATTTGGAGAAAAATTTCTGACTAGTGCTACAGGCTGCCTTCTTTTCACAAAACAAAAAAGTCCTAACACATATGTCATAGAGTAAGGATAGAGTCCATGAGAAATTAAAAAAACACACACACAAAAAAACCCAAAAAACTTTAGGGCTGGAGAGATGGCTTAGCGGTTAAGGCACCTGCCTGCTAAGCCTAAGAACCCGGTTCCAATCTCCAGCGGTTCCAATCTCCAGGTCCCACGTTTAGCCAGATGCAAAGTGACACAAGGGCACAACGCCACACTTGACCGCAAGGGGGCGCACACATCTGGATTTCATTCGCAGCAGCTGAGAGACTGCTGGCGCTCCCATCTCTATCTGTCTTCCTCTCCCTCTCTGTCTGTCTCTCTCTGTGTCTCTCTCCAAAAAAACAAAAACCTTTAATTAATTTTTAATTGTTAATGTTAGTCCTCACCTTCCACCTTGTTGTTATTTTAAAATTTTATGATGTGTGTGTGAGTGTGTGTGTGTGTGTGTGTGTGTGTTTGCGTGCCAAAGTCTGTCAGCTGCATAAAGAAGCCTGTCTGCCTTTACGTGGGTGTGTGGGTGCTTGGGAATTGAACGTGACCCATAAGACTTTGTGAGCAAGTTCCTTTCACCTCTGAGCCATCTTCCTGAAGGAGGGTAGAGTTAGGGTGACTGGACCCTTGAAGGTAAAAAGGGCAGGAAAGTTTTTCTTATCTCTTGCCTATTTCCAAAGAACTGTTTTTTCCATAGTCAGGACCCCTCCTGGTTTAAACTGTGGTTGGTCAAGTTCAGCCCCCAGACCTAATCTCTTCCTGAGACAGCCCCTAGCCCTAACCAAAAGACAGCCCAGGACCCTAAGGGTTTATAAATACCTTGGCAAGGGGAGGGCTGTTTCTCTGATCACTTGGGAACTTCCAGGTGTGGGTGAGTTGTTTTCCTCCGCTGGGCATGGGCTGGTTCAGCTGGGAGGGACCCCCCCACACCCCATACTTTCCTCATGGTTTTTTATCTCCTCCAGCTCCCCACGTGGCAGGAGCTCCTTGAATTTTCTTTTCTCTTTTCTTTCCACCCTTTTTTGCCCAGTTCCCTATCTGGTCACATGGACTTCTGAGCTACATGTGGCTCACATGGGCTTTTGGGCTCCACGTGGTGAATTTCTCCCCACTTAATTTCCCCTTACCTCTCAGCCTTCCCCTTTCTGCACTCCTTTGTAAAATCTGAATAAAATGCGGTATTTCCAAAATCAGTCTTTTCAATCTGGAAATGCCAATTCTTTGGTTAGTTTGCAGATATGATCTCAGGACTTGGGGTTTCAGGAAGCACCCTAGAGCCCCAAATTACCCGTTATAGTCCCAGCTCCCATGGAGTAAAGGCAAATGCATTGAAGAATTTAGTTTCTAATTGCCCATTGATATCACTGAGTTATACTACTACACAATAAATGCCAGTGATTTTCGCATGTTAATTTTTGTAGCCTGGGATCTTGTAGCCATTGTCTCTATGAAGACAATGGTGCCTGAGGACAGGAAGCGGTGTGCTGCTGAGTCTGGAGGAATTGTCCTGAATTCTTACCTTGCTCTGCTGGTCGGGACAGTAAGCACAATGTTGGGCGGGGAGTGTGCATGGTGAGTGTGCATCTTGTCAGCCTTCTCCCTGACTTTAGGGGGAAAAGAGATAACCTTCTCTTATTTTTTTTTAATCTTAGTTATTTGCAAGGAGAGAGAATTGACAATGAGAATGGGGGTTCAGGGCCTCTTGTTACTGCAAACAAACTCCAGACACATAAGCCACTTTGTGTATCTGGCTTTACCTGGGTACTGGGGAATTGAAACTGGGCTTTCAGACTTTGCAAGCCAGCACCTTTACCTGCGGAGTCATCTCTCTAGTTCCAAACCTTTCTTTACTAAGTATAAAGTTGAGTAGCATAGGGTTCAGTAAATGCCCACTATCAAGTTGGAGCAGCTCCTTTGTTTTCTTGGTGTTAGGTCCATGCACATGGAGGAAAGTTCCATTGTTTAAGAAATTCTTCTTTCAGTCTAATATGCTTGTTTGACTCTGAAATCTCCTCTGTCGCATGTTAATGCTATCAATCAACCTATTCCTTGGGCATCTTGTCCGTTACCTCAGTGGAATGGAAAGTAAGTGGTTCCTTTATAAATATATATATATTTCTTTTTGATTTATCACTTTATTGTTCTTTTCAAAAACACTGTTATGATAGTGTTCAGTGCTTACTGATATGAGTGTACTAGAAAATGCAGACAAAAGAACTGAGATGCCACTTTGTGTTTCAAAACTTATCAATAAGGCTCACATAGTCATGTATTCAGAAGTGCCTATATCTCCTATTTTATAGTATAAGAAAATATGGGCCTTATATCTTAAGTATGTAAAGAATGTTAAGGACTTAATAAAAAGCCAGAATTAGTGGCGCAGGCCTGAAATCCTAGCTGCTTGGAAAGTTGAGGAAGAGGATTGCTAGTTTGGGGAAGCCCAGGCAGTAAGATGAGTTCAAAGCTGGCTGGGTCAACTTAGACCCTGCTTCAAAATAAATTCAAAATAGTAAAAAAAAAAAAAAAAAAAAAAAAAAAAATTAAAAAGAGGGCTGAGTAAATATCTCAGGTTTTGCCAAGCATGCAAAAGACCCTGATTCCAGTGTCTAGTTCTATACGACAAACCAGTGAAACTGAATGGGAATCACAGAAAAAAAGCTCAACTAAAATGGTCAAAAGATTGAAGTGCAGTGCTCCCATCATTATAAACTGCAACTATAGACCTATCACAATGGCCTGAGAGGAAAGTGGAACGCTCAGACATTGCTGCAAGCATGTAAAGTGACACAGCCACACAAAGCAAACGCTTAGGCGTTTTCTCATAAAGTGAAACATATGTTCACTCAGCAATTCCATTCCAGATTTATCCTAATGATGAGAAGATAATGCTCACGTCAACAGCTGCACAGGAATTCTTCTTCCCCATCCACATCTACCTAAAACTGAAAAATAAATAAAATAAAATAAAATAAAATAAAATAAAATAAAATAAAATAAAATAAAATAAAAGTACTCAGTGGTAAGTGGATAAACTGTGGCATATCAACATAGTGGAAAAATGTCGTAATAGAAGGACACAGCCTATTCATACTGGAGACGTCTCGAGGTGATATTAAAGGCATTGTATGAGTGGTGAAAGAAGCCATATGCAAAACATTCCATGCTGAATGTTTCTTTAATTTGACACACGTGGAAAGAATAAACTACAGGGATGGAGAAGACATCTCTTGCCACGGTACAGGGACTGGGGAGGACGTGTGGACAAAGGACTTGCAAAGAGACAGCAAGGGGAGTGTGAATGTAGTGGGTCACAGCAAGGGGAGTGTGAATGTAATGGGTCACTTTTTTTTTGTTTGTTTTTCAAGGTAGGGTCTCACTCTAGTTCAAGCTGGAATTCACTCTGTAGTCTCAGGATGGCCTTGAACTTACAGCCATCCTCCTACCTCTGCCTCCAGAGTGCTGGGATTAAAGGCGTGCGCCACCAAGCCCGGCGTGGGTCACTTTCTTAATTGTGATACTGGTTTCTTGAGCCCAGGCCTACTTTAAAAATACCCTTTGACTTGCACATGTGAAAAATATTTCACTATAAGTTAATTTGATAAAAAAATGAAAATTTAGGAAGGAGACACACATTGTGAAATAATATATGGCTTAAAAATAGGACCTGTAGGCTGGTGAGATGGCTTATCAGTTAAGACACTTGCCTGAGAAGCTTAAGGACCCAGGTTCGATTTCCTAGAGCTCATATAATCCAGATGCACAAGGTGGCATGTGCATCTGGAGTTCGTTTGCAGTGTGGGGAGGCCTTGGTGTATCGATTCAGTCTCTCTTTCATGTATATATATACATGGAGAGAGAGAGAGAGCGCTGTGGAAATATGGTTCAGCAGTTAAAGGTGGTTACTTGCAAAGCCTCCCAGCCAAGTTCCATTCACCCAAGTAAAGCCAGAGAGGCATTTATTTGTAGTGACAAAAGAGCCTGGCTTACACACACACACACACACACACACACACACACACACACACACAAATTAAATAATATTCTTAAATCTTTAAAAAATAAATGACAGGCATTGGTCCTAAGTATAATGAAGTTGGAAACATAAAAGCCATCGCTGCTAAATTTTGCAGAATTGGAGGTACTGAAGCTTGTCGTGAGCAAATGTTGTTGAATCTTGACCATTATTTCTGGCACTTCCTTGAAATCAAGGACATTACCAGTGTCCCTCTAGCTGACAGGGCGGCAGGGTCAGTGAGTTGTGCTTCTGACAGAAGAGGAGTCAAGCCAGAAGGATAGGTGTGCTGGCACCGTAAGCCAAATGATGGGCAAGGGGGTGGGCTGCCTGCCTGGACAGGCTTCCCTGGTGACCACCATGGAAACACAATGATGCTTTCAGCTTTGCAGAGACAGATGTGATTTAAAAAAGAAAACACAGGGCGGGAGAGATGGCTTAGCAGTTAAGGCACCTGCCTGCCAAGCCTAAGAACACCTGTTCAATTCTCCAGGTCTCACATTTAGCCAGATGCTAAGTGACACAAGGGTACAATGCCACACTTGCCCACAAGGGGGCACATGCACCTGGAGTTTTCTCTCTCTCTCTCCAAATAAATAAATAAATAAATAAATAAATAAATAACCACACAGGTTTATGCGTGTTCACTTATAATTAGGAAGCCCCTGAGGACAAAGTTGCACCTCCTTAAGCTTGTCATGGACCAAGACTAAGGGATCTAAGGACATCTCAAAGCTTTGATATAGGACATGTGAATTTTTAAATAGTTCACCTACTAAGAGAAAATCTAGACCACACTCTTCACTGAAGAAAGACAAGATTCCAAACACATGAGTATTATGAACAGCCATATCCAGATAGTTAATGAGAAAAAGCAAGCATATCTTCATATAAAATACACACCTTGAAGGCATATCTTCATATATATATGTAATATATTCTCATATAGATATCATATATCAACACAAAATAAGACAGCTTTTTGTATAAGTGACATGATTCTGCCCATGAGCTTCATACTGCTTGTGAATAGTTCTAAAGAAATTTGTTCTGTTGAAAGACAATTTTGTGTGCGTTTATACACCGATTACACATAGCATCTAGAGATAATATAGAGATATGTGTGTGAGTGTAAATGTAGGAAAGGAGGAAATGTTGATGGAAATATCTCAAAGGTGGACCTGCTCATAGGAGGAAATCAACTGATGAAAAGGAGGTCTTTTAGTGCTTTATAATTTCAGAAAATGCTTCCATCCCAAATTTAAAGTGCACACGTGCTTTCTTCGTTGGAATGAAAGGAAAGACAACGTCATGAGCATCAAATGATATCACTGCCTCTGAGTCTGATAAAATGAGCTGCAACTTTATGTTCTTTTATCTTCTATGCCTTTTCCACATCGCCAGAAATTCGGTAGTAAAGAAGGACAGTAAAACATTGCTGAAATGACTGTCAAAGTGAACAAAATTGTACTATGCTATACAACCACTTGATAGAATGTCTCCACTACAATTAAGAATTAAATGTGTTTTTCAAGTTCTACCCGGCACACATTCTCATCCTAAACTTTTCTTTTTAGATTAGGGAAACCAAATCTTCTACAATATCAAAAAGACTTTATAGGAATGTTAAAGAATGTGATTCAAACTTATGAATCAAGTAGAAAGTTCTTTCCAACATTTCAAAATCCTATCAGGAAGCGTCCTCCTTCTCAGCTCCATGGCTTAGTCGGGTCAAGGCAAACAAAGATGCAATCACCTGGTAGACATCTGCTGTGTCTGGTAATGACTAACTCCCAGTCTCAGGAGCTTAGGAGAGCACCTACCTACTTCTTGCTCACACTGCATGATTGTGCTCCTCGTTCATTGTGGTTTACCTGAGACCATACCATGACCTGTTTTCTCTCAGGAATCTAGGCTGAGGGCATTTTTTCTCTTTTTTTAATAGTTTATTTATTTATTTGTTTATTTGCAAGGAGAGAGAGAGAGAATGAATGAGGATGGGCATGCAAGGGCCTGTAGCCACTGCAAGTGAATTCCAGATACATGCACCACTTTATGCATCTGGCTTTACATAAGTACTGGGGAATCGAACCTGGATCTTTAGGCACTGCAGGCAAACACCTTAACCGTTGATCCATCTTCTCAGCCCGACTTTCTCTCTTTACCTCCATAGTTGCTGAGACAACACAAAGGGAAAGAGAGAATCCTATTATTGGGTGGGGAGGAGGACACAAAACTGAACCCAAATTGAACTGGTACCATAGAATCCTGTGTTCTGGAAGTTAGACTGAAAGGTGGAACCCCAAAGAGGACCTTAGCGGAGCACCTAAATTGAAGGGCCCTGGAGAGGGTGAGACGAAACCCAACCTTAAATTGGTCCTGTTTATCTTTCTTCTCTGTCTTTTTCTTTTTTCTTTTCCCTTGGTGCTGGCCTATAACTCCCTGTACCAGGATGTGGTTTACATCCACAATGAGCTGTTGATCAGAGACCTACTAGATCTCCCAAAACAAGACGGACTTCTGTCAGAGCACTTGATTACCCACCAGACGTTAATGGTAAGACCCTACTGCTGAAGACAACATACGCTATTGGCATGGACCATGGAGAGACATGGCTGGAATCTGGAAGAGAGCCAGTCCCCAATTAGCCCATCTAGTGCTGGAAGGTGCTACATGAGCTACCAGGGGAAAGTGGCCAACATCTGTCTGAGCAACTCAAAGTCTAAGCAATTCAGAAGCAAACAACCTGACGTGATGCTCACATAGATACAATAGTGGCACACAGCCACAGTGGGTAACCACCTGCTCTTGGACTGGGTAACAGATCCACTCGGTGGAAAGGAATCCATATCTGGAACTGGGAGACAAGTCAGAATCATATCCAGATAATGATTCTGGTTTCCATTGTTAAGCTCCCACTAATCATGGGCTATAAGAGGGTCTAAACCCTTTAAATTCCCTCTTAACTAATAAAGGTTATCCCAGTTAACCTGTGCTGACTTCGCTCCCTGTTGGAGAATCTGATTCTCTATTTTAGATGGGAGCTGGACCTGAGGAGATAAACGACCCAGCACATTCCACCCTGGCCCCAGCTGAAATCACAGAGGAACTGGGGAAATGAGCAAGAGTGCTGCTTTCTTAATGAATCTGATGTCAGCACAAGGGTGAAGGAGATAGACACGGAGGACACTCAACACCTACCAAACCAGAGATCCAGAGGCTCCTAAGAGCCATCACTGAAGTAGACTTAAAATGCACCCAACATGGCTCAGGGAATTTTGTGGAAGAAGGGGCAGAAATATTGTTAGAGCCCCAAGATGGGACACTTTGCACAGAGACATTGCCTCTCCCCCATAACTGACTGCTGCCCCATAATGCATGACCCACAATCCCCATGGGGTTGACCTGCATCCCCAAGGAAGAGGGCCTCTATGGAAAAGGGGCAGGGAGGAGGGAAAGGATGGTACCAACATGTGTTGTTTACATACTAAATATGTCCATATGTAATAAAAATAAATTTTAAAAATAGCTGCTCTTGGAAATGACACAAATCATTCCTCCCATATTCATGACCAGACAAGAGAGATTACGATACCAGAAGATGTACAAATAAAATCATACTCCTTGCCCAGAAGCAGAAATACCTTTGTGAACAGAACTAACTGTATTAGAATCACAGGGCAAGCAACTTTGATATCAATAAGAAGCCAATGGGTCTCATCTATTAGATGCATTTTGCATGTCAGATTTCTTGCAAATTTCATTTTCATTTCTTGTATTTTTTTTTTCCTGAAATTGTTCTTATAAATCTGGCAGGTAATCTTTCATTGCTCTCTAAAGGAAAAAAGGAAAAGCTCTTAAAAGCCAATTGGCCATTTTCAGGTAATAGCAGTAGTAAGTAAAACTAGAAAAATAGAAGAAAAAATGTAGAATAATCAGAAGTACTATCAATAGGAAAGTTTTTATTGTTTTACCTTATTGATATATATGAGTTCTTCATCACTTTGCAAAAATATTTCTTTTAATTAATTAATTAATTTTTATTTTTAAATTTTTAATTGACAACTTCTATACTTACAGACAGTAAACAATGATATTTCCCTCGCCTCCCCCACTTTCCCCTTCACAACTCTGCTCTCCATCATATCCCTTCCCTTTCTCCATTAGTCTCTCTTTTATTTTGATGTCATCGTCTTTTTTTCTATCATGAGGGTCTTGTGAAGGTATTGCTAGGCACTGCAAGGTCATGGATATCAAAGCCAATTTCTGTCTGGACAGTTGCCTTGTAAGGAGTCATACCCTTCCTTTGGATCTTACATTCTTTCTGCTCCCTCTTCCGCAATGGACCCTGAGACCTGGAGGGTATGATAGAAATGTTTAAGTGCTGGGCACTCCTCCATCCCTTCTTCTCAGCACAGTGTTGCCTTTTGGGTCATCCCAGTGGTCATCGCCATCTGAAAAGAGAAGCTTCTCTAACCAGAAGTGAGAGTAGCATTAATATATGAATACGAACATTAAGTGTAGTGCTTTTAGGGAAGCTTGGTGAGAATAATATATGCATTTAGCCAGACAAGATCAGGCTTTATTCCCCAAAAGTACATGATCTCCCCTAAAGGACTACTAAGAGCTGTGAGTTGGGGTACATCAGCCCTTTGGCTGCTTGTCATGAATGCTACACTAATGCTTCTAAGTGGATAAAGTTCAACCTAGTCTACCTGGAAATGTATATGAGCTTCTTTCTGGATTGCTTAGGCTAGATTCCATATTGGAGAATTATGGTGCATGGCTGGAGAAGAGCTCCCTGAAGTTAACAGACACTTAGCCAGAAATTTAAAATTCTGGACATTTATGAAAATGTTTATACTCACAGAAGTTAAAAAATCTACAATTTTTATTGAAAATCCTCTGTATTTTGGGTCATCTTCCTAGTTTAGATTTTTAAAAATTTACTGACAACCTTGATACATATGCACAATGTACACTGATCATAATCCCTCCCACCTCCCTCCTTTGTTCCCCCTCCTATACCCTAACTCAACTGAACCCCTTCTCCTTTCCAACTCGTCCCTCTTCTATTTTGAGGTCTTTTTTTTTCTTGCTCTCCTCTATCATCCATGACAACATGTTAATGGGGCCAATATTATGCAGATCCTGTGCAGGTAACAACAGCCACTGTGAGATCATGAATGTGAACATGACCTTGTGTCTGAAAGGATTCCATAGACCACATCCTTTGACTTTTACATTCTTTCCTTCAAAAGGCAGGAGAAAGAAACTGCAATTTTGGACTTTTCTGCAAAGTTAAAGGACCCAGGTTCAGCTCCCCAGGACCCATGTAAGCCAGATGTACAAGGTGGCGCATGAGTCTGGAGCTCGTTTGCAGAAACTGGAGGCCTTGATGTACCCATTCTCTCTCTATCTGCCTCTTTATTTCTCTCTCTCTCTTTCCCTCTTAAATAAATTAATACATAAAATATACAAAAGGAAAATTAGTTCTATGTATTTGTTGATATTAGTAAGGCATTATAAATTCTTTTTTCTACCTGCCCACCTCGGGGCTCATCAACAGTTAAGAATCCATATTTTTGTCACTGTCCTGTGGTTACCCCAACTTTCTCCAGAGATAAGACCTCTGTTTTCAGATGTGCAGACACTGTGCTTTGTAATACCTAAGGTCTTACTAAGATCACAGCTCTTTACTTACAACTCAGGAATGGAAGGGCTGCCCATTTACAAATACCAGAGCTGCCCATTGCCCAAGAGGTTCGAGTTTTCCACACTGACACTCGTGTCATGGGCAGCCATGTGCTCATCTTTCATTAAACCACACCTAAAAATATTCCAAGGTCCAGTTTTGAAATCAATCATCCTACAATAGTTAGATCTTGGCATTTGGGAATAATTTTTCTTTTATAAAAAAAGATCATCCATTGAATTTAAAAAAAGATATAATGGGAAATAATGTGTATCTAATTATTAATGTACTATAGAAATCAGCTTTCATATTACAATTTATATTGCAATTACCTTCTTTGTGTTATAAAGCAGAACAATACAGACGAAAAACTTCTTTATTAATGCCTAATAGCATGGCAATTTAAAATATGCAAGTTTCTTTAATAAGGTAGTGTATGAAATGTTACTTAATTTGACAAGATTAATTATACAATTAATTTAAGACTGCTCTCAATTAAATTAGTAAAAAAAATTCTTAAGCTTGCTGCTTTTGAAAAGAGTGCTGGAATCTAGCATGAAGTGAGATACCTATTAAGGGTGATATTAATTAGTCTGAGACAGAATAATTCATGTTTGGTTAGTATAAAGGGCATTGTCAGAGAGTTGGTAAAAGCATTATTTCATTACTTTAACAATAATAATGCCTTGGGCCCCTAAATAATACAGAAAAGTCTATATCAATTCAGAAAAAAAAATAGAGAGGTTCAGGACAGTGTTTAGAAGTACTCAAGAGAGCAACTACAGACAAAAGCTACTTTCACGGACCTGACAATATCTTGGACTCTGTTCAGATGAAGACATGGGCCAGAGGACCCAGCTGTCCAGTTTTCGCCCATGTGGGATGACCTTGCTGAGTTCACCATGGTCACCACGCTTCAGCTTTACAGACTCAAAGGCTTAGTCTTGTCAAAGCTCCAGAACTGCTGAGACCCATGTTGACCACAACATGCTCATTTTATTCATAATTCATTGAGATATTGTAACAAGTCATCTGGTTGTCTACCTTTCCGGGAACCAGAAGGCCTAATTTCTAGATGCACACATGAACTGAGGCCTTCCATGATCCATGTTTACCTAGAAAATCTCAGTGATCTGAAGTGCATTTGACATACAAAACAGCGTCAAGTATAAATCAGGCAGGCTGTATCAGAGTTGAAAGGACCATTCCTATTGTGCCACAGAAAATATCCCTGCGTGACAAAAATGTTCTCCTCTTTCTCTCTTTATCCACATCTCCCAGTTCCTCTGTATAGAGAACTCAGTGCTAATTCTATGGTTGACATACAAAAGGTAGAAGTAACAGTGTTTGCTTATTTTCCTTACGCAAGCCAAGTAGGAATAAGGGCTAAGAAATATTCTGGCCCAGGCATCATTCTAACAATTTCATCAAATTTAGCATGCTTTGCATGGTAAGTACTGAATTTCTTTCTTTTTAAAAATATATATTTTATTTAATTATGTATTTATTTGAGAGAGAGAAAGAGGCAGAGAAAGAGAGACAGAATGGGTGCACCAGGGCCTCCAGCCACTGCAAACGATCTCCAG
This sequence comes from Orientallactaga sibirica, assembly GCA_036365145.1. Lineage (NCBI taxonomy): Eukaryota > Metazoa > Chordata > Mammalia > Rodentia > Dipodidae > Orientallactaga > Orientallactaga sibirica. Next base: position 1,100,044 of record JAEOAD010000284.1, read on the forward strand.
ACGCATGTGTCCCCTTGTGTACCTGGCTTACGTGGGTCCTGGCGAATTGAACCGGGATCCTTTGACTTTGCATGCAAACACCTTAGCCACTAAGCCATCTCTCCAGCTACAGTACTGAATTTACTTATCCAGACTTCATACTTCCAGGGGAATCAGCAGCTCCTAACACGTGGGGTCTAGTGGTCATTGGAGTTGGGGAAGACACAGGGTCTCTACTAGCTCATTTTAGGGTAATACAGAGCCGCTCTGGGCTTGCGGTTCACATTTAGGAGGAGAGTAGAGTCAGTTCTTGCTTGGCTAGAGGGAGGACAGCTATCTGAACAGTGTAAAAGTGCAGTCCAGGCATAGCGTATCCCTGGAGAGGAGGGGCAGAGGCAGGCAGACTACTGGAGACCATACTGCAACGAGGCCTGCAATGACCACTCATCAGAACATGGCTAAAATGAAAGAAGAAAAGGAAAGAGACAAAACACACTTTCTCATAAAAATTTAAATCATAGGGTTCTTAGCTTTCAAATGTAAGGTGATTACACCTTGCAACTTGTAATTCCCGTATCGAGAAAAAATAACCATAGACATAAGTTTTTCTAAGTATCTCATTTTAATATAAGAAAAGCGCCATGTAAAACAAGCTTACGAGATGAGAGGTGAAAGTAGAACTCAAGAACTCAGTTTTTTTTTGGGGGGGTGGGGGCTTAGCACTTAAGGCGATTGCCTGTGAAGCCTAAGGACCCAGATTCGATGCCCCAGGACCTGTAAGCCAGATGCACCAAGTGGTGCATGCCTCTGGAGTTTGTTTGCAGTGGCCAGAAGTCCTAGCATGCCTCCCTCTCTGTCATAAATAAATAAAATATTTTTTTAAAACTCAGATGTTTGACATAAATCTCAAGTGTTTTTATTAGATGTTGTCATTAGGTAAGCATTATAAGTATACCATGTAAACATAATAGAAAAAAGAAACAAACTGAAAAGCAGTGAGAAATATTCTTATTATTCAAGTTATGCACACTCAGTGGGTTATTGTCCCAAGATGATGGCTATTCTGGTCAATAGATTGCATTTTTTGAATGTCACTGTTCGCCTGTCATCTTTCAGAAGGGACAGATCACTTTTCTATTGACTTCCTCTATTAACTAGAGCCAGTTTTTTTTTGCCCCCAAACAAGTTATAGATCTAAGACACATCTTAAAATTGTATTCTTTACATATAGTAGAGAGAGCATCTCCTTACTATTTGCAGTCTACGTGCATTTCACTCTTCTCTCCAGCTACTTCACGGGTATTTAAAAGTGAGCTGATTAAAACGCACTGCGCATGTATTAACATTTCCATCTTACAAGGCATTCTCCCTGAAGTTACCCAAGCAGAATGCTTAAGTAAAAACAATATAACCAATCCTCAGTATGAATTTAGTGGAACATAAAAGGCCCTTTAATCTATCATTTACCTATCATCTATCTATCTACAATCTATCTATTTTCAAACTATCATTTATGCCTGTTAACCTTATTGATATTTTACACACACACACACACACACACACACACATTTCTAGTACTGATCAAACCAGGCATGATCTTTTTAAGTCTCCCCAGGGCAGTCCTGTCTGAGGATAATGGGTCACCTACAGGGACATTAAGTATTTACCAGCAACCCGCCAAGGTCTGGCTACCTGGGGCTATTTAATGGGGTTAAACAGGAAGCATAATGGTGTTACCCGTGTGCAGGGTCTATTTGCAGAAAAGACTGTAAGCAGGAAGCTATACTGTGTCCCACAAGCCATGTAAAGTATCCTCACAGTGTCACTACATAGAGAAGAGAAGAGCACCGCTAATGACTTTGTGGTCCCCAAGGGAATGGGGGGGGGGTGGCTAAAGTAGGGAAAAAGAAAGAAAAGAAGAAGAAGAAGAAGAAGAAGAAGAAGAAAAAGAAAGTGCGTGCACAACGCAGAGTGTGCAAACTTTCTGGGAGTACTCACTACTAAATACTAATACTAATACAATTTAAAACTATGTTTCAGGTCAAACCCCCAAGAAAGAAAAGACTTAGTAATAGCCAGGGCTGGCCCCAAATTCCAACTTGGAGTGGCCGTCAAAGAGCAAGCATTCTGGGTGAGAGTTAAATATTCCTTTAGCTCAGATTTCTCAAGATCATATATCTAGCATCAGTCCAATTACATATCCTTCAAAACTTATTTTCTGTATTTATTATCTGCATAGCAGCACTCTTACTTACCCCTTTGCAAGCTTAGGAAGTCCTTCAAGTTTCAAACATCACTGAAAAGAATATTCTTTTGTTATACAGCATTTAATCAGTGCATAGACATCCCAGTGAAATGGTCATTTTGGAAACAATAAGTTGCATTTGTTGTTTGCTGTGTACCTGGCATTATTCAAAACAATGTGTATGTGTTTCATTTAATCCATTGAACATTGTACCCAATAGTTCCAAGGATGTTAAATGCACATAGTGTTGGCCAATGGATTCAGGGGACTAAAAATAGCCCCAAAATACTTTGACTCTAGATCTACAAAACTTAAAACACTCCACAATTATTGTATCTGCCTTCTCATCACTGGAGCAAAGCACAAGACTCAAAGCAGCAGATGGAGGAAAGGGCCTTTATTCCGGCTTACAGCCTAGAAGAACATCTTTCCCTCTGGACTGCGCATGACGGCAGGGGACATCATGGCATGAGCAGAGGCTTGCCATCACCTCCCTGCCACAGCAGATGGAAAATGGCAGCAGGAGAGGGCGCCAACTAACACTGGCAAGGTAACGAGTAATAAATCCTAAGATTCACCCCCAGCAACATGCCTGCTCCAACAAGGCTCCACCTCCAAAATTACCTCCAGCTGGGGAGTATGCATTCAGAGCACACAAGTTTAGGGGGACACCTAATTCAAAGCACTATGACAATCATGAATGGCTACAGTCAAATGCTCTACACCCTGAACTATACCCGCTTGCGCAATCATGAATTTCTTTTTTTAAATTTTTTATTTTTGGAGAGTGACACAGAGAGAGAGAGACAGAGAGAGAGGGAGAGGAAGACAGATAGAGATGGGCGAGCCAGCAGCTTCTCAGGTGCTGCGAAGGAAATCCAGATGTGTGCACCCCCTTGTGGTCAAGTGCGGCATTGTGCCCTTGCATCACTTTGCATCTGGCTAAACGTGGGACCTGGAGATTGGAACCAGCATTCTTAGGCTTAGCAGGCAGGCGCTTTAACTGCTAAGCCATCTCTCCAGCCTGCAATCATGAATTTCTAAGCATTCATCCCACCTTGTAAACTCCTTTATATGAGCGCAGAGTTGTTTTTTCTTCTTCTTCTTCTTCTTTTTAAGGGAACCTCATCATACACAGGAAAAGGCGGTAAGAATCTACTTGTCACAAATAGCTCCAGACAGCAGGACAGCCCGAGGCAAAAATCCGTGGTTTAGAAGGAAGTGCCTCTCACCTTTGAGTTCTTGCAAGGATTCCACAAGGGGACGGATCACATGTGGTTCTTTAAGAAGCTCCAGCCTACCTCCCAACAACAGAGCCTCAGGCCCTGCTGCCTGCTGCTGGTCCTTTGTGAGTCTGGCTAACTGCTTACCTGTTTACTGGGAGCAACTATCTGGTACAAATCCAGTACGTTCCTGGGACTGTGGAAAGCTTGATTTCACAGGTGCAGTATCTCCCAAGAGGCTCAGAATTCGGGACTGTTGAGGCCTGTTCTTGGATCATAGGACCACTAATGATCCGTGAAACTGAGGGACAGTGAGCTATCCTAATGTATCACCCTGGCTACATAACCTCCACGTTTGCACCCTTTAAAACTGGGCCTCATGAAAATAACGGATGATAACATTTTGTTCTCCTGAGGTTGTCAAGAATATTCACTCCGGGAGCATCAGCATGTAGAAAATTTATTTAAGACTTTACAGACATCTTGATCTGTCACTAACCCTACTTCTCAGAATCAATGTCAAAGACACACTGTGGAAGGTACAGAATTACTTATGAATGAGGCTATTCATGTTGGCCTGATTTGTAATGACAAATGAAAGAATATAGATCAAATGCCCTCAGCAGGGGACTGATTCAGTCATCCAAAGGAATTCGATGCAAATGTAAATATGAAGGATGAAAAAATTCTTTATGTACCAATGTGACATAATATTCAGGGGTATTTTGCTAAGGGAAGAAAGAAAAGTGCAGAAAAGTGTACACCAGAGTGTAAGATGGTTTTTGCGGGGAAGGTATGTGAAATTTACACATGCGCTTAATTCCATGCAAAGTGACATTAGAATGGGACATAAAAAACCAGCACAGGGGTGAGGGAGATGACTCAGCAGGTTGGAACCCTTGCTGTACAAGTATGTGGGCCTGAGTTTGATCCCCAGCATTCACATACAAAGTTGAGTGTGGCAGCACAGGCCTATCACCCCAGTCCTATGCATGGGTTGAGGAGACAGGAGAATTGCTGAGGCTAGGAGTCTGACCAAGGGGCGGGGATGGCAGTTCCAGTTTACTGAGAGGCTCCATCCCAACCAGGAAAGGTGACAGTAGAGAACACCTGATGTCCTTCCATGACCTCCACCCACGTGTGCACGGGGCGCGTGCAGCTGGATACATGTGCACGCACTAAACATTCACACATCACCCCGTATATGCCACACACATGCAGCTCACCTACCAAAAAGCAAACTATGACAAAGAACTCCCTATAAGATTAGTTACATCACGAAATAGATGAGACTGGGATAGAAGTGAGTCATGTCTGAAAATAAAGTTATGATTCTTTGGGGCTTAAAATAGCTTTGTTGAAATATAATTAACATACAATAAACAGCCCATATTTCAAGGCATGATTTGACAAGTTCTGGCTAAGGAATACACCCATGAAACCATCTCTATAATCAAGATAATAACATATTGATGAACACAAACTTTTCCCTTGTTCCTTTGTAATCTGTCGCTTCTCTTCTTCCCTCTGCCCCTCCAATCTTTCCTCTCTGCCATCTCTAGGGAACCACGACTTTGCTTTTGGTCAGTAAAAATTAGTTTTCTTTTTCTTTGCATTTTACATGGACCCCTACCATATGTACTCTTTGTTGTTGTTGGGTTAATTTCACTCAGCAGGCTTCCTTCAAGGATGATGCATGTGGTCATATTAATAGTCATTTCTTTTTAACTGCAGAGTAGTATTCTGCTATATAGATGAACCAAACTGTTTATCTATCACTTTATCCTATCGCTGTACCCCCACATATTGACCATTGTAAATATAGCCGCTGGGACTGTTCATGTATAATTATTTATTTATTTTGGTTTTTCATTTTTCAGTTTTTAAAGGTAGAGTCTCACTCTAGCCCAGGCTGACCTGGAATTCTCAGGGTGGCCTCAAACTCATGGCGATCCTCCTACCTCTGCCTCCTGAATGCTGGGATTAAAGGCGTGCGCCACTACGCCCGGCTTCATGTATAATTTTTGCATACACACATTCGTTCATTTCTCTGGTGCAAATACCAAGGAGTAGAATGCCTAGTTTATATGGTAGGGCTCTACGGATTAATTTTTATGTTGGGAAATGCTAAGTAATTTTATTGTTTGCCTCTAATGACAATGGTGCATGAGATTTTAGATCCTCTGCATCCTGTCAACACTTGGAAGGCCAGTCGGCTTAATTTTAGTCACTCAGGTAGGCTTGTAGTGTTAACTCCTTGTGGCTCTCATTTGCATTTCCCTGGTAAGTAATACTGCTCTTATTTTCTTTTTTGGCAAAGTAGCTTTGACAGTCCTTTGACCATGGTGTAATGGGATTGTGTGATTTCTTAGTATTGAGGTATGTATGCACGTGTACATGTTCATATGGCTTGGGTAAACTGTGGGCAGGTGTATGTGCACATGTACATGCGTGTGAAGGTGAGAGGTTGAAGCTGGGCATCTTCCTCCATTGCCCTGCACTGTATCTATTGAGACAGGGCCACTCATGTAACCTAGAGCCCACCTATGGGGCTAGTCTGCTAGCCAGCTTGCACCAGGGAGCTCCTGTCCACACCTCCCCAGTGCTGGGATCACAGGTAGGCTGCCACAGCTGCCCAGTTAGGGTGCCGAGGGCCTGCATTTGTGTGGCAGGTGCATTACTCACTGAGCTATCTCCCCAGTCTTGATTTAAAAATGAATTTATGGGGAATTTTTTATTGGACATTTTAATATATTGCAAATCAGACATATTCCCATTGGGTTATCCCTTTATGTTTGCTCTCCCCTGTCCCCATTCCACCGAAGACCCTCCTCCTCCTCAGTGGCATATATATATATATATATATATATATATATATAGAATCAACATACCAGGGCCTCCAGAGACTGCAAATGAACTCCAGAGAGAATCAACATACCAGGGCCTCCATATATATAAATGAACTCCATATATATGCACTATATATATATATAATTTTTAATTTTTATAACCAGGTAGTTACAGTTCCTCGTGTTCTTTGTTCTGTGGCTCTGTATTTCAATCTTCTGTGATTATTCTTCTGTCTGAAGACTGTCTTTAACACTTTTTATAGTACATTTATTTGGAGATGAATTCAAAATTCAACTTTTTCAAAAATGCTTATTTTTCTTTGCTTTTTTGAAGAAAGTTTTATAACTGGCTATCATCTTCTGGGGCGGTCGCCTCAATGGCACTCCGGACTAATAATGCACTCTCTTCCTTTTCGTTGTTCATCTGCACATTGTGTGTATTTGTCTCTTTAACCAGAGCTCTTTTCTCACTGGTTCTGTGTATTTTGGTTGTAATGAACCTTGGTGTAAGTTGTGACTCTTGTTCCTGGGGTTTGTTGTGCTTCCAGAAGCTATAGGTTCATCTGTTTTTTTTTTTTTTCAACCACTGTTCCTGAATCTCCATCTTCTCTCTTTGGAGGATTTTAACTCTTTGAGGCATTTGTCTGCTTGAAGTGGTTCTACACTGACTGAAACTCTTCATAGCTCCCGAAAATGTTTTTTCTGTGTGTTTCACTTTGTATGACTTCTTCAATTATGCCTTCACGATCACTAATCTTTTCTTCTACAAATTGTAATTTAAATCCCATCACATACATATACATATATATATATATATATATATATATATATATATATATATATATACACACACACACACACACATACATACGTGCGTGTGTGTGTGTTTGTGTGTGTAAAATTTATTTGCAAGGGGCAAGAAAGAGAGAGAGGAATGGGCACACAAGGGTCTGTTGCCACTGCATGTGCCACTTTGTGCATCTGCCTATATGTGGGTACTGGGGAATTGAACCCGGGCCATCAGGCTTTGCAAGTAAATGCCTTTACCTGCTGAGCCATCTCTCCACCCCCCCCGGCATATCTTTAAACATCAGATTCTGTTATTGTTAGTCCTAGTGGTTCAGTCTAGGTTGCTTTTATGTCTTTCATATCTTCCATTAACTTTTTCAACCTATGGCAGAACAAAATTAAAATATCACCTTTAAAATCCTAGACTGCTAATTTTAACATACTTATCATTTTCACATCAGTTTTAAGTGCATTCTTTCTCTCTGACAAGATTTTACTTTCCCACTCCTTGGCATGCCTGGTTGCTTTTTATTAGATGCCAGAAATTGTGACTTTTTTTTTTCTTTTTTGTATGCTTGATATCTTTTCATTCATATCACTATTATTGAATTTTATTCTGGAATTCCGTTAAGTTACATGGAAACAGTCTGATCCTTCAGGGCCTAGATGTTAAGATTGCTGGGCAGAGCCAGAGAAGTGTTTAATTTAGAGTTAATGATTCTCAGGTAGACGTTGAGGCAAGATCTTTCTGGGTACACTACTGCTCTGTGAATTATGAAGTTCTGCAGACTGACTGAGAGACGTCCCTGTGTCTATACTGAGCACAGTTACCTCTGACCCCCAGCAGGAGCTTCCAGACCTTCAGTAACATTTCACACACTTGGAAAAGTGCCCCCGCCGAGGGTCACTAGAGCTTGCTCTGTGCAGCAGTCTCCTCTAACACTCCGTGTTACAATTTCCAGCCACACTGGTTCTCCTGGGTTAACAGGTCCTGTTCATCAACTCACGGGCTCTTTCAGACACTGCCCGGGTTCCTCCCACTAGACAGTAATGTGGTCATTCACTGGACTCTTGTTTTCCATCTCTGAGGCATGAATGTCCTTTCAATGTCTGATATTCAGTATCTTGGTTTAAAAAATAACTTTATTAGCACATGAAGAATTATGTTTTATCATCATGTTTTCAAATAATTTTGTTCCAGTATCTTGAAAAGCATTGGTTTATATATTTTTTCTGGTTTTTAGTTGTTTCTAAAGAAAGATTTTAAAAAGAAGGGTAAACTCATTATAGTTCTCTTGCTTTTAATGAAGTAAAATTCATCTGTTATTACTTGTTTAATAAAAAAATTAAATTTAAAAGAGAAAAAATTAGAGTTTGTAAAAGTAAATAAACTTTTGAAATAAAGAAGCATAATTTTACATCAAGTTAAGATCATCAAGTCACCTGCAACATGTACACAGTTGTGCTTTTAAAGGATATATATCAATGCAAGACAATCTTAATTTTTACTTAGAAATATAATTGTTAATGGTTATTGGAAATGCTGTTTTAGCCTAATCATTTTCTAACAACATACATTAAAAACTATATCAATATGATCAGTCATCAAAGTTTTTAGCATAAAAGATAAAACTGAAAAATAACTAATTTTTGTAATGTTTCATTAGACATGGAAATCAAAATAAAAATCTCAAGATTTCTTCTCTCAAAAATACCTTCTGTCTATCTTTGCCTATTGAAGAGGCCTACAGGAAATGACAATTGGCTAAGAATTAAGATTCCAAGGCTCCAACTCTGGACTTCAGAGTCTCTTCAGAGGAAGGGTGATTCTGAGTCAAGGTTGGAACTGCTTATTATGTAAAAGAAAGGAGGCTCTGCATCTAGTCACGGGTCGGATGACAGAGATGTGAGGCCTCCCACTGGCCAAAGATGAGATCACTTGAGCATCAAGATTAATGACTCCATCTGTTTGAAGAAGAGCTACCTCCATAAAACTTAATGCTTCATATCGGAGAAGAAAAATAAAGCCGTAAATACAAAAGTCTTAATGTTTCATAAGCATTTATTAAACTGTACAGGACTATATGTAAGAGCTAACAGAGTAAGATATTCCTTAAAGAAACAATTCAACTAACTTGCTTACCTTCCTTTAGATTTTGGAGAAAAGGTGGTTGAAAACTGGTGATCCTCCTGCCTCAGCCTCCCAATGCTAGGATTACAGCTGTACACCACTACTGATTCCAGTTAGCTTTATTCCCCCTCCTGGACTGTGTATGTGGTGTATGCTTGCACACGTGTGTATGCAGGCACATGCACCCCATGTACATGTGTGTGGAGGCCAGAGGAGGATTTCTCTAGGTGACCTGCTTTGTCGTCTTCCACGTATTCTCCTGAGATGGAGTCTCTCGCTGATCCTGGATCGTAGATAGCTGATCTGTGAGCCCCCGCCATTCTTCTGTCTCTGCTCCCCTCATGATTGGGGTCAAAGGCATGCCTGGCCACACTCTGCTTTTTATGTCAGTGCTGGGGATTGAATTCAGGCCCTCAGGTTTCCACTTGCTGGGCCATTTCTCCAGCCCCTTCAGCTAACTCATAATCTTGCTCAAACCGAAAAGGATATATGAGAATTAGGATGACACTGCCTTTTATGAAAGGCACAAACATAAGTGTGGACAGAATAAAACTAGATGGAAGTTTTATGTGCTTATTCTTATATTAATGCCACTCTTAAAGACCCATCAATGAGGAAAAAAAATATAACTGTGACCAATAGGCATGAAAATTTCCACCTAAGAATGTGATTTCTCTCTTTGTGCCAAAGTAATCATTTATGGATACTTATGATAGAGCTCTCCATTTCTTCAGCACATTGGTGACAGAGAAACGTGTATATGGTCACATCACAAAAATCTTACTTGGAGATCTTGAGCAAATTATTGTCCTCCGTGTGCTTTGAGATAATGGTAACCCCAGCCAAAGTTAGTAACAAAGAAGTATGTAAGATAAAAGAATCTTTGAATATAACTCAGTTATATTTGGGGGAATTATTATAGTACTCAGCAATATTCCCTATGAAATAAAAAAAATCAGATGTGAAAAATAAAAAGGTAAACATTTGTAAAGGGATAGAGGGAACAAACTATCAAACAAAAAACTTTTTCTCAAAACTTCCTTGAGATGAGACATACTGTTTTCAATGCAGAAATCTTAGAAGGCCAACTAAAGACTGGCCATGTGACCAACTTGGGGAAGCTGTTGAACTTGGCTGGTCCTCCATTGCACCTACAACATAGAGTTACTCAGATGACAGAATGAATCAGTGCATATAAATTATTAAGACTGTCATATAAAGATGACAGAATTTGAATCAGGTCTTGATATAAATTATTGGTAAAAAGACTGTATTTATATAAATATATTTATCTGGCAGTTAAGGTCTTGTTGTTGAAACAAAAGTCCCCACTAGAAGCAGCTGAATGGAAGAAAAGGGTTTATTTCCAGGTTACCATTTTGACAGGAAGCTTCGTCATGGCAGGAAAAGTGAGGAATGAGCAAAAAATCAGGTGTCACATCTTGTCACATCAGCAGAGAGGAAGCAGCTTGAGCTTTCTCACTCACTGGCACTGGTAAGGGGAGCCAGGCTATAAAATTCCCAGTACCATGACCAGTGACACACCTCCTCCAGCAAAGCCACCCCCACACCCCCTCCCAGAGACTCCAGCAGCAAGGTATTCACTATGAGGTTTAATCAAAAACACATGAGGTCACTGGGGACAATGCACAGCATTAGGTAAGACAAACTGAGTCTCTGTGGGTAAACAGAATGTCAGCCAAGAAGGAAAGGGTCGGGGAGAAGAGTCACTGGAGCAAGCAGAGTTAAACGTTGGTGCTGATAAGAGATGTGGTGGTTTTGTGTTAAAGGCAAAAATGGTCTCCTGGGTCATGTTGCTCATCAGATTTTTGTAAGGCATTATGGAGTAAAGACATCACCAGTAAGCAGGAGAAACAGCTCCTACTTATGCCCAGATCACTGCTCTGATCATGGGAAGACAGACACCTCCTTCCCTCTCACTCTTCAGTGGGTCTTATACTGACTCATCTGTACGCCTCTGTTTTCTGAGAAAGGCACCATCTTTAATCGTGCAGTTCCTGTATGCTCTCCTCACCCTTATTGGTCACTTATATTTCATTCCTTGAGGTTTTTGCCTTGAATTTTTGCAGTCCTGGGCTTTCCTCAGGAAGGAACTGCTGAAGCACAGAGGGTATCACTAAGGTTAGTGTTGATCCTGATAGAAGCATTACTAGTCAGTTCTTAACATGACCTTATGGGACAGAAAGCGGGGACCCATGCATGGAGGTCAGAGCAGATGGTAGATTCGTGAGCTATGCGCCTCTGGTCTTATCTCAGTGCCTGCTGACTTGCCATCAAAGACCTGTAAGAGAGGGTGGAAAACATCATAATCCTAACAGCTACCATTTAAAATAATTTCTAAGTATGCATCATGTGCTAAGAAATACTATACCGATTTTTTTCCTCCTTAAAGTAAAAGGAAGAGAACCCAAATCATTATTGACTAATAATTTCTAGACTGAAAAGACTGCATAATGAATCATCCAAAAATCAATTTGGAGACGTCCACAGAAGAATGGATCACTGGCATTGTTACAAACAGGTCTAGACTGATCTAATCTCCTATGACAGAATGACAGGGTCCCTGGATTGAGGAGCAATAGTGAGAATCATCTATCTTGAGTTTAGTAAGGGGTTGGTCCAGCTCCTGTTGTGTCTTCATTAATAACCTTGGCATGGTCTTCTCTATCAATGTCCCCTCCGGAGCTCCCAACAGATTTCTCTTTGTCCCAGTAACCCTTCTGTAAGGTTTGTCCTCAAATTCATGGATCTGGACATTGAGTCCTATGAATGTTCCACATTCTACCAGGCTGTGTCCTCTGTAGAGGACTGCCCACCTCACTTCCTTGGGCATGGACGATACTGCCAAGCGGCACAGAAGAAATCACCCAGTCTGGCTCTGAACTACTTCCTGTCCTTGGCATTCCTGCATATCCGTGTAGACTTCTCTACCCAATCACCGACTCATACGCTCTTGACTATATTACTTGAAAGTCATACCATCTGAAAGGAGATAATTAATATGTCAGTTTGGGTTACTGACTGCATTGGAGGATGAATTCTGTGGAGATGGCTTAATAAGAAGACTCTGAAGTGTTTTCAGTGGTATGGAAGAACATTAATGAGACACGAAAAGATGGAACAAATGGTGCGTTGAATTATGTCATGCAGAGGCAGCCTAGATTCAGAGCGACTAAACACGTGGATGCTGGATCCGACTTCTTTGGGTTTGAATGCTTATACTACCTTCCTACCTGTACATCCTTAAGAAATGACTTAATTTTTCTGTTATAATTTCCTTAAACCCATCTTGTTTAGATCTATGTTTACCCTCCAAACCCCTTGAAGAGGAACTTATTTCCATGTAATTAACTTTGAATGTATGAATTGACAAATGAAAAATGAAAAGGAAAAAACTATAGGCTCTAGTCTCACCCAGACCACTCAATTACCAAGTATTTAAGTTGTTTGAACTCACAGCTCTTTAAAGTATATTATCAAGTAAACTAGATTAATACATTCATGTTAAAAGTTAACATCATTTGAAAATTGAACAACCATTTTTTTTTTTTTTTTTGTGGAGAGAGACACACAGAGAAAGACAGAGAGAGAGGGAGAGGAAGACAGAGATGGGCACACCAGCAGCCTCTCTGCTGCGAACAAAATCCAGATAAGTGTGCCCCCTTGTGGTCAAGTGCAGCATTACGCCCTTGCATCACTTTGCATCTGGCTAAACATGGGACCTGGAGATTGGAACCGCTGGAGATTGGAACCAGTGTTCTTAGGCTTGGGAGGCAGGCGCCTTAACCGCTAAGCCATCTCTCCAGCCCTGAACAACCATTTTAAATAATGATTTGGCAGGGGTGTGTGTGTGTGTGTGTGTGTGTGTGCGCGTGCGTGTGCGTGTGTTTGTGCGTGGGTGCATGCGCACGTGTGTGTGTGTGCCATTACATGAAAGAATGTGAAAACCAGAGGACAATTTTCAGATTGCTCTTGGCCTTCCATTTAGTTTGACTCAGGGTCTCTAATTGTCTTACACATCTCCTTTAATGGGCTTTTGGGAAATTCTCCTGTCTCCACCTCACTTAGCCCCCGAGGCACATTGGGATTACAGAAGCCCACCACAGCTTCTGACTCTTACAGAGGGCATGGCGATCCGAGCTCAGGTACTCAGAGTTGTGTTGCGAAGGCTTTATCCACTGAGCCAATTCCCAGTGCCTGAATAAACTTCTAGAACTTAATTTGTTCCTGAGATTAAGACTGTCGGTGTAGGCAATCCTTAATAAGATTATAAGTGAAACGGAAAATAAAGATAGACCTGTTCCCAAGGGAAATCTTGTTTTTTTAATCTCCATTTACAATTAAAAGCAGTTTTCAATGTGCGACTTGTCTTAGGTATGCTTATTTTGAGCCCCTTCTTCTTCCTTTTTAAATTAAAGATAAGAAGTATGGCTTTAATAAACATGGACCAAGGTGCCCTCCTGAAGGCATGAAAGGGAGATGTCTCAGGTGAATGAAAGAATCTGTGTGGTTCTTGTCACTGCAGTCTACAAGCTAGACTACATGTATCTGTGACTGCTTGTATCCCTCTGCCAGGCGTTGGTGGAAGGCTGAACTTGAGATAAGCCTAACTTCCTCTTGATCTGGTAGAACATACTCCCTACACTCAGCATCTCAGGAACGGAATACCCGGGTGGCAGGAAGCCCCAAGAGTATGGCCACGAGTTTCTGTGCTCTCCTGGGCCTCCCCATCTTTCCTTGCTGTCTTTGAGATGTAAAAATTAACAAGGTCCAAATGTCCCAAGAATAGCTACAGCAGAATACCATGAGCCAGTGGTTTATAATCTATAGAAAGATCTAACTCACAGCTCTGGAGGTTGGTGAGTCAATGATAAGGGAATGACAAATTGGATGCCTGGTCAGGGCCTTCATGGTTCGTTGATGGTCATTTTCTGTCTGCATCCTCATACGGGGAGGGAGGGAAGGACAAAGGAGAAGTTCATGTTCTTAAAACTTGTACGACCACTAATGGAATTCTTGAGTGAAGAGCTCGTACGCCCTGTCACCTAGCAAAGCCTCAGCCTAGACTGTCACACAGAGAGCCGGGACCTGGGTGCGCTCACTGTGAGAGGAGACGGTGTCTAGTCTACAGCTGCTCTCTTGCATCCTCCTCCAGGTACGCTTCTTTCCATGGAACTGATAACAGAACTGAGAAAAAAATACACGTTCAAGCAGTCTCAGGTGCTCCTAGAGTGCTAACAGCAGAAAGTTCTAGAAATGTCACAGCAAAGGGACCCTTCAGGATTTCTCCATCAAATGTTGGAAGAATCAATAAAGGGGTAGACAGGGATCAATCTGTATGGAAGACACAGGGCTCCTCTTTCTCCTCCTTCTTTCTTCCGTTCTTTTTTTTCCCTTTTCCTTTAAAATTTTTTTTCCTTTCTTCCTTTCCTTCTTTATCTCTCTTTGCATACTTTGACTTTCTTTCCATTGTGATTGAGACAGGATTTTGCGGGCTAACATCAGAGTCACAATGTAGCCCAGGCTGACCTGCAACCTTTTAGTGATCTTCCTGCCCTTGTCTCCCAAGTGCTCGGTTTGCAGATGTATACCACCGTACTGGACTTTCTTCTTTCTTAATTCAAACCTCCCCTGATTGGCATTCTCCCAGGCATGAGGAGAGTCCAACCTGTCTTGGGAAATTGCCCTGTCTGGGAGAGACCCTGAAGGCATTGAGAACCTGGAAAGCCAGGGCTTCTTAGGATCTGGGGGGCTTTTAGGCTTCCTAGAAGGGTCAGAAGGTCAGCAGAGAAGGCAAAGAACCAGAGGGACAGGAAGAAGCCAGGGTCCAACATGGTGGACTGGGGCTACAAGGAAGGCAGATGGAGGAAGGGAAGAGACTGTGGCATTCATCTGAAAGGCTGGAATGTGAGAGTGGCAGCTGTCCTTCAGGGCTCTGTACATCAGATCCACTTAATGTTTAGCTAGTGAGTGGTGGGGCACTCTTCACGTGAGTACTGTATTTTACTTCCTTCTCTAAGCTTATTAAGGTGGAAATCACAAAAGTAATAAAAGAAATCGTCCATTTTAAAATAGGTAAGCTAGAGCTCCCTTAACACCTGAGGGATTTTTGTAAGACACAGTGAAGTAGAGAGAAAGGGGAATGGAAGATACTGAATGAATGCAAGCAATGTTTATTATTATTATTATTATTATTATTATTATTATTATTATTTTGTATTCTTTTATTTAGTATCCAGAGACTTAGGTATCACCCATTCTGGTATTTTCAATTACTGTTTGTTTTAGTCGCTTCTTATGTCCCCCTCCCATCCTTCATATTCCTTTCCTTCCTTAATATCCTGCCCCTTGTGTTTGCATGTCACGTGTTGTCACATGCCCTTCTCTCACTCCCCTTCCAGCTCATCTCTTTAAACTTGCTCTTGCTTACCACTCTACCTTGATAGGTTTCACCCACATTTGCCAAGTAATTATTAACTATTTAGAAACAATGATAAATCCACAGGGAGGGGCAAAGCTAGGAGAGGGAGGTCCAATTTCCATTCCCTTCTGATGGCTGAATCTGATATGAAGCAGTTTTCACTTTCCTAGAGAAATCTGAGAACATCTCTCACGCATGCGTATGCTTTTGTGTGTGCACAACACACACACACACACACATGCACGCACGCACATACACACACACCAGCTATTTCATCTGAAAGCCTCAACCCGGAGGCGTCTTCGATCAATACCGGCAGAAGGAGAGGCTGGGAAGACTTTAATTGTGACAGCATTTCTCCTGGAATCAGGTCAGGCCCAGGAGGCTAGAGACAAATGGAAGAATAACATGGGGGGGGGGTCACCGTTAAAACCCGTGTATCAAAGCTTTCACTATCAATGATCAAACAAAATGACCTGACAGATTGGAGAACATTCATATGATGCATAGATTTTTAGCCATTATCCCTTTTCATCCCCCACAGAGAAAAAAGGCAGAGTCTTAAACACGATAGCTCTTAAGAGGTCTGGGTCCTTAAAGTCCATCTGGAAATAGACTACTAACACAGCACTTCCTGGCCAGTTTGTATTGTGTCTGCATTGCCTGCAATATGGGTGCCGTGTGAGCAGGAGAGAGTTTTTAGGCCACGCTTTTAAAGTGTAATGCATTAATAAAAGCAAATTAGAGTGCTGGTTGGCTAGAGGGGACAGGAGGCAGTCCAGCATGGTTAGTACATTTCCTGACACTTCTTTCTCCAGAGGCCTCTCTAGGCATGGCTAATCAAATATGGGATGATTTCCCATTGAGCCAAAGTAATATCCTCACATGATGTTTCAAGCCACTGCAACCAACTAATTATACTTGGCATTAGCAATGAAACTCAACATGGGATTGTAGGCATTAGAGGAAGGCATCTCTAAAAAGGTGAAAGAACTGAAGAAGGAAGAGAGGACAAAGGGGGGGGGAGACAACCACCCCGTGGGGAGATTATAAATTTAATAGTAATCTTGGAATAATTGTTCATAAATATAGCCCTAGAACTTGAATGGTGTGTATTACATATTACTATTTATTATGCTTTTGCTGAATTGAAGAATTACTTGTGGTCTCTCCCCTCCCACCCCACCCCCATTTTTTAGCCACCAAAGAGTAATATCAGACATGTAAATTACTTACACTTCTGTGTAAGTCAATCTACTTTAAAGTAGATTTTCATAGGGGAGCAGCCCCTCACAGGTAAGATTAGTCAGGGCCTCTAAAAAGTCTGTAGCTCTCAGCCTCTAGTACAATAAATTTATTTTCATTAATTCTGATTGCTTTGAAATTGTACTGCCTAGTGTCTTTATTGCCACTTTAAAGTCTTTAATTTCCAGTGGATTTGGTTTTCCTTTTGCTTAAAACTATTCTGTGCCCTATCAAAACATGAATATTATGAAAGCAATCTTGAGTTTTTTAATAATATAAGAATCTTAAGGATTGGAGAAAAATTAGAATAATTATGTAAAAATATGAAAATCATTCTTAATCCCTTCAATCAGCTAGCATGTTGATTTGTACCCTAATAGCTACATTGTTCTTGTGCTAATACATAAGGAAAATTGTTCTTTGGCTAAGACATAAGCAAATTTCATGAAACTTGCTTATAATATGTATATTCTTTTGTAAAATGCTTAGGCTAATTTAAATATATTAAGAATTTTTTCCATAATATTTTGTTCAGTAACATTGTTGCCTTAATGGTATTTATCTAGTGGGTTGTGGATAGCTTATTAAGCATTTTCTTTCTGAAAGACATTTCCATTTTGTGCAATACGGAACAGTGAAGTTATCTCTGCTCTCACAAAATGAGTAAATTGTCCAGTGAGTTACTTAAAGTAATTTCTAAAAGTTTATTTGTATTATTTAAAGCTTTGGAAGAGCCTTTCCCTAAGGTTGCCACACTCCCTGCTAGAGCAGTCATCCCAACTTGAACTTGTAGCAGTGAGGTGTAGAGGACTGTCAATTCAGCAGCTGAGCTGAGCCAACAAATTAGATGCAGTCGAAGAAAGAATTGATGAACCTGAAGAAGACAAGTCTGAGGTTTTATCAAAAATTTAGAATACGTGGAAAAATACAAAAAAAAACTATTTAAGAAGGCTTAATTAAGTCCATGGAGAAGATCCAATAATTCACCTAGTAAGAGTTTATAAGGAGACAGAAATGCAGGGAGATCAATAGTCAAATATACAATGGTGAAAAATATCCAGCATTGGGGGCTGGAGATATAGCTTAGTGGTTAAAGTGTTTGCCTGCGAAGCCAAAGGACCCAGGTTCAACTCCCCAGTACCCACGTAAGACAGATATATAAGGGGTACATGCATCTAGAGTTCGTTTGCAGTGGCTAGAGGCCCTGGCGTGCCCATTCTCTCTCTTTGTCTGCCTCTCTTCTATCTCTCTCTTTGCTTGCAAATAAATAAAAAATTTTAAAAACTATATCCAGCATTAATGACAGAAATGAATCACCAAAGTAAAAAAAAAATTACAACAAGTTCTGAACAGGATTAAAAATGATAAATGCCAAAAGGATGAAAGGAAAGATGCTAACAATATGCAGAAATAAAATAATTTCTTACCATTAGAATAAAAATCTAGGATCGTGGCTTGAAAGATGGCTCAACAATTAAGGCACTTGCCTACAAAGCCTAACAATCTGGTGTTTCACAGAGTGGAACACGCATCTGGAGTTCATTTGCAGTGGCTAAAGGCCCTGGTCTGCCCATTATCTCTCTCTCTCACCCTCTCTCTGTGTGTTTTTCTGTCTCTCTTCTCTGTCTCCCTCTGCTTGCAAATAACTAAAAATAATATTTTTCAAAATTAATTTTTTAAAAAAATCTAGAATGCTAGTCATTTTCCCAATAGAAACTAAATAAATTAGAATACATTGAAATCTTCAGTGAAAATGAGGTTTCATGTTTAACAAAATAATCAACTGTGAAGGTTTTTCTGCAAAAACTCAAAGATTTTACTGTATCTAATTTCACTGAAAGTAAAGAAATGAGAAATCAAAGCATAAAGTTATAAGAATAAAAATTGAGCTAAAAATTAGTGTGCCCAAATGGAAAATATACTATCTAGAGAGTAAAACCATAGCAATAATAATAATTACTTTAGGGGACTCTGACACACTGATTATAACTAAAATTCCATATGGTGACATTTCAAAAAGAGAATGGTATTTGTAACCAAAGGTGTCAAAGTCTCCTTACTCAAAATGATGGAAGTCATAGTGGATAAATTAAGCTTTGTTAATTCACATTTCAGTATAATACCTAAAGTAAATTAAACGGAAGACCACTTCAAAAACAGGGAGAAATAATTTAGATAGAACAAAAATGAATCCTATAAAATTAGGTATACCTAGAAACTCTGTTTCAGGTGCAGAAACAAAACAAGACGAAACAAAAGCAAACAGAAGTGTCCTTTTTGGCTTCTCACCTTTTGTGAATGTCTAGGTCCCTGCTCTGCTAGGGCCCCTCTCATCTTGACCCAGCTAGGCTGACATATGGATGGGGGGCGGGGATCCCTGGCCCCAGTGGGCTCTCTACTCCCTCCTGCCTTCCACAGCTCTCTGTACTTTTCTTCTCTTAACTCAACAAAGTTTCTTTAAGTCTTAAAAAACAAAAGCAAAACAAAACCTCTGCAAACAAAGGAAGACTTCACTATAGCATTGTTTATAGCTGAGGAAAAGCTGGAACTCCGTCATAGATCAACACTGGTCTAGTCATGAATGACATACTATGCACAGGTAAAGTAAAATGTGCTTCCGTTAACCACATGGCTAAGTCTCAAAATGTTGAGTGGAAAAAGTAGGTGATAAAAGAAATGTAGAATTTTTTTTTTTTTTTTTTTGTAACTTTGGGACCAAGAGGTAGTCTGCGTGGTCTATTTGCCATGGAGGAAAGGGGGTTTACATTCCAGCCTCAGAATACCAGCAGCTTGTGAGCACCAGGCAAAATGATTGGGTGGATCTTTTGCTATATGAAACATATTTATTGCATTCTCTAAAAAAAAAAAAAAAGGGTGTGGTGGCACACGCCTTTAATCCCAGCACTCGGGGGCAGAGGTAGGAGGATTGCCGTGAGTTTGAGGCCACCCTGAGAATACATAGTGAATCCCAGGTCAGCCTGGGCCAGAGTGAGACCCTACCTCAAAAAACCAAATAATAATATAATAATAATAATAGTTTGCAGTATAAATATTATTATCTGTTAAATCCAGTTTTGCCTAATAAATCATTTTCTACAGTTTTATATTTGAAACATTTCAGGCTTAAAAAAAAAAAAAGAAATCCTTTTGTTGCCCAATGAACATGTTAGATAAATGTATTTAAACAGGTTGTGTCATACTCAAACATGACTCAGCCAAAACTTACAAACCTCGAGTAAATGACATTCTCTGAAGAATAGTTTGGTGGAAGACTAAATATCTCTCCTAATGACAGCGTTTTCAAAAGCATTTTCAACTGCTCTCTTCTGTACTTCCCTAAGACATTTTGTTATGGCGAGTTACCACGAAAAAAATGTTATTTCGTCTTGAACTCTTGCGGATGACACCATGAGCACTAACTCCTTCGATCACTGTTACTCACCTATGCCTGTGGTCAGGTTTGGTTCAGGCTTTGACAATTGTTGTTCAGCTGTGACATGGGCCCTGCCCTAGTGAAACTTACTGCCAGGTGTTTGTATAATCATTATGCACAAGGTTCCACACACATGAAATTCGTTGTAAAAGGCAAACTTGGGAGTAATGGATGTGGAAAGTTGAATATAGGATGAAAGAATAGTAACAACAGGTGTCAAACATTACATGGTCCAAATAACAAGAGAAATGTATTGAAAGATTACGAAAGTAGGGCTGGAGAGAAGGTTTAGCAGTTAAGCCGGCTGACTACAAAGCCCCCGGTTTGACTCTCTGGGACCCACATAAGCCACATGCACAAGGGGGCACATGCATCTGGAGTTCGTTTGCAGTGGGTAAAGGTCCTGGCATGCCCATTCTCTCTCTCTCTGCCTCTTTCTCCCAAATAAAATAAGTAAATAAAATATATTTTTAAAAAGATTACAAAAGTAGCATGAGACAAAGAAAAAAAAATGAAAATAAGGGAGTGAGGAGCTTAGCACTTGGAAAGAGATGGGGAGAAAGACAGACACAAAGTCACACAGATGGCCATGCAGAGAGACAGTGAGCAGTCACTAAGGCTAAATACGTAACGGAACCAAGTACTAACGGGCCTTTAGAGACCGTCTCTGCAGAAATGTAGCCGTGGGAATGAGAAAGGCCAGACACACAGTGATCTTCCCTGACAGTTAAGTCCACTTCGAGGACATAGGCAGGCATATAACCCAGATATTGTAAAGGCCACTTACTGGCCCTCTGGCCAGTGTCTTCATGCCAGCCAAGCAGACTGAATTCTATGACATATGTTAGCTCCAAAGCACACGTTTCCAGCGCTCTCTTAAGAGACTGCATGAGAGCTTCTCTCTCGGATCTGGCTGTGCGAAACCTGACCAGCCAACTAGCACATGATGGAGTGAGCTTGGGAAGGAAGAGAGCCATTTTTAACTCAGCATCCGAGAGTCTGTTCCAAAACAAGATGAAAAATGTTTCCTGAGAGCTTCAGTTAAAACAGCGTAACAAAGGCTGGAGAGAAGGCTTAGTGTTTAAGACACTTGCGTGCAAAGCCTAAGAATTCATGTTCAACTCCCCAGATCCCATGCAAGCCAGACGCACAAGGGGATGCATATGCAAGGTCACACATGCGCACAAGGGGACACATACATCTAGTGTTCATTTACAGTGGCTGGAGACCCTGGAATGCCAATTCTTTCTCTCTCTTATTAAAAATAGGGCCAGTCTGTTGGGCTTGTCTTAAAAAAAAAAAAAAAAAAAACAGTGTAATTAATGTTTCAGCAGGTCTCAAATATTCTAATTTATTATGTGTTTATCACCCAAAGAAATCTGCAATAAAATCTCACAGTGAGCAACATAAATGTGCTGGTGTACCAGGGGCAGTGATGGCTCCCACTTCACATAGACCATGGCTTCCAGTCCAGCCCAGCAGTTAAGCAGGGCTGTAAGCTGAGCTCTTTCCTCTCAGAGCCTCAGTGCACCCAACTGTTAAGTATGGCTAGTGAGGCAGACTTGGAAGAGTTCTTGAGAGGAAATAAGTTAAGCTGGGCAGATAAAACAATTGGCCCTGTGTAGCACTGTGTGGTGGCCTTCTAACAGTAGCCACTGCTCTGGTAGGGCCGTGGAGGTGACAAGGAGTATTGAGTATGGAACATTCTCCTGGCTTCCTTCTGCTGGGGCAATCCAGCCCTGACAGATACTTCCTCAGACCTGGCTTCCCTGGCCTGCAGTGTGCATCTGGTCCCTCTCCAGTTACATTTTACATTTGAACTTGGTTCATGTGTCTCCTCACCATTTTTAAATAGTGGGTGCTTGGCACCCAGAGCTGAGGCTGGCAAAAATGGTCACCCTGTAAGAGTGGTTTTCAGGGAAATAGTGAATTGTAATTTCCAGAATGATGTGTGAACCATCATTATTAACAATGATACTACTTTTAATTGACTCCAGAAAGCTGTGTGCATCTGTCCCCACAGTGGGAATATGCCGTGCAGTGAAAACAGTGCCCTGTTTCCTTAGACAGTATTTGAATTAAGTTATAGCTGGGTTGTTTATTCTGCTCCCTCAGATGAATATCTCGGGTTTCTTCCAGGCTGCGTTTATCACACAGAAAGCAGTCGTATTTCCTTAATAAAAAGAGCTGGAGAGAGAGAAAACAGAAGCACATAGTTTGAGAAAGATGGGAACAGCCATGGAGACTCGCTTTCACCCAGACGCCTGTTGTCTGCACACCCATGGCAGAGCCCTATCTCTTATGTCACAATGGCATTCCTTAAAATGAGGTGGCAATTAACTGTTGCCACAGCAACTGAGAGGGGGAAGAGGACATAGGATATAGTGTGGAGGCAGAAGTATCTGATTGTGAGCACAGATTACACAGGGAGTAAATAATAGCCATGAATCACCTAAGCAGAATCAGGGCATGCCTTCTGCACCATCTACCCTCCACATTCTCATATTCTGAATTTAATAAATTGGGGAGTAAATTTGAAACCTACATAAGAGGAAATATCTCAGTACTAAATAAAAACACGGAAAATCAAAAAGCCAAACATGGGCTGGAGAGATGGCTCAGCGGTTAAGGTCTGCCAGCAAAGCCTATGAACCCAGGTTCAGTTCTACACGTAAGCCAGATGCACAAGGTAGCGAATGCATCTGGAGTTCATTTGCAGTGGCTGGAGGCCCTGGTATGCCCATTCTCTGACTCTATCTCTTTCTCTTTCTCTGAAATACATACCTAAATATTTTTTTTTAAGAGCCAAGCATTTGGCTGAGGCTCTCAACCTTGGTTGTTCAATAGAACCATCTAGAATGCTTGTGAAGAACATACTGTCTGAGATTTCTGTTCCTCAGATAATTTTAAGATGTAATGAGCATTGAGAATCTGTCCTAAGTCTTTTTATAATAAATTACTCATTAGTATAAATAGACTGATTCATAAGTGTTACAGTCAGGTTCGCACTGCTGGCAGAAATCACTTGACCAAAATCAGCTTGTGGGGGGGAAAAAAGGGTTTATTTTGGCTTACAGACTCAAGGTGAAGCTGCAGGATGGCAAGGGAAAATGCTGGCATGTGCAAAGGGTGGACATCACCTCCTGGCCAACATCAGATGGACAACAGTGACAGAAGAGTGTGCCAAACACTGGCAAGGGGACACTGGCTATAACACCCATAAGCCCGCCCCCAACAATACACTGCCTCCAGGAGGTGTTAATTCCCAGATCTCCATCAGCTGGGAACTTAGCATTCAGAACACCTAAGTTTATGGGGGACACCTGAATCAAACCACCACAATAAGATTCATAAGAAAATACTGTAATAAAAGATTTCTTTATATGTTTGGAACAAGAAAAGAAACAGGGGGCTGGAGATATGGCTGAGTGGTTAAGGTACATGCCTGCAAAGCCTAAGGATCCAGGTTTGATTCTCCAGATCCCATGTAAGCCAGATGCACATGGTGGTGCATGCATCTGGAGTTCAACTGCAGTGGCTAGAGGCCCCAGCGCACCCATTCTCACTCTCTCTGTCTTAAATAAATAAATAAATAAATAAATAAATAAATAAATAAAAATAAAAAATAAATTAAAAAAAGAAAAACAAACAGGTTGTGCACCCTCTCATGGAGAAAGAGTAGTTTAAAAAACAAATTTCCCAGACTGGAGAGATGCCTTAGCCATTAAGGCATTTGCCTGCAAAGCCAAAGGATCCCAGTTCAACTCTCCAGGACCCACGTAAAGCCAGATGCACAATGGAGCACATGCATCTAGATTTGTTTGTAGTGGCTGGAGGCCCTGGCATGCCCATTCTCTCTCTCTCTCTCTGCCTCTTTCTCTCTCTAAAATAAGTAAATAAATGAAATATTAAAATGTTTTTTAAAGAACAAACTTCCTCTGGATAAATGAACATAGGGGACTTGGGAAGAGTGAAAATGTTGCCATATTAAAACCTGATACAGTTTTTCATAGCACATATTTGTGACATTACCTTTAAAAGGCTACATCAGAACTGTGGGTAGCTCAGCATGTAAGGGATTGCTCAGCCCAGCTCTGGTCCCCTTTCCATTCTCTCCAGCTCCAGGCAGCTCTGCTAGGTCTGGGATTACGAACCCTTCTCAAGAGGTGAGAGGGCATGGATGGTACTGCCAACCATTGGGCAGCTGGCATACCATCACATCTGACTCTACTTACCTTGCATCTGGATGTGACTCCTGATTCTGCTTAGCTGGGCTAGCATTACCGTTAGACACTTGACCACTTCAGGACCCAGGACCCCGGAAGTGTTGAGTCGGAAGCAAAGAAGTTGTATTTTGGACCTATATCCTCTGGGCTTCAGGACAACGTAGATTTGCATCCAAAAATTCCTCTAGTCATCTCTAAAACAGATTGCGAGACAATCTGATTTCTATACCCAGCTTTACCTTTTCATGGAGTTTAAGAGAAATCTAAGATGTTCTGTGGTAGTAAAAGCATGTTGTTTCATATTAATATAGACCTCCTGATTGATTGGTCATTTGCCTATGAAGATGAGGTAACTTACTTTGTCTGTAATAATCCTAATGCTTTTCCTAATTTTCAATTGAGTGTTCACAGAGATGAAGGGAACAAGTGTGTACGGATCTTTAATAGAGTTCTCACTAAAACTCTGCTGATCAAGTCCTTATGCAATCAGCTAAAGAAACACAATGTCTATATTCAGTTTTTAATCAACACTTCATAGCTCTATTTGAACAAAAATGGCTCCATGCTGGGTTACGAATAAAATATGAATTGTAGGTCATTATCTTATCAGAGTTAAATGCTTTACCTTTTCAACATATGAATCCTACCTTAGGGAGAGCTTCTATTTTCAAAGAGCATTCTTCTCTGAATATTTTTGCAAAGGTATTTAGTCTCAAATGCCCCTGAGAAAGCAAACAGCTGTTGAACCCCACTCAGAACTAAAGGCTCAAAATTCAGAACTCACACTTTTCTTTTTAGCCCAGCAGGGCCACCCAAGTGACATTTCTGGGGAATAGAATCAACTTCCAGTAAATTAGCAAATGCACACCACCAATGGACATATTCAATTGAATATTTATAAGAAATAAAAAATTGAAGGTATATTGAAAAAGAATTAGTTTTTTTTTTATTATTATTCTTGAAATGCCTAATGTTTCAATCTAATCATTTAAAACCAAAACTCCGGATATTGTGAAGAGGGAGGAGTAATTAGCATTTTATGAATAATTGTGCAATGGTGTTTGTTATCACTAAAAGGAAAAGAAATCGTTCCCAAATGTACTTTGTTTATTTCAAGTTCAAGAGACAGAAGTTTTAAGGGAGTTCGCTGCTTTGCTAGGAAAGGACTCTGAGGCAGGAAACCTGAATGTGGTTAGGGATCGTGTGGCCATGATCCCCTTCTTGGTAAAATGAGATTGACTAGGCTATGTATCTATTTTCACCCTTCACAAGATAATGGAAAAGGTCAAAAAATAGGATCCTTAGAATGGAACAGCCAAAGGAAGGGTACGACTCCTTACAATGCAACTGCCCAGACAGAAATTGGCCTTGATATCCATGACCTTGCAGTGCCTAGCAATACCTTCGCAAGATCCTCAAAATAGAAGAAAAAGATGATGACATCAAATTAAAAGAGAGACTAATGGAGAGAGGGAGGGGATATGATGGAGATTGGAGTTCTAAAGTGGAATGGGGGGAGGGGAGGGAAATATCATGTGTTTTTTGTATGTAAGTATAGAAGGTGTCAATAAAAAAATAATAATTAAAAATATGATCCTGTTTTCCTAAGATAAGTATTTCCATTTTTATCAAATTTCTCTTGTATATATACTTTTTCCTGAATGTAGTCAAGTTTGTATACCTTTGAGTTTTCATTATAAGCTAAGCACTCTTGAGTTTTTAAAAATACTTGGCATAATTTTCCATCTAACAGATGTGCCATAATTCAGTTAAATGCTTTTCTATTCATGTAAAATCTGGTTGATTCTAATTTTTAGCTATGATAAGTAGTGCTGTGATTAACTGTCCCATGGGAAATACTGTCTTTTGTTTTTATTACCTCCAAATAACTTTTTAAGAGTGAAAATCCTGGGCTAAAGGTATAAGCATCTTGTAGGTTTTTTTTTTTAAGTATACTGATAAATTATTTTCCAAAGAGATTATACAAAATTCTGCCACCACCCATGATGTTTACAAATATACAACTTTTATGACAAACTTGCTGTCTCACAGCAAAGGAAACCCATATCTCAATAATATACTAATTTTTATGCTTTAGTACATATATTAGGAAACGGAGAGTTTTCATCCTCTCAGTATCACAGTTTCTTTGCTTTAAATTTACTGTGAACATCATTTGCTGGCTATATTTATAAATGTTAAAGGGCCATGAGCCACATCAGTCTTGTTTTCTCCTCTCTAGGACCTCAGCACTATTGGTGGTGAGTAAACAGTGTTTGGTATTCATTTGTACTGGAAGTGTACACCTACGTATTGTGCAAGGTTTAAGTATCTTTTACTAATCCACATAAGCACTTTATAAGTTATAAATATTAGGTTTTTGTCATCATTAAATAGACATTTTTATTTGAATTTAATATTGTTCTAGAAGATTTAAAAAATTCATAGCAGAAACTATTGCTATCTTTTCTTAGTGTTTTATCCAACACCCTAAGAACACTATAGTTGCATTTACTGACGTGCTAACATAAAGATTCAAGTTTTCATTATTGATATGATTTTGTTGCTGTTGTTAAAAGTTTTCTTTCCGAATACATTTTTAGCCTCCCTGTATCCTTAGTAAGATGTAGTCCTGCCTGTGTGTGAGGCTACTGAAGTCATAGCTCCTTATGTTTCTTAACTAAAGCATTGACTTGGAGTGCATCTGGAGTCTCAGCTGTATGTATGTATGTATGTATGTATGTATGTATGTATGTATGTACTGTTCTGCTTATTATACTTAAGCAGGAGGGATTTAAATGAATATAACTAACACTTGGAGATTCAGGATTAAATTAGCATTGCTGATATTTGAGCCATAAACCCTTATATCAGCTTTAATGACAAAGCCTCTACAATGGCCCCATGCTGGGTATCTGATACTTTTATATGATTATTCGACTAGAGGGACATTTTGATATGGATATTTTTATGTGGCCTAGAAAAACAAATCATTACATTTTATATATCTTTCAATTATGAAGAAAAGGGACTGTCCAGATCCGATGGCGCATCCTTAAGTCTCACTTCTGTCTGTCACCTCACTGACCCTGGCCTTCCCTGGGTTGCACAGCAAAATAAAAAGAAAGATTAGATGTTTAAAAATCTGTCTTTGTCTGGTTTTGTCCTAGACTTAGTACTTGAATTTCTATTTTGTGTTTAAATCTTTGACACAATTTTAGTATCATAGTCTTATCTTATCAGTTAAGGCTCTTCAGAGAAATGAAACCAATAGAATAGGATAGGCTATAAGGGACTAGAATTGAAGGAGAAATAGGAGATTACTAGCTTCTTCTGGGGTCTGCACTCCAAATATACAAACCAATTGAGTCATCCCCTTACATACCTGAATCTGATGAAAGAATACATTTTCTATACTATAAAGGCTGTTGCAGTCTCGTCTCCTTTCTGTCACTCTTTCTGCCTGCCTCTCCATGCTCTGGCCACAGGGATACACATTAGTCTGGCCTCTACCCCACCACCCAGCCAGGTTGGGTCTGGGTGGTGGGGGAGAACAGAATACCGTTTCTTGGTCTGAATAATTCTCTGCTTGCCTCTGTTTTATACCTTGGGGTAACTTCTGACTTTATTTACATGTATGACTTTCCTCTGGTCTCTGAATATACCACATGCATATTTCCCTTACACTCAAGATCTGCCACATGGGTGCCTTCTTTTACTCTAGGCCCGTCACCTGTGTAACTTGGGGTAGTTATGGATACAACTCTCTTTACTCTTCATTTCTCATCTGAATTTCTTGGTCTCTGCTTTGATGTTCTGCTCTCCTTTCTTAAGCTCCCACCATTTGCCCTCTTAATTTCCTTTCATTTGGGAAGCACAGGCAGATATTATGTGTGCTTCTTCTAAATCTCCCTATATATGCACCAAAGTTTTATCTTCCATGTGCTTGCAGCTCTACTCGTCTTTCATTGAAAGCCTCAATTTCTCTTAAATGAGCTTTATAAACTATCCTCCATATGCTTGTGGCTCTATTCCAGGCATCCCTTAAAAAACCCAATTTCTAGGCTGAAGAGATGGCTTAGTAGTTAAGGAGTTTGCCTGCAAAGCCAAAGGACCTCTGTTCGATTCCCCAGGGCTCACATAAGCCAGATGTACAAGGTGGCCCATGCATCTGGAGTTCGTTTGCAGTGGCTGGAAGCCCTGGCACACCCTTTCTCTCTCTCTCTCTGCATCTTTCCCTCTCTCAAATAAATAAATAAAAATAAATAAAAAAAAACAATTTCTCTTAAATGAATTTCAAGGACTATATAGTGTTTTTCACATGAAAGCATGTTTCCTACTTCCTCCATGTTTATGACTCTGTTCTAGCCTTCTTCCTAGACCCCAATTTCCCTTCAATAAACCCCACAATTTGCGATTACTTCCTAAATAGACTTAATAATTCACAATTTATCCTTCTTTGTTAAAGGTAGGACAGGACCCAAAATTGGGGTTCATAAACTTGGAGGACCTCTCCTGAAACCCAAAATCCTGCATCAGAATGGCAAATGATAGATAGATGAAAAGTATACAGATGATAGACAACAGGTAGATACTAATGAGGAGCTACACAGTGAGAATCATTTGCAAAATAATAGACATATTCTCACATTTTCCTTCATGCTGTGTTCATGGTCCGCACAGGTGGGGAACTGGGATACACTTCAGAGCATAGGAATATTGTTCTGCAGTCTCTATCCATGTTGAATAAATGTTCATTAAAATCCTTTAAACTTGAGAGGATTATGCTTTAGGCTTTGTGAGACAATGCCTTCTTCATAATAGAACACAAGTTCACCTAAGTAGAGAACACAGAGCTAAGCTACACAGTTGAAATGGAGAGCTAGTAGAACTGTAAGCATGTGAAATATTCGCCCTTGCTTTCAGGCAACAGGATGGCTTGAAGGGAAGCTGCAAGCTGCAATGTCTTCCCACTCCTGAAGGGACTGTGTGGTGTGTGGTCTTCGGCTGTTCATTGGGTAGTGCCAAGAGGGAGAGTGAATGTCAGTAGAAGAGACAGAATGATCCAGACCCCATAGATCGTGAATGCCAGTTACAAAGTTTACCTTGAACAAAGGACATAATTACGAATCCATTTTTCCCCATGTCTGTGTGCATGGTGCACATGCACATGCGTGTGCATGCCATGTAGTGATGTCAGGTGTCCACTATATGTTTTGAGACCATATCTCCCAATGTCCTAGATCTCACCAATTCAGCAAGCCCCAGGGATCCTCCTGTCCACCTCGTGAGTGCTAAAATTAGAGGTGCACCCACCACCATACCTTTTATATGGGTGCTATGGATGCAAAGTTAAATCCTGATGTTTATGTGATGTGCACTTGACCAATTGAGCTATCTCTCCAGTTCATTAAAAATAAAACCTCTATGGATGTAGTGGCACACACCTTTAATCCAGGTAACTTAGGAGGTAGAGGTAAAGGGGTTGCCATGAGTTTGAGGCCACCCTGAGACTACATAGTGAGTTCAGGTCAGCCTGGTTACAGCAAGACAATACCTAAATAAATAAATAAGCAAATAAATAAATAAAATCTTTAGTTGGGTGTGGTGGCACACACCTTTAATCCCAGCATTCAGAAAGCAGAGGTAGGAGGATCACCATGAACTTGAGGCCACCCTGAGAACACATAGTGAATTCCAGGTCAGCCTGGACTAGTGTAAGACCCTACCTCAATAAATAAATAAATAAATAAATAAATAAATAAATAAATAAAAATAAAATCTTTTTTTCCACTGCTGATTTGTGTTTTCCAAATTTCTTAAGGTTATTTACTACTTACTGTAGCTGAGTATATGTCCATAATTTCAGAGTTAATTGTAAAGACCTTTAAGCATTTCTATCTCATTTTGTTTCCTAAATACATAATAAAATAAGCAAGATGCATAATCAACGCTACTGAAAAGGAGGGAAAGTGAGAATATGAGTGCTGGAACTACGCACGGGAAGAATATGGACATTGACATGGCTGGATTGCAAATCCTTATTTCCCCTGTTTCTTTCAGATTACACTGCACTGCTCCCCTACCCTGAGTGAATGCTTAAGCAATCTGACCTAGTCTGCCTGAAAAAAACTAAACCCATCATGGAGATTTGGACATATTTCCCTTCTCAGAGCGACGGTGTCTTTTTTTTGTTGAATGAGTTTCCTTAGAAATTAACATTTATATCCTCCCCATAAGACACTCCAGGGTGCGTATTACAGACGAGCAATGATATGCCTTGGCAGTTAATGGCACTCAGTCAAAACTACCAGGGCATGTCATTATTAGGTCATAATACCCACCCTGGAGTGTCTTACAGCTTAATTGTTCCCTCTTCCATTCCAGAAACCAGCAAAAGACATATTTTACTAATGTTTCTGCTTTGTTAATGAGTTCACAATGGATGAACACATGTGTTCTGTTTCCTCTGCCTATCAAACATATATTCAGAAATAAATGCGGGTCGCACAACCCCCAGTTCCACCTTGCACATTTTACTCTAATATGTCCTTCCTGACTCTGATACACTGGAAAGAGAAGATTTAGTAGATAGCATCTGTCTAAATATGCAGACATTTAAAACTCAGGAGGCGTACCCCTTCTGCCAATGTCCTTAACATTTATCTCCTCATATCATCTGTTTTTGTGCTAAAAATTTCCATTAGCGGAGCTATGTTTTAATCTGGATTAGAATCCACAATAGACTGTTCCCAACCTTTTGCACACAGTTAGAGGTAGCATTAATAAGTATTTAAGTTGACTTAGTTTTCTTAGATCAACTATGCACACAGAATAAAAGATTCATTACCCACCTTCAGAGTTTCTTTCTTCTCCCATCAAGCTTACACTTCACTCTGCTTACCGCAAACCCTTTGAAACAAAAGGCCGGGATGGGGAGATGGCTCAGTGGGTAAGGGCCTGTCCTGCAAGCATGAGGGCCTGAGAGGCTGCTGCTGTCTGACTTTGATCCCGACCACCCATGTGAAAAGCACATGTGTGCAAAATGCTGGGAGTGGAGGCAGGAGAATCACTGGAGCTGGCTGGTCGGCTATTCTGACAGGAGAAAAAATGACAGCTTTGGATGCAGTGAGAGACTACATCTCAAAGAAAAACATGGATTGAACAAGAGAGGAGGATGCCCAAGCTGCTGCCCTGGCCTCTGAATGGTTTTCCACAAGGCATGGGTAATCACACACACACATGCACACTTGTGCATAGATGACACCACACACACACCACATACTTCACACACACACATGTTCATGGCTATAGATAAGGCTAATAAGTTACCACAAGGGGAGCTGATACATGTGTATGTCTGCCTAGTTGAAGGAAGAGCAGCTCCCCATCAACGGAACACACACCCGGACCTTATCTCAGAATATGGGACGCCCACGGGAGTTGAATGTCTATTGTGAAGTGGGTTTGGGTGAAGGTGTTCAGTCTCAGGCCCAACTACCAGAGTACCTGATCATGTAGAATGAGAGATTGGCTTATAGTTTTAAAACTGCACACAATGGCCAGTGACAAAACCGTTCCACTGTGAACCCTATCAAATATTTAACAAATGAAGACCATTTTTTTTTTCACGAGCTCTTCCAAAATTTCAAAGGAAAGAAGCACTTTCATAGTATCCTGCAAAGCCAGCGTCACTCTGATACTAAAGTCAGGCAAAACTAGGAGTCATAGGAAATGTACCCAACCTCACATCATACTTACTGATGAAAGACGGAGTCATGTTCCCCCTTAAGATCAGAAACGAGACAAAATATTTCTTATCATTTCTATCCCATATTACGCTAGAGATTCTTAGATGCTTGGCAACAATAATAAACTGTAGTCTTCCAAAAAAAATAAATAACCACAAATGAGAAAAACTAAGGATTATTTAAAAACAAATAAACAGAAGCAAATGGACTTCATTCGAAAATTCTCATGAAATGCTCAACTGGCCAGCCACCCTTTGCTGCTGTTCCAGTTTTAGCTCTAAGCATCTCTATCTCTCAGCTATACTCTAGGGTGGTCAAAAGCATTTCCTCAGAACAGAGTCACCCACGACAGAAGCTCTTACACTTGGCTTTGCTCAGCACAGCTCTAGGATTACAGACAGCATGGACGGCACAAGCCACCTATGCTGGACTCTGCATCCTGGGCTCACTGTCTGTTTAACCCACAGAGAATTCACCTTCCATTGAGAGTCCTCCCTATCAAGCTTATCAGTCCAGCCCTCAATAGCACTGAACCCTTTTATCAGCCCCTCTTGGTAATTATAAAATATTTGCAATTATACAATATGCTAATTACGAGACATCTACAAACAGCTTAATCAATTGAGTGCATTTTATTATTTCTAGTCTAAACATTATGGACTCACATGAAGTCTCAGAGATCCGTAAATTATTCGAGATTGTTAAACTGCTGCCAAACCAATCAGAAGTTTTATTTGAATTTATTAGACTTGCTACGTTATTTAGCCAGCAAGATTGAGAAAAACAACAGAAACAAAGAAGCGAGCGGGAGTCACACTGTGAGGCTTGATGGTTCTCATGAATTACACCCGGGAAAGCCATCAACATTCAGGAGGAACGTGTCACCTGGAGCCTTTGCTGTCTACTTGAAATTAACGCGCAGCTTCCATCTTGAGACATCTGGACCTCACGTTATTTCTTGTCATGCCATGCTTGGTCGTGTGTGCATGCACGTGTGCTCGTGTGGTCATGCACACACAAACTCACACACACGCGTATGCCTATGGTTGTGTGATAGGTGTCTACACTTATATTTTGTGCAGGTGTGTACATGCAAACACCGTATATCTCCATCTACGATACAGAGAACATGATCATTTTTCTGTCCATTAGGATTTGCAAGAGATGCAGTAGCTTGGCTGCATTTACGTCAAAATATACTCAATAATAGACACAAATTCTCAGATATAAGGCAAGGATTTTAGGGACGTCAAAATTTATCCCTCTCTTGTGTTCAAAGTTTTAAAAACACATGAACAACTGAATATTATCTCAGAGACTTGATTTTTTTTTTTTTTAACAAATGGGTATGCTTTGGAGGAAATGTAGTATGTTGAAAACTGCTCAAATATTTCTACTTGAGTGTATTCATGGAGATTACCTGATTAAATAGGTTTATTAAATAAAATGAAATATTAACTTAGTGATTTAGTGACCTTTCTTCGAGGCATAATCTGGCATTCTGTATTTAGTTTTAAATATATGCTCAGTGACTATGGTGCGCAGAACATGAAAATATTCTTTTTTTATTTTATCTATGAGAGAGGGCAGGAAGGAGAGAGAGAAAGAGAGAATGGGCATTCCCGCATCTCTACCCACTGCAAACAAACTCCAGATGCATAAGCCACCTTGTGCATCTAGCTTTACATGGGTGCTGGGGAATTTAGCCTGGGTCCTTAGGCTTTGCAGGAAAGTGCCTTAACAGCTGAATCATTTCTCCAGCCCCAATATAATTTTTAAAAATTATTACTATTATTCTTTTGTAGTACTAGGAATTTAACCTAAGCCTTCACACCGGCTATGCAAATGTTCTACCACTGAATTACATCTCCAGCCCTCTTTTGTTGTTGTTGTTGTTGTTGTTTTTTGTTTGTTTTGGTTTTTGAGGTAAGGTCTTACTCTAGCCCAGGATAACCTGGAATTCACTATGTAGTCTCAGGGTGGCCTCGAACTCATGGTGATCCTCCTACCACTGCCTCCAGAGTGCTGGGATTAAAAGCGTGTGCCATCACGCCCAGCTCCAGCCTTCTTTTATTACTGTAGACAGGGTCATAATACATTGCCCTAGCTGGCCTTGAACTTGAGATCCTCTCACCTCCACCTTCTCAGTAGCTGGGATTCTAGGCCTATGCCACCAGACGTAATTATGAAAACGTTCATATGGGAGAAGTGCAAGACAATGTCTAAACTCCAATGAAGGTTTGTTTTTTTTTTAACCTGAGACAAAACTTAAAATGTCAATATCATACGTAAATGAAGGCAATACTCAATTTTTGAGATTTCACTCAGAAATGAAGGGAATGAAGATGCACGGCCCACATCCAGGCCTCTCACAGCTGATTCTGCAGATTCATCCTCTAGGGATCTTGTCTTAAAAAAAATGCAGATTTGGATTCAGAGTCTAGATTTTCCATGGCAATTGCTTTCTTGGAAGGAAGTGTGCCTGCACACATGTGAGTACACACATACACACACACACACACACACACTCTAATGTGGGACTTCTCAATATGTAAATGTGAATAACTGGGGAAGTTGAGAAGACTTTAACGATTCCATCCACATTTCTAAATGTTTGTATATATTTAAGTTGTCTGAAAATATATTTGTGTGGGATACAGGCAGACTGTTTTCTATTCGTGGTCATATGTATGGCATTTCTCCTAAAAATTTCTTGCTCTGTTTAGCAGATCTGAAAGACATAGCCAGATTAGAATTTTTTTTTCTGGAGATCGGTTATTTGAACTGGAATAAAATGTGAATGTGTGTGTTTTGGTTGGTTGTTGATTAAATATCGTGATATGCTGAACTGACTCAGTACAAAAAAAAAAGGTAATGTAAGTTTAAAATACTTGGGTAATGTGTGCTAGGTCAACTTAAAAAAAAAAACAACAAAAAACTATTGTACCTAGAAGAATAAAATAATAAATAAATAAGGTGCTCTCGAGGAAGGTAAGGAAGTATGGAAATCATTAGGTCAATTAAGCTAACAAAATGATGCCTTGAAAGCATATCTTCAATTCAATTAAAATCTGTTTTAAAGGGGATGAGGAGCTAGCTCAGATGTTAAAGGCGCATGTTTGCATGCTTGCTCACCCAAATCCAAATTCAGTGTCCTCAGTGCTGATGTAAAGACTGATGCAAAGTGGCACGTGGGTCTGTGATCCCAACACACAGAAGGCAGTGGAAGGCAGATCCAGGAGAATCTGTGCGCTTCCAAGCAGCAGAGGAAAAAGAGACTGTGTAAAGAGAGGAGAAATACCCAGAGTTTGTCATCTGACCTCCACATACACACACACAACCATCCAGACATCGCTCTCTCTCACACACAACACACACACAATTTAAAAAGTTTTGGGAAAGGATTCCAACTTGATACTTTCAAACTTCACACACAAAATTAAGGTGACCTCAGAAATTTCTTCTCTGACCTTGTGTATTTTGTTGGACGGAGTATTTCTAAAACTGAATCCTTATCATGGTTTCTAAAAGTTTTCACAGGACTAGAATATATGCTATTGTTAATAGAACTATGCCAGAACTTAATTCCACATTCCCACACAAAAATTGAAAGGCGTGACTGCAGTCCATTAAAATTACTTTTTATCTCAGTAGCAAACTAGATTAATTGGTCTAGTCATAGGAAAGGGGACATTCATGAAGTTTTAGAGTCTCAATGTTTTATTTCAGTGATGAAACCACTCCCTTGTTGCAAAAATAATTAACCCAATTTTTTTGTGTTTTGAACACTCACAAACATATCTATAATTAATTTTAAATATCAAAGTTGATTAAATTGTGATAAAAGGAAAAAGTTGTCCTCAAAGTCAATGTAGTTTTACTGTTTGGAAAATAACAGTAAAATGGCAACAAACCAGATAAATTTAGTGTGGTCAGAGGGTGGCAGGAATGAATGTTAACATTGTATTTACACAAAATAGGAATAGTTACTATTATGAGACAGTCTTAGTTGTAATCACTCCATTTTAGTTCTTAATATTATTCTTAAAATGGTTTAATTGAAACAATTTAGTCAATTGACCTTAAAACAATCACACTAAGTCTCTTCTCTCTAGCTCTTTCTGCTTGCAAATAAAAATATTTTTAAAAGGGGGTGGTGGAGAGATGGTGGCTCAGCAGTTCAGGTGCTTGCTTGCATGCCTCATGATCTAGTTTGATTCCCCAGTACCCAAGTAAAGCAAATGCACAAAGTGACACAGGCATCTGAAATTTATTTACAGAGGCAGGAATGTAACCGTTCTCTCTGCCTGTCTCTCTCTCTCTCTCTCTCTCTCTCTCTGCTGGCAAATAAATAAGTTTTTTTTTTTTTTTTTTTCTGGTTTTCGAGGTAGGGTCTCACTCTGGCTCAGGCTGACCTGGAATTAACTATGTAGTCTCAGGGTGGCCTTGAACTCACGACGATCCTCCTACCTCTGCTTCCCGAGTGCTGGAATTAAAGGCGTGCACCACCACGCCCAGCTTAATTTTTTTTTAAATTTTAGGATGGTCCACATATGAACTTGAAATAGTCAAGTAGTAAAATGCTAAGTAGCATTGTTCAGAATTGACTAGGTCTCACCACCTTCTGTGTGTGGTTATTTATTTATAGAATATATTTCAGCATTTACTTTCATTATATAGTGTAGGATGATACCTAGGTCTTTCCACAGCCATTTTAAAAACCTAAATGTAAATGTATGTAATTGTGTTGGGTCTAAATTGACCCCCAAGAAACAGAACTATTGATATCATGGTATCTAAAAGGAGATAAATGGAATTATTAGCAGAAAGAACACAAAGGACTAACAAATGTGAAAGCAATCATGTTAATTTAGAGTAAGATTTAAGAAAATATAAAATTAAAAGAATTTGAAAAGTTTGCCTCTTTTATATAACATCAGTATTAGTATAAATTGCTAAACACCTTTTGAACCATCTGGTAATACATATGAAGAACCGTAAAGGTTCGTGTACACTTTGGCTTTGTAATGACACCTTTAAGAATTAGTCCAATAAAATTTAATTGAAAAACAATATTCATGAACATATTTTTGAGGGTGGCCTCAAACTCAGGGCGATCATCCTACCTCTGCCTCCCAAGTGCTGGAATTAAAGGCATGCACCACCACGCCTGGCTTATGAACATATTTAATGCAAGATTATTTTCAATGTCCAACCATAAGTTATGGGTTAAATAATAGTGGTATGTCACAGACTGAGTTTTGTGTCCTTTCCAAATTCTAATATTGAAGCCTAATCTCCAATACATAGTATTAGGGTTGGGCGCTTGGGAGGTAATGGTGCCCTGAATGGGATTTGTGCCCATCTAAAGGAGACCCAAGAAGCCCTCTCACCTTTGTGCCACACAAGGGCACAATGAGAAGGTCTTAGCAGGAACCAGGAAGCAGGCTGTCGTTGGATGCCCAATCTGTTGGTTTCTTGACCTTTGCCTTTCCCACCTCTTGAACACAAAGTAGTAAACTCCCATTTTTATAAACCATGTAAATCTATGGTATCTTATTTTAGCAGCACAAATGGATCCAAACAAACATTCATCTGTAGAAGAGTCTAATGTATCTTCATTATGCTTTGTAAAGACCTTAGTGACATATGAAAGTGACACAGGAAATATACATGTAAGTTGAATATTGCACTTACAAATACATTTGCATTCACAATTATATATAGTTTATGTAGAATCAGACTGGACCCACATCATTTTCTTCTACATTTCATTCAGTTTTTAACATGTAAGTTCCCTCTCCCAACCACACTTAAGAGCTATTTCTACTTCTAGAAACAGGAGAAAATACAACAGAAAAAAAATTTGTTGAAGTATAAAGTACCTAGATCATAATTTCCAAGGAAGGCAAAAAGAGTTAAGATGCACCACCCATTACAGGTCGCCTCCTAAATTATGCCAGCCCAACATGTAATGTCATAAGCTGGTACACAACATTTTACAACTGCAGGCTTTTCATTGAGGGTCCCTTTTAAAATAACTTTGAGAACCTGCTTCAATAGTCTCTTAGCTGTCCAGGAGTAGACATTGAATTCATAGACAAAATATTTTAATATCTGAACATTAGTGAAATCACTGGTCAATCCTGGTGGAGAGGCGAAGAAAAAGTTGGGTCTGTGCATTCCCCCTTATATGTGTCTCCTTTTGAAGTCCCAGAACTCCAGTAATGCTGCCTGTGAGTCATTACCTTCAGGTCTGGCTGCGCTACTGACAACTTCCAGGAGTCCTGCAGCTCAGAAGGCACCCTGGAGAAACATTCGAGTCATGTAGGCACCATAACTTAAAACCACTTTTAAGAACTTGGCTTCAAATCTCACTTGCTGGTTTGACTTATAACAAGATGCTTGCAGTGTAATGCCATTGCTTTCAAGAGTGATGCTAAAAGAACTATTAATGACACTAATTAAGATGTGTGAACGCCATTTAGATACTCCTCCTTGTTGCTTTCCAAGTACAAGCTGTGTTACCTAACACATTAATTGGTAATGATACAAGTGCATATCTTTCAACTACAAGGTCAGTTTTTAAAGCAAGGCTTTTATTATTAATGTGCTTTCAGTCCCTATACAGTCCATGTACAGATTCCATTAACAAACCTTACCTTGCTCCACTTTAACTCCATTGCAGCCATTTCTGCTCCCATACACCCTGAGTACTGTGGGCTGATGCATTCCCAACCTTTAACTGGCCTTATATTTATACGCCAAAATATTGTGTGGACACACAGAACCTATTTACTTAATACACTTTTGCATTCTACATTTTTTCAATCTCTCCCTTTCCTGGTGTTTCTGACTAGTCATGCAAATTGCAAGTGCTTTTCATTTGAAATCCACAATTCATCTACCAACACATCTGCCTAAAGTGAATTTTGTGCCTCTAAAGTAAAAAAAATATATATACAGAATTTTAAATATATATTATCAGCTCTAGAAATATAATATCTCATTTATAGATCCTTAGAATTCTCAATGCCAATATATTTAGTCCAGCAGAATGAAAAGAATGTTTTAGAGAAGAGAAAAACAGAGGCTCAATATCTAAGTGCAAGGTGTCTCAGCACCAGAAAACAAATGCCTTATGCTCAACGTAAGAGGCCTTTAGTGGACACTGGGCACCCATCTTTCAAGTTTAATAAGGATTAGGGAATGCTGTTTATATTCCAGATCTGTTGTATGTCTACTTCTTCTTTGATCTCTGAAAGCATCTACAATTGCCATTCACATAATATGAATATACATTCATGCAGAAAATGCTGTAAGTTATGTAGTCTCCTATTCATAACTTCTTACAATTCTCACAATGGTGATGTGATATATGTTGTAATCCCCATTCCATAATGTCATGTTTAAGAAGGGTCTTTGATTGTGGTCACCTATAAAGGACTGTTTGGTTTGGTTTGAGAATCTGAGACACTGGTTTCTCTTCTCTCAAATGTGTTTAATAACTTCTCACTGTTTCTAGGGTGTGGAATTCATGAGAGTGGCCAGACTGATGTGTTTCCTTGGAAGCAATCTTTGCTTGCACCCATGTGAGAATTTTTTTGGGGGGGTGTATTTTATTTGTCTTTCTATTTAAATATTGTCCTGTTTTTATTTTTTTTATCTTGGGTTCAGGGAATCTGAAAGATACAGGTCTTTGATCTGAGAAAGTTATTAAATGTTAAGTTAGGTTAGGTTGTGTTTTTCCTTATCTCTCCTTTGAACACCTGGTTATATTCCTCGTGTTGGTTTACATTGATTTCCTACTTGGCAGGACCTAACATTACCTGAGAGGGATTATATTGATTAGGTGAATTAGGTGGGAAGACCTACTTCAGTTGCGGGTGGGATCCTGGCCTCTATAAAAAAAAAAAAAAAAGAGATCACTAGCTAAGCACCAGCATTCTTTGCTCTCTACTTCTTCCCTGCTGACGTGAGGGTGGGATCCTGTCTTCCTGCTCCTGCCGTGATGCGCTCCACCTTCTGGAACTGTAAGCTAAATCCAAGCCTTTTCCTCCCAGAAGCTGCGCTTGGTCAGGAAGTTTGTCCTAGCAATGAGAAAGTAACTGACACAGAAGAAGTTATCTTTTTTCCCCTCTAATTTTCATATCTGTCTTTCCT
Organism: Orientallactaga sibirica; assembly: GCA_036365145.1. Classification (NCBI taxonomy): domain Eukaryota; kingdom Metazoa; phylum Chordata; class Mammalia; order Rodentia; family Dipodidae; genus Orientallactaga; species Orientallactaga sibirica. The sequence continues at coordinate 1,140,520 of JAEOAD010000284.1, forward strand.
TACAACATTCTAATATTCTTCTTTTATTATGCATCCAGGGAAAGCTCAAAATTATGGTCCATATTAATGATTCAATTTTCCACAACATTGGTTCTGTTCTTCACTGCCCCTGACACTAATCCTAAGTTTAAAGATTGATATTCTGCCTCTCCATGTCCATTTCCTCTCAACATTGTCTTTCCTTATATGTACAGTTGCTAACTCATGGCTGTCATGCTTTTTTGTTGTTGTTGTTGTTATTCTGAGGATTCAAAGAAATTTACTACATTTCCAGAATTTTTATGAAGCTATTTCTGGAGAACATTGTCTTTAAGAAGGACATGAAAATATTGCCTCATCTTTATCTTTGCCTTTTCTTAAATGGTGGGATAGGTCTATAATTTTTGTGTTTGTCAATGGGCAAGGCATTTAGCCTATCCTTCCTCCTCTTACTGTGAGGCTGGAGGTGAACAGAACCCTACAGGTTTCAGAATTAAACCTGAAGGACAGTAATTAACTCAGTCAGTGTTCAACTCAGGTTTCAGTGTCTAGATCTGCATTTCTAGTTTGCACAATATGAATAGAGGTCAAGTGCATGAATTTTGCGGAGTTGGTATGTTTATTGAAAAGCTGCATTCCGTACATTGTATTTGTATTGTATTGTGTTTATAATTTAATTGTGCAAAGATTGGCAAAATGCTAGGTAGCTAGAAGTAGACAGAACTTGATTCAGAATATACTTGAGATGACATGGAAGAGAGCACGCCGTAAACACTGAGACAACAGTCCGTCAGCTAAAAACATGAAAAAGGTAACCGTTTGTTAAGGTGCCTTTGCATCTGTTCTGATTCATTAATTCTAAGTTGCCTGGGTGTGGATGTTAATTAGTTGATTAATTAATTTACATGTGTGTAGGTGTGCGCATATACCACAGCATGTGTGTGGTGGTCAGAGATCTACCTCAAGGCATCTGTGTTTTACTATATTTTTTTTGAGACTGGGTCTCTTGCCCCTGCAAACAAACTCCAGACTAGCTGGCCAATGAGCTTCTCCTGTCTCTCCTCCCATAATCTTAAGCCCTGGGATCACAGACACATGCCCCACTTTTCATTCATTCAGCTTTCACATTTTTTTCTCCCATAGTCTAACATATATCTTCAAAGGTAATTGCTAATGGAGAATGGGCACAGCACATTGAAAGCGGCCCCTGGGCACCCTGAGGAACAGCTAATTCTCAGATTTGGAAAAGAGATGTCTGGGTGAGAAAGATAAAAGAAAACTCTAGCTTGTCTTCTCGGGAGAGGAGGTTTGCTCCTTCAAGACAAAATCTGCATGTGTGTCCCATTCGATTTTGCTCTCCTTCTCCTTAGGTTTTGTGGTTGACAGAACAAAATTCTGTCCTTTAATGCATGATCATTCAGTATTTCTTTTTCTCTTTTCTTTTCTTTTCTTTCTGTTTGGAGAATTATCATCCCTTTTGTACCTTCAAAAGCATTTTGGCGGGAGTGAGAAGCAGCCTCAGGAATTGTGAAACACATGCCATGTTGGTTCTAGTTTTAGTCCCCAAATCACTCAATTCAGTTGCACAGATAAATGAATTGTCACAAACTATTTACAGAACCAAACTGAGAGCAATCGCCTCTCATCCTCACCCTACTATCCTGAATCAAATGTGCTCGGGAACAAATCTGGTTTGAGTTGTCTTGTCTTTAGTGTGAAATCATGTCAATATGTTAACTTTCTGCATATATTAGTCTAATGCTGACTTCTAATTAAGTGATAGCTACAAATTAAAGGAACTTGAAGCGTCACTGCACAGTCAGCGGAGATTTTCTTCTATGCTGAGATCCTACGAGAATCATCAAGCAGACGCTTCAATGGAAAGCCTGGCTTCCTTGATAGGAAACATGACTCTGCCATATTAATGGACTTGGACTGTGTATCCACATCCAAGCATCTTACACTGTCTTGCATTCTGATGACAGGTAACATAAATAAATATGAACTTCATTCCTAAACTATCCTGGTAAAACCTTGTGGGCTTCTTGCCTGCAGAGATGGCTCAGTGGATAAAGTACTTGCCACACAACTCTGAGTACGTGAGTTCGGATCCCCAGACTCCCACATAAAAGCCATAAACTTGTAGCAGGCTCTGTATGTAATCTCAGTGCACCAACAGTGGTGAGAAGTGAAGTGAAGCTAGGAGAATAGAAAGTGTTTTATAGAAAGTGTCAGACCAACTAGCCTGTCAGAAGGAATAGACCATATCAAGAAATATTACCTCAAAATGACAGGGAAAGTGAGCGGACCCAAAAGTTGCCCTGTGACATCCACATACATGCTATGACACTCACACATGAACACACGCATACACACACATACACATGCACGCATGCACACACATGCACTAAATAAAATAAAAATGAAGTAGAAAAACAATGTGTGTCTTTGAATTTTACCAAGCAGGTGGCTAGTTGTCCCAGTTTATTCAAGACACAGGGTGATCTGGGCTGGGCAATTGGATTAATCTTTATGTACAGACCATCAGCCATAATATGAGCGTTAGCAAACACCAACCTGGCTTATGACACCCCAACACCAGGAGAAGAATTCACACGTTCTCCAAACATATGTATGTCTTGCCAGTGGGACAGAAAGGAAACAACTTGAGGGCCATAGTTTATAATTTTCATATTTGCATAAACAGGGTATTAAATAGCTGTGTCTGCTGGTTTCACTAGAAAATGTCCCATTAAAAGCTCGAGTCCTTAGGGAAGTGGTGGGATTCAGGGAGCTGTGTTCTAGTGAGTGAACTGACCCCCCAGTGAATGGATTCCCTAGCACAAGGTCATTACAGGGAAGAGTACAAAGTGGGAAGTAGAATGTGGTAATGTGGTGGCAGGAGGAAGGTCACTGAGGGTGTGTCCTCCCATTCGCTGTCATTTGCTGGCCCCTTCCTCTACTTCTATGATGTGAGCTGTCTCCACCATGCCTGCCACCATCAGCTACAACAAATCCCTCCTCCTTCAAATTGTTTACATCTGGCATTTTGTCACAGACAGGAGGAAAGTAAAAAACTATACAGCATCACCTGGCCACGTGGTGAGGACTGGACAAAATTCCCAGAATTGTTACATGAGCACCAACCCTAATGGGAAAAATCTAGACTTCGAGCGTGGTTAGGATCAGGAATATGGTATTCAGGTCCTCTCCTGCCCAGTCCATATCTCATTAGAAACCTTTGGCTTCATCCTGGGTGATGTTCAGAACAGCACGGAGTTAGCATACCTCCCTCCACCCCCGCCACTCCCCCCAGGTGAGGATCATCAGAATGGGAGAAACTGCCCAGGCGTGGTAGCACACACCTTTAATCCCAGCACTCTGGAGCCAAAGGTAAGAGGGCTGCTGGGAGTTCGAGGCCACCCTGAAACTACATAGTGATTCCTGGTCAGCCTGGGCTAGAGTGAGACCCTACCTCGAAAAACGAACAAACAAAAAAGAATATAAGAACCTGGAAACTGGGGAATCCATCATTCTCTGGCAGCTAGTCACACTGAACGTTATGGAGAAGGTCTGCTTCACAGGGAGTGGAAATAAATGACCTCTATTATGCCTTTGAACTCTCAAGTCCCAAGACTTTAGAACTGTCTGATTGCTTCAATGGCTTTCTTTACTATACTTTCTATCAAATATCTATCTTTGAAAAGAAAACAGTGCAAATGGAATCTTTCAAAGTGCAGTAATTCCCAAAGAGTTGTCAAACTAGAGTTTGGGATAAGAAATACACACCAAGTGTTTCAGAATTCCATGGTTACAAAAAACTAACTCTGGAGGACTGTGTGTGTGTGTGTGTGTGTGTGTGTGTGTATGTGTGTGTTTTATCTAGAAAGAAAACTTTGATGTTTTCAGGGCATCTCACAGATACAAAGAAAAATGTATCACTCAACTTCCTCCCTCCTTTCTTCCAGTCACAACAATAAAGAAACAACTTGACTCTGAAGAGTGTTTTGTGGATGGTGCACATTTTCAACATTGTGCAAGCCGAAGAAATGTTGGCATCAACATTTTAAATGTAAAAGAAATGCTGAGAAGTGCCAAACACAAAACAAAACAAAACAAAACAAAACAAAACAAAACAAAACAAAACAAAAGCATTGCTCCCTGGCACATTCCTCAACTTGGAAAATAGTTTGTTACATCTATTATACAAGAACTGCTCCTGATAATACAGCACTGTGATTGCACTCAAAGATGTATCCCCCCCCCAGGAGAAACAATTATAATTTTTATGTTTAATCTTACACATCTCAGGACAAAGAAACATCCCTGTTGTTATCAATGCTGACTGGTGTCCTACCAAACTCAAATATTGAGAAGTGTGTGTGTGTGTGTGTGTGTGTGTGTGTGTGTGTGGATTGATATGAATGTGGAGCTCAAAGGACAATGTAGGCGGGGTTTCTCTTGTTGTTTTGCCACTGTGCGCACCAGACTAGCGGGCCTATGAGCTTCGTGATGCTTCTCACTCCACTTCCCCTGTCATGGGTGCACTGGGACCACAGACGCTCTGTTACCTGTATCCATCTTTACACGCGTTCTGAGGTTCAGAGCTCCAGTTGTCAGGCTTGTGCAGAAGGTGCTTTCAACCACTATATCATCTCCCTAGCCCTGAAAAAAACTCTGAGTAATATGTAACCAAATCAGCCGTGCTTTCATTTGTATTCATTTTCTTTCTGTTACACTCATGGAAGACAATGGACTTCATGTAACAAAGCTCTGTGGAAGCAAGTCTTTACGTTTGCGGGGTGGGGGGAGCATATGCATAGAGCATACCCAAATTCTCAATTGCTAATGCCCAGCTGTGAAGATATTTTTACTGTTATCTCATGTGATCTCAATTCACCCCTGTGGCAGGCATGACGATGTTCCCCTAAATCTGCTTCCTGGTCCCTAGAAGCTATGAACTTTATATGATGGTTGTGATTAAGGCCATGTTCTGGAGAGAGAATAATTATCTTGCATTATTCTCATTATGCTGATACGGCCAACAGAATCACAGTAATCCTTTAAGATGAAACTCTTTTCCTGGCTGATGATAAAACCAAAAAAAGAAAGTGACAGTGGACACAAAGTTAGAGGGATGTTCTACTCTTTGGTTTGAGGATGGAGAACGAGAGAGCCCAAGAAGGGTGAGCACCTTGCAGAGGCTAGAAAGGCCTCCAGGGGGAATTTACCTGGCTGACCTCTTCACTGTAGTATGGCGAGACCTTTGTCAGACTTCTCACATGCGCAGCTCTAATATCCTAAGTTATCATTATTGCCAACCACTTGTTGAAGTGTTTGTAGCAGCAATAAAAATTTAACAGACCTCATTAAAATACAGAGCCTATGTGATTTGTCCCCACAGTTCTAGCACCTCTTTTATTTCTCTCTTTCTCTTACTTTCTTTTTTTTTTTTTTTTTTTTTTTTTTTTTTACTTTTTATTTTTGTAGCTGTAATTGATTTCTTGGGCCCAATTTTTTATAGAATTCCCTTCTGGTGAGTGTAAAATAGATTGTTTGGCACAATAAGGCATGTTGTGAAGTTAGCCATTGCTTCCCATATTCTGAGAAAATGGGGCTTGGTGATTGCTACTGTTTGAAGTGCCTTACTCTTTGCTCCTTGGCACTTTTAAACACAATCTCTTCCAACTGAGTATGCACAGGTCTCTTACCTCTGCTCTGCTATGCGTCCATGAACTCTTTTGGTTGTGGTTGTGGTGTTTGTGGTGTTTTGATCCAACATCTCACTCTATATAACCCCAGGCTGGCTTAGAATGAATTAATTTATTCCAGGCTGGCCTCCAGATTCAATGAGAGACTTTATGGTGGAAATCAAATAATATGAGTATTACTGTGGAAGTAAGATACTATAAGCACATGTGGTAACATGTATGTCTCAAGGAAATAGGCAGAAGAGTGATTGAGACCTAATGTCCTCCTCTGTCCTTCACAAACCTGTGCACAGGGTGCGTACATCTTCATATGCTTACACTACACAAACACATACACACATGCTATAATTACCACACACATACAAATAAAAAACTTGAAAAGAAATACTGCCAGGATTCCTCTTTGTCATATGCTAAATATAGAGAATTTTGAAAATACTCATTATTATTCGTCATAGACACGTTAGCACATCATCAAAATGAAAACTGAATAAGGTATTGTGGGTTTGGAAAATGACTGTGAAAGTCATAGGTGGGAAACACTCATTCCATCTGGGAATTAAGCATCTCTTGGTAATTGGAACCAAACAAGCTAACTTTTAAATGCCCTTCTAAACCCTGCCCAAGAAGTCTTTGTTTTTTAAAAGGTTTATTTGATTGATGTCAGTTTGGTCAATGGGAGTCCAAATTAACATCGATCATGGAAAACTTCAGGTCGTCTGCTGGGGATAGTCACAGGGAACCATGAATGGTGCCCTGGAAATGCTGGGTGGCAACACAAGATGCCTCTCCCAGTTATTCTAGGAAGCTGTCGGGGGCACTTAGTAGGACACAGTGTATTTCATTATTTTGCAACCTGGGAGCTTATTTTTGTCCTGCTTCTTTGCCATCTGAAAATCGCCCCACATTCAAAGACAGTGATTGCGAAGCTGAAAGGGTTGGGCATAGGGCATTCAGCAATGTCTGGATGTCTGGAGATAGCTTTAGCCTATCACACCACAGAGAGTGTCACTTTCATCTACTGAGTAGAGGCCAAAGATATCATTAGGCATCTTCCTACAGTGTGGAGACCACAGACTGATGAATTCTCCACCCACCTGTCAACAGGGTTGAGGCCCAGATGTCTTTTCCTAAGGTTTATATACTCCTGTGGAAACAGAATAGTATATGCATATGTGATAAGCTGCATGTCTACTCAATGATATGTATTTAAGAAACTAACATTGTGGCTTTGAGGAAATCTATGGGTTTTGCAGCAAATCAGCAAGGTCATGGAATGGCGCATTGTGGTATTCTAATATTACCTCCCGTGAGAGACTCTGCAAGGGTATAAACATTCCAGATGTGGAGGACCAAGCTCAGCCTAATTTAGATAATCTATGCTATGAAGTGGTTCTAGATGTCCCTCTGGCATAAGGCTCATTGACTGTAAACCTTCAGTCCTCTTGACAATACAACTTGTGACATTTCCAGAGCTTCCAGAAAAATACTCAGTGAATGCAAAAATCTGAATTATTAGTTCTGAATTAAGAACTCAGTTAATGAGAGGGGAGGACCAGGCACTAAAAGTCGATCTCTCTCTCTCTCTCTCTCTCTGTGTCTCTCTCTCTTTTTTAATGATACACAGTTAGTAACAAGTGAGCTTCTTTCCAGACTAAAATGTCAGGCTGAGTGAAATACTATCTATAATAAATGTGGAGCCTCATGATTGTCATGTAACATATTTTCTCAGGTAATAAAGTCATTGTGCTTTGTAAGGATCTATTCTTTTAGGCAGAGAAGGGAGGGAGGGTTGTTAATATTTTGTGCTTGGATTTTTTTTTTTTTTTTTTGATGGGTTTCTTTCCATTCTTCTTGTGCCAATTGTAATGTTTTATGATTATTCATGACTTAGACAATGGCGCTTTAGGCAGTCAATAGCAATTATACTTGTTGAGAAGAACATATAATTCAAATTAGACCAATATAGATTTTTCCCCTTTCCTTTAATGTTTAGTCACCCAGTTAGATTTAAACTGAGTAGACAACATTTAATAAATGATTTGTATTAAAACCTAAGTGACATTAGGAAATAGCCTGGTGGGTTTTGTTTGTTTGGTATTTTTGTTTTGTTTTTGGTTGTTGTTAATACATGAGAAATAACACGACATATTAATTCACTTACAAGGTGTGCCATCAGTTAAAATTAAAGCACTTCAAGTTTATACATTACGTGATATATTTTTATTTGTGCCTGGAAAATGGTAAGTTAGCACATTAGCCAGCAAGTATGCCAAAATCAGCAAGCGATACTCATCGAAGTAATTTGTCTTAATGAATAATAAATTTATGCATGGTTCAGGTTTGTAGCTCTTAAATCTAGTGATACTCAAAGTGCAATTTTAAATACACATTATCTGCTATTCCGAAATTTAAAACTGAAATAGGTAATTTTTCATTTACTCAAGTCAAATGAAAGATTACAGTAGATGATATGAAGTAAATCATGTCCTGCCCCCACAGACACACGTTAGAGCTCTAACCTCCAATATTACTGAATTTGGAGATAGGACCTTAAAGGAAATAATTAACCCTAAGTGAAGCCGTGAAGGCTGGGCTTTCACCTGATTGGATGGTGCCCCTGGAAGGAGATGAATGAGACCACACTAAGGCACAGAGAGAACGTGGCTGTCTACAGGTCAGTAGAGAAGCCTAGCCTCTGATCTCGGGCTTCCATCCTCCAGACCCATGAGAAATCAGGTTCTGTGGCTTTGGCCACCCTGTCTGTGGCATCCTGTAATAGTCTTGTGAGAATTAGTCCAACATGTAAATTTCTTGTAACAGGCCTGCCCTTGGATCCACTGAGCAGATATCTGCATCGAGTTTTGACCTTCTGACATCTGGACACATGACCAGTGACCTCTCAGATATGTATCAAGTGCTCTCCCCCTCTGCTAAGGCAACAGCGGTCAGATGAGGCTCAGGTTCCAGATAGGAAGAATGTTATATTTCTACCAAATGCACATGAAGCATTTGGATAAGAGAAAAAGGAATTGCTGGGTTTACTGAACTTGAACTGAGCAAAGAGTCTTAAAATGGTTCAGGGAAACCCCTTCCTCAGTGACTTGGAACAGCTTAATCAGAGGGTAAGGCTAGCTGCCACACCATGACGTGAGTGGAACCCTAGCTCTACCTGCTAGTCCTTATGGAGCTGAGGAGCCCCCTTTGAGTCTTGTTGTGCTCCTCAATCAAATATTTCCACCACCACCACCAATAAATAGTACTGGTACAATTAACCATTAATAACAACACAGTGTGGCTCACTGGGGTCTTAGGGGAGTTAGTGACAATGACGAAGGCCTAAGATCAGTGCTGAGGAAAAGAGCAAATATTTAAGAAAAGTGGAGGCTGTTGCACAATACTACAGGCTGGGTAGCTTACCAAGAGTAATTTATTTTCTCACAGTTCTGGAGGCTGGATGTTCAAGATCAACTTTACTGACCACAGTTACGGAGTGGATATGGAACATGGTGCTCATACATCTCTGTGCCTAAAAAAGTTGAGGCTGGAAAATTGCAAGGTCTGTTCAGAGATGACCCATAAAGATGCTCATTCTGGGCTGGAGAGATGGCTTAACAGTTTAGGTACTCATCTGCAAAGCCTAAGGACGCAGATTCATTTCCCCAGAACCCACATAAGCCAGATACACACGGTGGCCCATACATCTGGAGTTTGTTTGCAGTGGCTGGAGGCCCTCGGTGCCTTTTCTCTCTCTTTCTCTTTCTGTCTCTCTCCCTCTCTCTCTAATAAATAAAAAAGATGCTCATTCTAAGTTTACACATTATAATTAAAATCTTTGATGATTTAGAACAATCTGATGAACTTGGAGGCTTGGTTATATCACAACAAAATCTGTGATCTGAATTGTGTGGTATAGCTATTTTGGAGTGGGAGAGGCTGGTGTTTGTTTTCAGATTCAACATGTATGCTTCTTTCAGATAGGCCTCAGACCACGATGGTAAGGATGATGATAGCTGCTTAAACGCTCATTTGACTTACGAAACAAATTTACAGGTAGAGTAGAGATAAAGTAAGTAGAAAAAGATAAGTCCCTACTGGTTGGGCAGAGCAACCGGAAGGAAGGTCAGAGTTAATGGAAGCTGGGCTAGGGAAGGTCTGGAGACCAAGTTCTGAGTTTCAGTTGTGGACATGGGAGGTTAAATCTTTGCTATGCTTAAAATTTTAAAAATAGCCTGGTCTGTAGCAGTAGGATGTAAAAAAAAAAAAAAAAAAGATGGGCATAAACTCCCTGAAGTGACAAGGAAGAAAAGGCCTGTGTGCCCTAAGGAGGAGCTGAGATATAACCCCCCATGTGACAGAGAAGAAACTGTCATATAGGCATCACATATACCCCAGATATTCACTATACCAGACCAAATGTTTAGCTTTCTGATGGCACACATGGCTGTTTGTATTGCTGTTATTGCTATTTATTTTTCATTATAGGATAGTCCTTTGGAAAAAGCTTTGTCCACTATTGTCACATAACAATTTCTATGAAATTATAGGTTTTCTGGCATACTTTTCATTCCAGTTGTACATATTTATGGGGTACATGGTGATCATTTGATACATGTATGAAATGCACAATGATGCAATCCATCTCCTTAGACATCTTTTCTTTTAATTTTTTGGCCTGGTCAAACTACATGACTCTTTAAATTTCCTCCTTCACAGGATATTGCAAATTATCTCAGAGGGATGTGGAAAGAATTAGATTTCTCAATTTTATAACTTCCTCTAATATTGTGAACGCATTCTTAACTACTAAATGATAATAGTTCCACTAAAATATCTGACCTAGTTATATACAGGGAGCATGAGAAAATTCAAGAGAAAATGGAGAGTGATAGAGGTGGAAAGTAGGGTAGGGATAAAAAGAATTAAACCCATCAGAGTGGACATAGATTAAGTGAAACCTCTCCTGACTTTTTACTAATGATGCATTGGATTGAATCTTTCCCCCTTGGATAATGTGGGAAAGGCCTAAGGATTCTGATAATTTGTAAGTCATTTGGGTAATGCTGACACATTTTAACGACATCAAGCAGAAAAATAAATCTATTTATTTAATAAAATCTTGCCAGTAAACAGCTAGTTTCTTGTATTGGTTCTTAAAAAAAATCAATGATGCCTACCTGTCCAACCCTCAAATTTTCTATCAGTAAATGATAAACTGAACATCAGTATAATTATGAACAGATATAATCTATACTTGTAGTTTATAACATATTTTCACATATGGATGCCGTATTGACTCAAACACACTGGAGTCATCCGCAATGTAGTATCATCATAAAAATAAGGACGCATCATTAAGAAAGTCTGAACAAATAATAGACTTGGTAGAAATATTTAGCTTACAAAATAAAATGTGCCTGGGGCTACCTTTGTCTCTCCCTCTCATTCTAACCTCTGAGCAGCCAGCAATTCCTTTCCATTCGCATTTTCAGCATCTCCTCTATCAAACATTCAAGAACATTTTGTTATAAGTCTGAATGCTCCAGACAAACAGAGCCACTGGGTTACATATTTTCCTATTTATACCCGCATTAATCTATATTTTTATATCCTTCAAGAGATTTATTTTAAGAAATTATGTTATGCAATTGTGGGCAGGTTTAAAATTTAAAGAGTGGGCTAGCAAGCTAAAACCCCAGGCAGAATTTCTATGCTACGATTTTGAGGCACAATTTCTTCTTCTCCATTAAACTTAGATTTTGTTCTTAAGGCCTTTCATTGATTGGAAGAGGCCCCAAATCAAGTCCTTTAAAAAGCAACCTGGTTATAGTGCTACAAAACACGTTCACAAGAACACCTGGATTAGACTTTGACTACTGATAGCCTATCTATTGACACGTCCAACTAACCAGCCATCACATCTGTACATCAACTTATATTCTCCCTATGGTTCCAAAATTAGCCTAATCTTTACATCATAGTACTCAGGGCCTTTTTGATCAGATTACATATCTTTTTTCTTGTTTTGCTTTCTTTTTTTTTCTCACTTTTTTTAAAAATTAAGAACATACTTTGTATGGATACATCATGTGTTGGTACCATCTTTTCTCTCCTCCCTACCCCCATTCCACAGGGGCCCCTCTTCAGTGGAGTTGCTGGCCTTCCCCATGGGGTTGTAGGTTATGCATTGTGGGAGCAGCAGTAAGTTATTAGGGTGAGGCAATGCCTCTGGGAGTAATATCCCAACCTATGGCTCTTAGAGTCTTTCTGTGCACTGCTCCACAAAATTCCCTGAGCTGTGGTGTGTGCGTTTTAAGTCTACTTCAGTGATGAGCTCTTAGGAATTATGGATTTCTGCTTTGGTAAGTGTTGACTATCCTCAGCGTCTGTCTCCTTTAGCCTGGCACTGAGTGTCAGGCTCGCCATGGAAGCAGCACTCTTGCTCCTTTCCCCACTTCCTCTGTGGTTTTTCCTGGGCATTGACTGAGATGTGAGGGTGGTTTATCTTCTCTGGTCTCATTAACTTCTGAAAAATAAAAACAGATTCTCCAACAGAGAATGGAGTCAACATAGGTTAAATTGGATAAGTGTTATTAATTTAGGGAAATTTTGATAGACGTAGCTACTCTTTTAGCCAAAGTGGGAAGAGCTTAACGTTGAAGAGCATTGTGTTTGTCTCCATAGGATTCACACCTGGTTTCCTCTTCCAGATATGGGTTCCTTTTCACTGAGCGGATCTCTTAGCCAATCAGAAGGCTATTTGTTACCCACCAAGGCTGTGTGCCACCATTGCACTGGTGTGTGCATCTTGCCAAGCTGGTTGCTTCTGAGTAGCTTAGACCCCTGCTTGCTCACACCATTGTTGACCACTTTCCCCCAGCAGCTCACGTAGTGCTTTGTAGTACTAGATGGGTGAACTGTCTGGACACTGGCTCTCTTCCAGATTCCAGCCGGGACTGTCCATGTTGTGTGTCAGCAGCATATGGTGTCTTCAGCAATAGGCTTTTATCTTTTACCTCAGGCAGGTAATCAAGGGCTTTGACAGAAGCCTGTCCTGTTTGGGGGACTTTGAAGGTCTCTCTGATCAACAGCTCAGTGTGGGTAGCACCAGCTTCTGGTACTGAGTTATAGGTCAATGCCAAATTTTTTTTAAGGGTAGGTTTCCTCCATCTTCTCCAGGGCCCTTCTATTCGGCACTCATCCCCTTCCACTCCCCCAAACCTTTCCATCGCCATTGTCTGGTCCGCAAGTTGCCTATCAGGTATGCCAGCAACTCACGCTGATCCAGGTTAGGAGCCACAGGTGAGTGAGAACATGTGGCATTTGTCTTTCTGTGATTGTGTGTGTTTGCTGAGAATGCCCTGTTCTAAGTCCATCCATTTTCCTACAAATTTCATTGTATTGTTTTTTCTTACTGCTGAGCAGAATTCCATTGTGTGCATGTACCACGACGTCATTATCCATTAGTTCAATGATGGGCACCTGGGTTGATTCCAGTTCTTAGCTGTTATTAATTGAGCAAATATAGACATGGCTGAACAAATATCTTTGTAGCAAAGTGTGGAGCACTTAGGGAAAATACCCAGAAAGGGAATAACGGGGTCTGTTGGTAGTTCTATATTCATCATTTTCAGGAATCTCCATATGAATTTCCATAGTGGTTGTACAAGTTTACACTCCCACCAACAGTGGATGAAGGTACCACCTTCCCAATATTTTAACCAACATTTGTTGTCATTTGATTTTTTAATGTTTGCCATCCTTACTGGAGTAAGGTAGAATCTCATAGATGTTTTACATTTCCTTGATCAGTAGGGATGTTGAACATTTTCTTTTTGTTTTTCGGTTGTTTTCTTTTTTAAATACATTTTATTTATCTATGAGAAGGAGAGAGATTTGGAAAGAGAGGGAGGAAGAGAATGGACATGCCAGGGCCTCCAGCTATTGCAAAAGTACTCCAGATGCATGCGCCCCCTTGTGCATCTGGCTTACATGGGTCCTTTAGAGTCAAATCGGGATCCTTTGGCTTTGCAGGCAAATGCCTTCACCACTAAGCCATCTCTTCAGCCTCTGAACATTTTCTTAAGTGTGTGTTAGCCATGCGTATTTCTTCTTCCAGGAACTCCCTACTCAGTTTTTGAGTATGTTATTTGATTTTTTATTCTTTAGTTTTTTTAGTTCCTTGTAGATTCTAGATATTAGCCTTTGTCAGTGGTAGAGCTGGCAAAACTTTTCTCCCATTTTGTGGGTAATCTATTGGCTCTGATTATGGTATGTTTGTCTGTGCAAAACATTTTTTTTTTTTTGAGGCAGTGCCTCACTTTGTAGCTTTAGGCTGGCCTTGAACTCAAGGCAGTCCTCTGACCTCTGCCTCCCAAGTGCTAGGATTAAAGGCATGCACCACTACACTGGGCACGTGTGTGTGTGTGTGTGTGTGTGTGTGTGTGTGTGTGTGTGTGTGTGCAAAAGCTTTTTAGCTTCATGAGATCCCTTCAGTTGAGTTATTGTTTAATTTCCTGGGCTACCGAGGTTTTGTTCAGGAAGTCCTTCCCCACTCCTATATCATGGAGAGTTCCTTCTACTTTTTTCTTCCAGCACCTAAAGAGTTTCAGGTCTTATATTGAGGTCTTTAATCCATTTGGAGTTGATTTTTCTGTTTGGTGAGATGAGTGGGTCTAGTTCCGTTTTTCTACATGTGGTTATCCAATTTGCCTCGCACCATTTGTTGAAGATGCTGTCTATTCTCCCATCTAATTACTGGCACCTTTGCCAAAGATCAAGCAGATACTTGACCTAAGGTCCAGGTCCTTAATTCTGTCCACTGGTCTATTTTTATGCACTACCATGCTCTTTTGTTACTATGCCTTTTTAATGTAACTTTAGAGCAGGTATGGTGATATCTCCAGAGGTGTTTATTAGGCTGAAGATATGTTGAGATGTCTGAGGCCTGCTGGCATTCCATATGAATTTTGTCTTCCTTGACATTCATGTTACCAGAATCCTGACCGTTTAGTACTTCTCCAGCTCACGCTGATGTATACAACGCTGAAAGTAGAAATTTTGTCTCAAGTTCACTATTTAAAATATGGGCCTGGGATAGTTTCTATTATGTGCTCCTAATTTCAGTTACCATTTCTCCCAAGTTCATCTCTGGATGTCTTCTTTGAACCTACAACTTTCTCTGGCCAAATGGATGTGAGGGAAAATGATTCAGGAGCAACACTACACTTTGACCTGTGTAGCTCCTCGTGCTACCATTGCCATGCCCTGCTTCCAGGAAACCAAGAAATCCCAGGCAGAGGCTGGCCCATAAAGAAGAGTCTTAGGAAAACAAAACAAACAACAGCAGCAGCAAAACACACACACACACAAAAAAAAAAACAGGCCGAGAACACAGGCAAAGTAGAAAGGAAAGAAAGGGGCAAAAGAAAGAAAGAAAGGAGGAAGGAAGGAAGGAAGGAAGGAAGGAAGGAAGGAAGGAAAGAAAGAAGGAAGGAAAAGGGGAGATAGAAATAGAGAAATACTGGGCTGGAGAGATGGCTTAGTGGTTAAGGTGTTTGCCTGCAAAGCCGAAGGATCCTGGTTCTATTCCCCAGGACCCATGTAAGCCAGCTGCACAAGGGGGTGCATGCGTCCAGAGTTTGTTTTAAGTGGCTGGAGGCCCTGGTCCCATTTTCTCTCTTTCTGTCTCTCTCTCAAATAAATAAATAAATAAATAAATAAGAAATACTAAAAACCAAAAAAAAAAAAAAAAAAAAAAATGGAGACATTGTATGAGTATGACAAGTAAGAAACCATTCTCTTGGAGCATAAGCTAGATAGTGAAGCACCTCCATGTATGGTGACTGCAAACAAATGAATGGATGAAGTTGAAGTTCATGTCTGCTGAGATGCACCCTGTTTTAGCTTTTTTTTTTTTTGCCTATTGAAATTCCTTCAGCCTTTAAGGTCTAGTTCAATATCCAATTCATTATTTTCAGATACAATTGATGTTTAGCTATGTCTCTGTCCAAAATCTTTTCTACACTTAAGTTATTTCCTTCCAATTGGTATTCAGTGGGGAAATAGAGCTTCTAGATATATGTCCAGTTTCTCTTTGTTTTCCAGTGAGTTGCGGGCTCCTCTACGTTGTATTTCCCGCAGACAGTCATGGGCATTCAGTACACACACTGTGCGTGAAGCCAGAACATTCTCAGGGATTCTGACCTTATGCAGACGGTGATATTTCATTGTCCTTTCGTGAATAGAGCAATAGGCTTGGGTTAAATGCAAAGGAAACATAATGCAAACAAACTAATCTGGTATAATGATGTTGTAGTCGAATTTAGAAAAAAAATTAAAAATCCAGAGCTGCAAAAGCTGAGTCAAAACATCCAAATGTAGGATGTGTTTCCCTTGATGAGAAGGTTTAGGTATCATGAGAAAAGTTTATATTGTCATTAACACAATTTCAAACCATCTACTAGTCATATTTTTATATATTAGGAATATATATATAATCCTTATACAGGTTGAATTATTTTTCCTTATGTATTCTTCTACCAAGTTGTAGCACTAGCAATTAAGCCCAGTATGCCTCAATCCACAGCTCAAGCTATTTTCTTAGAGATATGTTGGAGCCAAGAATGTTGACAACATATCTGGAATTCCCACATTTGAAGAGCTGAAACAGGAAGATTATGAGTTTTAATCCATATTGGGCCACATAGTGAAACTCTATCCATAGCAAAACAAAAATAAATAAATAACATTAAAATAGAGTCACTTAGATGTTTTTCATTGAGAGCTTGAATGTGACAGTACTAATTTGATTGTGCTCCTGTCCCTTTATCCTGTTTTCATCCCCTCTTCCCCACCCCACATTCTCTGAGGATGCTCTTCTTTCAAGGTCATCCTTCTCTTCTGTTGTTTTCTTCCTTTTGTCCCCTTCTGCCTAAAATTCCAAACTGTTAATGGCCTCGGAACCGCGATGATCTTGGGGTGGGGTGTATCAGTTCCCACTGTGGAGTCATGCATGTGCCAGTCCATTCATGTCTGGGAGACAGTGCCCCAAAGTACACCTACAGACCCTATGGCTCTTGCGTTCTTCCTGCCCCCTCCCACAATGTTCCCTGGGCCTTGGAGGACATGGTCAAAACCTCCTTTAAGGTTGAGCTCCCGAGAGCATCCTATTTTCTATCTTGATGAGTTTTGAGTTTCCTCACCCTCTACCACCATGTCTTTAGAGATGGTTCACTGGCTAGCAGTGATGGAAAGATCATACTGAATGCTAATCTTTCCACACAGTGGTCCCTAAGTATTCAGAAAGGCCCCAGAAGCATTATCCTTGCTCTGCTCATTTTACATGAGAGCAAGGGAAGTGAGGTCCATCGTAGAACAGCCGGAAAACATGACTCTGTTAGGCACTAAGAAAACTGTGATTGTTTGAGTCTTGGGGTGGGAATGGGAAATATCTATAAAGATGAAAGTGAGGGAACTTTAGGGGACAATGAAAGTCTGAAGAATGAGGTTAGAGTGATGGTATAGAACTTTGAACTTTTCTTTTAAAAATCACGTAATTGTACACTTAGAATGTTAAATTCTGTATGTAAGTTATATCATGATAGCTGGTAGGAAAAGTAGACTAACAGTAGCATGTGAATATATACATATATATATGTGTGTGTGTGTATATATATATATATATATATATGTATGTATGTATGATTAAAGAATACAGTTTTTTCTAATACCATCTGAGAAGTTTCCCTATTTTTAATGAAAATATAATCATCATGAAGTCTATATTCAGTTTAAGTTACACAACCAAGCATGTCTCTTTTCCTACTATGTGGCTAATAAAGCTGAATTTTTCCAAATGTTTTTCTTCAAATATTTTGCCAGATCAAAATGAGATTTTCTAATGAAATAAGGAATTTTATGTTTATGATTATGAAATATAGATGCTACTTCAATGATCTGTACTGCTGGCAGCTGAACGCGAAAACCTTCTTACTCCCATGCCTAATTTCCAGCTCCCATTCGAGACCACATTCCACCCCATGAAAAATGGTTCCTATGGGGAATCCATTCTACTTTCCCATGTACTCGACTGTCTTCGGTTTAAATCTCTTGGCTAGAAAATCCTTTGAGCTTCCCTGGTTGACATTTCAAATATACTTTCTTTAATGTTTTGCATAGTAGTAGATAAACAAATAGACATACACACCTCTCTAGCCAGGACCAGTAGGAGCCATTTGAGGGTCATAAGACAGCAATTAACTTAGTAATTTTTAAGTGGTTTGGTAATATTTTTATTGGAATACGAAGAATTAGGTTTCAATATAACTTTTTTTTCAAGCAGATTTCCCTTCTCTTTCCATCCTCTTCCCTTCCTCCAATTTAGTGTTCCTTAAGTGATACGCTTCAAATATTTGTCCACTGGTTATTTTAAAAAAATGTAAAGATCTCTGTTAAGATAAAATAAAGAACTCACCATTGCTTTTTTGGATCTCAGGTCCGACTTACAAACTTCTCATAAAAAAAAAAAAAATGTGTTTAGAAAGGTCCCTTGAGGAATGAGGCCAGAGGAGAGGGGACAAAAGAGTATAATCTGATGAGAATATGACAAAATTGTAACATGCTGATATATTAAAGTTTTCAATATTATATATATGATGTGTATGAGTGTGTGTGTGTGTGTGTGTGTGTGTGTGTGTGTGTATAATTTTAGGGTTTGAGAATGGATTTAACCAAATCTTTGTTTCTTTAAATACAGTTAAATAAACTAAACTACCAGCACAGAGCCAACCAGAGGGGAAGTCATGTTCATGGCTTATAATATATCCCCTCCAGCCGCTTGCCCTTGGAAGATTTCACCTATATAAAATCCCTGTCCAATTAGAATTGTAAGTACAGTGTCCCATGTAGAAGTAACTTCCCTGTCACCTGTCAAATTGGTCTGCACTTTGTCCCAGCTCCATTCCTATATTAGAAGTGAGTTTCCATGCAAACAAAATTCTATGTAAACCAAGTCTGAAGAGCAAAGAAAAGTGAGGGGAAACTGAATAACCCATCGCCAAATTCCAATACGTTTGCCTTGATTTTTGTCTTTCTTTGACTGTGGAGTAATGTAATTACCGAAAGGCTGTGAAACAGGAGAGAGAGAAATGGAAAAGCTCTGGAATCAAAGTCCTCCTGTCCTGATTAAATTGTCTTTTGGCAACAAGGCCCTGTTTCCTGGCTGCCCCTACTTTGCAGTCACGCAGCTATTGAATCTGCATTCTTTGCACCAGGAGGCAGCCCAAGCACAGGCCCGTCTTCATGCTGAAAGGGGTCC
Organism: Orientallactaga sibirica; assembly: GCA_036365145.1. NCBI lineage: Eukaryota > Metazoa > Chordata > Mammalia > Rodentia > Dipodidae > Orientallactaga > Orientallactaga sibirica. Next base: position 1,159,528 of record JAEOAD010000284.1, read on the forward strand.
ACATATCTGACGATTATGACTCAAAATGGCCATTGAAGAAAACTCCACTTAAGCTGTTATTTAGAGTATCACATTCTGATATCTTTATTTTCTTCATACACAAATGTGACATCAGCTGGTTGATATTATGCATCTGTGACAAAACCCAAGAGATTTGCATTTTGTGCCTTATATTATTTCAAATGCCATGTGGGGTTTCCTGTTTAATAATATGGTATAACAGATGTCATAGTGATCCAGAACTGAAATGATACTCGCTTCCAAATCCTCTTGTCTGCTTCTTGTCGTTCCACGTTGACCTAAACGAACAGATTCGGCAGATCAACTTGACTGCCTGTGAGCCTCTGAAAAGATGACCCACTTATTTCTGTAAAAGGGGACATTTAAAACCTGACAACATGTGCTCCTCTGCCGAGTGAAATTAGAAAGAATAATGGATGCATTTGCAGAGAAGTGGATGCATTTGAGGGCTTTCCACTGCTTTGACATTTCAGCTTGTAACTGAATTTTCTGCATTTCTATTGAACCAGTATCTACCAGCTGTCTATCTACCCTTTAGCTAGGTGGAAAAGCTTATAGAATATACAGTCTACATTGCTTAACCTATTTTACCCAACTCCCTTTTGTATTTTAGAGTAGAATGTGAGACCCTAAAACATTCTGGAAATAATAAATTTATAAATATGGTTTTGGAGTAGCATGTCAATTTACTTATAAACTGCCATTTCATTCCTTTGCATGGTATTTCTGGCTCTCTTTAGCCATGAAAGACTACAAAGGGTGAGTTGCCTTGCAAAACCAAATCTCTGTGTCAATCAAAGCTTTAACAAAAATTGCCATTACCATCAATATAAATAACAAATGTCACTTAAAAAAAAAAGACAGTACGCTTTTGAAAACCTAGTAAGCCGCCTATTCAGAAATAAATAATTAATTATTGTCTGAAGGAGGAATCTCCATGCTAAAGCTATCACCTTCCAGCAAACACGTCTGTTCACAGATGACTCAACTTTTAAAAGTCTGAACTTTTAAAGCAGTATGATGGGAGGGAAGTGGGACGTACACATGAGGATTCCCAGGTCTTTTAAACATGCGATTGGAGGCATTTCTCTGTAACAATCATTTTCTTTAATTGCCTGCTGAGTGAGCTGGGATAAGCCTCCCTTTGCTTAGATACTGTGTTTATGTCTTTAGATAACAAAGATCTCTTTTCTCAGCATATTTTAGAATGCCCCAAATAGAACTGCATAATTCCAAGTGCTTTTTATGTATCAGACTAAAAGATAGTGACTGAATGCTGATAGGTTGGAAAAATATGAAGCATTCAAGGCACTGACAAAAAATGTCGTGAGGTAGAGAATTCAGGTGAGTCACACCTTTTCAATTACTTGGAACTCACAAAAACTTAAGGGCAGATTAGCTTTTAAACACAGAACATTTATTCCCATATTCCAAGGCTAACAGGACATCACCAATCCCAAAAATAATGTAAGGAAAATAACATTTTCCCAAAATAAAATGAACTCTCATCGCACGCACAAATTAAATAAATTTGACTCAAAAAAAAAAAAAAATCCCTTAAGTACACAAACATGAAATGGGAAGAAAATGTTTGAAAAATGTATCATTTTTACCACTGACTATTTCTCATACTTTTGTATTTTGTGTTTGGAAATTTCTATCACGAAGTAAATTTAAAAATGAAAAGGAAGGAAATAGTTTACAGAAGTTTTACACAAATCAACAAAAAACAACTACTATGATAAAAATAGCAGTAAAATGAATAAAAAGGTATTCCAGAAAAGAAAAAATACAAATTGTCCAATAGCATTTGAAATTATTAAGCCTCACTTGTGATCAAAATCATATAAAGTAAATAATTTTTTCTCTTGACTGACAAAAAATAAACTACACATATTAATGTTTTATGCATATGCAAAAGTACAAATTTGAATTTTAAAAGAGAAATTTAAACCTTAAGCGTTTTTTTCAGGGGGGATTTTATATTTATTTAACACATTTGTATTTACTTATTTCTAGCCCTGCAAGTTGACTTCTAAGTATTTATTCTAAGGATATGATAGCTCAAGTATGCAAATATACATGCATTCTGTTCATTACACAATTTGTTTAATAAAAGATAAGCTTCAAAGTAATCTAAATGTCCTATAATAGGTTCTACAAATGCTTATTTCTTAATTTATATAACTATTTATCTTACATGAATGAGCAAGAACAAGTCATAATGTTCTACAAAGAGTATTATACTTCTCTTAAATACCTATGCCAGAAGTAATATTCATATATATGTATTTGTGTACATGTACAAGGAGGGGAAGAGAGAGAAGGAGAGAATATGTCACATGTTAATGTAGTAATAATAGTGAGTGGTCATCTTTGGCCAGTTGGCTTGTGTTCTAATATATTTCACAGGTTCCCATGTCATATAAATTACCTGTATAACAAATTGGGATAATCATAGAAATTTTAATAATCTATTCTAGGAATAATGATCTTCCACTGTGACATACTTGTCATATACTGAAGTATCTTACAATACAGTAGACATAAAAATGCCTGGACCAACACTGGTAGCTGCTTCACAGAAGAGCTGATAGATACATGATATGACTTAGTCTCTGATTTGGGGGCATATATGTTTCTACTCCTGTGAGTTGTGATAGCTGTATGTACTGTATATCATCAGCAGCACATTAGCTCCAATCCACTTTTTTTTTTTTCTGTTTTTTCTTGGTAGGGTCTTTCTCTAGCTCAGGCTGACCTGGAATTCACTATGTAGTCTCAGGGTGGCCTCAAACTCATGGCGATTCTCCTACCTCTGCCTCCCGAGTGCTGGGATTAAAGGCGTGTGCCACCATGCCCAGCTCCAATCCACTTTTGATAGACTATTAGGTCAGGATAGATTAAGAAAATATACTTTAGGTTGGAGAGATGCCTTAGCGGTTAAGGCACCTGCCTGCAAAGCCTAAGAACACTTGCTCGATTCTCCAGGTCCCTCAGCGCTTAACCAGATGCAAAAAGTGGCTGAAGGCGCAATGTCACACTTGCCCACAAGGGGGTGCATGCTTGTGGCATTCGTTCACAGTGGCTGAGAGGCCACTGGCGTGCCCATTCTCTGTCTCTCTCTGCCTCTCTCTCAAAAAACAACAACAACAGCAACAACAAAAGAAGATATACTTCATTATCCATTTAATTTAGGTTTCTAGGAAGACACAAAGAACATTGGGCCAGTCATTTGCATGTACTTCAATAAATGGCACAAACTCATAGATAATAATGACCGTGGGTCATTGAGAGAAAGCTATTCACTGTTCTACTACTAAGAGGCTGTGCCATCTGAATTCTGGTGCACGCCCCCCCCAACATATGTTGAAAGCCTGAATCCCAATGTGATGGTACTTTGAAAGGCACATCTGGGCAGGTGTTTATAATTATAATGAGGTCACTAGACTGATGGGTTTAGTGTCCTTATATAATAGAGGCATCAGAGAGCACAAAGAGATCATGTGAGCACCCAGTAAGATGGCAGCCACTTGCAAGTTGTGGTGGTTTGAGTCAGGTGTCCCCCATAAACTTAAGTGTTCTGAATGCTAGTCTCCCCAGCTGATGGCAACTGGAAATTAAAGCCTCCTGGAGGCGGTATATTGTTGGGGTGGGCTTTACCTTACCCGCTTTACCTTGCCAGTGTTTGGCACACTGTCCTGTTGCTGTTGTCCACCTTATATTGGCCAGGGGGTGATGTGCACCCACTGCTTATGCCATCGTTTTCCCTGCCCTCATGGAGCTTCCCCCTCGAGCCTGTAAGCCAAAATAAACTCCTTTTTCCCCATAAGCTGCTCTTGGTCATGTGATTTCTACCAGCAATGCAAACCTGACTGGAACACAAGCCAAGAAAGAAAGTCTATTATGCTAGTGTCTTAATGTGGACTTCCAGGCCCCAGAACTGTGGGAAAATAAGCTGCTTTCATTTATGAGACCTTGCTTATGGTATTTTGTTACAGCAGAGCCACTCACCTTTCGAAGGCAGCTGAGGTGTGTAGATACCATGAGAGCTATAGCAGGAAGGGAGGGAGGAGTGAACAGAGAGAAAGGGCTCAACCTTGACCACTTTCCCCTCCCCAGGAGAAAACTGTGTGTGTTGCAACTTGCTCTCCTCTCTGCGGTATCACCAGAGCAGAGAGTCTGGTTATCATTTTGTTTTGTTTTGAGTCCTGACCCATGTTTGACTTCTTCCGAAGTTCTACAGGAATTGTGACTAGATGATAAAAACCACTCATGCAAGCAAGAAATGCGGCCAATACATTTTTTTTTTTTAACAGTAGCGCAGACTTGACCTAGGCTTCTGGTAGAAAGAAGGCGGTATGTTAACAGACACCAAACCAGTTATATTTGACTTATATACCCAATAGCAGCGCGTTGTGTTTTGGAGAGCAAGGACTATAAATACCGTAGATGTTCATTCACAAAATTTCCTCAGCATGTCCTGTGAAACAATGAACTACTTTGGGCATGATTTGAAAAGAAATAGTACCCTCCAAAATGCAAGTGCAAAGCTGATGTGAGTACTATTAGAGTCAGAAGATGGTAGCAAAGAGATGTGAGAACCAATGACAGCCCACACTGGTACTTAACAGGAAAACTTATGACCCACAGTCAAGCACCAGTGCTATCTGTGCAGTTCTATGTGTTACTTCCCGGGAAGTCTCTGCCTTGGGGAGTGTCTTAGGAACATGCTTTTGCATTTCTGAGCCTTGCTTAACTTTGTTTCACTCATTTCTCCAGCATCTTCTACCCCAGTTGGCTATTAGAAAATCTGGTGATTTTTTTTTTTTTTTTTTTGAGGCAAGCCCAATAGAGTGGCCCTTTCTATAAAAAGCATACACAAGAGGGAGAGAGGGAAAGAGAGAAATAAATAGAGAAAAAGAGAGAGGGAGAGAATATGCATGCTAGGACCTCCAGTCATTGCAATCAAATTCCAGACATGTGGGCTGGAGAGATGGCTTAGCAGTTAAGGCGCCTGCCTCCTAAGCCTAAGAACACCGGTTCCAATCTCCAGCGGTTCCAATCTCCAGGTCCCACGTTTAGCCAGATGCAAAAAAGTGACACAAGGGCACAATGCCACACTTGACCACAAGGCGGCTCACACATCTGGATTTCGTTCACAGCAGCTGAGAGGCTGCTGGCGTGCCCATCTCTATCTGTCTTCCTCTCCCCCTCTCTCTGTCTCTCTCTGTGTCTCTCTCAAAAAAAAAAAAATCCAGACATGTGAACCACCTTGTGTCTTTGCATCACTGTGTGTCTGGCTTATGTGGGACCTGGAAAGTTGAACATGAGTCCTTAGGCTTTGCAGGCAAGTGCCTTAACTGCTAAGCCATCTCTTTAGACTGAATTGATTGGATGATATAAACTCTGACTTACTTCATGGATTAATCCACAGATGGCTTCATAATTTGATGACATCTTTGGAAGATGTTAGGAACTAAGAAACGGAATCCAGTTGGAGATAGTGGGTTAGTACTGGCATGCCTTTAAAGGATTTATGTGGTCTCCATACCCTCCCTCTTCATCTCTCTCAGTTTTATTGCTGTCATGAGGTAAGTAGCCACTGCTGCATGCATCTGCCTCCATGACGTTCTGAGTTCAAGGCCACCATGAGTCTACATAGAGGATTCCAGGTCAGCCTAAGCTAGAGTGAGACCATACTTCAAAAAGAAAATGAAGAAGAAACAGAAATAGAATTTGAAGTTAATGTGGAATTAAATGGTTTGTAAGCTTTCCTGAATGACCAAGATAATACTTATATCCATTTTAAATGAAGCTTCAAATACCAAATTTCTCCAATGGCTTTTAGTTTGTAGTCTAGTGAAGAGTTTGTTTAATTCTTGCATATTTTTCTACTTAATGCATATCTGTTCTATGTTTTCACCTTTTTGGGGAACAGAAATCAGGTGCCACAATGCTATATATCACCCTCCTGCAATGGCCACCTCAGTGTTACATGCAGAGGAGAGTCAAATGCATACTCATTTCTAACAGTCACCATGGCATCAGCTACCTGTTTCTTCTTTTTAAAAATCTTGTCTAAAATCAGTATCACAAAATACAAAACATTAAAAAAAAATAAAAAGCTTTTTAGCCAATTTTCTGTACTAGCTTACAAAAGGACGATGAAAAAAAAATATTTGTAATAATGATGAAAGGCTTAGGAAGTAGATTTCTACTTTCTTCTCTGTAATGATAAGGTTGGCTCTTTTAGAGTTCCAATTTAAATTCCTCCTGAAGTATTCTAACTCAATTCCTTTGTTCTTGATCTCTTCTATGATTGGCCATGAGTTTCGTCTTCCAGAGCTCTGCTTGGAGCTCCCCTACAAGCCTCCCATGCAAGGAGGCTCACAGGCCCACCTGGGAGGAAGAAAGAATGTGAGCCATGTTGGGTGGGCTCAGCCCACCCTTCAGTGGAATTACCCACTACAGAAAAATGTGCAAACTCCTCCAACGTGGAGATGCCTCAAATGACCCATGGCGAGTTAGGTGGGGATGAGGGAAGTCTTTTCAGAAGGAATTAGGGCATAAACAATGGAATGATAATGATGACTTTCCTTGCTTTTTTGCACAAATTACCCTAAAGGGAGAAATGCAGAAGTGGATGCAAAGGCGTATGGTTTTAAAGTCGAATGTCCGCTGTCCACATCAGAGTTGAATCCTAACTGTTTGTTCTGTTCTTTTTTCCCAGTGTAACTAGGTTAATTTCAAAGCTTACAATCCTTAATAATTAAATCACCCATGCATGTAAAAGGTCTAAAACAGTTACGAATATTAATGGGTATCTTCCTTTAGAAACATTTTTTTTTTTTTTTGCTTAAGAAAAATGAGGAGGAAGAAAATAATATACAGAATTGTAAAAAAAAAAAAAAAAATGACTCCAAAGCAGGGACTAGAAATGTTAATTTCTACCTGAGTTATAATGCTGCTTTCAGCCCAGCCCCTAGACTCCCCGCTTCAGTTCCATCATTAAAAACATGGGGATAATGATCTCTTCCAAAGGCTGATAGATGATCCATCCAGTCTCAACTAATATTAGTCAAGCACTTGATGGCACAAGGAGTCATTATTATTTAACGGTAAAGTAAGTTTGGAATTGCTTGAATCCATTGAAATACACTGCTAGAATCTACAGGCATTTAACAGAGTATTATTTAATGTCTCCAGAGCAGACACGATTTGTAGCACCTAATCCCCATCAGAAATGACAAAAACAAATTGCTGCCTTAAGATCGATGAAAATCTGATGTGTTAGGTCGGACAGGCCCCCAAGATGGAGTCAAGGACAGCAGGATGGTGACAGAGACATAAGGAAGTGGATTATCCACATTCCTCAAGAAACCACACAGCCATTATCCCCTCCTTGCCTAACCATGCCCCCAGGTCATGGTTTCCTGCCCCTTCTCTCGTAAATTGTCTGGTCAGTGTTCTGGAGTTCTTGTCCCTTCCTCACCTCCCCCAAGTGAAGAAGCTTATAAACCCCACTATCTGGAAATTCAGGTTGGCTGTGCTCCTCTCTTGTGTGCCAGGCCTGGAAGCTCATGCTTTACCTAAATAAAAGCTTTCATCTTTGCCTCAGAGTGGTCAAGTGGTCGTGGTCATCCCAGAACCTTGTATCTGGTGCCCTGAATCAGATAGGAGGTGTCTGGTTGCCCTCTTGGGCAGCCAGACCTCCTTTAACCGAACCAGACCACTGAGCTGCCATTTACTCTCTGAAGGCTTCTGACCATCTCTGCCTGGTACTGGCTTTTCACACCTGCCACAATTCAGCATTGCCCTTCTCCCCTTCGTCTCCTCCCTCCTTCTCGGTAATGTCCCTCTCATGTTGACCTACTCTCGGGGTTCATCCCTCCCATGGAAGCCATGCCAGCACACCAGGCTACACCCCTTGCTTGCTGCTGGACCCCAAGCCCAGGTTTTGAGAAAGACATGCTCTGGACACCTCAAGTCTCTTGCTCTCTGGTCCTCCATACCCTAAGGGGCACCTTTTGGCTCAGTTGCACCATCTTGGGACACTCTCCCCTTTTCTCCCCTCCCTCCTGTGGTCTCATCTTTCACTGCCAGCAGTTTTCGCTATTGGGAGCACAGGTGCCCGCCTTGCCCAATAACAGGCTAAAAAGCCAACAGTTGCAACCTGCATGGCCTCTGACCATGTGTGAAGTGCAGGCCATATTCGCCCTAACGGGCCAGGGGTTCACATTGGTGTTCTGTGTAAACCCAGCTTAAGCCCTGGTTCCTTTCTCTCACCCTTGTTTTTCTCTTTCCCTGTCTCCTTAAGAACTTAAAGCCTATAAAATTCTTGGATGACATCTGACTTCGTTGTCTGATCTTTCTCTGCACTCTGCCTGGCCACAATATAAGCTGGACGATGGTTCCTAATCCCACATCACACTTTTGATTTCCAAACCCTCACTGATTTAGGAAACTTTTTTTTGTTGTTTGTTTGTTTGTTTGTTTGTTTGTTTGTTTGTTTGCTTTTTCGAGGTAGGGTCTCACTCTAGCTCAGGCTGACCTGGAATTCACTATGCAGTCTCCCGGTGGCCTTGAACTCATGGCGATCCTCCTACCTCTGCCTCCCAAGTGCTGGGATTAAAGGCGCAGGCCACCACACCCGGCTGATTTAGAAAACTTCTGCCAACGTACAGGCAAATGGTCCAAAAGTTTTCCCTCTGTGTGCATAGTCTCTCCGCTCTATCGTGCTCCCACTAACAAGGTTTGCTTTTTGTCTCCAGAATTGTAAATAGAATAGAAATTTAAAATGAAAACGCATAGCTTCTGAATGAATGAATGAATGAATGAATGAATGAATGAATGAGGGGGAAAATGGTTGTCTGGAATCTATATGAAAACTGGATTGACATGAATGTATGTGTGTGAATATATATGGCTCATATATATGTGGCTGTAGAATGATTTCTGTTCTGAACAGTGCTATTTCATTGTGGGGGATGTTCTCCACCAACCCACTGTACTAGCTGGCATGGCCAACTTTTACTCTTGAGTGCCCCCCAGAAGAAACACTGAAAGTAATTGGGGAGTTATGCTTTCCCACTGTATTCCCCAGGACAAAAAAGTAGACAAGAAATAATTTAAGTTCTGGGTCAGTCCAGGCAGATTTCCTGTAATGTGTTAGTGCTTTCCCCTGAAGGGCTTGATCTGTAGATGGCCAGGTGGCCCAGAGAGTGAGAGGGAAGCGTAACACACAGATCTCATTGTTGGACAGAGACAAGACACAGATCTCTCTGGTGTTTATGCTGCTCCAGGAAAATCCCTAATGGCTCTTTCTTAGCTTCCCTGCCTTGCAGAGCCAGGGGCCGTGGGCACAGGGAAACTCAGGATCCTGGCCCCAGCATAATGTGTGAATGCCGTGTTGCTAGGAACAGATGGGGACTTCTTATAAGAATTTGTAACTGTTTTAAGTTTACTTATCTCTCTCTGCTTCTGTGGGATGACTTACAGAAAATCAGTCTCAAGATTTATGTTTAAATTTAGCCATGGCCGATACTGAATTTGTAAGAAAATTTCTAATAATGTTCGAAACTGCTTTCATATTTAAAAAAATGTGTTTCAGGAAAGTTGTAAGAAACATAGTTCCAAAGTCAATGAATGATAAAATCTATATGTTTATTCTAGATAAGTAGTATAAGTCAAGTCTGGTCTATGCTTTTATAAAAAAGTTATTTCCAAAGGCCTTCTATTAAAAGTCTTCTGGTAAGGACAATGAAAGTTTTTGTTGGTAGTTACAAGATGAACTGACTAAGAAGATAAACTGCAGAGAAAACTTTAATGTTGAATGTTAAATGTTTGATGAAAAAGATTGTTACAGAGTGGTGACATAGATTGTAAAGTAAAAGTATGCAGATGAAGGTATGAGTAAGCTTAAACAGAAGGTTAAAGACAAAGAACTTAATCAGATTACAGATTTCGTGAGATATAAAATGACTATTAGCCTAGGGCTTACATCAGACTAACAGACTATGAACCTGGCTGGTAGCAGTTTGCTATGGTATTCAGCTTGTAAACTTAACTTTAACTCATTGATGCTAATCTGGTCGTAATGGTCATGAAAGGCTGAATTTAGAGTATCCAACCAAATTAGCTAGGTTCCTCTATTTGTCAACATTTTAACTAAATCTTAAGGTTAAAATTGACTCATTAATTCTTAATTCTCTCCTAAGGTTATTATATCTAAAACCCTGTCTCAGAAATAATCTCAGAGAAATTATCTACTACTTTTTTCTGTTTTATAAGGTAAATAGACTACATTTGGAGACACTGAACAGTATTTATCTGTCATACACTTGGAAAGTATTTACTTCATGGTGAGCAGTAAAAAAAATCTAAACAAAGTTATATTGTGATTTAAGATGTAATTCCACAATTCCTCTAAAAATCAGTCTTAATATTTTAGATTTAACTTACATCATTACTGAGCAAGTTAACCAAAGTGCCACAGGAAGAATTATAGAATTGGTTAAGGTTTGAGTAGTTATAGATTGTGTCATGAAATTTTGTGTATGTTTGGAATTCACTATAGTTCTATAAAATTGATTTGGAGTAGATTAAAAATATTTATTTTTGGCTCAGCAGTTAAAGGTGCTTGTTTGCAAAGCCAGATGCACAGAGTGGAGCATGCATTTGGAGATTTGCAGTGGCCAATGGCCCTGCATGCCCCATCCCTCTCTTTCCATGAGACTTGTCTCCTTTTTTCATTAGATCATGGCAGTTTAGTCCAGTTCCTTTATTCTTTTTGTATATTAGATATAATAAAATTAATTTCAGAAACTGACTTATAGACTGAATGAACATCTTATTTAGCTTTTGAAAGTGCCAAATCTCCCCATTAATACATATATATATATATATATATATAATATATAATATTGTATATAATATTATATAAAGGTATCCTGATTCGGATGAACTTTAAAAAATTGTCAAATTTCTCATTTCTTTATATTTAAGCTAAAAATGTTACTACATAATATAGATTTCTTGTTTATTTTAAATTCTGTTAGTAGATCTTTTGTTCATACTTTACTCTCTGCAACTCTACTTTTTGTTAATATCAGATTTTTCCAGATATCAGAATATCATAATTTGGTTTATATAAAGTCCATGATTTTTGGCTATCAATACGGATATATCACCATTCCTGACCAAAACTCTGTAATTTTAACATAGTTCTTGTCTTGTTCATGCTAGTTTTGCTGGGTGATTATCACTGAAGTTATAATCTAAGCCTTATAAAAGGTGAGTTATTGTAATCTTGTTCTTAGACAAACTGAACAAGCTCCCCATGTCTTAGGGAAATCTGCTGTATACAAACAATGTTAATACAGTTTGTCTAAGCTTCATACAACAGTCATAAATATTTCTTTAGTTAAGCTTTAAAATTGTTCAATGGTAAAAGGTACTTATATAAAAAATTACTTTATGTCTGTCATATTGTTTCTAATGTATGTTAAAATCAGACTTGCTTAATTCAACAATAACCAAGTTTTATATTGTCTCTAATGTATGTTAAAATCGGGCTTGCTTAACTCAACAATAACCAAGTTTTATTTAATTCTTAAGCTATGTATAATCAGTCTCAGTCAAGGTTTCACTTAATTGTCTCATTTCTGGTATCTTAAGTTCATTGCATATAGAGAGATTGATACTTAAGACATGTTTCCTGCCCTCGAAAAATAATCTTAAATTGCTGTTCTACTTCCAGTTTGGGGGTAATTGGTACTTACATTGGTATACAGACTAGCCAAAGTTGTTTTCAAACACAGATGCCAAGTTTTTACACTGTCTTGTCTTTTTCCTGGCATACAATTTCTAGATTAAATCAATTGCCTTAAAGTTATTGATAAAATAATTGGTAAAATGTTTTCAGGACTACTAAAATGTTCTGCCTATACTTATAATTGACAGAAACTTAAAAGATAAAATGTGTATGTTTTCTATGTTCCAGATGTAGCTTACACTGTCACCTGACAACTAAACTTAAATATTAATCAAAATGATTGTAAAATACTGTTTTCAGGGCTACTAAAATGTTCTGCCTATACTTATAACTGACAGATACTTAAAAGATAGAATGTGTATGCTTTCTATGTCCCAGATATAGCTTACCTGTCACCTGACAACTAAACTTAAATATTCATCAGGATGATTTTAAACTATTGTGTCATTCTCTGACCAGATCTGCTTTGCTAACCAGATAGGTTTTACACCTTTTTAAACTAATCTGTTTTACTACTCATATATGCACAGTCTCTCTCAGTGATTAATAACCATATGTAGAAGCCAAAATCAATTGGAAACATTGGAGTTAAAAGGATAACCAATATTTTGGTTCCTGCTCCCAGGTCAGAAGGTCACAGGAGATGATGGGACAATGCTAACTTCTAGCTTCTGGGAAGTTGTCTGTCTTCTCGATCAGAGAGGATATGGAGACCCAGAGATCAACTCCAAGTCAGTGTATCTGCAACAGGAGAGTCACATCAGAGGAAAATCAGTCCTCCAGGCATCCCAAAGGAGGGAGGGCCACTTGGTTAGCACAGCCTTGTCTTATCCTAGCAGATGATGATGCTGAGAGCCATAGAACTCCTCACACGTCCCTCAAAGTCTCTCCTACAGCACCATTATTGACCTCCAAAATATACAGTTAATTCTGGCAGCCTACATGGTCTTAATCACCCAGCAAGAAAAATAGAACTACAAAATAGAACTACAATATAAACAAAAATTCAGACTAATGCACTTCCCTGTCTGATGCTGACTTACAATACTAAACTAACATTAACTCATGCCTTCTGCCTCCGCCTGTCCCTGATTAACTTCACCTACCTTGATCCCAGCTCCTCCCACTTGCCTTAGCCAGAATCAGAGCTATTCCTCGGCCCCCTTCTGCCTTAGCCCTTATCCTGCCTCATCCAGGGATAAGTACACCACCACCCCAACAGGCACTCTCAAACTTAAACTCTCTCATGTTCCTACTCTTCCCTTCATCCCAAAATGCTCCTCTTGAATGCACTGATGCCCCTCTGCCTCCTCTCTCTTGCCCAAGCCCTCTGTCCCTGGCCTCTGAGTGCTCATCTTCTCCTTGCGCCTGGTGTTTTGATGTCGTAACAAGCTCCTTAAATCTTCCTTCTGTGCTCTCATGGGATGTGCAAAGCCCGTCCTTCGGCAGTGCCTGCCCCAAAGCCAGCTCAATACAGGGATGGTCTATACTGGCGCAGACAGAGGGTGCTCACTATGCATCTCACCACTTGGCCACGTCTAGCCACCAGGGAACTACCTCCTCATCATCTGCCCCAAAGGGAGACCCATTGACCACATTGTCCAGCCTCTCCCATAAGAACTCATCACCCCTCTGGTCAGCATGAAGAAATGAACTTTCATCTCTTATCATTAACAAAAGGCCGGAATGTTAGGTCACACAGACTCCCAAAATGGAGTCACCAAGGACAGCAGGATGGTGACAGAGACATGAAGAAGTGAATTATCCACAGTCCTCAAGAAACCACCCAGCCATTATCCCCTCCTTGCATGCAATGCCCCAGGTCATGGTTTCCTGCCCCCTTATCTCGTAGGTCACCTGCTCACTGTTCTGCTCTCACACCCCAGCTATTTGAAATGGCTAATGTAAAGGATGAAGGAGTGCTTTTCCCTTCCTCACTTCCCCCAATTGAAGAAACCTATAAAGCCCACAGCCTGAAAAACTCAGGTTGTCTGTGCTCCTCTCTTAAGCTTGTGCCTTTCCTGAATAAAAGCTTTCATCTTTGCCTCAGAGTGGGCTGCGTGGTCATGGTCACTCCTGAACCTTACATCATTCACACTGGAAACTTCTGAGCATACTGGGTGATGGGAGAGGCGAGGAGTTGGGAGGGGTCAGTTATTTCCACAGTTAGGTTTTATGCATAAAATTGAAATGTCTTTAGAAATTACAGGGAAGCCTGGGTGTACTTAACCACCCCTTTTAATCCCAGTACTCTGAGGCAAAGGTAGAAGAATTGCTATGAATTTGAGGCCAGCCTGGGACTACAGAGTGAGATCTAGGTCAGCCTGGGCTACAGTGAGACCTACCTTAACCTCCCCTCCCAGAAAGAAAGAAAAGAAAAGAAAAGAAAAGAGAAAGAGAAAGAGAATTATTTGGGCATTCACCAATCTATTTGGACAACCTATTTTATTCTGCTACCCTTCATAAAGAGAAAGCACACAATGAAAATGGTGCTTTCCCATAGCTTTCCTTGTAAAACTAAAATCTGCTTTTCTTAAAAGGAGGTACTCACTCAGAAGAGGACATTTCAGAACAGATCAATTACAGATAATCTCTCTTGGTCTATAGATGAACAACTCTGATCATATCTTTAGCTATACAGCTTGTCTAAATCAGAGCTACTGAAGCATCCAGATTAAATTCTGTATGGGTTGGAATAGCTGTTTTAGGGTTTTGGACAGCCATGATGGCCACACCCATATTGATCCTTATTGAGTAGGTTTTTGTTTTTTTGTTTTTATTAAATGATGTAATTTCTGGTGCAAGAAACACAACTCAGAAGTATGCCTGGAGTGAATACAGTAGAATCTTTGAGTCTACTGATCCATAACGTGTCATTATTTTTGAAGTTTCAAATTACGAAAAGCAAGCTGTTTAATAGCTCCTTTGAGACACTGCTGGGGAAGGAGAACAGAACTGGAAACACACCTGTGAAGGACGCCAGATGCACCTGCTGCTGAGTAGCTACAGCGATCTCTAGAGTCCAAATGTTGGGGCTTTGATAGAGAAAGCATAATCCCTGTTACGAATTATAATGTCAATCACCTTGTGGCATTTAAACCATTACTCTAAATACTTAGGAATTTGGCAATATATAAATAAAGTAAAATTGGTATTTTTATACTTTGAATTTCCAAGGTATGGAGGGAAAAACCACAGAATAGCATATAAGAAGAAAAATAAAATAGGTTGTTTATATTTAATTTGTACCGTGTGTGTGTGTGTGTGTGTGTGTGTGTGTGTGTGTGTTCCTGTGTCAGTGTGGGTATGCACAAGTCAGAGGACTTGGGGAGTTGGTCCTCACCTTCCACTCTGTTTGTGACAAGGTCTTTTTTGTTGTTCACTGCTGTGTACAGGAGGCTAGCAGGCCTTTAAGCTTCTGTGATTCTACTGTCTTGTCCCCTCCCCCATCTCACAGTATGAGATCAAGGATTACAGACATTTACTATTGTGTCTGGCATTATGTGGGTTCTGGGGATCCAAACTTTATTACCCACAGGGCTATCTCTCTAGCCCTTATATATTCTTTGGGTTTTTTAGAAATTCTTTTTTGGGCATACTTATGATGTCTAGATTGCAATAAGAAACTTAAAGTTCTTTATTATATAGAATATGTTGTTTGATAGCCAAGAGCAGTGGGGCATGTCTGCAATATCAGCACATGAGAGGTGGAGGAGGTTAGATCAGGAGTACAGGTTATCCTTCGCTACACAGACAATTCAAAGTCAGCCTGAGCTGTATCAGACCCTGTCTCATAAACAACAAAAGAATATATTGAGAACTACATGGTTCATGATTGGATTGTAATCACTTGGGTGTCATAGGTTTCAAAACATGGGGCGGTTTCTGCTTAGTTTTGTCTGACACCTCCAAAAATACAAACAAATGAAAAAAACCCTCATACAATGTCATATAGAAGAAAAGGACTCTCAGGCTGGAGAGGTGGCTTAGCAGTTAAGGCACTTGCCTGGGAAGCCTAATAACCCAGGTTCAATTTCCCAGGACCCGTGTAAGCCAGATGCACAAGAAAGGGCATGCATCTGAAGTTCATTTGCAGTGGATGGAGGCCCTGGTGTGCCCATTCTCTCTCTATCTGGCCCCCTTTTCTCTCTCTCACTTGCTCTCTCTAATAAATAAATTTTTAAAAAAGAAAAAGAAAAGGATTCTCACACTTCACATGAGCAGAATTTCAACTGGTAATGCCTTCTTTAAGGCTGAAGGCTAAAGGTTGAAGGTAAAGTTGGAGAGCCAAGAGAATTTTTTGCACAAATGTTGCCAGATAGCTAAGGTATTTTTTTTTTTTCTTCCTACCTCAGTGGGAAAGAAGTGAGATTTGCTTCCCTCTTGCTTGAAGCCAAAGGAGAAGGGCCTCAGGAGATCATTGCTATTGGACTTGTGCCGGCCATGACTTGGAAAGTGCAGTGGACAGAAATCTGAATCTGCCTAGAAAACATGTTTAGGTCTTTGGTATTTGGCAAGTTCAATGCATTGGGCATGGCTACATTCTCCTGAAACAATTCCCAGAAGGATACTCATGAAGAGACTGTACCCGAATGAAAGAACTGATTTATCTTTTTGACCTGCTAAGCTACCAAACCTGAGATGCCTCTGTTTATCAGGTTGGCTACATACTTTCTGTGTGAGGGTTACTCTCAGTCTGCCCAACTATATTTCTGCAGCCCCCACTTCCCATCACTGTTACGCATGAAGCTCTCAGCCGAGTGCAGGATTTCTCTCTCCATCAGACTAGAGCAAGCAGCTCTTCTTGGGGATCTGCACAAGCATTTGTTCTAGTTCATTGCCTTTCCGGAAGGACTCTGACTTCACTTTGTTGCGTTGTCTGTGTCTCCTTTTCCCGCAAGTCTGGAGGCTTCTGGAGTCAGCTTTCTCCAAGTAGCTCAGCCAGGAATTAACACTGAACACAAAGACAGAAACGTAAGCTCTTTGGGGTGCTGTCAATTGAGTTGTGAGTTCCAGCAGAGATGTACGCTGGTTTCGAGCACCATGTTGATGTCCCATGGGGAATTACCAGAGAAACAAGAACAGTGACAGCAGTGGTATGGATGCTGTGGTGCCTAGCACGTGGCTTGTCCCCCACAGGTTCATGTGTAGCCCTAGCTGATGGGAAATTTTGGAAATGTTGGGCGTGGAGCCTTGCTGGAGGAAGTGGGTCACTGAGGGCGGGCATTGAGTTTTTATAACCCTATCCCATTTCCTGTTGCTTCTCTGATTACTAACACAACCCTTGACCAGTTCTGCATCCGGCTTCTGCCACATTCCATTCCTTGCCATGACACTTCCCTCTCATGTGTTAATCATATTAAACCCTTTCCCTCTTAGGTTGCTTTTGGCCAGGTATTTGTTTGCAGTAGTGAGCAAATAGCTAATACAGATGCTGTTAAAACTTGTAAGATGGGCTGGAGAGATGTTTCAGCAGTTAAAGAACTTTCTTGCAAAGGCTGATGGCCCAGGTGTGATTCTCCAGTACCCATACAAAGCGGGATGCATAAAGTGGTGCGTACATGTAGAGTTTGAAATGACAGGAAGCTCTCACTCTGTTTCTCTCTTTTTCTATCCGTGTCTCTTATAAATAAATAATAAAATATTTACAGCTGGGCGTGGTGGCACATGCCTTTAATCGCAGCACATGGGAGGCAGAGAGGTAGGAGGGTCACTGAGTTCAAGGCTACCCTGAGACTACATAGTTCATTTCAGGTCAGCCTGGACCAGAGTGAGACCCTGCCTCGAAAACCAAAAAAAAAAGAAAGAAAGAAAGAAAAAACTATTTAACAAAAAGCAAACTTGTAAGGGTATTAGGAAAATAATCATTAGGAATAAAATTCAAAAGAAAGGTTTAGTGACATACAAAGGAGATGAGTTCATGAATTTTTAAATTATATTGTATCATAACATATTATGTCATGTTGAGTTATAATATTATGTACATGAACTTATTTAGGAGGCAGCAGGGTCAAAGGCATGGAAACTGGGAAAGAGGCTAAGAGACATGGAGAACAGAAATGCCCAGCAGTTGTATAATGAACATTTGAAAGAAAAAGAGAATTCCAAGGGATTGGAAGAGAAAGAAGCATTCAAATATATAATAACTGATAATTTCCCAAATGTATGTAAAAGTGAATCCTAAATTTCAGGAAACAATAGATTTTAAGCAAGATTAAAAAAAGATGTACATATAGATATGTGTACTACAAAATTCAGAGGTAATACTGAAAGCAGGTAGTCTAAAGTAAATTACCTAAGAAACAGAGGACTTTGCAACAGTAATTGTGGAAGCCAGAAAAATAGATTGCTGTCTTCAATGTTCAAACCCATGATAACT
This sequence comes from Orientallactaga sibirica, assembly GCA_036365145.1. NCBI lineage: Eukaryota > Metazoa > Chordata > Mammalia > Rodentia > Dipodidae > Orientallactaga > Orientallactaga sibirica. The sequence goes on from JAEOAD010000284.1 coordinate 1,177,704, forward strand.
ATTGATCTAGAATTGTATACTTCAGAAAACCTTTCAAGAGCAAGTAGAAAATACATTTTTTATATTAAGAAGATCAGAGTTTGCCACCAAAATAGCTTTACTCAAGAAACCTTTAAAATGGGCTAGAGAGATGGCTTAGCATTTAAGATTCTTGCCTGCAAAACCTAAGCACCCAAGTTTGATTGCTCAGTACCCATGTAAGCCAGATGCACAAAGTGGTGAGTGTGTCTGGAGTTTGTTTACAGTGGCTCGAGGCCCTGCTATTCCCATTCGCTCTCTATCTGCCTCTCTCTCTTTCTCTCATAAATAAATAAATAAATAAATATGTTTTTTAAAAGAAACATTTTTTTAGGTCTGGGTGTATAGATCAGGTTGTGGAAGATTTACCTACCAATGTATGAAGCCATTAAGCACTTCATAAAACTGGGTCTAATGGCCAGGCACGTAATCTCAGCATTCAGGAGGCGGAGGCAGGAAGGTGAGGAGTTCAAGGTCATACTTGCTACATAACAAGTTCGAGGCCAGCCAGGACTACATGGAAGCCCATCTTGAATGATGATGATGGATATATTTCAAGAACAGGAAGAAAGAAGATAGACGTACATATGGTCCTGTGAGTAAATGAAGCCATACTTGGGACTCATGAAAAAAAAAAAAATGACAGCATTGAGCATGTGGTGTTAACGTATCTGAAAGTAGAATAACAGACTAAATAATTCCATATGCATCATGAGGGCAAGATAGTGATAAGCAGTAATCAACTGTTCGTTTTTAGAAAAAGGGATAGTGTATGGTTTTACTTAAGCATTTTAAAGTTAAATAGACATGCTAAATTTAAGTAGTGTTTATCATCTCATTTGGAAGAGAGAAAAATAAAAATGAGAAAATTCTTTTTAATCTTGGGTCTTTCTCTTTCTCTGTCTCTCTCTCCAAAATAAAATTAAAAAGGGGGGGCGGCTGGAGAGATGGTGTAGCAGTTAAGGCGCTTGCCTACAAAGGCTAAGAATGCATGTTCAAATCTCCAGGTCCCTCGTAAACAGATGCACAGTGATACAAACATGCAATGTTGCACCTGCACTCAAGTGGGTGCACACATCTGGAGTTTGTTCACAGTGGGTGAAAGGTCCTGGCATGCCCATTCTCTCTCTCTCTCTCTCTCTCTCTGTGTGTGTGTCTCAAAAATAAAATTTTTAAAAAAAGTCTTGGGCTTGAGAGATGACTCAGGTATTAAAGGCACTTGCTTGCATCGTCTGATGGACTTTCCCAGCACCCATGTAAAGCCAGATGCTCAAAGTGGTGCATACATCTGGAATTGGTTTACAGTGCCAGGTAGGAGGCCCTGGCACACTCATACTTGCTCTCTCTCTCTCTCAAATAAATAAATATATTTTTAAGGCCTCAATAGAGAACTGAAATAGGGAAATAAAAGGACATCATTAAGAGATGGAACAAAATAGAAATAAATACAAATGAAAGTTGAATTAAAAGGTACAGGCTATCTGAACGACTAGAAAGCAAGCAGGAAAGATGAGGAAAATCTCTCAGAAAACAGAATGGAGAGAAACACTCCCTGCATTCTGGGAGGCTACTTCATCCTTTCTTGCTCAATTTTTTTTTTCTTTTCTTTCTTTTTTTTTTTTTTTTTTTTTTTGGTTTTGCAAGGTAGGGTCTCACTCTGGTCCAGGCTGACCTGGAATTCACTATGTAGTCTCAGGGTGGCCTCCAACTCTCGGCGATCCTCCTACCTCTGCCTCCCGAGTGCTGGGATTAAAGGCGTGCACCACCACGCCCGGCTTCGTGCTCAATTTTTAAAAGCTTTTATTGCCAGGCGTGGTGGTGCATGCTTTTAATCCCAGCATTTGGGAGGCAAAGGTAGGAGGATCACCATGAGTTCGAGGCCACCCTGAGATTACATAGTGAATTCCAGGTCAGCCTGGGCTAGAGTGAGACCCTACCTTGAAAAACCAAAAAATGAAAACAAACAAACAAACAAAAGCTTTTATTATGACATAATTCAGAAAGTAGATAAATCACCCATTTAAGGATTAAAAGTCAATGGGGTTTCGTCTGTTCTTAGATGCATGCATGCACTATCACATCAATTTTGGAATCTTTTTTTTTTACCCCCAGAAAGAAAGAAGTCCTGTAGTTTTGCCATCCCCCCACCATCCCTCCACCCCTGTCTCCATCAGATCTAAAAATCACTTACATACTTACATTTGGTCAGTACATTATAGGTCTGCCAGTTTTAGACTTCTTTGTGAATGAATTTTTTTTTTTTTTTTTTTTTAGTATAGGTTCTTTTTGTTGTTGGTGGTGGTGGTGGGAACTTTGTATGGACACACCATGTGTTGGTGCCATCATTTCCCTCCTCCCTGCCCCTATTCCACTGAGGGACCTCCTCAGTGGGATTGCTGGTATTCCCCCTGGGGTTGTGGGTTATGAGATGTGAGAGCAGCAGTCAGTCATTGTAAGGAAGGTGCAACGCTCTGGATATTCCCTCCCACTCTGTGGCTCTTACAAGCTTTCCGCCCGTCTTCCACAAAATTCCCTGAGCCATGGTGTGTGTGTTTCAAGTACTTTAGTGTTGTGCTCTCAGCTGCTTCTGGATTTCTGCTTTGAAACATTTTGAGTATCCTCAGTGTCTATCTCTCACTCTGGCAGTGATTGTCAGGCTCCCCGTGGAAGCAAAACTCTTGCTCATCCTGCCAATTCCTCTGTGGTTTCACCTGGGCCCTAGCTGCTGTGTGAGGGGTGCTTAATCTCCTTGGTTCTTGCTACATTATGAAAAAGAAAAACAGATTCAGGGGCTCAGCAGCTAAGGTGCCTGCAGAACCAAAGGACCCTGGTTCAATTCTTCAGGATCCTCGTAAACCTGATGCAAAAGTTAAAGCTTCACCTTTAAAAGTTTCTGTTGACATGATGGTAAGACCCTATTGTTGAAGACATCTCTTGCCTGAGAGGCAAGGTCACTGAGAAAGCACAAGGGGTACATGCATCTGGAGTTCATTTGCAGTGGCTGCATGCCCTGGCGCACTCATTCTCTCCCTCTCTCTGTCTCTCTTTGCCTCTTTATTTCTCTCAAATAAATAAAATTAAATTAAATTAAAAAATAAAAAAAACAGATTCTGCAGTGGAGAATGAGATCAATATAGGTTAAATGGGATAAGCATTTTAATGTAGAAGAATAACTCGTTAAGTTGATAGCTCTATTTTCATCTATTTTCAGGAGTCTCCATGCTGATTTCCAAAGTAGTTGTATCAGTTTGCACTCCCACCAACAGTGAATGAGGGTTCCTTTTCCCCCGCATCCTCACCATATTGTTGTTTGTTTTTTTCATTGATTGTCATCCTGACTGGAGTAAGTTGGAATCTCATAGTTGTTTCAATTTTATTTCCCTGATGCCTAAGGATGTTGAACATTTTCTTAAATGAGTATTAGCCATTTGTATTTCTTCCATTGAGAATTCTCTATTCAATTCTCTGCCCTATTTTTTTTGAGTGGATTGATTTTTTTTTTTTTTTGATTGCTTAGTTTTTTGAGTTCTTTGTAGATTCTAGATATTATGGCTCTGTCAGTGGTATAGCTGGTAAAGATTTTTTACCTTTCTGTGGGTAATCTGTTGGCTCTTTTTATGGTATATTTATATGTACAAAAGCTTTTTAGCTTCATGAGATCCCACTGGTTGAGTGATTGTTTAATTCTCTGGGCTATTGGGATTTTGTTTAGGAAGTCTTTCCCCACTCCTTTATCATGAAGAGTTCCCCCTATTTTTTCTTCCAAGGTTCTTTATTTATATATTTCTTATATATAATTAATATAATATATGATATATATATATATATATATATATATATATTTTTTTTTTTTTTTTTTGAGAGAGAGAGAGAAAAAAAGCATGGGCACACCAGGACCTTCTGCCACTACAAACAGCCTGTCTAGATGCATAAGCCATTTTGTGTGTCTGGCTGTACATGGGTAGTAGAGAATTGAACCCAGGCCATCAGGCTTTACCATCAAGCTCCTTTAACCATTAATCCATCTTTCCAACCCTAGTATGGGTTCTTTCAAAACCAGCTTCTTTCATGTTTTCAAGTTCATCCAAGTTGTGGCTTTCATCAGTATGCCATTACTCTTTGAATGGCTGAATAATATTTCATGGTAAGGTTGTAACAGTTAATTTATTTATTGATGGAAATTTGGGCTACTTCCTGATTTTACATGGGTAGCATGGGTCAGAACTCAGGTCCTATGCTCATGTGACAAGCACTTTATAAACTGAGCCATTTCAAACAAATTATCTACTTTGTTAGTAAAAAATTATCCATTGGGTTTCTTTTTTTTAAAAAAATAATTTCTTTTTATTTATTTATTTGAGAGAGGGAAAGAGGCAGAGAGGGAGAGGGAGAGGGAGAGGGAGAGAATGGGTGCGCCAGGGCATCCAGCCATTGCAAACGAACTCCAGATGCATGCACCCCCTTGTGCATCTGGCTTACGTGGGTCCTGGAGAATCAAACCGGGATCCTTTGGCTTTGCAGGCAAGTGCCGTAATAGCTAAGCCATCTCTCCAGCCCCTCCATTGGGTTTCTTTATAACCCATATCATTTGTTTTTTTGAAGTTGGGAGTAATGCCTCTTCTTCCCTTTCTGATTCTAGGATTTGACTTTTCTCTCTTTTTCTTAATCAGTAGAGAAAGGGATCTGTCAATCCTTAAAAGATACTTTGGGTTTTGTCCATTTCCTCTACTTGTTTAGTCTTTATTAATTCCTTCTCTACTTTTAGTCCCTTCCAAGTACTTGCTATAGATTTGTGCTATTATCGACAAATGTATTACCCTTCTATTTAAGTACAACATTTTATTTCATCTGTTTGATTTTTGAAATCAATTGATAGGATTAAAATATGGTCTCCCTCTCACAAATGCATGCGCAAGTTATGCTAATAATATTACAAAGTTGAGAATTTAACACTGCAATATGATGTTTAGAGTTAAGACCTCTGGAAAGTGATTTTGTTGGATAAGGTCATTAGGATGTAGCCCCCTGGTTTATCCTGGTGGCTTTATAAAAAGGAGACCAAGGAAGGGAGATTCAAAGATACATACATTTTTGGCCATCAATCAGTTAAGAGGGGCCCTCATCAGAGCTCCCACCATACTATTCGGACCTCCATGCTCCAAAGCTGTGAGGTTAATAAACATTTTTTTCCTTGGAAAAGAGGAAGACACATTCTTCAAATATTTCATTACAGTACGGAAAGAATGACTAATAATAGATGAAGAAAAATGAGAAAAGTACTTTTTTTTTTTCTTTTGCTGCTGTTCTTTGACCTGGGACCATTTGTATTCTCTTGAAGAATTCTCCTTAGTATTTATTGTAAGTTGGGGTTCTAACATCAAATTCTCAGTTTTATTGACCTGGAAAAGTCTTTATTTAATGCTAGTTTTGAAAGCTGGTTTTTCTAGACACAGAATTTTTGGTTGACAGCTTTTGGTTTAAGATTTGAATATCTTATCCCACTACCTTCTGGTCTCTTATTTATGTTGAAAAGTTAAAATTAATCTTATTTGGGTTTCCTCAATTTTTACTTGTCTGAGAAAAAATTGTTACTTCTCTTTCACTTTTTAAAGATCATGTCACTTTGTGATGGATTCTGTATGGCTATTTTTTCTTTTAGCAAGTTGAATATTTTACTTCATGCCTTCCTTGCCTACGTGGTTTCTAGATGTGTGCTATAATTCATATCCTTAGTGCTTGTATTTGAATTTTTGTAGGTAGCAAATGAATATTTTCCCTTTGTATTTGGTTATGTACCTAGGTGCATACATTTTGGTATTCAACCTGGTTGGAATTAGTCAGGATTTCTGAAAGTGTAGTTTAGGTATTTTTCATTAAATGTTCAAACCTTATCAGTCATTATTATTCTTTTCTCTGCTCTTCTTATTCATGTTTTCCTATCATGATGATGTTCCCAGCATGCCTATGGAGTATTATTTGCAATTGTCTCACTGTTATTGGGCATTTCTTCTTGCACATTTCCCCCTTGTTTTTGCTTCACCTTTAAAAGTTTCTGTTGGCGTAACCTCAACCTCACTGGTGTGGTCGTTGCTCTCTCTAGCTGTTCATGAGCCTATCAAAGGCAAAGGTATCCTGAGTTTCTGTTGTAATATTTTTGACATCTAACATTGACTTTTGCTCTTTCCTTCGAGTTCCCTCTTCTTTGCTTACATTTCCCATCAGTTCTTGATTTGAGAATGTCAGACAGAATTGCTTCCATATCGGAGACTGGTTCTGGTGCTTACTCTACTTCTTCAAGCTTGTTTGCAAGATATAGTTATTAGTCAGTTAGCTAGATAGTTAGTGGTGAAGTGGTTATTGTCTTCCAATTTGCCTTGTAATTAGAGAGTGGGCATTTGTTCTTGAGAGCGGTGATTCTCTGTGTTTTTCTGTTCCAGTTTTTAGAAGCAGCAGTTTTCCTATGATCCCAATTCTCCAAATGGATCTAAAAATCAAAGTAGAGGACAGAAATATAAAAATATCGATGAGAGCAAAAGCTAGTTCTTTAGCCAGGCATGGTGGTGTACACCTTTAATTTCAACACTTGGGAGGCTGAGGTAAGAGGATCACTGTGAGTTCATGGCCATCCTGAGCCTACATAGTAAATTCCAGGGCCTAGGGAGAGACCCTACCTCAAAAACAAACAAACAAAAAGAAAGCTTACTTTTTGATAGCTTTAACAAAATTTTACCTAAACTGATGAAGAAAAAATAGCAACGACTCAAATCGCTAGAATAAGAAAATAAGCTGAGCATGGTGGTACACTTCTTTAATCCTAGAATTCAGGATGCAGAGAAAGGAGAATCACTGTGCGTTCAAAGCCACCTTGAGACCACATGGTGACTTCCAGGTCATCCTGGACTAGAAGTGAGACCCTACCTTGAAAAATGAAAGAACAAAAAAGAAAGAAAAGAGAAGAGAAGAGAAGAGAAGAGAAGAGAAGAGAAGAGAAGAGAAGAGAAGAGAAGAGAAGGGAAGAGAGCATTGCTACAAACCTTGTTGCAGTCTGCTTCACGTTGCCGGCACACAGAGCCCAAACAAAAGCAGCTTGTGGGAGGAAAGGATTTTTTTTTGGCTTACAGACTTGAAGATAAGCTCCATGATGGCAGGAGAAAACCAATGGCACGAGCAGAGGCTGGACATCACCTTTTGGCCAACCTCAGGTGGACAATAGCAGCAGAAGCGTGTGCCAAACACTGGCCAGGAAAGCTGACCATAACACCCATAAGCCCGCCCCCAACAATAACCACCCCCAGGAGGGTCTAATTCCCAAATTGACACCAGCTGGGGACCTACTGTTCAGACCATTTAAGTTTATGGGGAACACCTCAATCAAACCACCACATACCTTATAGACATGAAAATATTATGAACATATTATAAGTAATGGTAAGTCTTGAAGCCAATGAATGTATTTTTTAAAGATTATTATTTCTTTCATGAAGATTATCTTTCTCATCTATTTTAAATTCTTTGCATTTCTGTATGGATGATAAAATTAATTTTTCAATATATTTGTAAAATCCTGATGAACTCTGTTTAAGTTTATAATGTATATATAATCTGTAGATAATTCATGAAAAAAGGCTGCCTAAAAATGAATCTTTTAATGAGTGATTTGCTGTTAAGTGTTTAACAGTGAGTTGCCTGCAAAAGAATGTACCAATTTGAAATACGTGCTAATTTCTAAGTATAAATACTTTCCTAGTTGTTGGGTTTGAAGTCTGAGTTGATATGCAGCGATATCATGAGCCAGTCTGAACTATCTCCAGGTCAATGTAAACTACAATCCATAAACACAGCATTGTCCTTCATTCAGGTATGACTCTAATTTCTCCAAAAAACACTTGGGGGTTGGAAACATGGGTCAATGAATAAAGCACTAGCTGCCCAAGCATGACAACCTGAGTTTGGATCCCCAGCACCTACATTAAGTCCAGGTGCAGACGGTGGCCTGAAATACCAGCAATCTGAGAGGCAGAGACAGGTCATCCCCAGAGCAAACTGGCTGGCTAGACTAGCCAAATTGCCAAGTCCTGGGTTCAAGGGAAAGACTTTGACTCAGTGAGTAAGATGAGAAGTGATTGAGGACGACCCCTGACATCTGACCTCTGGCCTCCATATGCATGTGCACATAGCCACACTCATGTGCCTACACACATGTATGCATAACACATACACACGTGCATGCACACGCACGACACATGAATGCATCCAAAACATACTTTGTAGTTTTCATTATATTTGTTTCCAAACACTTGTTTCCAAAACATTTATTGGATTATTCTTAGGTAATTCTTAGGTAAATGATATTTTTAAAAATATTTTAATTTTATTTATTTGACAGAGAAAGAGGGAAAAAGAGAGCATGGGCATTCCAGGGTCTCCAGCCACTGCAAATGAACTCCAGATGCATGTGTCTCCTTGTGCATCTGGCTAAATTGGGTCCTTGGGAATTGAACCTAGGTCCTTTGGCTTTACAGGCAAATGCCTTAACTGCTGAGCCATTCCTCCAGGCCAGGTAAATGATATTTTATGTTATTCTAAATGGTATCATAGTTAATTTAGTTTTCAATTTCATTATTCTTCTTTGCTAGTAAAAATAAATGCACTTCACTTTTATATTTTTTAAGGATGTGGAGCTACTGAAATTTTGATAAATGCTCATGGTTACATACGCTGACAGCTGTTTTGATAGACAATTGACAGATTCTTATAAAATTAAACACATGTTTACAAAATAAAATAGCAATTGCATTTGTGAATAAAATCATATACTCATAAGAATACTTGATATTTACAAAAGATTATTCCATAATGGTTCAAATCTGGAAGTAGCCTAAATATTCATCAGTTAAAATTGATGCACACCTTCTGGTTTATCCGTATAATAGACACCCCCTAAGAGAGAGGACAGTGCATTCAGAGTACACAGATCAACAGCGCTCAGCCTTCAAAGCAGAAGACAGGCTTGGCACTCTGATGCTATTTACTTTCAATTCACTAAGAAGCAATCTTAGTCTGTATTGACATTAATCAATAATGTTTGTCTCTGAGTGTCCCCCAGACTGGGGAAAGGCCAATGTGAATATTCTTAAGTTAGAAACATTTTATGTGTAGAAAGGTTAAAACATCTTGTTTTGTGTGAATGTGACATGGATACATATATGTACCAAAACTAACCAAATAGGGGCTGGGTAGATAAAAGTAAATAAAAACCACATGGTATCGATAATTTCCTTGGAAGCTAGCAAAGCCATTGACTGCAATTGTGTGGGACATTTTGTGATCATCACATATTGGTTGAACAATCCAGAGCCTAGTTCCTCAACAAAGAGCTGATTTTTCTGATCTGGGGGCATGGAGACACTTAAATACTTTTCTGTGTAAGAGGAAGAAGGTTCTAGAGCAATACTGCACTTTCTGTTAAACATTGTTTCTTATGATAAATTTTCCATGTAAAAAACAAACAAACATTTAGGCTGAGAGATTAAAAGAATTAATGAGACACAAGTTTCCAAAGCTCAGAATTTGACTTCATTTATTTACTTTTTACAAACTAGCTTATTTTGTGAATCTGTTCATGATTTCTATAAGAAACTCATCCAGCATGATGGGAAGAAATCCGTTTAACCACTCTGCTCAAAGGAAAGCTAGGCTTTTAAGTTGTCAGAAAATTAGTGTTAAGGGCTGGAGAGATGGCTTAGCGGTTAAGCACTTGCTTGTGAAGTCTAAGGACCCCAGTTTGAGGTTTGATTCCCCAGTGCCCACATAAGCCAGATGCACAAGTTGGCACAGGCATCTGGAATTCGTTTGCAGTGGCTGGAGGCCCTGGTGCACCCATTCTCTCTCTCTTTACCTCTTTCTTTCTGTCTGTCACTCTCAAGTAAAATAAATTTTTAAAAAGAAAAAAGAAAATTAATGTTAAAATCATTAGTCTTATGGTATGTATCTACATCCTTTAAAATATTTTAAAACATATTTATTTTTGGTTTTATTGAGGTAGCATCTCACTCTAGTCCACGCTGACGTGGCACTCACTCTTTAGTCTCATGCTGGCCTTGAACTCACAGTGATCCTCTTACCTCTGCTCCCAAGGCAAAAACACATTTCATTAACATGTATTTAAAGTAAAATGAGGTGAAGAGAATATAAGTAAATTATTGTGTATGATTAAAAATTTTTTAAGGGCTGGAGAGATGGCTCAACAGTTAAAGGCACTTTCTTGAAAAGCCTAACAGCCCAGATTCAATTCCCCAGTGCCCACATACAGCCAGCCAAAGGATCAAATGTGTCTGGAATTCATTAGCAGTGACAGGAGGCCCTGTCATGCCCATTTTGAGTTCTGTATGTTTCACTTGTTTTTCACTCAATGAAATTAAGTGTGTCCAGTTATTATGGACTTTCAGAAATAAGAATTTTCTAAAACCAAGTGTCAGAATTATCATTAAAAATAAAAAATAACAAGTGCTATCAAATTGAATTAAAACACTATATCTAGATCTCAGCTTTAAAAAAAATACTTCATTTTTATTTATTTATTTACTTGAGAGAGAGAGAGAATGATCATGCCAGGACGTCCAGCCACCGCAAACAAACTCCAGACGCATTCACCACCTTGAGCATCTGTTTTACATGGATCCTGGCGAATTGAATGGAGAGCCTTTGGATTTTGCAGGCAAGTGCCTTAACCACTAAGCCATCTCTCCAGCCCCCGAGATCTCAGCTTTTAAATTGCAGGTCATTCACATGTGGGGCCATATAACAGAATGTGGGGGTTAGAAAACTTTGGCCACATTTAAAGGTGTCTGCACATGCAACAACCAAAAATTAATTATAAATCAAGTGCGTGATGGATGTGGGTGTTTCTGGCAGCGCTTGTACGTGATGTATTTTGTGAAGTCACTGAAGCCCTGGTTCTGAACACAGGCATGTGTACTTTGTACTATGCAGACCTTCACACAATACAATGCAGCCAAAAACACCTTGGCTCAGATATGAGCCTATTGTATGTTAGGAACTGCAGTGTTTTTGCTTTGTAAGTGTTTTCTGCTCTTAAACATAATTATTGGGGCTGGAGAGATGGCTTAGAAGTTTAAGGTGCTTGCCTGCGAAGCCCATGTTTGATTCTCCACGTCCCATGTAAGCCAGACACACAAGGTCACATGTGTGCACATGATGGTTCATGCATCTGAAGTTCGATTGCAGCAGCTGGAGACCCTAGCATGCCAATTCTTTCTCTCTCTCTCTCACTCGCTCACATTAAAAAAAAAAAAAAAAAAAAAAAAAAAAAAAAAAAAAAGGCCATTTTGTTGGGCTTGCCCCACAAAGAAATTAAAAAAAAAACAATTATTGAATTTTGAAAAACAGAAACTTTTAATATTTTTCTGCTGTCATTCCTGGGTTAAGTTAGTATATTTTTAATCAGATTGTGTCAGATTGTTTGATTTTAAAAGTTGCTCTTTTAGTTGATGACTTCAGTTTCATTTTTTAAAAAAATCAAATAAAATTTGGCCTGGATTTATTACAACATTTCCAACCATTTCTGAAATGATCCTAAACACATTTCTGCTGTTTTGTACTATGCAATTACACGAAGCAGCATTCTTAACATTGAGGATGATAAAATCACAATATTGATCAACTCTGAACAACATTTTTTGTCCAGCAGTATTAGATATTCAGCCAAAACTTTATACTTTGTAAAAAAAAAAAAAAAAAAAAACTAAACATGCACATCCATATCATTAGTTTGCAGATTTTCTTTTATTTTGATAAATGGTAAGTTATCAGTATAGCAAATATCATTTGAAAGTAAATTTCTTTATGGTTTGTGACCAGTCAATGTTTGATCTGTATTCCTGCTTTATATACTCATACATCTGAGATCACTTAAATATTTCTCTGACAAAGAAGAGCAGTGAGTGAAAAAGAAGCTTTGTGCTAAATTATATGAGCTCTATGTAAAAAGAAAAATGAGTTAGAACAACTTCTTGGACATCCTTTGAAGAGTGGTTGATGTTGACCCTCTTACCCCTTGGTACTGTATATTGCATGTGCCTTCTGCTATCTTTTTTTTTAAATTATTTTTATTTATTTATTTATTAGAGACAGAGAGAGTAACAGTGAGAATGGGCACACCAGGGCCCCTAGCCACTGCAAACGAACTCCACCATGTGCATTTAGCTTACTTGGGAACTTAGGCTTCACAGGCATGTGCCCTAACTGCTAAGCCATCTCTCCAGCCTCCTTCTGCTATCTCTGAACTTCTCTGCATGTATGTAGGGATGAAGGTTACCTTGTAGGGGCTGTGGTAGTTTGAATAAATGGCCCCTAATATAGTCAGTGTTTTATTAGTTTTTAGTTTGCATCTGCAGCCACCTGGCTGGAGGCAGAGTCACTGGGCAGATCTTAAGATGTGGTGGTGGGTTTGAGATTTCAATCTAAAGATATGCAAAGTGTGCCTACCTGGAGTTCCTGAGGTGTGCTGTGCTGTGTGGCTTTTGGTTTGCTTTTCTCTGTGTGTTTGGTCCTGTGAAAGCAGGCCAGCTTCTTCTGCCATTATGGAACTTCCCCCAGATCTCTAAGCTTCAATAAATATTCCTTCCTTCATAACTTTGCCTGGTCTGGAAGTTCATCTCAGCGAACCTGAAGCTGTCTGCTTACAGGGGCTGATGGCTCTGAAGTCATTTTTGTCTGATGATTGTGTAAGTGGTCCTATTCATGCAAATGATTGTCATGTCTTAGGAATATAATTGACTTTTTCCTATGTGGGAGAAATGATTCCAAGCATTGTACCTTACTATCCTTTGGCTGGGGACCAGTTTGTCTGTATTAGTGAACTGATTCCAAATCCCTTAGCTTCTACACAGAAGTCTGCTCTGGGGCTGCGCTTTTGTGTGTTAACATCCCACCAATCCTACACTCATCAATGAGTTAGATAAAATATTTGATATTTTCACTTAAAGTCCTGATTTTACCTTTTTCTTAAAAAAAAAAAACACACTAGGGCTGGAGAGATGGCTTAGTGGTTAAGGCATTTGCCTGAAAAGCCAAAGGATCCCTGTACGTCTCTCCAGGACCCACATAAGCCAGATGCACAAGGGGGCACATGCATCTGGAATTTATTTGCAGCGGCTGGAGGCCCTGGCATGCCCATTTCTCTCTCTCTCTCTCTCTCTCTCTCTCTCTCTCTCTGCCTCTTTCTCTCTCTCAAATAAATAAATAAAATATTTTAAAAATCACCGACAATGGGAATGCGTTCTAGTTCTTCATCAAAAATTTATTTTGCAGCCGGGTGTGGTGGCGGCGCACACCTTTAATCCCAGCACTAGGGAGGCAGACGTAGAAGGATCATTGTGAGCTCAAGGCCATCCTAGAGTGAGACCCTACCTCAAAAAACACAAAACAAAACAAAACAAAACAAAACAAAACAAAAATTATTTTGCTTCCATACAAGATGCAACGGCTTTCATAATATTTTATCTTCATCACGTTTATAAGATAAAAGAAAAATATACTAGGGTTTGTTTCATTAAGCTCCATAAACAAAGCATGACCAGACTGGTGTTATTGTTGTTCAAACTAGAATATTTTGAAGGTGCAAAAGGGTACAGTCAGTCTCCACATTGGCACAATAAGTTTGAGTTGGAAATAGGCAAATCCTGAGCAAACTGGTACTGGTGTGGGCAAACTAGGATGTATGGTCACCCTACATAGAAGTTAAAATACCTTCAAGTGAAATGGGGGAGGGGAGGGAAATATCATGTGTTTTTTGTATGTAAGTATAGAAGTTGCCAATAAAAAAATAATTTAAAAATATATATGTATCATAAATAAATAAATTACCTTCAGATTGTACAAGTATGCCATGCAAAACAGTGGGCTCCTTTCTTGTGGTACATGTATGCAGTGTATATGCATGTGTATGCCTGTCCATTAGTGTATTGGCCACACGTTTGTATGGGTAGATGTGCACATGTGTGGATATGCATGCAGAGGCCAGAGATTGATGCCAAGCATCTTCCTCAATTGCACTCCATTTTATTTTTAGTTTTGCATTTTTATTTATTTTATTTGCAAGCAGAGAGACAGAGAGAGAGAGAAATGGGTGCACAATGGCCTCGAGTCACTGTAAATGAACCAGATGCATGCTCCACTTTGAGCATCTGTCTTCACATGGGTACTGGGAGTTGAACCCATGTCATTAGGTTTTGCAGGCCTGTGCCTTAACTGCTGAGCCATCTCTCCAGCCCCCCTGCTCCACTCTCAGGCAGGTCCTCACACTGAATCTGGAGCTCACCTATTCAGCCAAAATGCTCAGCAGCGAATCCCAATAACCTTCTTTTCTGCCTCCCCATTTTCTGCCTCCCTAGCCCTGGGGTAACAGGCATAGGCCACTGTACCCAGCTTTTCCATGGGTCCTAGGGACCCACACTCAGTTCCTCATGCCTGCACAGCAAGTGTTTCATTGACTGAGCCATTTCTCCCAACCCGCAAATGTTGTTTATTATGTGTGCCAAGGTGTGAAAAAGCTTTGGAAGATCTGGTGTATAACAAACACACTATGGTTTATTTATTTTATCAATAGTGGCCCTTTAGGTTATTCTCAGGTTTTTCTTTTATTTTTTGAAAAGAGTCGAGAGAGAGAGACAGAGAATGGGCACGCCAGCAGCCTCTCAGCCACTGTGAACGAACTCCAGATGCGTGAGCCCCCTTGTGGGCAAGTGCGACATTGCACCCTTGCGTCACTTTTGTGTCTGACTAAACATGGGACCTGGAGCATGGAAAATTGAACAGGCATTCCGAGGCTTGGCAGGCAGGTGCCTTAACTGCCGAGCCATCTCTCCAGCCCAATTCTCAGGTTTTTCTAGCTACAAATGATCCTGTTAGGAGCACTTTTGTACATACCACCTTGTATGTACATTTAAGGCTTATCCCTAGGAGTGTTGCTCCTGGTTGAAATGTACAAATGTGGACCACTTTTCAAGAAATCTCCCATTTGTTTTCCAAACTCATTTCATTTGCGCTCATGCACAGGTGTTAGACATGTTCTGTTTCTCTATATCTTTGTCGATGCCTAGTGAGATTAGGTAGGTGAGCCAGGTAGGTACAAACTTTGATGAGTACAAAATCATTTCTCACATTTTCCGTATGCCTTTCCCCACCCATAGATCACTTAAGCACTTCCTCCAGCACGTGTGGTCCTTCTGTTATTTATATAAACTATTTATAGTTGCTTGACTCTGGGTTACTTTGTAGTTCTCTTTCTTATTTCTCTGTAGAACTTGTCCAAATATTCTCTGTAGTAAAACTTTTATCAGTTGCATTTGCCACAAATACTCTAACTGGATTGCAGCATGCCCAACCTGTGGCCTGTGAGCCACACACAACTACAACTAGCTTGAATTCATCCTTTTGTAGAGGACAGCATCATGTCACAATATCCAAAGGTCGGAAGTCCCAATGTAGAAAGCAGTTCCTTTCATTTATGGATATTCAGAGGTAAAGAAGCTCTTGATTCTGGTGATGTCAAATTTCTCTCTCTCTCTCTCTCTCTCTCTCTCTCTCTCTCTCTCTCTCCCCTTTGGGTTTATTGTATGGTAGCAAGAAGTCTTTTTTTCTTTTATTTATTTATTTTTTATTTTTTGGAGAGAGACAGAGAAGGAGAGGAAGACAAGGATGGGCATGCCAGGAGTCTCTCAGCTGCTGCGAACGAAATCCAGATGTGTGCCCCCCCCTTGTGGTCAAGTGCAGCATTGAGCCCTTGCGTCACTTTGCATCTGGCTAAACGTGGGACCCGGAGATTGGAACCGCTGGAGATTGGAACCAGCGTTCTTAGGCTTAGGAGGCAGGCGCCTTAACCCCTAAGCCATCTCTCTAGCCCAAGAAGTCTTATGTCTTTGAGTGAAGGAGGGCATTGTTCTACATTTCCTTGGAGAACTTTCAGGGTTTGCTTTTCTCACTTAGGTCATAAAGCAGCTTGGAATTGATTTGTTCAGGCATAACATGTGCTACCAGTTGTGAGTTTTCTTTCCTCACAGTAATTACCAATTAACCCAGTTCTACTTAGTTCATTACCCATTCCTTTCCCACTCTGGTCTCCACGATACCCTGCCACAAGACAGGTTAATCTGAATATGTATTCATAACTCTTTCTCTCTTCCACTAGAGGGTTTTGTGTGTTTGTTTTTCTATGTCAATAACACAGCGTCTTACTCTACTTTTATAACATGTTTGTGTACGTGTGTATTGTGTGTGTGTGTGTGTGTGTGTCTGCAAACTAGTGTGTGCTACGGTGTGCATATGGAGGTCAGAAGACACATTTGGGTATTGGTCTTGCCTCTCTTCCTTGTTTGAGGCAGGATTTCTTGTTCCCACTGTTGGGGGAAATCTCCCATCCCTGCCTCCCATCTCCTGAGGGTATGCTGAAATTACAGAGGCTATGCTACCACATCTTTCTTGACATGGGTTCTGGGGATTCAAACTCAGGTCCTCACACTTGGACAGCTAGGGCTTTGACCACTGAGCCATCTCCCTGGCCCTATAAGAGATTTTGCTGTCTGATAGGGCAAGCCCTTCCACCTGGCCTTGCTCAATATTTTTCAGGTATTCCCAGGGATTTAGTTATGCATATAAACTTTAGATTAACCTATTTCAAATTCCCCAAAAAGTAGCTCTGAAATATTTTTTAGGAAAGTCTTAATTTTGTAACTAGTCATGTGACAAATTGATATATTAGGATACGAACACTAGCTGCTATAAAACCTAGCATGTTGCTCCATTTAGATAGTTTTATTATCTTTCTTTATACATTATGTGGTTTTAATTTCATGATATCGTTTTAAAATATTTTTATTTACTTATTTAGAGAGACAGAGAGAAATGGGGTGGGGGGAGAGAGACTGTATGAGAGAGTGAGAGTGTATGGGTGCTCCAGGGCCTCCTGCCACTACAAATGAACTCCAAGTGTGTGGTGGTTTGACTCAAGGGTCTCCCTTAAACTTAGGTGTTCCAAATGCTATGTTCCCAGCTGATGGAGATTTGGGAATTAATGTCCCCTGAAGGAAGTGTATCATTGGGGGCAAGCTTATGGGTGTTATAGCCAGCTTCCTCTTGCCAGTGTTTGCACACTCTCCTGCTGCTGTTGTGTATCTGATGTTGGCCAGGGGGTGATGTCCATCCTCTGCTCATGCTATCATTTCCCCCTTCCATCATGGAGCTTCTCCTCAAATTTGTAAGGCAAAATAAACCTTTTTTTTTCTCAAAAGCTGCTCTTGGTTGGGTGATTTCTGCCAGCAATGCGAACCGGACTGCAACAGCACATGCGTCACTTTGTGCATGTGGTGGTATGTGGGCACTGGGGAATAAAATCTGGGCCATGGGAGTTTGCAAACAACACCTTTAAGTGCTGAACCATCTCTCCAATTCCCGTGTTATCTTGTATTTTTATGCCATTGTAATGCTGTCATCTTGTATATTATTATTGACTTCCTCATGTTGGTTTAGTCTGGTAATATTGCTGACCTTATTAATTAAGTGTAAAGCCTAGAAAGGTACTACTTTCTCCCTTGGAGTGTGTATTGGAGGTGTGATGTACACACTAGGGTATTACAATGTGAACCAGGGCCATTGGGAGGAGAGTGCCACATTCTAGTGGCATGGACAGTTCTGCTGGTACGCATAGTTGGGAAGGTGTCTCAGCTTTCTGCAACATTTTAGGAGGTTCCAAGATCTGGACTCTAACTTCGTGTATATTAAAACACATTTTTCTGGGCTGGAGGAATGGCTTAGTGGTTAAGACGTCTGCCTGCAAAGCCAAAGGACCCCGGTTCGATTCCCCAGGACCCATGTTAGCCAGATGCACTAGGGGGCACACATGTCTGGAGTTCGTTTGCAGTGGCTGGAGGCCCTGGAGTGCCCATTCTCTCTCTTTCTCCCTCTTTCTCTGTCAAATAAATTAATAAAACAATAAAATATTTTTTAAAAACCCACATTTTTCTAACTGAAGCCAGGATGGAAGTGACATGATTCTGAAAGTATAAAATACCTGTAGAATTTGATCCAGAAAGAAATTTCCTGACTTGAGTGGGTAGGTAAATAAACAAAACAAACAAACAAACAAACAAAAAATCCTCATCAAAAAATGTTGCAATAAAATAGGGCTGGAGAGATGGCTTAGTGGTTAAGGGTTTGCCTGCGAAGCCTAAGGATCCTGGTTCAATTCTCCAGGTCCCACATAAGCCAGATGCACAAGGGGGCGCATGCATCTGGAGTTCATTTGCAGTGGCTGGAGGCTCTGGTGTGCCCATTCTCTCTCTCCCTCTCTCTATCCCTCTCTCTGTCTCTAGTAAATAAGTAAATAAATAAAAATAAATGTTGCGTTGAAATAATATATGTCATGCAGTCCTAAAACATGAAATGGAAACAATGAATTAAGAATTTTATACATTCCAGTTTAAGTTGGTACTATCAGGACTATAAGAATGAAAGAAATAAATCTAATTAAACCTAATCATTTATAACTTCTTTGAGGCAAAACGTACACTTTCCAACTCATTTTTATGACAGGAATACAAGGTTGATATTGACATCGCCAGCGACAGTAAGAAGGAAACTTGAAAGCCATTGCTAGCTTTGTGTATAATCTTTGCTTTGAAGACACAAACACTGGCAGAAAGTGAATTCATCCTGAGCAGGTGGAGACAGCTTTGTTTAGCTGCTGGTGGGTTTTTCTCTCTTTTGCCATTTCATGCAAAGCGTGGCCTTTCCAGAACTTCAGCTTTTTCTGCTGGCAAACCAAAGATCTTCTGTGACTATTTATGAGTGTCTTTCAGATAGGTGAGGTGATAAATACATTCATTGCTTGCTTATTCACGCCCCGTGGTATACATGCATGACAACGCCATATTGTCCTGATAGCTATTGAAAGATCTTGACTTTTTCAATTAAATACAAAGAAATCCAGCTTACAGTGAAACTTTCAGTTCCTTCTCTCTTCTTGTAATAGGCCCAACCATTGCTTTCCATGCCTTCTCGGATTAAAACTTCCCCTCTAAGGCATGGGTAAGTCTCTCCCCAAATCTCCTATGTTACATGCTTGGGAGGCAGTAGGACCTCTGAGAAGTGGGACCCTGTGGAGGTCCTTGGGCAGTGGAAGTGTACCCCCAAAGGGGATATGAGCCTTCTCCTTTTCCTCCTCTATTTTGCTTCCTAGAGAAGAGGTGAGACCTTTTACTTTGTTGCATACTCCTGCCATGAGTTCCCACCACAAAGTGTTGCTTCACCACAGGTCCAAAGCAGAGGTCCACTCAGTCATGGGCTGAAACTTCCAACCCTGAGCAAACATAGACCTCTGATTATCTGAGATTTTTTTTTTTGAGAAAGAGATAGAGAAAGAGAGAGAGAAAGAGAGAGAATGTGAATGCCAGCAGCCTCTCAGCTGCTGTGAACAAACTCCAGATGCATGCACCCCCTTGTGCACATGTGTGACATTGCGCACTTGAGTCACTTTTGTGTGTGGCTAAATGTGAGACCTGGAGATTCAAACAGGCATTCTTAAGCTTCATAGGCAGGCGCCTTAATGGCTAAGCCATCTCTCTAGCCCCTATCTCAGATATTTTGTTATCATGAAGGAAGACTAAGCCCTCTATCAAGATCACAAAGCAATCAAGTTTCCTGGGGCTTTCAAAGTCATTAATGTATGTTCATGAACCTTAAGGGCTTCACTTACAAGCAAAAGACAAAAGATCACAAGTTCTGCTCAAAACCAATTAAAGGGCTGGAGCAATGGCTTAGCAGTTATGGAACTTGCCTGCAAAGCCTAAGGACCCAGGTTTGATTCCCCAGTACCCATGTAAGCCAGATGTACAAGGTGGCACATGCATCTGGAGTTCACTTGCACTGCTTGGAAGCCCTAGTGTGCCCATTTTCTCTCTCTACCTTCCTCTCTCTGTCTAATAAATAAATAAAGTCATATATATATATATATATATTTTTTTTTTTTTGAGGTAAGGTTTCACTCTGGCCCAGGCTGACCTGGAATTCACTATGTAGTCTCAGGGTGGCCTCAAACTCTCGGCAATCCTCCTACCTCTGCCTCCCAAGTGCTGGGATTAAAGGCATGCACCACCATGCCCAGCTTAAAATATACTTTTTAAAATCAATTAAATACCTTGGATTTGGATGAACAGCCAGGGTTAAGAGCAGACAGTATACTCAGAGAAATGAGAAAATATGAGAAGCCTTGGTTTTCTAGACATTATGCAATTAGAGAGAGAGAGAGAGAGAGAGAGAGAGAGAGGGCACTGATTAACAAGATAGAAGAACCAGGAAGCATAGACCCTTATACCACGTCACCCTAAATTATATTATAGTCAAGAAAGTGAGACGCTGGGACCTTGTTCTGATTCAATGAGTCATAACACGGAGGGTGAGGGAATGAGTAAAACCAGGTGGAGAAGCACAGAACGCACGCAGTAACAATAGAGTATGAGTAGATAGTAGCTGGAAAAGTGAATTGTTGCTGTCTTACTTTCCCCTGAGACATCTCCTCTCCCCAGAAAGGACATCAACAACAAAACCGAGGAGTGATGCCATCCAAGTCCAGCTTGATGGACAGATGAGGCTTGTGGACAGGTGCAGGAGGGAAGGTTAGTGGCCCTCAATCACATCCCTGGGTGTTCTCGCCTCAGCGTGGGTGATGATCTCCTGAAAGCTGTGTAGGGAGAGGTGCCTGCTTCAGTAAGCCATCCACACTCTATACACTGTAACACCTCCCTGGACCACAGCTGGGGCAAGATTATGTACTGCTGAGAGGGGCACAGGAGGAAAAATAGTGGCTGGAGTCACAGCTGAGGGTCTAAGTGTCCTACTCCACCTCTCCTGCTTTGAGGGAATGTCAATGGGCACCATCTTAGTGGGATCTCGTGAGGCTCGGCTTAGCTACGCCAAACAAGATGGGAGCAGCCACAGTGTATCCAGTAGACAGCATTCTAGTAAAGTTACATTCTTGAGTCAGTAGAAGATAAGATTGTTTTTCCCTGAATGGAAGGAATATATAACAGCCCCCTCTTATCTGCGGTTTTCTTTTGTGTGGTTTTATTCGTCCCTGTCAATAATGATCACATGGAAAATAGGAATAAACAAGTTATCCATTTTAACTACCTTTTGACACAATATGTTGCTACAATTGTTAGCCTTGCACATGCCAAATTTATAAATTCAATTTTATCATAGGACTGCATATAAACAAGAAAACATGTGCAGGATTTTAGACATCCATTGGGGTCTTAGATCATGTTTCCCACAAATAAAGAAGAACTAGTATTCTATGTACATTCGATCTGCAATGGATATCTTGATTCTAAAACAAGGAATGAGAATTTAAGGAAGCATACCTGGGACTGAAGCGATATCCTGGAAGTGTAAGATAAAGCCAGCCTCAATTCCAAGACGTGGAAATGCATAAACACTGCTGGGCAGTGACCCAGCACGAGGACATCCCCAAAGAAATCCAGCGGACAGAGGTGACTGTGGATTCTGCTCACCTTGGCCAGACCTTCCCACCTTGTCATCAGAGGAGATCAGCCCTGTCTGTTTTGTTTTGAGACGGGGTCTTCCTAAGTAGCTGAGGGTGGTCTCACCCTCGCAGCAGTCCTACTTCAGCCTCCTGAGTACTGGGATCGCAGGTATGTGCTGCCGTGCCAGGCTTATGAAGATATCATATTAAACTAAGGACCTACTGTTTTGTTTATTTTATTTATTTATTTTTTAAGCATTGTGGATAATTCCCCCTGTGTCTGATTGGGCTGTTTTCTTCCTTATCCCCAAGACACCGTATTCAGGTCTTCAAAGTATACATCCTTGTGAAAGGAGTGAGAGTTGTGTCTGCCCTCTGCACCATCACTGACTTCTAAATCCATCCAGAAGCGCTTAAAGAGCCTTCTCAATGCTCCATTCTGACCTTAGCTTTTTCATGTTCCTTTCTCCAGACACATTGTCCTTTTGCATGTTTTCTTCACTTCCTTTCCCTCACCCCCGTCTCCAAAATGGCTAAAGAAACAACCAGCACCATGATGATCCCGACAGGCGAAAGTCTGCTGACGACCAGCCTTGCTGAATGGAGGGGTTCATTCAAATGCAGCCCGAAGTTTACTTTGGCTTCTGTGCCCACTCCAGGACTAAAGAAGTATGATTCATTAAATTTGAAAGTATGGATTTTGCTCAACACTTGGACAGAGGCAGGTCAGGCTGGGTCAGGTCTATTTGTAGGTCAATAAGCGGGGCTAATTCTGGTTGGCTCAGCACAACCACAGTCCTGGAGCGTTCTGAAATGTTCTGTTTCTATTTAGGGGTCAGAGTTAAAAGAAAATATACACCCAGCTTGAACTCTGCATTTCAGAATTATAACATCGCACCAACCAGGCCAAGAACTTCAAGCCTCTGTGGAAAATGAGAGTGTAGGTAGAAAGATTGAGTTTGGAAGGCAATAAAAGGGTTGAAATACACGATTAGCTTTCCGATAGAAGAGATGGAGAGCTGAAGATGGGCGTATATCACTGTGCAAGGACTTGCCTAGCAGTGTGTATGAGACCTTGGGTTCCATCTCCAGGCACGCACACACACACACACACAAGACATGAGCTGATTAGAATCAATATCCCAAATTAAATATATTTGAATACATATCTTAATGATATTTGATATTTTAGCACAGCATCAGACTAATTTCAACTGTATTATTTTTATCTGCTCATTTATTTAATATTCACATAGAAGCTATCACGCGCTAGGTGATGCAGAAGCCATTTCGGAAGCTAATACCCCATTCTTTGCACTTCCATGGCCATTTGCTATGCAAATCTCTGATGCCCAAGACAGTCTTCTCTCTTCCTCACTCTCTAATTCCCTTTGAATCTGAATTTGAGGCTTTTCGCAAATAGCTACCCCCATCTGGACGTTGATTATGGCTGTGACTTGAAGCTTTACTCACTGGCCTTCTCATTCTCCCTAAGTAATTAAGTTCCCTAACGATAACGAAGCATCATTACAATAATATTGATACCTGCTCTAATCACCAGCATCCTGGCTTTTCAATTTCCAGTATTTGCCTTGGATCAAGTAGCTGTGTGCTAATGTAGCAGAAGGTCACCCGATGAAGGGGCTGATAGCGAAGAGGACAGTTCCACTTAGCATGCACAGAGAGTTGTGCTTTTCTGGCGTCGCGAGCTAATCTTTCAAGTTGTCCTTTTTTGACTTTCTCAGTTTAATCAGTTTAATCTCATCTTCCCTCTTTTCTGATTACAAGGATTTTCTGCAGAAACCTCGCCTCCACAATAAAGACCATGTGGCAATTTATTCTCTTATTGATTTCAACATCTTTTCCCCTCTACCAATGGGCCAACGGTGGGGGAGGGAAAGGAGAAGAGGAAGCTGGAGAGAGGCGAGCTAGAAGGAGGTTAGGAGATGAATAGGTGATGGTTCTTCCGGTACCTGTGTTAGTAACAAGGCCACATGTACCAATTATCCGTGAAACCTAAATGCATCTTAAATGCATTGAAGGCAGAAATAATAGCCAAATTGGGAAATCCCTATGGTGACTAGTTAGTTAACGACAACTATGCCTAGGGCTTGCCTTTCATTTCACAGTGAAGAAAAAGAAACGTGTGCACGCATGCATGCACGCACGCACACTGTGCAATCAAAAACACTGTTATGCATCTAAGTCAATGACGCACACACCAACAACTTTCCTTAAACATTGTCTGGGCTCTGCTTCCATCCACACTTCCTGGTCTTCTCAGCGGAGAGAGCAGAGTACCCCAGGGCAAAGAGCAGACACGTAGCCATTGGCAGAGAGGGGAGAAGGCGGAGATGTGGATCTGGAAGGATGGTAGTATGGTGCTTTGAATAGCAAATGTTCCCCAAAGCCCTATGTGTTTATCCTCAATCCCAGCTGGTGCAGCCTTTGGGAGGTGGAGCCTTGCTGGATGAGGAGGAAGAGGTGTGTCACTGGGGGTGGGCATGGAGGTATATTAGTCCAGCCCTCCCGGGTGTTCACTGGCCAGCTCACTGTTGCCCAGCTTCTACTATGCCATGCCTTCTCCACCATGATAAAGCTTCTCCTCAAAACTATAAGGCTGAAATAAAGCCTTTCGTCCCATAAGCTCTTTCTGGCCAGGTGTTTTGTTTCAACACTGCTGCTGTTGGTGAATATGTTCATGAGCCTCCACTAACCAACCTGTGGTGATATTAGGGGGTGATAGCAACTTTCTGTCTCCCTCTGCTTCCTGGATTTCATGAGGTGGGCAGCTTCCTCTGCTACAAACTCTCACTGGCCCCCGGTATTCTGTCTCACCACGGACCTAAATGAAGTTGGCACTGCGCACACAGCTCTGGATGCAGTAAAGTGTCTGAGGACAGAGGCAGCAAACTGAAATAAATGAGGCTGAGCAGTGGATACATTCAGAAAACAGTTGGCCCTGTAGATTGTGCTTAAGTGTTATATATAGAGCTTCTACAATTAACTGTGATTTCAGGCACTGTAGGAAACTTATTGCCCTGTGTTCAGTCACATGAGATGCACTGGAAAATGGTGTATAAAATAAAAACATTGGATAGTTTTTCTTTCAAATATTTTTATTTATTTATTTGAGAGACAGAGAAGGGGGGGAGAGAGAGAGAGAGAGTGAGTATGGGCCATATAGGGTATCCTGCCACTGCAAATGAATGCCACACACATGCACTACTTTGCATATGTGGCTTTACATGGGTGCCAGGAAACTGAACTCAGGCCATTAGGTTTTGCAAGCAAGCACATTTCACCACTGAGCCATTTCTCCTGCCTGATATTTTTCTTTAATAAGAGAAGTTAAATATCTCTTTAGTCATTTGATTTATTGGAGGTCTGATGAGATGGCATACGAAGAGGGGGAGGACGTGGAGGAGAAGGAAGAGGAGGAGGAGAAGGAGGGGAAATTTCCTCAGGAATTCATGCATACTATGGGACTAAAAATGAATTGCCTCCTTTTACATTCTCAGCCTCTTTCCATTAGTTCTGATACAGGCTATAGCAATCATTAAATGCTTAGTGAGTGATGAAAACAGTTTTATTTGCAACGATTACACTTGGTTTTAAGAATCATAAGCCTGTAATTTAAAATGGACTGTTTATAGCTTGAATCTGAATGATTCTGAAGGCTGTGCTAAAGGCCTAAAACTCCTGTGTTCTGAATTCTTGGTCCCAAGCTGATGGCAATTTGGGAGGCGGAGCCTTGTGTTGGGGGTGGGCTTAGGGGTGTTATAGCCAGCTCCTGTTTGTTTGCTCACTCTCCTGCTGCTGTTGTCCACCTGATATTGGCAGACGTGGTGTCCAGCCTCTGCTCTACCATCTCTTCCTTGCAATCATGAAGTTTCCCCTCAAGTCTGTAAAACAAAATAAACACTTAACTCCCACAAGCGGCTTCTGGTTCGGATGTTTGTCTCAGCAAGGTGGAAGTAAGTACAACATTTGGTCATCAGCCTGTGACGCAATTGGGAGGTTGTTGGAAGAAGTAGGTCACTGGCCACTTCCTGTCTCTTTCTCTGCTTCCTGTTTGCCATGCTGTGAGCAACTTCCTATGTTGCACATTCCCAGTGCCTCTGTGTTCGGCCTCGTTACAGTCCTAAAAGCAAGGAAGCCAGCCAACCATGGGCTGAAACCTCTGAAATGGTTACCCAGATCAACCTCTCTTCATTTAAGCTAACTCCTATCAGGAATTTTGTCACATTCACAGTTTGCTAAGATGTGGATCAGCTCTTTGCCTGGAATATTTGTCTCCTTAAAGGGACAACAGAGCAGGAAAGCGGGATGGAGCCGAGTGTTTCTGCATAGTAAGTATCCTGCCTCTTGACTGTCCTCAGTGTATCTTTGTACTTGGTCTTCAGGATTCCTGGAGATAATGATGTACTATAGCCAGCTGAAAAGAACATCTGTTTCAAGAGCTGAACTTCCAAGAGCCATTTGTCTATCTGATCTGTTCCCATTACTTTCTCCCGATTTTGCACCTTTATGTTTCTGCGTCCATTAAATATACACAAAGAAATGAAGGGAAAAAAATGAAGAAGACCGCTGAGCAGTCTTAACGTCTCCCCCTTTCCAAAGGTTACACGGCACCGTGCCTGTTAAATAATTCTGTGTGATATAAAACACCTAACTTTCTTTCTTTTATTCTTTTTGTAAGCAAGTGTTTTCCTCTCTCTTTAAATGGGAGGCTTCCGTTTACTGGGGCTTACATGCTTAGTGACAGTGCGCTGGAGGTAGCCCAGGAGAACAATACGTCCATTAATCTGCCTCACGCTTAATTGGTAACTACTGTATGGGCTGGCATTTCAAACACAGATTGCAAATGTACTTGAATTAGTTACTGTTTAATTGATACAACTGGCACTCAGCCTAGAACCAACATGCAGCTAAGAGACTTGAAAGGGAAGAGAGAGGGGTAAAAAGAAACAAAAAAACAAAAAACAAAAAAAACAAGACGTGATTGTGCTTCACCCTTTATATGTTTATATCAATTATTTGTGGAATATAAATACATATTTTTTTCACATTGCTTTAGCAAGCAAAAGACCAAAACAGGCTGCTGAAACATACCTATAATGGTTGCTGACATAAGGAGAACCAGCCATCTCCAACCCCCTTTTCCTCTGTCTTCATTTAATCTTCCCCTTCCAGGGATAGTTATGTATGTAGGACTGAGGTGGGGGTATGCGATATTTACCACAAGATGAAATGCCTCCGAGGCTCATTTTGACAATCTCTCTGGGTTTCAAGGAAATAGAATACTATTGTGGCAACAACTCAACCTTATTGCCTTTCACAAGAGTGTTACTTTAAACATGTCTGTGGCAGAAAAAAAAATAATAATTCTTTAAAATTAATTCCCAAGTAACTCCACATAGGCATGTCTCCTTTTGGGAACCATTCAGCCTGCCATTGAATTAAGAACATTTTTTTGATACCAGAAATGCAGTAAGATTGGGCTGGGGATGAAACTTACTGGGAAAGTATTTGCTGAGCATGCAAGAGGCTCCAGTTTGAACCTCAGCACTGTAAAAAGAAATGCGGTGGGGGCTGGAGACATGGCTCAGCAGTTAAGGCACTTGCCTGCAAAGCCTAAGGACCGGGGTTTAATTCCCCAGTACCTACATAAAGCCAGATGCATGAGGTGGTGCATGTGTCTGCAGTTTCTCTCTCTCTTTCATAAATAAATGGATAAATAAATTATAAAGAAAACAAATGTGGTAAGGATGGTGTGGTAGTTTGAATATATGTCCCCCAATATATTCAGTGTTTTTTTTTTAGTTATAGTTTGCATCTGCAATCACCTTGCTAGAGGCAAGGTCACTGGGAGCCCGGTCTTAAGGTGTGGTGATGGTTTGAGATTCCATTGTAAAGATATGCAAATGTGCCTAGCAGGAGTTCCTGAAGTGTGCTGTGTGACCTTTTGGCTGTAGTTTTGGTCTGTGTGCTGTGGTGGCTGGTTGGCTTTTTCTCTCTTTGCTTGGGTCTGTGAAGAGCAGGGCACTTCTCCTGCCTTTATGGAACTTCCCCTGGATCTGTAAGCTTAAATAAATAATATCCCTTCCTCCATAACTGTGCCTGGTCTGGAAGTTCATCTCAGTGAACCTGAAGCTATCTGCTACAGATGGTATGGCACCTCCTGTGCACCAGAAGTGCACTGATTCACTATTTAGCCATGCTTTTCTACCTAGTTTGAATCTTTACCTCAGTTGTGAGAGCTATGTCAAGTGACCATGGCTGAGAAAAACCAGTTAACTCTTTTTCAATCCTCCTGAAAAGTCACCTCACTTTTTAGGCTTTCACGATCTTGCTGGATACTAGCATCTTGATTTCGAGGTAGATGTTGTTCATGTCAGAACTTCTGGCTTATTTTTTGAGCTTGTTTATTGGTGTATTATATACACACACGTGTGTGTGTGCGTGTGCGTGTGCGTGTGTGTGTGTGTGTGTGTGTGTGTGTGTACACATAGGGTCCAAGGGCAATAGTGAGGATCTTCCTCAATCACACTCTAAGTTCATTATTTCGAGAGTGAGAGTATCTCATTAAATGTAGAGCTCATCCATTTGACTAGACTAGCTAGCAGCAAGCCCTAGGGATCTGCCTGCCTTTATCACCAACACTGGGATTCCCAGCATGCACTGCTGTGTATGCTTTGCTTTTCCATGGGTGCTGGGAACACAAACTCAGGTCCTCATACTTGCAAGACAAGCACTTTGCTACTGAGCCATCTCCCCATCTCCTGATGGCTTGTTATACACAGATTCATTGAAAAAAATAATTCTGGGATGGAGAGATGGCTTAGCAGTTAAGGTGCCTGCCTGCGAAGCCTAAGAATGTTTGTACTAATCTCCAGGTCCCACATGTAGCCAGACACAAAAGTGATGCAAGCACATAATATCACACATGCACACAAGGTGGGGGCACACGTCTGGAGTTCGTTCACAGTGGCTGAAAGGCCCTGGCATGCCCATTCTGTCTATGCCTCTTCCTCTCTCTATCTCTCTCTCAATAATAATAATAATAATGATAATAATAATAATAATAATAATAATAATTCTGTTGATCTGCAGTGAAAATTCTGTTATTGCTCAGTAAGCAGTTATTGAATGGATTCTGTACATCCAATTTGTTCTTACTATCTTATGAGACATTATGAAAAAGTAATCTCAATGACACTGTCTGATGGGTACCCAATTGGCAAAATCAAAGGGATAGCTTGTACTCCAATTAAAAGGAAAAAATAAATAAACAACAAACAAACCTGTATGGGCTGGAGAGATGGTGTAGCGATTAAGGTCCTTGCCTGTGAAGCCTATGGAACTCATGTTTGACTCTTCAGGCTCCATGTAAGCTAGATACACAGTGGTGCAAGTAAGTAAGGTCACACATTTGCACAAGGGGACACATGCATCTGAAGTTCAATTGCAGTGGCTAGAGGCCCTGGTGCTCCAATTCTCTCTTTCTCTCTCTCTCTCTCTCTCTCTCTCTCTCTCTCTCTCTCTCTCATGCTTTTGCATTTTAAAAAAAGGCCAGTCTATTGGGCTTGCCTCAAAGGATTTAAAAAAATATATATATATATATATATAGTTTTGTTTTGTAGTATGTGATTTTTTTCTTTTGTCATTGTAGTATGTATTTGACAATGAATTTTTATTTTTATTTTTTCACTTTCTTCATGCAAGGCCCACCCAATGCCCCTCCTGCTTTTCCAGCTACTTTTGGAGGCATTCCTTTCCCCTCCCAGGAGGTGAATAGCTCAGATTGCTTTTACTCTATACACTTCCTCTGTTCATCCCGCTGAGAAAAGTCTCAGATGAGAGTTCCGATTCTCCATGTGACCCTCAGTTTGCTCTTCTACCCAGAACCACGAGCATCTGGACTCTACAAGGCTCTCCAGTAACCATTCGTGGGTGTTTAGTAGACTTGCCTTCCACAACACTGGTCTGACTTTTGTCCTCGTTTCTTGAAGAGATTTTCATGTACTTAGTCAACTAAGCTACAGACTCTAGAGACACTTTGTTTTTAATTTTGAGAGAGAGAGAGAGAGAGAGAGAGAATGGGTGTGCCAGCAGCCTCTCGGCCACTGTGAAGGAACTCCAGATGTGTGCACCCCCTTGTGCGAATGTAGGACATCATGCGTTTGCATCACTTTGGCGTCTGGATAAATGTGGGACCTGGAGAATAGAACAGGCATTCTTATGCTTCGCAGGCAGGTGCCTTCCCCGCTAAGCCATCTCTCCAGCCCCAGAGTCACTTTTTTTTTAAATGTGTATACATGTTTATATGTATGTGAGCATGCATGTGTGTGCTGTGTATGGAAGCCAGAGGATGGCAACAGATGTCTTTCTCAATTGCTCTCCACTCTGCTGTTTGAAACAGGATCTCCCACTGAGCCCAGCGCTCATCCAATTTAGCTAGACTAGATAGCAGCAAGTCCCGAGATCCTTCTGTCTCTGCCTCCCCAGCACTAGTATTACAGGTGTTCACTGCCCCACCGGGCTTTTATCCGGGAGCTGGGGATTTTGTCCTTCTCACACTGGCTCCCGCCATGATGTCATTGCCATGACGTGACACAGCCAAGGAGGACCTCATCCGAGGAAGAGTCACGCTGTTTGGATGCTCAGCCTCTAAAACCATGAGCTGAATACATCACTATTTAAAATGTAATTATTTATGTTTAACACATTATATGTTGGTCATATTCCCATCAGGTTATAGTCTTATGTTCCCTGTTCTCTGCCTGCACTCCACTGAGCGCCCTCCTGAGTGGGTTTATTGGTATTCATTGTCCGTGGGGCAGGGGATACTCAAGACCCATCAGACCAACAAGAAAGGAAAGCCGACTGCCTAGCATGAAATGAGTCATCGCTATCCCATCTGCCAGGGCTCGGGAGACACTACAGGGGAAGGGGCAGATTCAATACGATTGCCTTGCCGCTCTGCTCTCACTGTTAGCCACAGACCCTCCTTCATGGACACAGTAGAAGACTATGAGGAGGCTAGACACATCTCTTTTTCTTATAATTTTAATGAGAGAAATAGAGCAAGCGAGAGACACAGAGAGACACACAGAGAGAGACAGAGAGAGAATTGGCACACCATGGTCTCCACCCACTGCAATCAAACTCCATTCACGTGCACTGCCACTGCCTTGTGTGCATGTGCAATCTTGGGCGCTTGTGTCACCTTGTACGTCTGGCTTACGTGGGACGTGGAGAATCGAACATTGATTGGTCCTTAGGCTTTGTAGGCAAGCGCCTTCACTGCTAAACCATCTCTCCAGTCCCTAGATGCATCTCTTAAAAAAAAGTTTACGAGCCTCATGGGTTTCATGATCGTAGAGATGATCTTCAGAGGATGAAAATATGCCCTTCCTTCTCAAAGTTCTTCAGAGCTCTCATGGGCTTCAGGAAAAGGCTCCATTTTCTTCTATTCCATGAGCCGTTTTTTACCCTCCACTCTCCTACACATTTCCACATGATTATTCCCACTTTTCCTTCAAGGCTCATTTCCTTTGTCACCACTTGGCAAAGCTGTCTCGAACCTCCCTTGGATATGGTAGGTTTCTATTCTCTGTTCCTACCTAGCTCCCCAAATGTACTTCCACAACTAACTTGGTCACCTTGTTCTGCAACTAACTTGAAGGCACACCTGTGACTCTCTCATTACACAATAATCTCATTTTGCATTGTAGTATTTTTACTTGTTCATACGCTGTATATATTTAAAAACAACTCCATTTATTAGTACCTAAGAAGAGACGTGAAACATAAAACTAAACACACAGATATTTATTCTCTTGTTTCTTTACTCTTCGTTTCCACTAATTAGGTGAACTATGTCAGGAAAATCATTTAGACTCTCTACGCCTGAGCTTCATCTACAGAATTATCTCCAAGGCCCTTTCTAACACTAATCTCCATCCTTACATGGTTCCGTCCGCATTAGGCCATGTAATTAGGCATTTAATAAAAGTTTTAGAGGTTTATTATGGTTGAATAAAAATGATCCCTAAAGCTCTGCCTCAAAATGTCCTCAGATGTTGATTTCTGTCTTTATACCAACCATGTAGTTCTGATATTTAGTATATTTTTATGCACTGTGATTCTATAAACAACGTAAAGCAATTCACAATAAACTACATCTCCCACAAAACTTAAGAAGGCAGAGAAAAGCAAGATGAGACTGTGGAGGGAGGAGAATTGTGTCCAAGGGAAGAATAAACTAATATTTATTTATGTATTTGCAAGCAGAGAGAGAGAGAGGAGATAGGGGAAGAATGGGCACCCCAGGGCCTCCAGCCACTGCAAACAAAATCCAGGTGCATGCACCCTTGTACATCTGGCTTATGTGGGTCCTGGGAAATTGAACCGGGGTACTTTGGCTTTTTAGGCAAATGCCTTAACCACTAAGCCACCCCTCCAGCCCCAAGAGTAAACTAATATAAAAGTCAAAGTAGAAACACACTAAAGTATCTGTCTGTAGCACATGGCTCTGCCCAATGGTAAGAGGTCATTGTCAGATGTGATCCCAGGCCCTGCATGCAAACTTCAAGAAACAATAGTGTCAGGAATAGAAAATATCATAGGATGGACAAGGCTTTTCCAGCATAGAGTTCTCCAAG
The DNA here is from genome assembly GCA_036365145.1 of Orientallactaga sibirica. NCBI lineage: Eukaryota > Metazoa > Chordata > Mammalia > Rodentia > Dipodidae > Orientallactaga > Orientallactaga sibirica. Next base: position 1,209,951 of record JAEOAD010000284.1, read on the forward strand.
GACGTGTTCCTCTCTGTGTCCCAGACACCAAACATTGCTTCAGTGTGCTCAGACAGTATGAGACTGGAATTGGGCAGGCGGTACCATCACACCCTCCAAGAAATGGAAGGGCCATCTTTCCAAAAGTAAAAACAATTGCACGAGGGACCAAGGCATCCTCCAGTTGTCTAACCTTCCAACAACCAACTTTGATTAGAAAGAAAATCCTGAATGCCTACATAATTACCCCAAACCTCATATTCTGATGGGGGTCCACGTGGTACTCCAGGAAGTTGCTCCCTCCTTCAGATTTTACTATAATTTTTTTTTTTTGCCAACATTATTTGTTTGCCTTATCCTGTGTGATCTGGAGCAAGGTACTCGACTTCTCTGTCACTGCTTCTCCCTCTTTGAAATGGGGACAGCAGTCACACTTTAGCTCACTGACTTGTGACAGGCTCATGTGCCAAGACAAACTTGTCACCTGGCACATTGCACCAGGAAATGCTATTCTGTGTACGTTAGGTTGTCTTACACATTCATGATGTTTCTGCTTTAGGTTAGGGGCCTACTCTCACAACAGGAATGAAACAAAGTCGTGCTTGACTTGCCTGGAGTGCTGTCGATCAGGTGTGTTCACATCTTGTTTCCGTTTGCTTTTGTTTGTGTTGTTGTTCTTGTTCTTGTATAGCGCTTGGGATCTAATGGAGGTCCTTGTGCGTACTAGGTGTGGCTTCTTGTTGCTGGCACAAAGCACCCGGCCAAAAGCAGCAATAGCAGGAATGTATTTGGGCTTCTAGTCTCAAGGAGAAGCTTCCTGATGGCAGGGGAAAGCATGGCATGAGCAGAAGCTGGGCATCACCTCTGTCACCACAGCAGCAGGAGAGTGAGCCAAACTCTATCAAGGGGGAGATGGTTACACTCATAAACCCACCCCCAACACCAGCCCTCCTCCAGCAAGCATGCAAAACATGAGTTTATGAGGGACATCGGATTCAAACCACCACACTAGACAAAGTGCTCTACAATGCTATCACTACAATGCTACACACACGCAGATAGATATATAGAGAGATATAGATATAGATATAAAAAGTATTTGTAAATCATATATACAACTAGCTTTTTTGAGGCTAGTCTTTCACAATTTTGAATAAACTTGCTTTTTCTGTACCATATGCCCATGTAACTCACTAGACTGCCTATGAAGCCACAACCTTGAACTCTAGTCTGGCTTAGTGGCCCCATATGGACTTCCTTGTCTGCACTGTGGGGGCATGAGGAGAGATGGCCAGTGTTCATTCTACTTTCAAAGTCCCCATTTTGACATTTCTACTTTAGTATGAGGTAAATATCCTTTAAGTGCATGGAAAACAAATGAGTCAAAATCTGGACGTAAGGTATTGCTTCTTGGTGGTGCATGGCTCTTATTTTCCTAATTTTTTTTTTAACTCTACAGAGAATCGATGCTTTCTCAGTGAGCACCCGGTTTTCTTTGAAGTTCCAGACCATTTGAGGCTAATCGATCCCCCATGACTCTCTGTACTTGCTCTCTTCTACAGCAAAGAGCACCTCTCTGAGCTCTAGACCTCATTTTTCTGTTCTCACCTCATTTAAAGTCCACAATTCTGATGCTTAAACTTACCCTCCTCCCAATTCTCTTTACCTGGGATCAAGATGGCAGGAACTGGCCCCCGGGAGAAGCTCACCAGGGCGTCTCCCTTTTCCTCCACACCTCCTCTCTCAAGGACAAGGCAAGATTAAGACATCTTTCCCCCATGGAGGAAGAGCCGTCTGAATTAGTACCCTAACGCCTTAGATTAACACCTCCTTCAAGTATTCACCAGTAACAGTTCCTGAATGGGGACCTCTCCTCACTGGTTTGATTTATCCCTGGAGGAAAGAGTGTCTGTAAGGGCTGGGGCCATCTCCCCTTTTGTAGAATTCCCATCTATGTCACTTTATCTTTAGTTCTTTCTTGTCTCTTTCTGTGCAGTATCTCCTGCCTAAGGGGCAGCCTTGGATCAAGAAGTACCAGGGCCACTTGGAGCTGGAGGCTTAACGTTAAGTTAGTGGCTCCTGGCCTCCCCCTCTCTTCCTGTATTGCTCTGGTCCTATTTCACCCCATCAGCATAGAAGGTCTGTTTTAGTTTAACCTTCTCTCCTTCACTGAAAGGTAAAATTAGGGACGCAGATGATGTGGGTTTATGGAACAGCCACATGGTTCTGGGAGAACTCAGTATCCAACCGATTCATTGAAGACTGCAGGAGGAACTAGCTCCCCTTCCGTTACAGGTGGAGCAAAGATGTGCACAGTGACTGCTTTGTGGCTCTTTCTCTTGTGACTATGCTGTGCCTGAAAGCTCGCCTGTGAGAGAAATCTGTGACAAGGCAGGACTCAAGTATTTCCAAATTCTCTTGCCAAATAACACCACAGTCACTACTTGACTTGAGAGAGAGAAAGGGGGAGAGAGAGTGAGTATTGGCATCCCAGGATCTCCTGCGATTGTAAAGAAACTCCAGACACATGCACGACTGGCTTTATGTGGGTCCTGGGTTATCGAAACTTTTTTTTTCTTTTTTTTTTTTCTTTTTTTTTTTTTTTGGTTTTTCGAGGTAGTGTTTCACTCTAGCCCAGGCTGACCTGGAATTCACTCTGTGCCAGGATTAAAGGCGTGTACCACCATGCCCGGCTGCTATCAGGTTTTGGAAGTAAGTGTCTCTAACTGCTGAGCCATCTCTTCAGCCCTCGTTACTTTTAATTGCAATTGAATTTTCATGAGTACAATGGGCATAGTTGATTTTAACCCACTCTTTTATTTTCAATAGGAACTGAAAAGGAAATCCCAAACTACTTCCTTTATCATCTCCTTTGTGTGGTCAGTGGAGATGGAAGGAGCCCTCTTTCAAAATCTCTACTTCCCAGCTCATGATGTTGCAGAGTTGATTAGAAAAAATGTATGTATGTATGTGTATATATATGTGTGTGTGTGTGTATGTGTGTGTGTACATATATATACACATACATATAATCTATACATATATATACATATGTGTATCATATGTATATATATATATATATATATATATATATATATATATATATATATATGATATATATATATAGTAAATGTGCATTTGTGTGTAGGCACAGATTTGGGTGCAGGTGCTCACGCACATGTGGACATACGTATGTAGGGGCCAAAGATTGACATCTGGTGTCTTCCTTAGTCACTGTCTACCTTACTTTTTGAGACACAGTCTCTCCCTGAACCTGGAACTCACCTGCTTTTCTAGACTAGCCATGGAGTAAAGTCGGAAGGAAGCTCCTGGCTCGGTCTCCTCAGTACTACAATGACAGGCATGCGCCGCCACACCTGGCATTTTCCCATGGGTTCTGGGGATCCAAACTCAGGTCCTCATGCTTGTGTGGCAAGCACTTTACTCACTGAGCCTTCTTCCTGGTCCCCAGCGGATATCGTTTGAAGCCATCTGTCTCCATAATTCAATGCTGCTTTAGAACTGTTTGTAGAAGCTGTTCCATTCTTGTCTTAAAAAAAACTTTTTAATTTTTAAGAATTATTTACTAATACAATCATTTTCTGAGCTTTTTCATAGCAATTATTGCCTACACAATGTATTCTTTCATAGACCAAAGAAAAGTAAGAAGTGCAGAGACCGTATCCTGTAATTATTATCCTTTACCCCTATTTTGAAAAGAATATAATAGTGTATAATAAATATTGACTAAAAAATGGGTAAAAATCATAGATAGCACCACGGGGGAGAGATACATAACCAGTAATCATAAATGTTCATTCTTCCTGGTTATCACATGAATGCATATTGGTGCTATGAAATTAGTAATATATTTTAATATTTGATTATATTGTAAAAGAGTTACCATAGAACAGTGTTGAAAGATGAAAATCTTTCTGAGAAGCAATTTGACATCATGATTTAAAGATCTTGAAAAGTTATATTGTCAAGAAATATTGAATAACATGGAACATTCCAGGGTGTGTAATACTAATTTTATATTATTATTCCAATATTTATTAGTGGCCCACTGTGTGCACTGTTATGTGTATATGAAACAAATCCCATATCTTCTAGGAATTTTTATGAGAAATAAAGTCCACTGGTGGCATGTGGTATGAATAGAAAGTCAACATGTGTCTTTGACCAGAAATAGTCCTACTTTACAGATCTTAACCCTGAATGATGGCTGGTAAATGAAAATAGCATTCTAGAATGATGGAGACGGTGTGATTTGGGGCAGAGCCCTCTCAGAGAAGGTGACTTGGGCAGAGGCTGCGATGCAACGAAGGAGGGAGCCTCGTGTCTCTCTGGGGTGCGGAGGGTACAACAGGGCAGAGAGCAGCCAGCTGAGAACACCTGGTATGTGTGGGTATTGCAAGAAGAAAGTATGGCAGGTGTGATGTGAGTGAGGGTGAGGGAGGGAAGACATGTGTTGGTATATATGAAAAAGCCTATTTAGACATTCACTCCAATTTTCTGGAAATCTTTAAACACATTGAATGTGGACTCAGCCTTTCTCCATGCAGATCATGTGATCAGATCATGTGATTTGCAGACTCACAGCTATAATCAAGGCACCTGCTGAGAGTGACATGCTGCCATCCCCGCAAAGTGACAGCAGATCCTGGCAATTGCAGAGGGTGGAGCTTTCCTTGGCAATGTGTTTTCTTAGGGCAGAATGCCTATTGCTTTTGTTCTAGTCCCTGCATTCTACATCAAGGTAAGCTCCCCACACAGATGCATTAACCTGTGCTCGTTGTTAATTGAGAAAGATGCGTTTTCAAGGGAATTTATTTTGAACTGTTTTAAGTGAAATGAGAGGCCCACACAAGCTGTATGGAGGTGAGAAGGACAGTATCTGTTTTGTGCCCTTCACCATGGCCAGTGGACCGGATTCTTCATTTGGACAAAACTAGCCAAGAACTACAGCCCATCTGTACAGGATGTTGAAAATAACACCGCTGACATACACCTTCTGTCAACTAATGCTTCTGACCTCGTCTCTGTAAAACACTGCTTGGGCACCACCTGAGTGCCAAATATTCAGTCTTCCAGAGAAATTATTTTCTAATTTATCTCTGCTAATAAACCCCAAACAATTTTTCAAACTTAAGTACACCTCATTCATAGTTTAGGTTGACTTCTAAACATTAAATCCCCCATGTGAATTATTGTAAAAGACTTGATTTCTTATAAACTAGAACTTGACATTTTAAAAGAAAAGTGTTCTATTGCTCTTTGAAAAGGAATGTAGGAATCAGGGTCAGTTTCTATTTGCCGTTATCAATTTGAAAATATTAACAAGTCACTCCCAAATCGAACTGCTATTTCCATTACACTTAGTATCCAGCTCCTTCCAAAACTAACTATGGATCTAAACTTAATGTGTACTGTCTCACCTGGGCATCAAGATCTAAGTGCTGAATTATCTTCCTGCGTTGACTTACTATGGTAGTTTGAATAGATGGCCCTCAATATATTCAGTGTGTTATTAGTTTGTACTTTGCATCTGCAGCAGCCTGGCTAGAGGCAGAGTCACTGGGCAGATCCTGAGGTGTGGTGGTGGGTTTAGGATTTCAATCTAAAGATATGCAAAGTTTGCCTAGCTGGAGTTCCTGAGGTATGCTGTGCTGTGCTGTGGCTTTTGGCTATTGGCTATTGGCTTTTGGCTTCACTCTCTGTGTTTGTGAAAGCTGTGAATGCAGGCCAGTTTCTTCTGTCATTATGGAACTTCCCCTGGATCTGTAAGCTTCAATAAATCCCTTCCTCCATAACTGTACCTGGTCTGGAAGTTCATCTCAGTGAACCTGAAGCTGTCTGCTACACTTACCATTAGCATCATTATATTTCAAATCTTGATAATTTTTAAAAATTAAAGTTCAATTTTGTAAATGCTTTTATTATTTCTGGCACTATATATAATCTGGCATTGAATCTATTTTCAGTTTTCATTTTCTTGCAGATGTAAATGCTGAAAAATTCTGTTGACAGTAATAAGTGGAAGGGAATGGAAGTCCAATTGTCCCACCTCTTGCATATCCAAGTTGTGCACCAAATATTGCAGACTGATCTATGATAAAATATTTTAATAGCTAGCCAAACAAGTTTGTGTAAAGCCAAACTTTTTTTTTTTTTTTTTAAGAAAAACCACATGCCTTGGACAAAAATTTTTAAAGAAGTTTTGAAAAAATTTACCAAGAAAGTAAACAAATCTTTCTCAGAGGAAAAGTATACACGAAGGTTTTACCATGACTTAAAAAGAAAAAAAAAAGACAATTAATTACATCAGTTATCCTTTTACTTGGAGGCAACTGGGCTAAATATGCAAATATTTACATATAATCTACTAAGAAATGTTGGTCTTAAATGTTTCATCTCCAAACTCTTACAAACATTTTTTGTCTTATGACATATTTTATGTTTTTGTCAAGATTTGGAAATTCTGATTCAGCTCACTGAATTTATGAGAACTGTCCACCATGTAACCTAAGTGACAAATGAGTCCCCTTTCCCAAGGGTTACCAGAAAGTCAAACTTCGAACTAAAAACGTGTATAATTTCACTATTCAGTTCAACAAAATGCATTAATGTAGACTCCATGACAACCATTACCCCATTGTACCCTAATTGTAAAATTGACAAGATGATACATACAAAGGTAAGTACAGCTTGTCCATGAAATTGTCATGTGCCTAGAATATGAAGTTGCAGCTTGCATGGGGTGCTATAACTGAAGGGAAGTGGGACGTGGGACGGAAGCACGCGTCTGCATAACAAATGGCATTTTTTTCTTCTTGGGCACCTAAGAACCTTTTACATCTTAAGGAAATGCATCCAAGGGGAGAGGAATGGATAGTTCCTGTATTTTGTTGGTTTCTACATTAGTTGCTCTTTTTTTTTTAAATCAACGTGACAAAATACTTGATAGAAAGAACTTAAGAGAGATTTATTCTGAATGGTGGTTTCAGAGGATGTCAGTCTGTCATGGTAGTGAAGGCATGTGGTGTGTTTCATGGTGTCTACTGTTTGTCACATCCATTGTGACTGACCAGGAAATAGAGAACAGCTGAGCTGAAACCAGAAGCGGATGTTACTCCTCAAAGACTTCACCTCCTGGCTTATTTCCACCAGTGAGACACCCCCGTGTCTGAAAGGTTCCCACACCCTCCCCAAACAGCACCACTGGCTGGTGGCCATCACCCAGAGGACCACGCCTCTTTGAAACACTAATGTGAAGTGTGTGAATGGGGGTGATTAAGAAGGAAGAAGAGAGGGGCTGGAGAAATGGCTTTGCATTTAAGGCACTTGCCTGTGAAGCCACAGAACCCAGGTTCAATTCCCCAGAACCCATGTAAGTCAGATGCACAAGGGGGTGCACTCATCTGGAGTTCGTTTGCAGCAGCTGGAGGCCCTGGTGCACCCATTCTCTCTCTCTCTCTCTCTCTCTCTCTCTCTTTCCCCCTGTCTATTTCTCTCCCTCAAATAAATTTAAAAAAATATTTTTTTTTAAAAAAAAAAAAGGAAGGGAGAAGTGAAAAGGATTTCTAGAATCCCTCACTCCCAGGCCTCCCACTCTGTGTTTGGAGAATCCCACCCATGGAAGCCAAGGGTCTGGACAGTGCTTCCTGCTCAGCTTCCCATGCTGCCTTTATGTCAGAACAGTACCCCTGCGCTCACAGAACAAGATCACATGCCTCAAAGGGATTTGTCAGTTATAAGGGAAAGTATGCCTTTTATCAGTACATTGCATGAGTACCCGGTGGGGATCTTACACATTCAAGTGACTAGAGGAGATGTGGTCCTATGTTCCGGGATGGGGGATGGAGGTACAAAATGGCTTAGACATGGACTCCGCCCTCGATGGTCAAGGTTGGTTGCAGGGAGAAGAAAGGTGGCGGATGCTGTGAGAGTGGTGGACATGAATGACTATGCATGTTCAGAGAAAGGGAAGATTGCTTCTGGCTTGGACTTTGTAAAAAAATTTTTTTATTATTTTATTTATTTTTCGAGAGAGACACACACAGAGAGAGAGACGGACAGAGAGGGAGAGGGAGACAGATAGAGATGGGCGCGCCAGCAGTCTCTCAGCTGCTGTGAACGAAATCCAGATGTGTGCGCCCCCTTGTGATCAAGTGCAGCATTGCGCCCTTGCATCACTTTGCATCTGGCTAAACATGGGACCTGGAGATTGGAACCGCTGGAGATTGGAACCAGCGTTCTTAGGCTTAGCAGGCAGGCGCCTTAACCCCTAAGCCATCTCTCCAGCCCTGGCTGGGACTTTTAAGAGACTTTATAGGGCTGGAGAGTTTGCTCAGTGGTTAAAGGCACTTGCTTGCAAAGCCTGATTTTTCCTGGATTCCTTTCCTCAGTACCCACACAAAGCCAGGTGTGTAAAGTGGTGCATGCAGCCAGAGTTCATTTGCAGTGGCAGGAAGCCCTGGTGCACTCGTTTTCTCTTTCGGCCTCTCTTTTCTTTCTCTCTCCCTCAAATAAATAAAATTATATAAAAGTGGTTGGATGGGAATTGTCTATGGAAAGATGGAGCAAGAACACTCCATGATATACTTTATATTTGTATTATTAAGAAATTCAAATGGATGACTCCGAAACAAAGCCAAAAAAAAAAAAAAAAAAAAAAAACTAAGAAAATGTCAAGTGTGCTGACATGGGAGAGAGGATTGGCAATGGAATTTGAATAAAGCATTGAAGCCTAGAAGATCTCATGTTTATTCTGATGTCATTTTAACAAATAAAATGACTGGAGAAGACTTGGCATGGTGGTTGACATTTGTAATGCCAGCACTTGGGAGTGGCCAAGGCAGGAGAATCTCAAGTGCCAGGCCAGCCTGGGTTATGTCGTGAGACCCTATGTCAGATTTTTTTTTTAAGTCTGTATAAATAGTACATATCCAGTTTAACCTCAAAAACATCTTATCGCCTGAAAGTCTTCCCTAGTGTTAGCATTCAGCATGTATTTTCCACTCTACATACTCACATCTTCTGCACATAGAATTGCAAGTCCCCTGGTACATAGTAAACCCTCCCTCACTTAGTTATTTTCACCTAAATAAGAATTATTAAATATTTTCACATCAACCAATTATTTGTACATCATCCTTCTCATTGATAGGTAGGGGGTGTTTCATTGTATGTACATGTGTTTTTAATTTTTTAATGCTTGTGTATGTGCATGTGTGTGTAAGGTGGTGGTGGTGGTGGTGTTGATGGTGGTGTGTGTGTGTGTGTGGTGGATGCACATATATGTGCTCTTGCAGCTGTTGCTCACTGGCTTGAGGCAGGGGTCATTCACCATCGCTCTTTCCCTTGGTCTTCTTTTACTAATGACGGAGCTAGCAAGTGGGACTGTGATGATTCTAATGTCTCTGCTCCCCTGTGGGACTGGGGTTCCAGGAGCACATGGCCATGCCCAGCTGTTTTAAGTGGGGTCTGGAAATTTGGACTCTGGTGGTCTCAGGCCACCCCCTCCCCCGCAGGCCCTCCTACTTGTACAGGAAGTGCACTTAGCTGCTGAGCCATCTCTCCAGCCCATATGTGGTGTTTTTGTTTTTAGTTTTTGGTGCTGAGACCTGAACCCAAGGCCTGGGGTAAATACATCCTCTACCATTCAGCTAGGTCCCCAAACCCCAATTTTTTATTGCTAAGGATTTGTCACTAAGGCTTAACTCTTATGAACAATGGTTTAATTAAGTCAATAACCATCAGGGTTTGAATTTATGCACATGTGATTTAGGGAGATTTTTGAAGAGTATATTAATTTATACTTAAAACAGCATTAAAAAAATGTGTTTCTTTGACCCCAAACTCAATTATGTTAGGTATTTTTTTTTAACTTAATAGGAAAGATAAAAAGATGGATCTTGCTAGGTGTGGTGGCACACGCTTTCAATCCCAGAGCTTGGGAGGCAAAGGTAGGAGGATCACCGTGAGTTGGAGGGCACCCTGAGACTACAGAGTGAATTCCAGGTCAGCCTGAGCCAGAGTGAGACCCTGCCTCAACCCTCCCCCCCGCCAAAAAAAAGATGGATCTCAGTGCAAGTTGTGTTTCTTCCCTTTCAGATGTTGCAGATATTGCTGCCGTGTGTTGAGTTTCTCCTTGGACAATTAACTATGGGGATTCTTTGTAGAGAAGTCACAAAGTGTTCAGCAGGGATTTAGAATGGATTTCGGAGAGGACAGTCAGGCAAAGGGGACAGAGTATTGGTGAACTGGAAATGGCTTGTGAAGGGACAGGGTGAGGTCACATACACCAGCAGCTCAACCTCTTCACACCTTAGCCGAGAATGGAAGGAACCAGTGAAGGGCGATGTTTTGCCTGGGACAGGATGGAAACTCTTTTTTTTTGTTTGTTTGTTTTTGGTTTTCGAGGTAGGGGCTCACTCTAGCTCAGGCTGACCTGGAATTCACTATGTAGTCTCAGGGTGGTCTTGAACTCATAGCGATCCTCCTACCTCTGCCTCCCAAGTGCTGGGATTAAAGGCATGCGCCACCATGCCCGGCTCTGGAAACTCTTATATAACTTGGTAGGCTGTAGCTAAGAGCTCTGAGATGGAGACAGAGAAGAGCCGGTCTGTGTGATAGAGGCTGGGCTCAGAAGAGTTATGAACGAAAATACGGGATGTCCGTGGGGCTGGGGGAAGTTAGACACTGAACCCAGAGCAGGAGAGACAAAGGTGGGATGTCCAGAGAACTGACGTAGGAACTCAATGCATGTTGTTGAATAAAAGCATCAAGTAAGATTGAATGTGGCAAGTCCAGTAAATAGGAGATAAAGCAGTATAGGAACCGGAAGCCCATGAGGCCCAGGCTCTTCCTGGTGGGTGCAACAGGAGGCAGATGTTTGGACATGGTCGAATTTGTAAATGATGGTACTTGACAGAAGAGTTCCTGAGGGAAGAAATGTCAGTAAAGCACAGAGACCTTTGGCAGGTAAAGGAGAGTTGGGAACGTGGAAATTAAGAGGTTCTGAAATGAACGAGCTGAGGGAGACCCCAGGGCAAGGAAGTAAGGGCTTGATAAACCTATTGTGTCCATGACTGACAGCTAACAGGCTCTGAGGATAATACAGAAAACTTTCTTTAAAAATTTTTTATATATGTGGTGTGTGTGTGTGCCACTGAGTGTATGTGGAGGTCAGAGGACAATTTCCACATATTTGTGCTCCATCTTCTTTGAAGCAAGGTCTCTTGCCACTGCACAAGAACGTCCAGACTGCAGACAAACACCAGACTAGCTGGTCCTGAAGCTTCATATTCTCCTGGCACCTCCTTTCATTATCATTGACCTCTGGATTTATGTGGGTGTACAGGAATTGAGCCCTGGCCAGCAGGCTTTGCAAGCATGCATCTTTAAGCACTGAACCATCTCCCCACCCCAGCCAGCATTCTTTCGCAAGCAAGCATCCTTCTGCCCTTAGACTTGGTCTCCGTATTTCACAGAGGAGGAAGCTGAGGCCTAGGAACCTGAGCATCTTTCCCAAGATCACCGAGGGCCAAGGGTAAAACCAAAACCAGAGCTCAGGGCTCCCAATTCTAGGGACAATGCTTTTAGCTTGTCCTCAATGTCTTTCATCTAACTCAGAGGCGGCAAGAATCCTCTGAAGGTTTCAGAGTGGCTTGATCAGAGCTGGCTGGTGATGTTATAAACCCAAATACATTAGTCACTTTCTGTCCTTTGAAAGTTCTCAAAGAAGAGCGGGGAACTTGGCCATGACTGGCATATTTTTATCTAGTTCAAAGGTTCATCAAAGTCCTTCACAGCTTAATGAGTTAAAGTTTGCTTGCGACTGGGTAGGTAAATGCAGCAACCTAATTATGTTCTCAGCATATCAAAGGCGGCAGCTCACTTTGCCTAAATCTAATTTAGATATTTATACACTTTCTAAAAATAGAAAATGGAGAATTATCCATTATCCAGAACTAGTCATTCAATTAACAAGGAAAAAATACTGAAGAGCTTGGTCCTGATCATCAGAAAATGAGGGCACAGTGAGATCAAGGACGTAAAAGCCACCTATTCTCCCGGCTCACCTTAGCAGGGGAGGGCCGCTGTAAGTGACAGGCACGTCTCCAACTATATATCAGTGCTGGGCCTTACTGTATGTGAGATATCTCCATTGTCCTTTCCCACACAGAAAATCAAGGGCGTCTATAGATCTATCAACTGTCTGTAGAGGCTGGGAAATTATTATAACACACATTGATCTTAACGATGCATGCGCACTCACTCCACATGAGTGCTCCATCCTGGTAATTTAAGAAACAACGTTCTACATAGGTTCATGTGACACCAGTTCTTATAATCTGAGGGCATCTCAAAACTGTCACCTATGTGTAGCCCTTCTACTTACGGACCAAGAGAGACCTCCCCACCCCCCCATAATTGGATTCGTAGTACCCACAGAGTTCAATGAAATGATGATAGAATTAAGATTCTTATTCTTCATTTTCTTTTTGAGAGTGATGAGAGTTTGTTCTTTTTGATTTATTTACTGGCAAACAGAAAGAGATAGAGAGAATGGGCACACCAGGGCCTCCAGCTGCTGCAAACAACTCCAGATGCATGCTCCTCCACTTTTTTTAAATTTTGTTTTGTTTTGTTTTTCCAGGTGGAGTCTCACTCTAGCCCAGGCTGACCTGGAATTCACTATGTATCTCAGGGTGGCCTTGAACTCACGATGATCCTCCTACCTCTGCCTCCCAAGTGCTGGGATTAAAGGGGGGCACCACCACGCCTTGCTTGCATGCCCGGTTTTTGTGAACTGAAGTGGCTTTATGTGGATACTGGGGAATTGAACTGGGTCATTAGGCTTTGCAGGAAATTGCCTTAACCATTTAACCACTGAGCAATCTCTCCAGCACCAGAAGTTTGTTTGTTTGTTTATTTATTTATTTATTTATTTATTTATTTATTTTAGAGAGAGGGGGGAGAGATAGGGAGACAGAGAGAATTGGTGTGCCAGGGCCTCAGCCACTGCAATAGAAATCCAGTTGCTTGCACTGCCTAGTGGGCATGTGTGACCTTGTGCTTGCCTTACCTTTGTGTATCCAGCTAACATGGGATCTAGAGAGTCAAACGTGTGTCCTTAGGCTTCATAGGCAAGTGCCTAAGCTGCTGAGCCATCTCTCCAGCTTGAGTTTATTCTTTTAAATGACACATTGGGTGGATTTTTTTTCAGACATTCTTTTCTTAGTTGTTTGCTATATGACCTGCCTGGGTGAAAGCTGGTGGGACACATGTGGAGATGTTAATACATTCAGTGGCTGTGTTAATGTGGTGCTGACACTGAGTGCACGTAACATGCCTCTGATTGCTCCTCAGGGCTCCAGAAGAGTACTTACATGGTGCCACTAAGTTAAGGGACATGGATTTTAGAAGGGTCTTGGCAACTTGAGAAGGACTTAGCTCACTTACTGAAACCCAGAGCTCCCCTAAAGTGAACTCTTGGGGAACACAGAGGAACAATAACCCAGAGGAAAGAAAGAGACCGGATGTGGAGCCAGACAAAATTGGGTTCAAATGCATAGTTGCCATTTTCTAACTGTCATTTTCAAGTACTTAATTCATCTGGAGTTCAATCTTTTCAAAACAGGAAAAATTGTCTTTTCTAGTATTTGAGTTACAGAGAAAGGTGGTGAAATACATGTGAAATAACTTATAATGAGCTTGTAGCTCAGAAAGTTGAGTGTGGTGGCACATGCCTGTAATTCCAGCTCAGGGGAGGTAGAGAGACAGGAGGATCATTGAGGCTTGCTGGCTGCCTCACCATTTCAGTGAGCTTTGTATTCAGTGAGAAACTTTGACTTAAAAAATAAGGTGGAGGCCTGGAGAGATGGCTTAGCGGCTAAGGTGCCTGGCTCCAGGACTAAGAATGCTGGTTCCAATTTCCAGCGGTTCCAATCTCCAGGTCCCATGTTTAGCCAGATGCAAAGTGATGCAAGGGTGCAATGCCGCACTTGACCACAAGGGGGCACACACATCTGGATTTCGTTCTCAGCAGCTGAGACACTGCTGGCACGCCCATTCTCTGTCTTTCTCTCCCTCTCTCTCTCTCTCTGTCTCTCTCTGTGTCTCTCCAAAAAAATTAAAAATTAAAAAAAATAAGGTGGACCACAATCTGAGAGACTTCTGCTCTCACAATCACGTAGTACACACATTGCATACACATGCATGAGAACACACATACACAAATGTGCCCATACTACACACATACACATGCCAAAAAAGAATTTCAGCATATATACAATATTTACATACACACACACACACACACACACACACACACACACACGTTTTTCAAGGTAGGGTCTCACTCTAGCTCAGGCTGTCCTGGAATTCACTATGTATTCTCAGGGTGGCTTCCACCTCATGGCAATCCTCCTACCTCTGCCTCCCGAGTGCTGGGATTAAAGGCGTGCACCACCATGCCTGGCTAATATTTTTATTTACTCATTTTCAAGCAAAGAGAGAAAGAGAGAAGAGAGACAAACAGAAAGAATGGGTGTGTCAAGATCTCTAGCCACTGCAAACAAACTCCAGACACGTGCCATTTTGTGCATCTGGCTTTATGTGGGTACTGGGGAATTGAACCCGGGTCATTGGGCTTTGCAGGCAAGTGCCTTAACCACTGAGCAATCTCTTCAGCCCCCTAAAAGTATTCTTACATATCACAGAAAGGAAAAAAAGGTATATATATGGTGGTAACTGGTTGATATCACCCATAGTAAATGAAACACAATATAAAAAAGTGATACATATTTTTACATTCATATAAATCAAGATGTTTCAGTGACAGGTTATGCAGGTAATAATGAAATATGCATGGTGGTTTATTTGAAAGGCTTACTATTTTGGATCCCAAATCGATCTGAAAGTACAATATTTTACAACAGTTTAGTTCCCTTAAAATGTAACTGTTCTCAGCAGCTGCCATTTCCCAACCTAACAAAATCTTTGGTTTTGGTAAACGCTTCTCATTATAGGTTAAATTTTACCTCCTACTGGCAAAGCAATCCCGCTAGGTGACTTTCATCAGCTGTAATATCAGAAGATCAAAACACATTGTGGAAAGGCACGGAGGCCTGCATTCCTGCTTCCTGGTTCTCCGAGTAGAGCTGCTCTGACAGGATCAATTGCAAATGGATCTGGAAATCAATTAACAGAACAGGAAAACTGAGCATGGCCCCACTCTCTGAATGAGGGTAGATTACGAATTCTGAAACAGGAGGTGACTCCCGAGCCCTCAGTTACCTCGGTCTCATTTTCAGGATTTGTGCTTTGGATTGGAATAGCATTTCCTGGACCCTTCCCACTGAGAGTGAGTTACTGTTTACCTTGGGATCCTAATTCTTTTTTGTTTAATTTTAAATTTAATACTTTTTATTTATTTTTGTTTTTTCGAAGTAGGGTTTCACTCTAGCACAGGCTGACCTGTAATTCACTGTGTATTCTCAGGCTGGCCTCAAACTCATGGAGATCCTCTTACCTCTGCCTCCCGAGTGCTGGGATTAAAGGCATGCAGCACCATGCCCGGCTAATTTTTATTTTTTATTGACAACTTCTATACTTACAGACAATAAAGCATATTTCCCTCCCCTTTCCCCTTCACAACCCCTCTCTCCATCATATCCCCTCCCTCTCTCCATTAGTCTCTCTTTTAAGTTGATGTCATCATCTTTTTCTTCTATTTTGAGGGTCTTGTGAAGGTATTGCTAGGCACTGCTAGGTCATGGATATCAAGGCCAATTTCTGTCTGGAAAGTTGCATTGTAAGAAGTCATACCCTTCTTTGGTTCTTACATTCTTTCCGCCACCCCTTCCACAATGGACCCTGAGTCTTAGAGGGTGTGATAGAGATGTTTCAGTGCTGGACACTCCTCCATACCTTCTTCTAAGCACTGTGTTGCCTTTTGGGTCATCCCAGTGGTCATCTCCATCTGAAAAGAGAAGCTTCTCTAACCAGAAGTGAGAGTAGCATTAACATATGAATATGAACATTAAGTGTAGTGCTTTCAGGACAGTTTGGTGGGAATAATATATACATTTAGCCAGACAAGAGCAGACTTTATATCCCTAAGATTCATGACCTCCTCTGCCATAGACTTTTGATTAGGTTTTTCAGTACCAGGCATGCATTCCCTCCTGTAGAGCAGGCCTTCAGTCCAATTAGACAGCAGTTGGTTTCCCCCCAGAGCAGACATGCCACTGTTGCACCCGTTCAGTCATTGGGCCTATCTGGCCAAACTTGAGTTTTCCAGTGTCCACTGTTTTCACCGCTGATGACTTCTGTCTCCCATAGGGCTGCATGCAGTGCAGCTTTTTCCAGCTTTCAGTTGGTGGGTCTACAGGGAGAAGGTTTTCTGCTTAGCATCAGCTTGATGTCTCAGTGACAGTGCCTCTCAGGGAAGTGAAGTCTTCAGCAGTAGGGTCTTACCATCTGTTGGGGAACCAAGGGCCTTGGCAATAGCCTGTAATGTTTTGGAGGCAACAGGGACCTTCCTGGCCAACAACTCACTGGAAGGTATTGGGCTCCTAATTCTTTAGGAAAGGCTTTTGTTGGGAACATGGACATTTCTGGAGATTTTGCCTCATCCTTTACAAGGGAGGTAGATCAGGGGTCCAAGGACTGAGAAAAAGAAGAATAACAATCTATTTGCTGTACAGAAGGGGTCAGGCCTGGGAGCATCTCGTGAGTTACCATTTTATTATAACATTTTATTTTTTGAAAACTTTTTTATTTAATTATTTGAGATAGTTAGAGAGAGAGAGGGAAGGAAGAAGAGAATGAGAATATGGGTATGCCAGAGACTCTTACCACTGAAAATTAGCTACAGGTACATACAGTATTTTGTTCATCTGGCTTGATGTGGGTAGTAGGGAACTGAACTGGGCCAGCAGGCTTGGCAAGCAAGCACTTTCAATGACAAAGCCGTCACTTCAGCCTTATTTCTTCTTTTAAAACAGGTTCTTTTGTATCCCATGCTACCTTACACTCACTGTGCAGCTGAAAATGACCTTTAACTTCTAATCCTCTTCCCTTTGCATCTCCTGGGTGAAAATCACAGCCATGCACCAGCACGCCTGGTTTATATGGTACTGGGAGTCATAGCCAAGGCTTCTTGCATGCTAGACAAGCACTCTACCAACTGAGAGACATCCTGAAAGCCTCAGTCATCTGAATCAACCAAAAATGCAGTGCCAGACTGGGGAAATGGCTTAGCGGTTAAGGTGTTTGCCTGTGAAGCCTAAAGATTCTGGTTCAATTCCCCAGGACCCATGTAAACCAGATGCACAAGAGGCACATGCGTCTGGAGTTCATTTGCAGTGGCTAGAGGCCCTGGCGTGCCCATTCTCTCTTTCTCTCTGCCTCTTCCTCTCTCTCTCTCTCACATACATACATACATACATACATACATACATACATACATACATACATATATACATAAATATTTATAAACAAAGAAAAGCTTTAAAAATGCAATGCCAACATTACATAAGGAAGAAAATTAGGGTGACAGAATTGGATATGGCTAAAATTGTTTTTTAAACCATTTGATACCTCGAACTTTTATGTAAATGTAAATTCTGGGACCCCACTCTGTACACTTAAGGAATGATGTATTCTTTCATTTTTCCTAATTTAAGTATTTTTTAAAGATTTACTTATTTATTAGACATACAGAGAGAGAGAAAAAGAGAGAGAATGGGCTTGCCAGGGCTCCCAGCCACTGCAAATGAACTCCAGATGCATGTGCCACCTTGTGTATCTGGCTTACATGGGACCTGGAGAATCAAACCTGGATCCTTAGGCTTTGCAGACAAGCTCCTTAACCACTAAGCCATCTCTCTGGCCCAGTATGTTTTATTTTATGATTATTTGTGTGTAGCTTGTAGAGTATGTCTGGTATGGTATATGATGTATTATGATGTATGCTTATACGTGCATGCAGATGCACGGGACTGAGGAGGCCAGAGACGAACTTTGAGAACACTTGTCTATCTATCACGTGTCTGTGAGAACTGGGGCTGATATTCTTTTTCAGTCACTGAGTCCAAATTATTCTCTGGTCTCTGCCTCCCACTCCCATCCTCTCTCACCCGCAATGGACGGAGGCTGCACACGTCAATGGCTACACCCAGCTTTTCACAATGAGTTCTAGAGGAAGCTGACTCAAGGGGTCTCAGGCCCTCTCAGTTTCACTAAATGGGAGGAAATCTCAATATTGTGCTGATGTGTTTCTTCTGCGAGAAGGTTGGAACTGGTTTTAGCTGTGTCCAGTGTAGTACGTCCACAGTCACACTAGTGACAAAGGATATAGTACATCTTCCGGGCGCGGATGGCATGCATTCCTGGACTCCCCCTGTGAGAGGTAGAAAGGGACTGCGAATCTGTAGTGAGGGAAGGAGTTGCAAGCTGACTTCAACGAAAAACCATGCCAGTTGTGGTGGTGCATGCCGGTAGGACATTGCTGAAGAGGCAGAGGCAGAGGCAGGAGAATCAGGAATTCGAGGCCAGCCTGGCCTTCACACTGGGCTGAAGAGATGGCTTAATGGTTAAGGCACTTGCCTGCAAAGCGTAAGGACCCAGGTTAGATTCCCCAGGACCCACATAAAGCTGGATGCACAAGGTGGCGTCTGGAGTTCATTTGCCGTGGCTAAGGTTCTGGCATGCTCATTCTCTCTCTCTTTTTCAAATAAATAAATAAATAAATAAATAAAATATTATCAAAAAGAAAAACCATGACTCTGCTCAACTTACAGCCTTGTCCCCAGGCTGGAGTTTACTGGGCCATGTGAGATTTTAGGCAAGCCTTTAGAGAACCCAGGTTTGGGAGAAGAGTCAGTCATAGAGCTGGGATTCTGCCCCCAACTATATGAGTGACCCTGGGAAAATGGCCATCGCAGGTCTCAATGTCCTCACGTGTGAAACAGAACACAGTGACTCCTAGCTTCCAAAGGTTAGTGTGGGGATTCAATGCAATGCTTGAGTGGTGCATGCTGCAAACTGTAAAGCACTCCACTTGGTTTAATTCTCAGAACTGAGCCCCATTTGGAACACCTGTGCAGTCACTTCTATGGGTATGAGATAGGATTAACAGCATGGTGCAAATATAAATTTCAAGTTTCATTTAAAATTGCAGAAGGCCACTAGGTTTAGGGAAGATACACAGGGTTTGGGAGTTAGTTAACATGACTGTCTCAAAGTCTTCATGGAATTTTCTAGGTTTTTTTTGTTTTGTTTTGTTTTGTTCATGAGTTCTTTCCTTGTGGATTTTCAATTTCAGTGGAGATTGTTCAGGTCCTGTCTCTTTTTCTTTAAAATTTAACTTAATAGCATGTCAGTATAAAATAATGAATTACAAAAGGAAACTAACTACCTCTAGTGCTTCAATGTATGTCAAAAAGGCAAGGCAGAAAGGAAAGAAGTGAGCAGAGCGTGGTGGCACAAACTTTTAATCCCAGCACTCTGGAGATGGAGGTAGGGGGATTGCCATGAGTTTGAGGCCAACATAGGGCTACAGAGTGAGTTCCAAGCCAGCCAGAGCTAGAGTGAGATCATCCTTCAAAAACAAACAAACAGGGCTGGAGAGATGGCTTAGGGGTTAAGGCACCTGCCTCCTAAGCCTAAGAACACTGGTTCCAATCTCCAGCGGTTCCAATCTCCAGGTCCCACGTTTAGCCAGATGCAAAGTGATGCAAGGGCACAATGCCGCACTTGCCCACAAGGGGGCGCACACATCTGGATTTCGTTCTCAGCGGCTGAGACACTGCTGGCACGCCCATCTCTGTCTTCCTCTCCCTCTCCCTCTCCCTCTCTCTCTCTCTCTCTCTGTCTCTCTCTGTGTCTCTCTCCAAAAAAAATAATGAAAAAATAAAAACAAACATACAAAAAGAAATAGAGAGAAGTAAAAGTTGCCTCAAGGAGTCGCTAATGATTTTGTTTCATTCACAATAATGTTTAAAGATGGTTTAACTTATGGTTAAATTTAAGATTAGAGTGGGAAGATAGTGTCACTTACAAATAGAGATAAATATGTAAGGAAAGATATCTATAAAAGAAAGATCCAGAACATTAATGTTGTGAGAGGAGTCATTTCTGAGCTCTTGAATTCTTCTATCATTTGGTCTTCCTCTTCCTGAATGTTCTCTGATGGGTACATTTCATGCTCATAAATGAAAAAAAAAATCTATAAATATTTAGGACGAGTAGCAGCTCAAACACATTCATTTCTGTAAACTGCACGTTGCACACCTCCAGGAGGCGCCCTCTGCATAAGAGTCTATTGTTTACGACTAATCCTAATTGTAAAAGGTGCCCCTGAGGTTGCCCAGCTTGGAGGCATTGCAGATAGGCAGCCCAGTGCATGAGCGTGCCTGCTAATCAACCTTAGGTTCTCTCCCTGGTTCATGAAGTGGCCCCTTGTACACATTCCTCTAAAATGAAAGCAGTAAACAACTCTTGAGGGGAAAACTCCGACCAGCGCCATGCAAGCTGTCGCTTGAGCCAGAAAGCAACTGTGGCCAGCTTAATCAAGAGCAGCTATGACCACTCATGAGTGACTTTCGAGACTGGGTCTGGTAAGATTCCGCAATAGAAGAAAAGCCATAGGGGAAGGTCATCCGGCCCGCACCTGAACTGTCAGGTGCCCCAGTGCCAGCTGTATGCAGTGATGCCCGGGGTCTCAGGGGCGATGGAGTAGGTGGAGGGTGAGAGATCAAAGGACAGAGATTCCCCATCTAAGCATCTATAGGAGGTCGACATCCATGGTGCTTTGAGGTATCCATGCTCCTGTAAGTAACCCCTCACTCGTGCTCTGGAAATAACCCCAGCCAGCTAACTTGTTCACCAAAAGTGCTTTTGGTGTAGGCATGCTTTGGGCAGTCAGTCATCTGTGCACTATCTGGGGTGGACGGATGTGTCCCATGCCTCCAGGCAGCAGCTCTGTACAGAGCCAGATGATGGAATCTCTCCTCTTTCTAAGCTCTGGCTTAGAGGACAGCATGGGACGGGACCCGCTGTTTATTGAGTTCCTTCTTGGCAAATAAGTTCCGCTTTTTCATTTTGTCTTCACGACAGTTCTATGAGGAGGTAGTTTCCAGTTCTATGAGGAGGTAGTTTCCTTCCTCCATCCCATACTGTGGGACCAAGGTGGAGCAAGACTAGGTGGCCTCAGACTGAAGGTATTTCCAAAACACCTCTTCACCTACCCATGCGTGGAAAGCCATCAACAGATGCACAGTTCACGTCCGCGCATTCCCTGGTTCTCTGCCTCCCGCTAGGACTTGCAGTTGTCTATTTTCCCAACCTCTTGTTTTTCTTTCCCCTTGAGCCATTCAGCCCCAATGCCGTACATCTATAATTTCTCCTAAATTACTCTGCACAACAGTCCTTTATATTTGAGTCCTTACAAAATTAGTCATGTGTACATCCTATGTAACACAGGGTTCACCCTTGGTGACATTATACGGAGCAAAAAAAAAAAAAACAAGTAGTTTAAACAACTGCTTTAATATAGTCTGAATAATTATGCTTCCTTCTGTATATCATTCATCTCACGTTGGGCTTAAAATTGGCCATCAAACCTATTATGTCTTCTCCAATAGAGGCAGCTGGAGGCATAGGCCACAGCCTCCCTTCCAGCCCTCAGTGAGTGTAGTATTCGTTCACTGTAGGGGCTGCATGGGTTTCATGGTGAGGCTTCTGGAACACTCAAGGTGTACGGCTTCTTTATGGTCAGCCCCCATGCAAACAACCTATTTCTGTACTTCATCTGCTCTTCAGAAATGCTGTTTAGATACTTAATGAGGTCCACCCTCCCCTTCCGGTTAACTTGACTACCTGCTGCCAGAGTTAATAATTAACAAGGTGTCACAATACCTTTCACAGTCGCTCGAGTCTTTGCACACCTGCCTCCCTATCTCTTCCTGCTGCTTCTGAATTGCTTGAACTCCCTAGGGACACAAACTCCCTATAATAACCCAGGGGCACAAAGGCACAGACTTTCTGCGGCTCTAACTGAAATTCACAATCGGGCAAGCCCAGGAGGCAATCACCTGGCCATTGCCCTAACCCATATGCAGCCTCGCTTGCTGCTGGAGCACAGGTGAGCGTGAAGCTTTAATGAGGCCTTAGCTGCAAATGCATTGTGCAATTACTGTTAAGATGGGTGAACATTTGGCCTGGAAAGAATTGCATTTTAAGCAATAGGGTTTCCCTATTAGCTGTTGCCAGCTATTAATTCAACCAGTTTGTTTATACTTTTTTTTTTTTTGACAATTGTTCATGTGAAAGAGACGTGGGGATTTTATTTGACCACAATTTCATTATAAGCTAACAGTATGATATGGCTTCTAATAAAAGCTAATGCAAGTTTAGGCTGCATTAAGTGAATAGTGCAAATAAAGACAGGCAATGTTCCCACAATGCTTTTCTCTTATAGGTACATGGATCTTATTTTTCCCAACTACAGCTTGGCAAGTGGAGCTGTGCACACAGAGCACTGGCAAGGAACAGTTGAAAACATAACTGCCCTGAAAAAATTCAGGATATAAGGCTAGGATATATGAAGACCAGTTATCTGTTCATTCAGCCATTCATTTATTCTTTTGTTATGCTGGGAAGATGGCTCAGAGGGTAAAGGTACTTGCTTGCAAAGTCTGATAGCCTGGGTTTGGTTCCCTGGTACCCATATAAAATCAGGTGCACAAAGTAGCACATGTATTGGGAGTTCATTCTGCAGTGGCAAGAGGCCCTGGCACACCCAATCTCTGTCTCTCTATCCTCATAAGCACATAAATAAATATATTCTTTCGTTAGAGCAAATGTGTATTAAATACACATCATTCGATAGGCTTTGCTCAAAGGTAAGGAAGAATTGCTCTGTGTAGGAAGGTGAGGAAGAGTTGGTTCCTGTGTACAGACAACTAGGCCAAGGTGAGGTGAGGGCTAGCTTTGGGGCAGGCAGACTTCTCATCAGTGAAGTTCATAGATGATCGCATGTCCCAACTTGGCAAAGTGTGGGGAAAGGTTGAGGGAAGGAAGAGGGGCCCAGGCAAAGGGACCAGGATTCCGTACACTGGTATCCAGAGTGCAAGGGCACAGCTAAGGCTCCAGAGAGGCAGGTGGGCACCTCTTCAAATGTAGCCATCACTTAATCTTAATTCTTAATGTTTATTTATTTATTTACACACAGCGAGAGATAGGGAGAAGAGAGACAGAGAGAATGGGCGCTCCTCCTGCCACTGTAAACAAACTTCAGATGCATGCACCACTTTGTGCATCGGGCTTTATGTGGGTACTGGGGAACCAAACCTTGATCATTTGGCTTTGCAGCCAAGTGCTTTAACCACTGAGCCATCTTTCCAGCACTGATCTTAAATTTAGTTAGAGAAATGAAGGCTTGATGAAATACACGATTAAAGCAAATGAAAACAAACACAGCCAATGCAGTGGAAAAGATGCATGATTAAGGGCTGGGGCATCATAGGAAGGTCCAGTGTCTCTCTCTCTCTCCCCCTGGGTGGTGGCATGAATAGTATGAGGGGAGAAAAGAAGGGAAAAAAGAAGGAAGATGAGGCTGCAAAAGCTGGTATATCCTGTTGTTGGCCAGCTATGGAGAGGAATTTCTACTTCATTCCGAGGAGTAAGCCATCAAAGATTTTCTGCATCACCATAATGTTTTTGTTTTCTGCTCCAGCATTATAAGACATGGCAGCATTTTAGGGATTAAGGGCTGGAAAGATGGCTTGGTTGGTAAAGTGCTTGCAGGGACTGGTGTGCATCTATAATCACAGCTCTGGTGAGGCAGAGACAGTGGATCCCTAAGGCTTACTACCTAACTAACTTAGACAAATCCTTGAGCTCCAGGCCCTGTTCCAATAAATAAGGTGGAGAACAATTGAGGATGAGACCCAACTCCATACACGTGTTGCACACATGTGTACTTGCACCCACAAACACGTGTGCCCTTATATACACAAATGCACATTCCCATACACCACACACATACATTTGCAAAAACTACAAACTCTGGGCTGGAGAGGTGGCTTAGTGGTTAAGGCTCTTGCCTGAAAAGCCAAAGGACCCAGGTTCAATTCCCAAGGACCCATGGAAGCTAGATGCACAAAGAGGCACATGGATCTGGAATTCCTTTGCAGTGGCTGGAGGCCCTGGTGTGCCCATTCTCTATCTGCTCTCTCTCTCAAAAAAATAAATAAAAATAAAATATTTTTTAAATAAAACATTAAAAACTAATACTATATTTTATTTTAAAAATCCAAATCCATATATTCAAACCGTGTGAGATTGGCAAAAAGCATTGCTAGCACAAATGAATAAAACTCAGGGCAGGGCAAGGGAGCAAGGAGACAGGATAAGTTGTTTAGTGAGAGATATCGAGTGGTGATTGTACATACTGGTCCAGAAGCATTTCAGAAAATAGAAATAGTGTTTTGAAAATGATATCAAAAGCCAGAGGAATAGGCCACAGAAAAGAGAAGAAAAGCCATGAACCATTAAAAGAGATTGTAGTGGAGAGTTACGCTCAGAAAAACCACAGAGGATTGACTCTCATTAGGAAACTATCAATATGATCAAAATGCATATCATCAAATACTGAGGACAGATAAAACAGAAAAATAAAATTTTATGGGGGCTGGATCAATGGCTCAGCAGTTAAGGTACTTGCCTGCAGTGCCTAATGACCTGGGTTCGATTCCCCAGGACCCACATAAAGCCAGATGCACAAGCTGGTGCATGTGTCCGGAGTTAGTTTGCAGTGGCTAGAAGCCCCGGTGTACCCATTCTCTCTCTGTGTGTGTCTCTCTCTCCCTCTTTGTCTCTCTCAAATAAATGACTAAATAAAATGAAAACTTAAGTTTAAAAATATTGTCATCATGAGTGGTCATTAAGGGGCTAATGATACACTTTGGGTTTGATATCTTAGTATTTGAGAATGGTACCAATTTATAGTGAATCAGAATGAGTTAGGGTATAGGTAAGTTGAAATGGAACTTCTTTGACTTAAGAGCCCCAGACCTCAGCAGGTCTGGTGTCCTGTCCATGTGTCTATATAAGTGGGGAGATGGAGTTTCCTATCTGCCCCCTGATATTAAGGTAGTCGGGATTTGGTCCCAATGTCCAGTCAGGCACCCAAGAGATGGAGGAGTGGATAAGCTTTCACACCAGTTTTAGACCCTAATCTAAGATGCTATGTATTAATTTAAGCAGCTACAGTTTAATAAATAATGGGAGAGACAAAGAAGCCTTCCAAAGAAAAAAAGCAACAACTATCTTTTAAAAGATAAGGAGAACATATAAATAATTTATGCTATTCATACCGTATATTCTATATTATGCTTGCCATTTATAGCTACAATCCAGGTTGACTATTATAATGTGTGTGACACATTTAGAAACCTACACAGCATCCGGGCTATGTCACAGGAAGCCACATTGCTGAGAGCCAGCATCTTTTTAAAAGCAAAATTCCAAGTTCCCAAAAAGTCATTCGAACTGTGACCAGTACTATGTTTCTGAGTGGAAATCTAGGTTTTATTTTGGACAGAAGTCATAAAAGCACACAAACCTACACCCCAGGCCCAGATAGATTAAAGCTTCCTTCTTCAACCTATATTCTACGCTAAATGTTGCAAAGATCCGAACAAAAGGTATACATGAGTGTAATGGCAATATCTCAGGGTCCTCGCTGCCCCTTCAGTTGTCAAGTGCTCCCTCTGGCACATAATCCTCTTACCCCAGGCCTGCCCTCATTTTTCCCGAGAATCTTCCGGCAAGAATGGTGCGGTCAGCTCTGCATCTAAATCGCTCTACCTTCAGGGCTTGTGCTTTGTCACGTCTGTTTTTCCATCTGCACTGACTGGTGGCGGGGTTTCATTCTACCACTGTGAGTTGTCCTGATAACTCACACGAAGCATGACGAAGTGTATACCCTTCATTGAGAGACCAGAACAAGACGAGATGGACCCATCTCAGAATGGGTTTACCCTTTCTTACAATCTCTTATTTTCTTTATTTATTTGCAAGCAGAGAGGGACAGTAAGAAGAGAGAGAGAAAGAAGAGAGAGACAGACAGAAAGATTGGGCATGCCAAGGCCTCTAGCTACTGCAAATGAACTCCACTTTGCGAAACTGGCTTTATGTGAGTACTAGGGAATCGAACCGGGGTCCCTTGGCTTTGCAGACAAGTGACTTAACCTCTAAGCCATCTCTCCAGCCTATGTTTACCCGTTTGTCCTTTCTAAATTCTTTCTCATTCATGATCAATACTAATCACTGTATTCTCCTCTCCAGTCGAGCTACCTTTACCCTTGGTTTTAGGCGGGGAGACCCTTTCTGATGTTTCAACTGATTCTCCTCTCACCAAGGAGGATCCACGTACGCCATTCTCCATCAAAGACACGGTTATGAAAGAGCTATGGACACCAGAGACTGATGTCTACTCCCCAGCTCGATAAACGAATCAATGTTTGTTTAAGGTCTGGTAATTTTTCAAAAGCAACCTTTGACCTTCATGCTGTATTATTATTACTGGCAATAAATGTGGTTCATTCTATACGTTGAAAATAATTAAATATTATACACTTCTGTAACGTTCTGTAAGTGACTAGATGGTATAAAATTAAATGTTGTGCAATCAATCATATGTATATTAGCATAGACATAACTTGAAAACAAATAACGCATAGGAGTTCGTGCTCGGTTTTGGCTATTTGGAAAATGTGGACATCGTGTTGTTTGGTAACCATGGTTTAAAATGGTGAAGGGAGAGCATGAGAGGTGGCCCAGCAGCTAAAGGCACTTGCTTTCAAGGCCTGGAGGCCCAGGTTCTATTCCCCAGCACCCATGTAAAGCCAGATGCTCAAAGTGGTACATACATATGGAATCTGTTTGCAGTGGCAAGAGGCCCTGGTGCACCCGTTCTAATTCTTTCTCTCTATCTCCTTGAAAATAAAAAAAAATAAAAGTTTTTTAATTAATTAATTTATTTATTTATGAGAGAAACAAAGACAGAGAAAGAGAGAGAGGGATGGAGGGAGAGAATGAGCATGCTAGGGCCTCCAGCCACTGCAAACAAACTCCAGACACATGTGCCACCTTTTGTGGGTACTGAAGAATTGAACTTGGGTCTTTAGGCTTTGCTGCCAAGCACCTTAACCACTGAGCCATCTCTTCAGCCCAAAAGTCCTTTTAAAAATTGTGAAGAGAACAGATTAGAAACTGATTTAATTGCCCGCCCTCCTCTCAATTTTTTGCAGAGAAAAAACCCCTGGGATTCATACTTCTTATGTTCCTATAACAAATAACCATAGCCTGCCTTCCCAATCTAGAACAGGGAAAAGCCTTAGAGACAGTCGTTGACTTATGATGCTTAAACTTGATGGCCTTTAGGCTTTGTGATGTCATAAAAGCATGTAAGTATAGCCCTTTGCTTTTCACTAACAGTAAAGTATCCATGTGTACAAGTCATGTAATTCTTTATCATAAAATAGAAGTATTAGATGATTTTGTCCAAAATCCAAGCCAGCGTAATATTCTGAATATATTTAAGTTATGATGTGTGGGAATTTAGATGTCTCTAATGCATGTGTTTATGTGTGTGGTGTGCATACATGGGTATATGCCTGTTTGCGTGTTGGGCGCACGTGTATGTGTAGGCACAAATGCACATGCATGAGCTTACACGTGGAGAGCCAAAGCTGAATTGAGAGCGTCTCCCTCAATTGCCCTCCACCTTGTTATTTGAGGCAGGGACTCTTCCTGAGCCTGGAGTTCACCAGCTCAGCCAGTCTAGTCAGGCAGCAAGCCCCAGGGGTCCTCTAGTCTTTGCCCTTTGGGTGCTGGGGTTATGGGCACAGGATGTCACACCCAGGACTTTGCATGTGTGCTAAGTATCTGAACTCAGGTCCTAATGGTTGCATGACAAGCACTTTACATACTGAGCCATCTCCCTGCCCCTCAATGCATTTTTTTGACTTAACATTCGCACATTATGAAGGGTTTGTCAGCATGTGACCCACTCATAAGTCATAAGGAGCATCTTTAGTGCTTCTGACACTCATGTGAGCGTCATGCTATTATCACAGTTCTGACACTCATGTGAACATCATGCCATTATCACAGCTTTGACACTCATGTGAGCATCATGCCATTATCACAGTTCTGACATTCATGTGAACATCATGCCATTATCACAGTTCTGACACTCATGTGAACATCATGCTATTATCACAGTTCTGACACTCATGTGAACATCATGCCATTATCACAGCTCTGACACTCATGTGAGCATCATGCCATTATCACAGTTCTGACACTCATGTGAGCATCATGCTATTATCACAGCTCTGACACTCATGTGAACATCATGCCATTATCACAGCTGACACTCATGTGAGCATCATGCCATTATCACAGTTCTGACACTCATGTGAACATCATGCCATTATCACAGCTGACACTCATGTGAACATCATGCCATTATCTCATGTTATCGACACAATTCTGATCCTCCTATATGCCTTCTAATGCCACAGTCATGATTCCCATGCTCGCGTAAAGCTTCTAATGCCATCGTCACAGTTCTTTATTGTTGTTTGGTTGGTTTTTGCTTTTTGTTTTTCGAAATAGTAGGTTTTTTGTTTTGTTTTGTTTTGTTTTTTTTTTTGTTTTTGCTTTTACTCTAGCCCAGGCTGACCTGGAATTCACTCTGTAGTCTCAGGGTGGCCTCGAACTCATGGCAATCCTTCTACCTCTGCCTCCCGAGTGCTGGGATGAAAGGCGTGCGCCACCATGCCCGGTCCATCGTCACAGTTCTGACGCTAATGTAAACCTGCATGCTATCCTTCCAGCTCTAAAGTCAATATCATAATTGTCGTTTTGTGCGTGAAGATATGGAGTTGCAGGAAAATCTACAGAGACTGTTTGAATCAATTTATGCAGTAATGGCGAACTACATGTCATCCAGAGTGAAAAGGGAGAGGTGTTTTGCCTCCAGTGTACAGACTGGGTTTCTAACTTTTGACCTTTTAGTTAACCGCCTTGAATCCTGTGTTTCTATCCAGAGGGTAACAATTGCATCTACCTTCGTGGCTCATTTTGCATTTTAAGTGAACCAAGAAGTATGAAGCACCTGGAAGAACAGTTAACATATAATAAAAACTCCTTGAAATCCAGACATTTTAGCTTTCCAACTCCAATGATGAGAAGACTTCAGAGGAGAATTTCTGAAAATATTTTTTAAGTCTCTCATGGTAGAAGTGTAGATAAGAGTCTATGCAGTAACATCTATTTGATTAACATTTTATCATTCCTTTGATATTTCATTTATTACTTACCTCCAGCTGCATGAGGAGCCACAGGATCACTCAATGCCCTGGGCTCTGGGTGACTTCTACAGGCTGTGCCTCAGGAGCTCGGGTCTCCTCTGCAAGTACCGTGGTCACCCAAGGGTACATCAGGTCAAGGAGTTTGGCTAAAATTTCGGCTTGGAAGTCAGAATTCAAATTAAATACCATGGCAGAGCAATTTTCAGCATCCTTTTTTGTTTTTTTTTTTTTTAAACTCCTAACCAGTTAAATAGTGTATTCAGAACATAGCAATTTTCTGCACGGACACTGACCATGAGTGCATAGGACACTATAAAATGAATGAATTCTTCTTTAAGCTATTTTAGTAGTGTACCTCCTGACTGGGATTATATTTTATTATGGATTTAATTTTAATGGTTATACCGCCCTTGATGTTAATGACGAAATACGAAGTACAATTCTTAGCAAAACTAAAGTTGATAAAGTGATCAAACTAAGATAATTATTGTTAACTTTGAAATAGATGTCTAGAATTATTTCTTGTATCCCATGCACTTCCAAATATATACTTTCCATAATTTTAAAATATCTTCAGATATATATATATATATATATATATATCTTTATTACTTTAAACCACAGACACTTGAAAGATGCCTTTCAGGCACTACTTCAAATATTCACCTTTCTCTGACCATGATGATATGGGATATTCTTCAATTCCCCCAGCCAAGCTGGTACCTGAGACGCTTCAATTCCCCCACCATGATGGCATAGGAAACTCTTCATGGAAAACAGTGACCTGGAACGTTTATGATGAAAAGTCATGTTTGCGCAAAGGTACTTATTTTTAAACCTCTTTCACTGTGGTGTGTGTGTGTGTGTGTGTGTGTGTGTGTGTGTGTGTGTGCATGTACCATGTGTATCACGTGCATTTTATATCTATATACCATAACACCCCCAACCTCTAGCAATCTTCCCTATAATGTCCATAATTGTTGATTGGGAGCTTCAGCTAAAATTCATCAAAGGTATATAGCTTAGAACAACAAAATCTTTTTTTTTTTTTTTGAAACCTCAACTAATAATAGTTCATGCTTAGCACAGCAGCTTCCTGCAGAAGGATCTCAAGCACTCAGCAGCATGTCTACATGGAATTAGC
This sequence comes from Orientallactaga sibirica, assembly GCA_036365145.1. Classification (NCBI taxonomy): domain Eukaryota; kingdom Metazoa; phylum Chordata; class Mammalia; order Rodentia; family Dipodidae; genus Orientallactaga; species Orientallactaga sibirica. The sequence goes on from JAEOAD010000284.1 coordinate 1,240,479, forward strand.
GTTGCTTACCCGGTGGAGGCCGGCGTGCGGAATCCAATAGCCATTCTTCACCTGCCAGGTTACCAAGCTTGGCGCAGTAGGATTTAAGAGCAGGATCAAAGAGTAACTTTTCTAACCAAATCTCTGGGGGAAATAGGATGACAGTATAATTAGCCCAGTTAGAATGTTGCCAGCCACAGAATACATACTGCCACTACCCTTGTAGGAAACAAAGGGACCAGAGACAACCCCGAGGTCTTTAATGGTCCCGAAAGGTCAAGCCCTTGGTTTTATATCTCACCCCAGAGACACTCAGGATATTTCCCCCACCACCACCCCCACGACCTGGGTGTAATCCAAAGCTGTCCCTTCTATTTTTTTAAGCAGACTGGAGAAAAACAGTCATTATTTTAATAGTGCATTGCCCTTATGTGCCAATGGCCACCTGGAGACCTCATGGCCCTAAGGCCTGGGCAGGTAATCACACTGAAAGAGACAGCTTGGACCCTGCCGCCTGCCATGATCATGGGCAGAAACATGAAGTGGTCTGCAGAGGGTTATTCATGTTTGAAGGAGGAACACACACCCAAAGAATGTCCTTAGAAATGATATGGTAATTTGGGGTGTCTTTGAGATTGGCAGAGCACTCTGGGCTCCAGGTTGGCATTGGAGTGCTGGGAGTTAGCATGCCGGATGGTCACAGTAATGTGAAATGTCTGCTAAGTCTGTGGTGGCCTCCGGGTTCTGATTTTAAGAATCTCGAAGAATGCAATCCACAGACCATAGAGGGTGAACTTTAGGAAGACTTTATGACAGCTCTTAGGAGGAGAGGAGGCAGACAAAGCTCCTGATTAAGGCAGAAAGGGATCCCCAGAAAGTGGAAATCGCTTGCTGACTCTGGTTGGTGTCTTGTATGAGAATTTACTGAATGAGGTCCTCTGAGCCAGTCAAATCAGATCCTATGCTATATGTTTAGGCACCCAGTGATCTAATTCACATCCTCCCATCAGGCTTTAGGGGAATGGATAAGGAAAAACCAGATCCCTCCTTATAGACCCAAGGACATTCATTATTTCTAGCCAAGAAGAAAACTGTTCGCTTCGGGGTGGGGGGTTATTACCCTGTGCTGCCTGGCTAATTTCTATCTCATTATTTCTCCTTCTGAAGACATCACCCCAACTGCCTCACTTAATCCCAGCACTTGGGAAGTAAAGGTAGGAGAATTACTGTGAGTTCAAGGCCAACCTGAGACTACATAGTAAATTCCAGGTCGAGTGAGACCCTGCCTCAAAAAACAAAACAAACCAAAACAAAAACAATTTGGCATTAGGAGTATTGGCCACGTCATTTACTTGTGTTGTAGGAACATTCATGTCTCGGGATATTCAAGGTCACCTTGAGGGTCTGAAAGCCAAAGAAGCTGTGGAGTCGGTCCTATGCTTGCTTTGGAATAGCAACTTGGGGCCAATGGCAACCCTCCGTCAGAGCTCTCGGAAGCTGCTTTATGAAAACTGATCAAAAGTTTCTGAGTGCTCACACATCCTTAATTAGGAGCTTCTAGGCACTTCCACCCATGGCAGGAGGCACCCATGCCCTCAAGAGAAGCCAGAGCTGGGCATTTTCTTCCTTTATCCCGGGAAGGTCTGAAGAATAATTTTACAATTAGATAACATTAAGGATGATGAAAGCTAGAGAGCGGAAAGCAGGCCGAATTAATTACTGACTTGAGGGTCTGCTCGGGCCTCTTTGGCAGTGTTCACACTGATTTTATGATGGCAAATTAACCCTTGGTATCCAACTTCCAGAAGGCTCAGAGCCCCTGCAGGCTCCAGGACTCCTCCGAATGGAGGCAGCCGAGCTCCGTTGCTTCCTTGAGCTTCCATCCTCCACTCTCCATCCTCCATCCTCCATTCTCCTTTCCTTCTCCAGCTCTAGACTCTGCCAGCGCCTTCATTTCCACTCTGCACATCACCTTCATCCTCTCATGTGTTTCATTGGGATGATCACTGTGTGGATGGAGCATTGTTTACTTTTTATTTTATTTTATTTTTTTGAGAGATAGAGGAACAGAGAGAAACACACACAGAGAGAGAGAGAGAGAGGAAGAGGCAGAGAGAGAGAGAGAGAGAGAGAGAGAGAGAATGGGCGCACCAGGGCCATTTCAGCCACTGTGAACAAACTCCAGTCACATGCGCCCCCTTGTGGGCATGTGCAGCATTGCGACCTTGCATCACTTTTGTGCCTGGCTAAACGTGGGACCAGGAGATCAAATGGGCATTCTTAGGCTTGGCAGGTGGGCGCCTTAACCTCTAAGCCATCTCTCCAGCCCCCCCCCTTTTTTTTAACTATACTGGAGGGACTGGAGAACTAGCCCAGTGGTTAAAGTGCTTGCTTGCAAATCCTGACAGCCTGGGCTTAATTCCCTAGTGCCCATGTAAAGCCACATGCACAAAGTGGTGCATGCTTCTTTAGTTCATTTGTAGGGGCAGGAGGCCCTAATGCACTCTCTCTCTCTCTCTGCTTGCAAATAAATAAATATTTGTGTTTGTTTTTTTTTTTTTAAAGACTACCTTTGAAGAACATGATGGCTGCACCTTCTAACTCTCTGTCTTGCTTCAGCTTTCTGAAGGCTCTTACATATGCATACCTGTAGGAGATGGATGATTATCTGAATAAATGACAGACAAAAATCAGAAACCCTGCTCTCTCTTATCCAACACATATCTAACCAATATTGGGCACAGGAACCTATTTTGTAGGCCATGAGCAATATAAATATGTTATAATCAGCCCTAATTCAATTCCCCAGCACCCATGTAAAAGCCAGACACAAAACAGCACAGATGGCTATAACCCCAACATGTCCATAGAATGGAAGAATCTAGAACCTCGGGAAGCCAACTAGCCTGACACACCTTCAATAGAAAAAATAAAAATCAAGCAGGAAGGTGAACACATTTATCAAAATCGTAGAAGCCATGCCTCAGGAAGAGGCAGGAGGATAAGATGTTCAAGGCCAGCACGGACTCCATGAGACCCTGTCTCAAACAAACTCTAGAATAACATAATTCCATGATTAAAAACTAAATTCAAGTAGGTATGTGTGGTGTCTCATGCCTGTAACACCAGCACTTGGGAAGCAGAGGCAGGAGGATTTTCATGGGTTTGAGCTCATTCTTGGCTAGACTATCTTGAGCTACAGAATGAGACCTTGTCTCAAAAAATCATTTAAATTCAGTACTGAATTTCTTCTGTCCCAAGCAAGAATTGAAATGCAGTCAAACAATTTCTATTTCATGAGACCATATCTTATACTAGTTATTTAGGAAGAGTAAATTTCTCTTACGCAATGAACTCTGCAAACACAAGGAATATAATTCAAATGATTTCATAAAATATGCAGTGCTTTTTCATGTAGTTTTCTTACATTGGATCTTAATATGGATAAGACAAAAAATTCAACAAACATTGATCACACATGTTAGCAGATATTTCCTTAAAGAACATGTAATAAATGGTAAATACTTGAAAAGATGCTTAACATCATTAGCAATTGAGAAAATATAAGTTTAAACCTCAGTACAATAGTGTTTTGCACTCATCCCAAAGGTTAAGATGAGAACTCAGGGTTCAGGGTTAGCAAGGAGATGCAGCAACTTGAACTCTCATATGATATTGATAGGAAAGCAAAATAGCAGAACATTGGAAAATATTTCAACAGTTACTTATAAATTTAAACACCCTTCCTATATAACACAGACATTCCATTTCTGGGTAAGAGATATGTATATGTATGCCCTTACAAAGATTTCTTCTTTAAAAAATTAAAAATATTTTATTTATCTGAAAGCAGAGAGAGATAGAAGAGATACAGAGAGAAAAACAGGGAGAGAGAGAGAATGGACATGTCAGAGCCTCCGGCTTCTGCAAACAAATTCTAAAAGTCTTCTTAAATACTCTTAGAACCTATGCCCTATAATGCCATAAGATGCTTTTGATTGGGTGTTTTGTCCCAGCAACAAGAAGATAGCTACAACATAAATGGTTAAATGTGTATACAATGGAATATTGCTCATAAATAGTTAAGCAACATACAAGGCGTCTATCCACTTGAAGTGTCCATTTTCATGATCCACTCAAGCAAGTAAGTGGACATATATGAATAAGGGCAAGAAGTAAACAGTGCAGTGAAGGTGATTACACTACAGAGAATCACCAGAAGTGAATGGGAGAATTTTGTTTATCATTGGAGGATGAGTGCTCAGGGAAGACCTGTAAAAGTTATTTCTGCAGAAATATGCAGGTAGAAAAGGAGGAAACTAAGAAGTGGTCTGTATTTGGGTAGAGGAAAAAGGAAGACATATGATGTTTTGGATGCACAGAAAGAGATCATGTGCTCTGGACCAGAGGAGGCAAGGCTAGAGAGAACAGAAAGCGAAGCTCTGTAGGAACGGGCAAGGCTTGGTGAGGAAAAAGGCATCACATTGTCAGACACAGAGTCATTCCTTAGTGTGCAATGAATCATGTCTTCCCCACTTCAGTTCAGTGGCACCGGAACTTATGATAGCAGTTTTTTTTTTTTTTTTTTTTTTTTTTGAGGTAGGGTCTCACTCTGGTTCATGCTGACCTGGAATTAACTATGTAGTCTCAGGGTGGCCTCGAGCTCACAGCTATCCTCTTACCTCTGCCTCCCGAGTGCTGGGATTAAAGGCGTGTGCCACCACACCCGGCTGATAGCAGTTTTATATTTGGACACTGTTGCATATAATATAATGGCAATGGGGTCTTTACTTGTCCGTCACAGTAACAATGTTCAAAAGCACCTTTAACACTCTCTGCTTAGTGTGTTGTTACAATCAAACCGGGTCAAGCAAAACTACAGAGCAGTATATACTTTTGACTCTTAAAGAAAACTTTTAACACTGGCTACCACATCTGTAGCAAGTTGGAGATTTTACATAGAATGTGCTGTTGCCATGACAACATTAACACCACTCCCTCTAGCAACTGCAAGAGCAAGGTGTCGACATAACATGCTTTAGTGATTTTCCCATCTTCTGATGTAAGCAGGAGTCCAGGGAGATGTTATCTCAAGTAATTGTCGCTTATTCTTGGGGAAAAAAAAAAAAAAAAATTCTCAGAGGAATAGCAGTTGCTAAATCAGCCCTTCATTTCCTCTTACTTAAAGAACAATCTGACTCTTCAAATCGCTCTAAGATCTGTGATCTTTGTTCCTTCCTCCGTCACTTTCTTCCTCCCAAATACTTATTCATTTATTGACCATCTATTATGTGTTTGAATAGTGAAATGTCTTAAGTTCTAGACATAATGTGATGGATAAAACTGATAGAGTGAGTAGGGTGTCATGGCTTATGCCTTTAATTCCAACATTGCGGAGGCTGATGTAAGAGGGTTGCCATGAGTTCAAGGCCAGCCTGGGCTACAGAGTGAGTTCTAGGTCAGCCTGAGTTAGAGTGATACTCTGCCTCAAAATAAAATAATAAAATAAAGTAATAAACAAAAAGCTTTAAAAGCTGATGTAATCATGATACCTATTCTCAAATAAGGGAGACTGATAGTAAGTATAAGCAAACAAACAATGCAAGTAGTAATAATGATGTCTAAGTTGTACGGTATTATGTAAACTGATAGAGTTCAGGTTCATACGATATTTTTGAAAAGATAATCACAGAAGACTATGTATGCCTTGATATGCAAGTGGGGTTTGAAGGAATTGAGGGAGTAAAAAGATCCACTGTTTGGAATGGAGCAGATGCATTAAGAACGCTGATGTTAGATGATATTGATGCTGTCGTGTGAGTGTGAGATGTGCCCCATAGGCTCAGCTGTTTGAACATTGGTCCTCAGCTGGTGGCACCGTTTAGAAAGGCTGTGGACCCATTCATTGGGAGGTGGAACCTTGCTGGAGGCAATGGATCACTGAAGGTGGGTGTTGGGGTTTTATTGCCCAACTGCACTTCCTGTAACCTCTCATTTTTACTGAGGATACAGTGTGATCAGCTGGCCCCCTGTTCCTGCTTTTCTTGCTAAAATGAAAATGGACTGTATCCCCTGAAACTGTGGGCAGGGACTGTATCCCCTGAAACTGTGAGCAGAAAGAAATCCTTCTTCCTTGTGCTGCTGTTTATATAGGGCCTTTTCCCACATGGAAATGATAACTGGGTTTCAATTAGTCATGATTGTAGGTGTCAGTAGAGCACTGGATTGCTAATGGTGACGTTAAGATCTTGTATGTATATTTGAAGTGCTACTCTGTGTTTGGAGTAGATCTTTTTAATATATGTATTGGTGAAAAGAACTGAACAAGAAAGATGAAGAGGTTTATTCCTTGTACCATGTTAGAGATGATGACCTCGGGTGATCATCTTCATAAATTATGTAACATTTGAATTTGACTGTGAAGGATTGTGTTTCAGGAATTTATTCATCTGAATGTAGAGATGAGATTGTAATAACTTAGCCACATAAAGAATTGTATTTTTTTTTTCAATGAAATAAAGTGTCGAGAGTCAGGTCTGTTGCTATAGGTATGTAACCCCAGCTATTCTGGAGACTAAAGCAGGAGCATCACAAGTTAAAGGTGAGCCTGAACTACAGAGCAAGTACAAGGTCAATAAGGACAATTTAGAAGACCTTACTTCACAAGAAAGAGTAAAAAGGGCCTGGAGATGTAACATAATCATAGAACATTTGCCCAGCATGGTAAATACCACAGCTTCAAACTCTAGCACACACACACACACACACACACACACACACACACACACACACATTCTACCTCAGGAAGACAACTCCACCTCAGGATGGGATCTCTACCTCAGAATGGGATCTCTACCTCAGAATGGGATCTCCACAGCAGGAAGGCAGCTCCACCTCAGGATGGGATCTCTACCTCAGGAAGGCAGCTCCACCTCAGGATGGGATCTCTACCTCAGGATGGGATCTCTACCTCAGGATGGGATCTCTACCTCAGGATGGGATCTCTACCTCAGGATGGGATCTCTACCTCAGGATGGGATCTCTACCTCAGGAAGGCAGCTCCATCTCAGGATGGGATCTCTACCTCAGGAAGGCAGCTCCATTTCAGGATGGGATCTCTACCTCAGGATGGAATCTCTACCTCTGGATGGGATCTCTACCTCAGGATGGGATCTCCACAGCAGGAAGGCAGCTCCACCTCAGGATGGGATCTCCACAGCAGGAAGGCAGCTCCACCTCAGGATGGGATCTCCACAGCAGGAAGGCAGCTCCACCTCAGGATGGGATCTCTACCTCAGGAAGGCAGCTCCACCTCAGGATGGGATCTCTACCTCAGGAAGGCAGCTCCACCTGAGGATGGGATCTCTACCTCAGGAAGGCAGCTCCACCTCAGGATGGGATCTCTACCTCAGGAAGGCAGCTCCACCTCAGGATCTCTCACAAGATGGGAACTCTACTTCCTAAGCACAGCAGGCAAGTTTTAGGCAGAAAGTATGAGAGAACCCAAAGGGAAGTAGTTCTTATTATATCAGAATTGTAAGTTCCTCAGAAGCCTCCAGGGAGCTATCGTACCTGTTGTGTTGCTGTGAAGTGTATGACACGATTGAATCCACAGAGAAAGTGATTCTGAGGATGGTCACAACTTTACTTTGATTCATTTCTACCATAAACAGGGTTGGGATTTTATTGTCATGACTTTATTGACATCAGTATTGGTAAGCAACTAACAATGTCTACCATGGATGGTTAAGATTTTGACAGGTCAGTATAGGGCGGAAGAAGGAATGTTCATTCAAGAGAAAGGAAACAGAAGAGACATGAAAAGTGACAAACAATCAAACTGAAAACACTTGGGTGTTCCAAAGGAAAAAGTGAGTGGACACACATGTCTGTCTTTTATCCATTTGGCTCCGTTCTCAGCATAGTAACCTTTAGCTAAATCGAGGAGGGTGAATGAAGTCACCCCCAGGTGGATGTTAAAGGGCTTAGTGAGATAGGCAAACCAACACCAACTGCAAATTCCAGAGAATTAAAGGGAAATCAGTAGATTGTCCACACCATACCTGTCTCTGACCTCAGGGCACTACTAAAGATATACTGAGCTAATTTGTGCAAAGTGCTTAGCCCCCCAGTTCCTGGCACAGAGGAGTGAGTGTCATTATTCTCTGATGCACTGAACAGGAGAAAGACCACAGGTAGGATGTCCAATTAGGAGGCTTTTGCAGGACACACACAGGAAAGGCAGCCAGTAGTGAGCTAGATGAAAGGAAGGTTTTCATCAGCCTAACAGCAAACCTCTGAAAGCCACTAGAGGACCCAGAGAATGTGGCTGTTCCTTAGGTATTGTAAAGGGGGGGGGCAGATTTGACGATGTTTGTCTTGTCCTTTATAGAGAATGATGTCAGATGGCAGAAATCCTTATGAATCTATTAATTTGTGTTTGGCTCTAATTTGGGCAGAAATAACTGAGAAGTATTTTCCCAGGGCCATACCAAAAATCTCTGTGTTTTGAGTTTTGCTTCTCTGAACTGGAGGTGGAGATGGTTAACAGCTTTTTGTTGTAGGGAACAGGCATTTGTGTACTCTGAGAAGAAGAATCTTTCTGAAATACTCTCCTCTCTCTTCTCTCTCTCTGTATCTTTCTCTCTCTCTCTTCGGCTTTTCATCCACTCCCAGCCCCCACTTTTCTCCCTAAATCTGACCTCCCCAATACCCGCAGCAGGCAAAGTTTATTATTCTGGGCTGATATGCCATGAGGGAGAGCGAGGTTGCCAGAACTGTGAAAAGGGAGGCAGTGTGCACAAGGCAGGAAGCACATGTGGTCTTGGCAGGCAGAGGAGCTGAAGGAAGAGCCTCAAGGTGACAGAGTGGGTACAGGTATTTGATCCACAGTTCCTGTGAGATCCAAGGGGTAGAGACAATGTTGCCCCTGAAATTCAGCTGCAGTCTTCCTTAAGGGGCACACTATCCAGGCCAAACCTGTGCAAGTTCATTTTAGGAAAATCCATATTTTAAAATAATTTATTTATTTATTTTCAAGGAGAGAGAGAGAGAGAGAGAATGCTTTTGTGTTTGGCTCTAATTTGGGCAGAAATAACTGAGAAGTATTTTCTCAGGGCCATACCAAAACTCCACATGCATGCACCACTTTGTGCATCTGGCTTTACATGGGTACTGGGGAATCAAACCGGGTTGTTAGGCTTGGCAGGTAAGCACCTAAACGGCTAAGCCATCACTCCAGTCTGAAGAGATATTCCTGTTTATCTCAGTCTATTTGATGTGTAGAAACCACCTTCAGTGCTGTGTGTTCGGAAACCTTCTTGCCCACCCACTCCCCAAAGAGTCCGCAGTCTAACACAATGGCCTGCCACCTTCCGAAGCTTCTACAATATGCTACCATCAAAGCCACGGGGAAACTAACCAATCCAGCTCATCATCATGATGTCACCCCTCCAAGCTTTAAAGATGACAAGTGTGGACAGCCATCGACGTCAGGGGCCGGCAGGTCACGTCTGCTTTCATCAGCGCAAACGGATCTATATTAGAGAGTCCAGATTTAAACTGTCATTTTGAGGTTTTATGGTCAGGCCATAAAACAAAACAGATTTATGAGATAAATAAAAGACAACTCCTTAGAGCCTGGTCACAAAAACCTTCTTTATTTATCTTTGGTGCTACACTCTGGGGCCAGGCCCTTTGTCAGAAAGAAGAGCAAGTGGGTCTCCTGCCTTGTGGGACAAGAGCAATATCTTTCCTTCTGCCTCTGCTCTGTTGGGATCATCTTTCCTTAAGAAAGTATCTTCGTGTGTGTGTGTGTGTGTGTGTGTGTGTGTGTGTGTGTGTACTCATGCACCATGGCACACACGTGGAGGCCAGAGGGCTACATCTGTGGTGGTCTTTGTCTTTATCTTATTTGAGGCAGAGTCTCGTGGGCACGACTGTTTTCCAGGCTAGGTGCCCAGGGTTTCTGGGAATACTCCTATCTCCGCCTTCCATTTCACCATAGGGGCCCTGCAATTCCACACTGCCCACTTTGTCCAGTTGTAAGTGGATTCTGGGGAGCTGAACTGGTGTCATCGCGTTTATAAAAGCAAATACTTTTACCCGCTGAGTCATCTCCACGGCCCCTATGGGGATCGTATTAATTGGTCACAAGCTGATTGGAGAGAACGAGACTGGGATTCTGACCCTGGCAAACTGACTTCGACGTTTGAATAACTGGGAAATGCTTTGGGGAGAGGTCACACCTCACTCGCACTGCAGGGTCTCCTTTAACCCACATGCCCAATGCAAGGAACCTGGGCTGGAACAAGCCTTTTTTTTTCCCCTCTGCAAATAAAAGCTTAAGAGCCGCTACCAGCTGCCTCGTTCGCTTTGCTCAATCCACTTTTTTTTGGTTGACTAATTGAATTTCCCTTTCATATCTTCCATCCTCATTTCTGGCTGGCAGACAGCGGTGCCTGTGCCGCTCCCTTCCATGTCTGAATTGGCTGCCAGACCTGCGGCAGTCAACTCCTTCTTGAACTCTCTGTGTGCTAGTTCAGAGAGCGCTGTTCTGCCATCGTCCCACCATGGTACTTCCAAATGGCTACATATAATTGGGTTCAGAGGAGTTCAAAGCCATGCTCCGGCATCCTTGTATCAAAGCTCATTGAGCAACAGGGGAACCGTGTGCGAAAACGCAGACGTGGGGTGAGGAGAGTTATTAGTGGAATAGATTCAAATCTGTCACGCTAGATTCCTGGGTACACAACTGGTTTTGGGTTCAGCTTTTAAGAGTTCAGGTGTGGATCCCAGGAGAAGGCTCTTGTAATCGCTGTAAAAATATCTCATTTGTACTAATGCACCTAGCTCGTTTCAGTGCAGATCCTTGTGAGAGTAATTTACATTTTTTTTAATGTCAAAGCTTTCTCCAGAGATTGTTCATTCATTATATTTATTTTCTTGGACATGATTTTAACAAACCTTCCCCTGAAGAGCGGGTAACTATTAACTTCACTGAACAGTGGCACAAGAGAGAAGTTAAAGACCAATGGCGTAAGGGAAAGGATTGGGCCACTGTGACCCAAAGGTGTAGATCTGCCCCCAAACTCATTTTGTTAGTTCTCTATTCATGGACCATGCGTGAGAAGAGTTCCAGGAAGAGCTTCCTATCATTAATGGGATGGTAAATTCCAGCCAGGGCTCAATGCTACATTCTGCCACTTTCTGATTTTAGCGAGCCACACTCTGGGATTCCAAGAGCAGAACTCATGTGAAGAGAGTGCTATTGGGAGATCCAGAAAGGAAATTGGCAGGAGGGGTGGGGGAGCATCAATTACATAGCTGTTTGAAAACACAATGTGCCTGCCTTTAATTAGATAGTCTTCTCGTCGTTGCAATAATACTATCCCCAGCCTCTATGACGAGCATTTTCTCTTTCTCAGCATGCATCCTCTCTGCCTTCAATATCTGGAGTTAAAGTAAGCCGAATGTCTCCAGGAAAACTCCCTAGTCATTAGAAGTATATACATCCAGGCATTCTCCATTTAAATGGAAATTTGCCTTCATTTTGTCTTTTCTTTTTCCATTTGTGACATATTCATACGTGTATATCCTGCCTTTTGATTGTATATCCTCAACCACTCTCTCATCCCTCTCATATTAACACCGTCCTTCTTCCTCCTCAGTAATCCCCATCTCACTTTCAATGCCCCTTTTAAACCCACTGAGTTAAATTAGGTTGGTTTGTATGATCATGGGCAGATTAGGTTATTTTACCAGTGGCTGTACCACTGAGGGATCTGACTCCCCCTCTCCCAGGAACCATTTGCTGCCACTAGCTGCTCTGGAAGGTGTGGGTTCTCACGTGTCTTTCCCTCACTGATGGCGATGCATTGACAGGCTCGTTCTTCTGCAAGAAACCACAGCTGCTGGGAGTGCTTGAGGGTAGCAGCCAGGTCCAGTCTAGAAGACAGGACAATGCTGTCTTTTAAGGAACTCTCTGAATCCTTATAAAATTCTCCCTTTCTGAAACTAGACTCTGCCTCTAGGGCTATCATCATTTCAGCATATCTTTGAGGGCTATAGGCAATTGTTTACTCCTGTTGTCACAAACAAAATAGCATTGCCACTTAGGAACACATTTTATTTTATTTTATTTCCATTTATTTTATTAATGATGGACATACTTAGTATGGAAACATCATGTGTTGGTTCCGTCCCTTCCCTCATCCCTGGCCCCTTTCCAAAGGGGGCCCTCCTCATTGGGGGTCACAGGTTATCCCCGTGGGGATTGTGGGTTATGCATTGTGGGAGCAGCAGTCAGTTATTGGAGAGAGGCAATGCCTCTTAGCCCAATGTCCCAACTTGTGGCTCTTACAATCTTTCCACCCTGTCATGCACAAAATTCCCTGAGCCATGGTAGGCATGTTTGAAATCTACATCAGGGAGGAGCTCTCAGCAGCTTCTGCATCTCTGCTTTGGTAGGTGTTGAGTGTCCTCAGTGTCTGTCTCCTTCCCCCCGGCGCTGATTATCCAGTTCGCCATGGAAGCAGCACTCTTGCTCACATACATTTTTTTAAATCACTTGTTCATCATTCACTCAAACTTTCTACAAATATTTACTAAGTGCTTACAGTATGAAAGATCTGAGCTGGCGGTGGAGTTATGATGGTGGGTCTATTGGTGGCTCTATCCTCACAGGCCTCAGAAATCAGGGTGAAGAACGATGGCTACATGAAGGCTATGTCTTCCTTAATTTACTCCTTCCTATGTCAAATGTCCCATGTCCTCATGCTTTCTCAATGAAGAGAGCCCCCATGGCTGGGGAGATGGCTTGGTGTTTAAAGATGCGTGCTTTGCAAGCCTGCTAACTGGATTTCAAGTCTTCCGGATTCATGTGAAGCCAGATACAAAGTGACACATGAGTCTATAATCCCAGAATGCCTATCATAATGGAAGGAAGAGTCAGGGGAATCCTGAAGCTCTCTGGCCAGCTAGTCTGGCTTTCTTAGCAATAACAATGACAAAGAAAACAAGAAAGACCTTGACTCACACAGGGTGGAAGGATAGGACCAATACCCAAGGTTCTCCTCTGACATCCACACATGCACTGTGGCATGCTCACACCTACCTGTCTAACACACACACGCACACACAAAGAAAAAAACCAGCACCCACTTTCACCCACTACATAACCTCTCTAATCATGAGGCCAGTGACATGCTGCTGAGAAACACAGGTGATCATAGTGTGCGTCCCATCTTGTTTCATTAAGTAGTGCAGCCTAAACCAGGATTTTCAGGACATACTGTTGTCTAATATGTTATGCTAAGGAAACCTGTTCCATCTGCTCTGAAACAGCAGCGTAGGAAAGGAAGAGGTGAGAAAATGGCTAAACATACAAGCAATTTCCTGTGTCTAACACTCATGCAGGAGGTATAAACTCATCTCCCATCAGTTTGGGTGAGAGGCCTTTGCTTCTGAACTTCACTCCCAGCAGGTAGTACAGAAGCCCACTTTGATCTCCCTGGTAGTGCTGGAGATACTTCTTGGATCATGGCAGTTGTGGTTTTTCCCCGTGTACCTATTGGAAGCATGATTCATTCATAGTTCAGTCATTGACAGATTTCCTAAGGAATCTACAAGAAAGGATGTAATATGAGTCAGGAACTTGTCTTGCTATGTTTATGTTTATGAACAGGTTTTCTTTCTGCTTAGCCTCCCATGTATCAGGTCCCACACAGTGATAAAGCTCCTCTCCTAAGATTCAAACTGGTTATATATATTTTTAACCTAATTGGTTCATGATGTCTTCCATGAACTCTTGCCTAGTTCTTCTGCACCCAAGAACTACGTTGACAGTGAACTAGAAGAGAAAAGAATGTCTGGGTAAGAGTACCATCACTTGAGAAGTGATAGATGTGTCCATATATGACTAAAGCCCAGTTCTCACTCTCTGCTCTCTCACCACTGAGACTGGGACAGGGACATCCTGACACATACGAGTCATGTTTGGGTTGTAGGCTCACATGCCTGAGAATCTTCCAAAGACTTCATTACCAAAGACAAGACATTCATGGCTATAGATACCGCTTGAGAATATTTATGTGTGTATGTGTGTGTGCATGCACATGTGTTTATACATGTGTGTTTTATTAGGCAAAAAGATGACAGTTCATAAATGCTGGTTTTCACAAATCACATGCTCTTCTGCTGTGCCCTGACATCTCAACCTACAGCTGGTCAGAAATGCCAAGTTCCAAAAGGAACTTTTACAGTACATGCTGCATTACCTCTTGAGAATACGAAGTTCCTTGGGGTTGAGACAGTGCAAATCCCATGTACAGAGATGCCTATGGAAAATAGGCCCAATTAAAAAAAAATAGCATTTTTTTCACTGAGGGAATTTAAATGTTAAAAATAAAATACGGCTGGAGAGATGACTTAGTGGTTAAGGCGTCTGCCTGCAAAGCCAAAGGATCCTGGTTCGACTCTCCAGGCCCCATGGAAGCCAGCTGCACAAGTGTGTACATGCATCTGGAGTTCGTTTGCAGTGGCTGGGGGCCCTGGCGCACCCATTCTCTCTCTCTTTCTCTCTCCTCCTCTTTCTCTCAATATATTTAATAATATATTTAATATATTATAATAATATAATATAATAATATATAATGGTTCAGTCAGTAAAGCCTTTTCCACACAAAATTGAGAGCCCAAGTTCAGATTCAGATCCCCAGGACCCATGTAAATGCCAGGGATGGTGGCAGACACCTGTAATCCCAGTGCTTGGGAAGCTGGGCCAGATGGTGATGTGGACTATCTGAAGTAGTGAATGCTGGGCTCAGTGGTGGAAAGTCACCAAGGAAGATGCTGACATCAACCACTGGCATCCACATGCACATGCACATATGTGCACCCACATATACGTGAAAACCCACATGTATAGAACTACACATACAGACACATGAAAAATAAATAAACTTAGATTCCTCACTCTTCTTTGATTAAAGTCCATGTACCACTTAGCTTTTTGGAAGTAGGATAGATAATCCTTTGAGCAGAGTTGGGCAAATGGAAACGAGTCTGGACAGTGACGTGCTAACTGGAATTCCAGCCTTGCCCATTCCTGTCATGCTCCCTTCCAGGGGAGATCTCCGTTCAATTTATCCCACAAGCAGTGCATGTCAAACAGAGAAAAGTACTCTCCTTTGGGATTTGGTAGAATTACCCCAGCACTTTTTTACCTTACGAACATTCTAGACTTAAATGAGCTATCTCAGCAAGCTTTGAACTTCAGTCTGGTTCTCAAGAAGTTTATAAATCCCGTAGCTGGGGAAGGTGTACCTTTTCTTGGGAGGAAGGGGTTCATTTCGTTTACACCAAATAAAAACCATATCCAGCCAGGTGTGGTGGTGCACACCTTTAATCCCAGCACTGGGGGAGGCAGAGGTAGGAGGATCACATGAGTTCGAAGCCAGCCTGAGACTACAGTAGTAAATTCCAGGTCAGCCTGGGCTAGAGTGAGACCCTACCTTGAAAAACCAAAGAAAGAAAGAAAGAAAGAAAAAAAAACCTATCCAGGGCTGGAGAGACAGCTCAGCGGTCAAGGCACTTGCCTGCAAAGCTGACGACCTGGGTTTGATTTCTCAGTACTTACATAAACCATTTGCACAAAGTGGAGAATGCATCTGGAGTTCATTTGTATTATCTGTAGGCCCTGGTGTGCCCATACTCTGTCTCTGTCTTTCTCTTCTCTGTCTCTCTCTCTCTCTCTCTCTCTCTCTAACTCTCTGATTTCAAATAAATGACTAATCTACTTTTTAAAGAAATATATCTAGCAGAGAAGTGGTCCACAGAGAAGCTCCATTCTGACAGTCCTTCTGCTCGGACACACCTCACTGTAGCAAACAGAAGTGAAAACAGGCTCCATCAGTAGCCCCTGTCTTGTGAGACGTTCAACACTCATCACTAGGAAGACGACTGCTTCATTCTCATGTCTCTGTGGAATAAAATGCAAGGAGTCCGTTTCATTCCCATTCTACAGATACAGATGGACACACACACAAGATTGGTAAACTCTCTTCCAAGGAACCAGAGGTCAAATTGAGCCGTGACTGAAAGCAAGCACGTACCTTGTTGCTAAGTCTGAGATTACATGGAACTCCTTCCTTACACCTTCTCTCCTTACTACACAGCTTACCTTTCGCCCTTCTGAGTTTCCAACTTGAGCTTCCAAATCCAGGGTGGGGGAAGGAAGGAGTCAGCAGTTAAAAGCTTCAAAGTGGAGTTGGAGTGAGGAATGCTGGAAGATGACTTAGTGCTCGGTGACATTAAGGAACAATCAGATAGTCATACAGCCTATGAGTCAACCATTCTCTGTAATAACCTTCCACAAGATATCTCTCAGGTACCATCTGTCCCATTCGATTCAAGAAGAAACAGACTGGGCTGGAGGGATGGCTTAGCAGTTAACACATTTGCCTGCAAAGCCAAAGGACCCAGGTTCAATTCTCCAGGATCCATGTAAGCCAGATGCACAAGGTGGTGCATGCATCTGGAGTTCATTTGCAGTGGCTGGAGGCTCTAGCATGCCCATTCTCTCTGTCTCTCAATCAATCTCTCTCTCTCTCTCTTTCTCTCTCTCTAACTCTCTCAAATAAATAAAACTTAAAAGAAGGAGGAGGAGGAGGAGAAGGAAAAGAAGGAGAAGGAGAAGAAGAAGAAACTAACCCAGAGGGTATTAAGGTGTGCTTAGCCTCTATCAGGGAAGAGCCAGGAGGACCAAATCTCCTCTACCTTAGACTTCCACCACTGACAAGAACATCCTCAAGAGATATGGGGAGCTTTCAGGTTTGAAGGCCCTTCTCTGATTAGTCTATCTGATATATATATATTTCTTTTACAAAAGTATATAAAAAATATATATACCCCCTACCCTCCAATCCATCATGAACACGTTTCAGGATCCAACTTTTTTTCAGTTTAAAATCTAAAATTGGCTGAGGGTGTAACCTAGCCTCTCAGAACCTTGTGTTTGATCCTCAACACTACTAAAAAAAAAAAAGTTTAATAAAAAAAAATTAAATACACTAAGTCTGACAGTTGTGTAAAAGTAAGAGTTAAAGCTGAACAGGAATGTGAAACATAGCATATCAAATAAGCTCAGATTATTATAAACCTAGATTATTTTAGTCTCCTTAGGTTTTTTATAAGTAGAGTTCTTTAACTCATAAGAAATATTCATATATATATATATATATATATATATATATATATATATATATATATATATATAGACACTCCCTCATAATAAACACAGAAGCACACTGTTCCCAGAATCTTTGGCGTAGCTGAAAAGTGATGATATTCTTAGTTCCTTGTATGGGGGGTGGAAGAGATGCCTCTGAACACTCCGGGCTTTTTATAGCTCTGGCTCCTGGGCAGGCCTCTCTGCAGTAGCAGCCCTGGCTAGCAAAGGAGCCAAATAATGCTAATGGGGCAAACAGAATGTAATTGCTTATGTGTGCTGGTTATATCCTGAGACAAATTGTTTCTTAATGCTGAGGTCAGACAGGGTTTAATTAGGAGAAATACAATTGGTGTAAAATTCTGCAGCCGGCTGCTTGTCTGGTGTCATGCCAAGTCAACATCTAGTCTCTCCAAATGGAAATTTTCATTAGAGGCCATTGGCAGCTCTAGTTAGGCTGAGTTTCAATTTTTCTGAGTCTCCTGGTAATGTAAACCTGAAACTCAGCATATCCAGTTCCTAATAAAGGGCTGTCCCCCTTGTACTCACAAACACTGGAACATGTGCACGCTGTCTTTCTCTGTGTTTCACGTACCCAGCTGCCCCAGTTTCCCCCACTAGCAAAGCACACATTTCCCACGGGAGCTGGACGAACTAAAGAAATCTTTAGCTTTCCTTGACTGGGTCTGCCTCCTCCCTTATTCCCACGCTAATAATACTTAATCTTGGATCAGCATGTTAGTAATTCAAAAATATTTTTTGCATGGGCCAATTCGTCCAATCTTACCAATGCTCTGAGCGGTGCGTGAGTTTTACATGTATAGGTTGTGATTTGTAAAAGGTCACATCTAGGATGGGCTAAAAATAGATGGGAGCCCCACCCCCTGCTCATTAGCCCTGGATTTAGGCTAAACCATAGAACTCACTGCTTACACATGCTGAAAATGCAGTTATTCATGTCAGTCAAACAGGAATGAGTCCACCTCTGTTTAGTCTGTCCTTATTTTTTTTTTGCTTTATTTTATGCAATAGCTATGAAGAAATTAGAGAAAAAGGTGCTACTGTTCAAAGCTACACAAGTTTTCCCACGATTTTGCAAGCACCCTTTGTGAGATGCGACCTTTTCTTCTGCTGTCCCTTACTGCGTGCCTTCTCCTGTTCTCAAAGATCTCACTGAATGCCTGTGGCAATCATACTTCTGTTTACATTCATTTTAAGGGCTTGGATCTTCACACCTTCAAGGATAAGGGTTTTATCAGTGTTTCTAATATAAATCTCATGTCTCAAAAGTGTTTAATTTATTTGGAAAATTCTGCTTCTAGGCTACTATTGTTTCTCCCCCACCCTCCTTTTCTCTCTCTCCTTTCAGCTGAAGGCGGTTTTCATTACAGTGACAAAAACCCCACTATGTTAAAGAAAATTGCACAGAGAGACACCCCTCCCCCGCAAATCCATCTATCCAACAAAAATCTAAGTCATTTTCCCCCCGCAGTATCATACCAGCGGCAACCGTCACGGGTTTCAAGACATACGGGACCAAGTTTTCATTTTTCTATGGGATTCTGATTTGCTGAGACCCACACTCCTAGTGAGGTGAGCTACATTTCATTTAGGTGCTGGGACTCTGGGCCCGACGTAATGTGCCTGGTTAGGGTCAAGGTAAAGCTTTGCACACAGCAAGCAATTATTAAGCCATCCTTCCTCTTTAGCCCTGCTGAGCCAAGAGGCCATGGGGGAATGTCGGTGGCAGAGGAGGGCTCGCAGCCACCCCAGACTTTGTTCCCGAGAGGCTGGGAGTTCCTGAAACTCACTTGTAGCCCATGCAATGTCGGGTACAGATTTCCTTCTAATCTGACTTGCATACATTGACAATCAGCTTGGTGTACCTTTATCATCGTATCACATATGCCCCTATTCTATGTCAAGCCTATACAAGAGATGCAAAGCTCTAAGCGTTGGCTATGTATACAGTTTAAATTTCTAGTATTTCATTTTTTTTCTTCCTGTGTTACCATCAGTTAATACTTCCATAATGCTTGTCGTGAAGAAGTGTATTTGTTCCAGCGCAACTGATGTTCTGGGTGACAATTGAAGTATCAACACGGAATGCACATCTGTGGAAGATCAGCCTGGTCCCTGAGAAACAGAAAGCTATCCAGCTGAACTAGCTTAGGCCCATGCACGCATTCACCTCAAACATCTCACAGCCACTGTGTTTCACAGAGTTAAAACCACGAGGCTGTATTGTGTAATTCTTTCACATTTGAGGATTTTATTATCAAAATGAAACTTTAAAACAAAACAAAACAAAAATGTAAAAGAAACACACCTCAATATCTCAGGCTTTTCTGGTTCAAAATGCCAAGCAGTGGATGTAGAAAGCACTGTGTGTTCAAAAGCTTGGCATGGAAATTGCTGGATCTAGCTAGCAGTGGCTCCTTTTGATGATACCGATGGCTTTCCGGTTTCAAAATCACCTCTATAATTACAGATCCATAAAAGTATTTCCAACAATGATACCGCAGCTAATTAAAGAAGAAGGATATACGCTGTGTTGAATTTCCAGTTTTGATGAAACAGGCATCTGTGATAAATGCTGTCCTTACAGGACTTTCATCTCAAAGGCAAGGGAACACACCCCAGGCTTTAAGCCTCTGAAGATGACTTGGCTGTGGCATTCATTGCCCATGCTGTATTGAGAATGGTGAGCAGTACCCATTACATCTGGTCCTACAGTTTTTCAGCAGATTTCAAATAATATCCCTTCGTAATAATTTACACAATGCAATCCTTCTGATGTCTGCTTCCAAGAGCAAACTTCTATTTCTCTGCAGGGAAATGGGACATATGTATGATATGTATGTATTCCATAGGCATTTGAAACATGTGACATTGTGCTTTTTTTGAGAGAGACAGAGAGAGAGGGAGAGGAAGACAGATAGAGAGGGGCACGCCAGAAGTCTCTCAGCTGCTGCGAACGAAATCCAGATGCATGCGCCTTGTGGGCAAGTGCGGCATTGTGCCCTTGTGTCACTTTGCATCTGGCTAAACGTGGGACCTGGAGATTGGAAGCACTGGAGATTGGAACCAGCATTCTTAGGCTTAGGAGGAAGGCACCTTAACCGCTAAGCCATCTCTCCAGCCTGACATTGTGCTTTTAAAAAAAAAAAAAAATTTCGGTTTATGTATTTATTTGAGAGTGACAGGCAGAGAGAGAGAGAGAGAGAGAAGAATGGATGCACCAAGGCCTCCAGCCATTGCAAATAAACTCCAGATGCATGTGCCACTTGCTGCATCTGGCTTTTGTAGGTCCTGGGGAATTGAGCCTCGAACTGGGGTCCTTAGGCTTCACAGGCAAGTGCTTAACCACTAAGCCATCTCTCCAGCCCTGACACTGTGCTTTTGTTTTTGAGGTATCAATGAAAATGTTTTGTGTGGTATTTACGATGTACATGTGTAAGTGGGTGCATGCATGAAATGGTGCGCCTGTGGAGCTCAGAGGATAACTGCAGTCTGTGGGCCTCGCCTTCCACTTTGTTTGCAACAAGGTCTATCATGGTTCCTCACTGCATATGCCAGGATAGCTGGCCCCTGAGCTGCTGATCTTCCTGTCTTCAGTGCCTCCCGCCACCCTGCAGGAATGCGTGCATTGCAGACACTCTCCCACCTCCAGCTTTTACATGGATGCTGGGGATCAGAATGCTCATCTTCAAGCTTGCACAAAAACACTTGATCTCCCCAGCCCTTGAAAAGGTTGAATGTTATTTTTCCATAAGTCTTTTGGGGATTTTTTTATTATGCAATTTTGCAGGCTATACATGTTGGGGGGAATATATGTTTATCATGGCAGAAGTGACTATACTTGATTATTATCTTGACCTAGCCATTGTCATCACATATATAAAATATCACAGGTTAGGCATGCTGAGAACTGATTCCTGATTATTTCCCCATAATCTGTTTCACCTGAAGTCCTTGTCCTTTAAGTAGCTTCACCCTTTCATTTTCTCAACCTAAAGCCCCAGTATTTACCCCCCTCCACTCCTCTCTTCATCGTATTTCATATCTTGATGATTCTGTTCTCAGCATCTTTCCACCCACCACAAGTGACTAGATTATTTTAATAGCTTCTAAACTAGCCTTTTTCCTCTCCCTTTGCCTGACCCTCATTCCTTACCTCAGTCTATTCCAAACCCAGGAGTCAAAGGGTTGCTAAAATGTCATGTCATAGCCTTTCTCTGCATAGGACCTGTGCTGCCTCCCTGCCCCGTCTCGCCTGAGTCTCTTCCCGGCGTCTTCACCCACCTTCCTCCCTCTGGCTCGTGCTATGCCACATGTACTTTCAGGACATTGCAATATGTTCTTTTCCTTAAAGGTTTGCTCTGCCTGTCTCCTTTCCTAAAATGAGATGCTCCCAGGAAACTGTGTGGCTGGCTCACACTCTCGCTCATTGCAGATCTTGGCTTACCATTGCTTTCTCAGCACATTGTTTAAACTTACTCCCTTCTGTCAGGATGGCCATTTCTCTGTCTTATTTTTCACAACAACCTTATAAATCCTGTCTTTTTTAATATGTTTTTTTTTTGGTTGTACTTTTCCCCTATACCAGAATATAAATCCCCTAATGACATGGAATTCTCTCAGTCTTATTCACCGTTGTCTCTCAAGTTTCTAGGAAAAATTTCCTGGCACCTACTGTATAGTCTACAAATATCTGTTGAGTAAATGAAATAAGGACTTGAACACTGTTGTTTGTATCTTCTTGGGGGGGGGGGGGTTCGAGGTTCACTCTAGCTCAGGCTGACCTGGAATTCACTCTGTACTCTCAGGGTGGCCTCGAACTCATGGCAATCCTCCTACCTCTGCCTCCCAAGTACTGGGATTAAAGGCGTGCGCCACCACACCCGGCTAGAGAGAGAGAGAATGGGCAAGCTAGGGCCTCCAGCCACTGAAAACAAACTCCAGATGCATGCACCCCCTTGTGCATCTGGCCTACATGGGTCCTGGAGAATCAAACCGGGATCCTTTGGCTTTGCAGGCAAACGCCTTAACCACTGAGCCACTTCTCCAGCCCTATTGTTGGTATCGTCTTGTTTCTGGGACAAAACACTCAACCAAAAGCAGCTGATGGGAGGAGAGGTTTTTATTTTAGCTCACAGTCTTGAAAGGAAGCTTCATGATGGCAGGGGAAAGCATGGCGTGAACAGAGGTTGGACATCACCTGCTTAACCACAGCAGGTAGAAAACAGCAGCAAAAAACAGTGAGCCCAACCAACAAAGAAACCTGAAGTTGCACCCCAGTGATGCAGCTCCTCTGGCAAGGTTCCGTGTCTCAAGATGCTGTCAACTAAGGACCAAGCATTCAAAACTCGTGAGATTCTGGGGACATCTGCTTCAAACGATCATAGTGACAGAATAATAAATAAATGTTACTGGGAAAAAAATCTATATAAAAATAATAATTCAAGCCAGGCATGGTGGTGTTTGCTTTTAATCCCAGAACTCGGGAGGCAGAGGTAGGGAGATCACCGTGAGTTTGAGACCACCCTGAGACTACATAGTGAATTCCAGGTCAGCCTGGAATGAGTGAGCCTGGAGTGAGACCCTACCTCGAAAAACAAAAACAACAACAACAACAATAATAATAATTCAATCCAATAATCCTTGTGATTCATGAAACTAGAAAGTTCTCTGTCAGTGGTTGTGTCTGAGGTAGAAGTTTGTTATACCATGAAGGGCAGTTGTGGCGAGAGGATTTGGTGCATCAACCAGGAATGAACAACATCTACGATCTTTTCCTTATGAAAATGGAATTCTATGAGTGTCCACCAGAAAATCTTGTGTTTTTTGAATGTTGTGTTCCCAGCTGATGGCAGTTTGGGAAGTGGAGACCTGGGGAGGAAGTGTGTCACTGGAAGCGGACTTAGCGGTGTTTAGCCATCTCCACCTTGCTGGAGCTCAGCTCACTCTCTTGCTGCTATTTTCCACCTTCTGTGGCAGAGGTGGTGTTCAGACCCTGCTTTAACATCCTTCCTCTGCCTTCATGTAGCTTTCCTTTGAGACTGTAAGCCAAAATTAACCCTTTTTTCCCTTCAGCTGCTTTTGGTCGGATGTTTTGTCCCAACAATGAGAAGGGTAACTATAACAGAAACTTAACGTAGATTTTGGAACGCTCCTTCTCTTCCGCCCTCCTCTCTTTCTCCCTCTCTCTATTCTGGATCCACCATGAGATACCCTTTACTTCACAACATGTTCTTCGTTGTGATGTTCTGTTATAGCAAAGGCAATGTGGTCAAGACTATGCACTATTTTAAAATTAGGAGTCAAAATAAACCTTATTTGCATGTTGATTTTTCTCAGAAATGTCTTGGGTATTTGGTTACAGTCATAGAAAACAGACTAAAACTCAGGACTTGGAAAGTGAGGTTGAAAATTCCCACAAGTTTTCCCGAAAATTCAGCACTATGTCAGACTATGGTTTTGTTTGAACAGATGTTTTGTGTATGCGGGGGTTGTTTTTTTTTTTTTTTTTTTTTTTTGAGGTAGGGTCTCACTCTAGTCCAGGCTGACCTGGAATTCACTATGTAGTCTCAGGGTGTCCTTGAACTCATGGCGATCCTCCTACCTCTGCCTCCCGAGTGCTGGGAGTAAAGGCGTGTGCCACCACACCCAGCTTAGATGTTGTTTTTTGTAAATAGATTTAAGAGTTTATTAAAACTTTTTGGATTTTCAGCCACCTGGCTGAAGAAGGTGTCACTGGGTGCATGTTAGGGTCTAACCCTATGGTGTCATGGTGGATTTGATATTTCAGTCTAAAGATATATAAAAATGTTTGAGTTTTTAAAATTTTGATGTTTGCCTAATGGTTGTTTGTTGAATTTACATTATTCTAGTCTCTCCTTGTTATGCCTTATAAGTTAAAAAATGTTTAATCTGTGCCATTATATGTTAAAAGTATATAACTAATTTAATTTTACAAGATTCACAACTAAGAGACAGTCTTAAATCTCAGATGAGACTTAGAAATTTACAACTATCTTAAGTTGATAAAGACTAGAAACCTTTAAAATTGGACTAAGTGCAATTTACAATGTGAGATAATTGTAAATCTATTGGGGGCCAAGAGTCGAATGTGGTAGTTTGAATAGATGGCCCCCAATAGATTCAGGAGCCTATGAAAACTTTTTGGATTTCCACCCACCTGGCAGGAGGAGGTGTCACTGGGCAGATCTTAGGGGCCATCCCTAAGTTGTGGTGGTGGGTTTGAAATTCCAGTCTAAACATATGCAAAGGGCCTGAGATCCTCCTGGAGTTCCTGAAGTGTGCTGCGTGGTGTGGCTTTGGGGTTTTTTGACTTAGGGCTCTCTCTCTCTCTCTCTCTCTCTCTGCTTGGACTTGTGAAAGCGGGCCAGCCTCTTCTGCCATTATGGAACTTCTCCTAGATCTGTAAACTGTATTAACCATCCCTTCTTCCGTAACTGTGCCTGGTTTAAAAGTTCATCTCAGCATCCAGAGGCTGTGTACTACAGGGACTGACTGCTACACATTTTTTTTTTTTTTTTTTTTTGCTGGGAGAGAAAAATAAGCTTTCTTACCAAAGACGAGGCAGACTAGTAGCATAGGGCATTGTCACGGCACTATTCACTGCCACAAGCATGAACCAGCCAAAGCATTTAGCATGCTCTGCTGAAGGTGGAAAAGGAGGGAGAGTCTTTATTCTCACATGAGGCAGAAGACATCAGGTACAGTAAAGACAATGGGACATGAACTCTGAGGAAATGTGACGTCACCCATGGGACAGGGTCTGAGGAATGAGTGTCTTTTTTTTTTTATTAATTTATTTTTTTATTGACAACTTCTATACTTACATACAAAGAATGCATGATCTTTCCCTCCCCTCCCCCCATTCCCCTTCAGAACTCCACTCTCCATCATATTCCCTCCCTCTCTCCATTAATCTCTCTTTTAATTTGATGTCATCATCTTTTGCTTCTATTATGAGGGTCTTGCGAAGGTATTGCTAGGCACTGCAAGGTCATGGATATCGAGGCCAATTTCTGTCTGGACAGTTGCATTGTAAGAACTCATACCCTTCCTTTGGCTCTTCCATTGTATCTCCGCCCCTCTTCCGCAATGGGCCCTGAGCCTTGGAGGGTGTGACAGAGGTGTTTGGAGGGAGTGCCCAGCACTGGAATGAGTGTCTTTTAATAGCCTTCCAGAGAGGGACAGACTGCTACCTGGGGCTGACAAAAGCACCAAGAGAAGAGCCTGGGTGCGCAGTGGAGCCCAGAGACGTTCCCATTTGCATGCAGTTCAGGAGCAGGAGTATCTGTTTAAAGGCAAGGATTTTAGCTGCACTGGGAGCTCTGGCCTTTTCAGTGGAGAGACCCAAGAGACTGCCTGTCAAACAGAAGTCTCTTGCTAGAACTACCTAGCTGAGAAAGCTGAGGAGCCAGGAGGGGTGGGAACACATGCGCGGGGGTGTGGGGAGATGAGACACAGAGAAGGCTCAACCACACCCCACCCAATGTGGGAAAGATGCAGGAAGAGGGAAAAGAGAGAGAGAAGGAATAAAGGAATAGATGAGTGGTTCTGTGTCTCCACAGACATTTCCCCCTAGACCATGTGCTGTGGCAATGCATAGTTTTGAAAAATTCATTAATTCTGTTTTACAAATCAGAAAGTAGGTTTCTTCACATTTCCCCGATTCCATCTTCCCGGTCCCTGTTCTACTTGCTTTTCTCCACCCACTGTGATTCCCACTGCGAAGGGCGGGAGGAGCAGAGCTGAGGAATGGAGAACAGGCTGCACACTCCCCCCACCCCTGCAACTCTCTCTCCTTTTAAAAGATCGCGTCAAAGCCCCTTTCCTGCTGTAATCCCTGATACTCCCTCAGGAGCTGAGTTAAGATTTAATTGTGAAATTTGCATAGTAACTCAGCAAATAAATTCTCTCGTCTCTCATAGACCTTTCACTGCAGAGGGCCATTTTAGTTATAAATCACTTATTTCAAGATCTCAACTGCATCAGCATTTTGCACCCCTGAGGGAAGTGGAAAGGGGGAGAAAATCCAATGACACGCAGAGTTAGCGGTTGGCTTTCGGTTCTCCGCGTGGGGCAGCGGAAGGCAGAGGCTGGATGAGGGAATGACAAACAGAGGCCGGGTTTGCACCTGCAGCTTCTCCAAGAAAATCTGCCTGGTCATCATCTATCCTGTCTACCTGCTTCAGGAGACTCGATGCTCTTCTTGCCCTAAACATCTGCATGCTAGGAAGTTAAAAGAGGTGAGCAGAAACTGAACATGGCTGTAACAGTGAACTTGTTTTGTTCACATCGCTGACAGCTGGACTCAGGATCACAACAAAGCTGTATTCTGATATTCAGCCATTGTCTACGGAGGGTCATAAAGGCTGAGGAAAAGAACATGTCCACTTTAGTCTGGAAGTCTTGGGCTCTATGGGGAACTCAGTTTAGAAATGAGGCTGGATTCATGTTCTTTCCTCTTTCTCCCAGCTGCCAGCACCATGACAGAATGTTCTAGAATGCAAGTATGGCTGTTTGTTACGTCAGATAAAAGCCATTCAACCAGAGCCCCCAAACCTTTTTACTGTAGTGCCTTTTCCTGCCCTATCCTAGCATCACAAGAAGCTTGTGTCAAACATGAGTGTGGCTTAGCTTATAATGGGCACCCACAGAGCATTGCATTGTGATCATAATGGAAGCATAAAACCAAAGAAGATCAAGGACATCAGGCAGGTCCAAAAAGAAGATGGGCTGGCGAGATGGCTTAGCAGTTAAGGCACTTGCCTGCAAAGCCTAAGGACTACGTTTGACTCTCCAGGTACTATGTAAGCCAGACACACAAGGTGACACAAGCACACAAGATTGCTCATGTGCACAAGGTGGTGCATGCATCTGAAGTTTGATTGCAGTGGCTGGAGGCCATGGTGTGCCAATTCTCTCTCGCGCGCGCTCGCTCTCTCTCACTCTCACTCTCACTCTCGTTAAAAAATACCAAAAAGGGCTGGAGAGATGGATTAGCAGTTAAGGTGCCTGCCGGCCAAGCCTAAGAATGCCTGTTCAATTCTTCAGGTCCCATGTTTAGCCAGATGCAAAAAAGTGTTGCAAGGGTGCAATGCTGAACTTGCCGACAAGGGAGAGGGAGAGGATGCATCTGGAGTTCATCCATTCTCTCTCTCTCTCTCTCTCTCTCTGCCTCTTCCTCTCTGCCTCTCTCAAATAATATATATATATATATACATATATATATGCCAAAAAAGAGAAGAGGAGGCAGAGGTATCTTGGATTAGTCACCCTTGAATCCAGTATCTTCTATTGTAGAGATAAGTGGTACTGAACAAAAGCCTCCAGTCCAGGAGTATCTTTATGTACCTTAAAATATTGGCTTCAGGGAACATTGTGGATGAGGGGAAGGATAGAATGTAAAAGCCACAGGTGAGAAGGAGTACCTTGGGACACCATCCTTCTGACGTGAATCAACTGGCGCATTTGTGATCTCACAGTGGTTACCCCAAAGACTGAGCCATCAACATTTTGACATGGATCACACAGGAGGACAAAATGAATGAGACAACACGACAGAGGAAGGACTACCTCGAAAGAGGAGGTTTCTCAGGGGACTGGGGACAGAAGAAAGGGGACAGGATGGAAATATGAGAAAATTACAGTATGTTCATACATTCAAGTTTTCAATTAAAAAAAAAATGTGGTTGGCTCCTCCAAGAAGGAAACCGTAGCAATCTTCTTGAGACAAGATACTGATCTGCATTACCAGAGGTTAGACTGATAACATGCCAAAGTTTTATAATCTCATTTTGAAGAATATTGCTACTCTTTAAGAAAAAAGTTTACAATGAACAAATAGGGAGTTTTATGCAGATAACTTGCATTCACCTAAAAATGTGAAGATTGCTGATCAAACGCAAGCCCTGTAGTCATATTTCCTTCAAACAACTGATTTCAGCTCCTTATTTATTCTGTAGCTGATCAAAACACAGTGCCCTAATTTTCAAGTTATGCTTGTCAGCCTCCAGAGATCAGTGGAAACTTGAATTCCACAGATGGATCCATACGTCAGCATCTCTCTGCAGATGCATATCTTCTTACTGACACACACAAAGTGGTCCTTTGGTTCAAGAGTTTCCCTTGCCTCGCCTTCCTATGTCTCCCATTTGATTCAATAGAAGATTCTAGCATACAGTGGGAGATGGTTTATTTCCTGACTCTAAAACTGCATCAACAATAATTGTCCTAAGAAAATGTTAGCACAAGAAACTATAATGAGTGTAACTTGGCTTGCTAGATAAATAATACCTATGTAAAGCCAACATCAGACCTCTGAGTGGAATAGTAATAATGTTATATTAAATTCAGGAATAAGGGAGGCATCTACCCTATTGTTAGAGTAATTATTGTTCTAAAGATTATAACTAATATAACAAATAGGAAAAACATCAACTAGTGTATGTATCCATAGCAGGAGGTCTTATGTTGACTAGCCCACACTATTTTGTACAGTTACCTGTGGCCAACTGAGGTCCAAAAATACTGAATGGAAAAATTCAAGAAATAAGTAATTCATAGTTTTGAAATTGCACACTGTTCAGACATGTGATAGAATTTCACCCCACCCCCACCTTTGGTCTGCCCAGGTTATCTCTTAACCATGACATCCACACTGTGTACATGACCCACTCACCAGTCACTTAGCAGATGGGCTATTGTAGTGTCACAACATTTGTGTTCAAGCAACTCTCGTTTTATTGAAGATGGCCCCAAAGCCCAAGCTTGCATAATGATACAGAAATTCCAATAAGACCAACAGAAGCCATGAAGTGTTCCGTTCACTGAAAGGTGAAACTTTCTGACTTAATCAAAGAAAAAAAAAGGGTACGCAAATGTTGTTAAGAGCTGTGAGAAGAATGAATCTTTTTTTTTTTTCCCCTGTGAAATAAGAAAAAAGAAAAAGAAATTCTTGATAACTATACTGACATACCCCAACCTGCAAAAGTTATAGGAACAGTGCCTGATACATGTTCAGTGAAGAAGGCAAATAGACTGAGTTATAGGTTTGGGTACTACTGATGGATTCAAATACCCACTGGCATCTTAGAATGTCTTCCCTGCTGATAAAGACACGGTACGTGTGCTGTATGCCTACAAAATCCAATACAATTCACCCAAATTCACTTGTTTTTTGAAAAAGACAATCAGAAAAACAAATCATCAGAAGATATGTCTGATAGCTATATTGTAAAGCTCCAAAAAATCCTAACCGTTCCAAACTCTGAGTGTAAAGCATGGGACTAGGGTACAAAGCCTGAGCACAGGAAGGTTAATGCACAATTCTGAGTTATCTTACCCTTCACTGCCCCTATGGCAAGAAGGATGTCTGATGCTGACATCAAATGTGACCATGACTTTACGAAATAAAAAGAAGGCCTCGTGGATGCCAGCTTTAAGACACATTAACCTCATTTTGGTGGCTCAAAGCCCCATAACTACCTCTCTGCTCCATCTGAAATCCACGGCTTTGCCTGTGAATGACAAAGAATGCTGCAAACTTTGTTCTGTCTAATAACCCTTCCCAAAACAGCCCAAGAAAGAAACACACATGAAAGAGAAAGACCAGATAAGCCACACAGAACATTGTGGGAAGGAACAAGATTAGAAAAAGGCTTTAAGGAAAATTTAAGAGAAGCAACAGGCTCATCTTAGCTTCCGCAATAAAATTAATTTATAAAATAAAAACAAAATGGCTTAAAACAGGAGAACCAGCAAATACATGGGCTGGAGAGATGGCTTAGGGGTTAAGGTGCCTGCTTCCTAAGCCTAAGAACACGGGTTCCAATCTCCAGGTCCCACGTTTAGCCAGATGCAGTGACGCAAGGGCGCAATGCGCACTTGACCACAAGAGGGTGCACACATCTGGATTTTGTTTGCAGCAGCTGAGACACTGCTGGCACGTCCATCTCTGTCTTCCTCTCCCTCTCTCTCTGTCTCTCTCTGTGTCTCTCTCCAAAAAACTAATAATAAATTATAAAAAAAATACATGAGGTCAAAGATGAGTGTAAAGTCAATCACCTTAAGAGTTAAAACCCTAAAAGGGAATGTTGAATTAGAAAAGAGAAACCAACATAGAAGATGTTGAAGAAGTGATAGTGATTTCTTACAGCAGGAGAAAGGTGGAGTCCCTAAGGAAGGCCCCCCCAGGGTAGTGATTTCACCCCCCCACTCTCGTGAGCTGACTCATAATCAAGAGACTGTGGCAGCTTCGATGTCACAGGATGGGAATTAGGTCAGTATCTGTGGTCTCACCAGGAAGTGGATGTACAAGAATCTAATGGAGCTTAGACAATGTTGCTCACCCTCTCCCCTGGCAGAGGACAGAGGAGACACATCTATAAAGAGTTATGGACAGAGTGTTCTCTGGATTCATGGACACCAGGTTAACTTTTGGGCCAGGACTTGGAGGCTGTCTAAGAAATGCTATCACACAGCAACAGCGAGAGCCTGTGCTCTTTCTAAAGTTGGCTCCCAGGGAGAATACGGTATAGGAATTTACATTTTATAGGCAAAAGACTTGTGCATTTCTCTCCAACGGACTGACGAGTCCAAAATACAAAAAGCACTAACCTTTAGAGAAATACCCATGAAAATAGTATGTCTCTATCCCAGCTCTGCAGGGTGTGGGCCACTAGCCCAGAAGCCTTCAATTCTCGGACCTTGTCTTATGTATGAGTAGAAACACAGGGTCACCAGATAGTCTACAGAAGCTGCAAGAAGAAAGAAAGACACAAAAACCAGACATGTGGAGATGGATTTGACAAAAAGACACGATGAACAGAGAGGAAGGGGAAAGCACTTCTAAAAATAGTCCCAGTAAGATAAGAAGAGACATTAATCCATCAACTAAGAGCAGTTAGCTATAAAACTAATACTCACTGAAGAAGAAAAATGTTCCCAACATTGAATTATGACAGAAAATTAGAAAATGTATCAATAGAAATTATGAAAAATAAACTCAGAAAATCATCTAGAACATAGAATAAAAAGTCAAAAGATGGCCAGCACGAATGGACATCAAATTAGATCAATGCAGAATGCCCATAACCTAAATGTAGAAATTTTAAAAGGACAGAGGTTAAAAATGACAGAATTGATGGCAGTTCTTGGTTTGCGTTTTTACCTCAAGTAATAGCATGAGGAGTCCATTCTTTTAAATTACCAAACATTCTCACCCATTCGTATAATTTTGAAATTACTTTAAGTATACAACAGGAAAACAAAAAGAATCTTGGTGGGAGAAGCCTGCTATTGCAAAAGGAGCTGGAGTAAGTGACATCTCAGAATCAGCAGTTGCTGGAGGACAAATAAAGACATTTTCTTAAAAGTCTGTGGAGAAATAGTTCTAACTAAGACTGTGATGCATCCAAATTACTAATCCAGAGTGAGGTAGGAAGATATTTTCAGATGGTCTAAATACATTAATAGGACCTTGTGTGCTCCTCACAGCTGTACTTGGTGAAATAAGATGAACCAATGGAGGAAGGGATAGGCAGGATTCAATGGATGACAGAGAGAGGCTGTGAGTTCCCCAGAGGAAGGTTCTAGAGACTAAAAAGGACAGCTGCATTTGAGGGGCAGAAACCACCCAGTCCATGTGGGACAGAGACACCTTTTAAGGTAATCCGACAGATTCAATGTATTGAAAAGGGTTTACACTTAAACGGGCAGTGTGGTGGTTGGATAAGATGTCCCTGCATAAACTCATGTGTTCTAAATGCTTCAACCCCAGCTGTTGGCAACCTGGGAGGTGGAGCCTCACTGGGGGAGGTGTATTGCTGGGAATGGACCTTGAGGTTTATTAGACCCTAGACTGCCAGCGTTACTTTGGCTCAGTCTCCTGCTGCTGTTTCCCACCGGCTGCGGCAGAGGTAATGTCCAACCTCTACTTGTGCCATGCTTTCCCCTGCCATCATGAGACTGTAGGCCAAAACAAACCCTTTCCTTCCATCACTTGCTTATAGGTCAGGTGCTTAGTCCCAGCAATGAGAACTTAACTGAATACATGTATAATAGTAATTCATTAATGAGATGTTTGCACAAAAATAAGTAAATCAACGAATAATAAAGAGAAGTAGAAATGTAGCAGGATATTTGTTTATTTATTTGTTTGTTTTGGTTTTGGTTTTTCGAGGTAGGATCTCACGGTAGCCCAGGCTGACCTGGAATTCACTCTGAATTCTCAGGGTGGCCTTGAACTCCTGGCGATCCTCCTACCTCTGCCTCCCGAGTGCTGGGATTAAAGGCGTGCACCACCACACCTGGCTTCGGCTTGATTTTTGATTTACATATTTGTCACCACCTGAGACAGGACACATTCTATTTAGACTCTGTTCCTCCACTCTGGGTAGAATGCCAACATTAGAGATTCTGCTTTCATTCATTGTGGGACTGCCGGTGTTTAGAGCAAGACCTAGAATGGCCAAGGTAGTCATTAAAAACTTGTTTATCAAAGAATATGAAATTTGGGGCTGGAGCAATGGCTTAGAGGTTAAGGCACTTGCCTAAAAAACCTAAGGACCCAGGTTTGATACCCTAGTACCCACATAAGCTAGCTGCACAAGGTGGCACATGTGTCTGGAGTTCGTTTGCAGTGGCTAGAGGCCCTGGTGCACCCAATCTCTCTCTCTGTGTGTCTTTCTTTCAAAATAAGTAAATAAATAAAATATTGTAAAATATATTTTTAAAAGAATATTAAATGTCTTCTACACTGGACCATTTATTGTTTAAGGATTAGGTGTTTGTTTATTGTAGGATAATTCTTTCCAGTTTAATCGAAGTATAATTGACAAATAAAATTTGTCTATGTTTAAGATACACAATGTGATTGATTGATAGATGGATGCATTGTGAAAAGATTACCATGATGAAATTAATCAATCAACACATCCTTCACCTCACATAGTAACTATGAGTTTCGTGTGGCAAAGCATTTTAAGATCAATTTTCTTAGCAAATTTCAATTAAGATAATACATTATTATTATTACTATCTATAGTTACCACAGTATGGGTCATGTCCCCAGAATTTATTCATACTTATATCAATAGCTTTTAGCACTGGACATATAACTCCCCATTTCCTCAACTCTCACCCCCTGGCAATACCATTCTATCCCTTGCTTCTCCAAGTTCTACGTTAGAGATTGTATTTACCATATAAATGAGAGAATACAGAGAATGCCAAACTCAGTTCACTGACTATGACAGGGGTTTTTAGGTTTTAATTTTTTAATTTATTTGTGATGGGAGAGAGGAAAGAGAGGGGAGAGGAGAGAGAAAAGAAGAGAGAGAAAGGAGAAGAGCAAGCGTTTGAGGAGAAGAGAGAGAGAGTGCCAGGGCTTCTTTGTGCATTTGACTTACATAGGTACTGGGGAATTTAACCTGGGTAATCCAGGGCTGGCAAACTTTGCAAGCAAGTGCCTTTATCCACCGATCCATCTTCCCAGCCCATGTGACAGGATTTTTAAATGGTTGTTTGTTTAATGGTTGAACATCTTCCTTGTATCTATACACTAAATTTTGATTACTCACCCATCTGTCAATAGACCCGTAGGTAGTCCAGTCATCCATTGACGGAGACTTAGGTTGTTTCCATGCACTAGCTGTTGTGAGGAATGCTGTGATGTAATGGGAGTGAAGCTATCTCTCCTAGTTTCTGATGTCATTTCTCCTGGATCTACACCCAGAGAGACGTTTGCAGAATTACACAGTATTTCTATTTTCCATATGCTGGAGAAACTCTACACTCTTTCCCATAGCTGCTGCAACATCACTTATTCCTACACAAGGGATACAAAGGTCTCACTTTCTCTACACTGTGGCCAGTGCTTTTTACCTGTTTTTGGAACATATGCAGGGTGATATTTCATTGTAGTTTTCATTTGCATTTCCTTGATAGTTAATGATGAACATTTTTCATATACATGTTGAGTTATGTATATGGATAGATACATATGTATATGTATTCCTTTGAGAAGTATCTATTCACACAGAGCTCCTTATTTTCAGTAAGAAACATTTCACTGGTTTCCTTAGGTATTTGAGGTAACCTTTATCATATATACTATGTGGGCTGAAAATATTTCTCCCATGCCATTGGCTGCCTCTTTGTTTTAGTATTTTCTTTGCTGTGCAAAGTTTTTAGTCCCACCCATTTATTTGTTTTTGCTTTTGTTTCCTTTGGGTATCATAGCCAAAAATCTCAGTTCCAAGCCCAGTGTCAAGAAGCTTTCTTCCAATGTTTTCCTCTAAAAGTTTTGCAGTTTCAGCCTCTTCTTGTCTTTTGTTCACCTCGGTTCATTTTTGTGCATGCTGTAAGATAAAAGCCCAACTTCATTCTTTTCCATGTGGCTATCCAGTTTTCCCAGTACCATTGTCATTTCCCCATTGAATAATCTTGGCACCCTACTCTCCATCCCTAATTTTATTTTTGACCCAATTGTAAATGATACAGTCTTCAGTTGTTATAAGTATACTTTGAAGTTAAATGATGGACACATAACTAATTTTTGGTTGTGAATTTTGTATATTGCAATGTGACTGAAAATTTCAGTTTCAGGGTATATTTCCCTTTTTATTTTTTCTATGACCAATTTCTTATCAATGAAATATGTTGTTTCAATTCCATATACTTATGAATTTGTCAATTCTCTTACTATTATTGATTTCTAGTTTCAGACCATCATAAGCAGAAAAAAATACTTCATATAGTTTTAATCTTATTCAATTTGTTTAGGTTGTGGCAGGAGAGATGACTCAGTGGTTAAAAACACTTTATGTACAAGCATGAGGGCCTGGAGGCTCGAGAGACACACTGAACAGCTGGGTGTGGCCATGTGCATCTGAAACCTCAGGCTCATGGGAAGCAGAAACCAGAGAATCACTGGAGCACAAGGAAAAAAAATAACCAGCAAGCTCTGGAATTAGTAAGTCTCTAGCTGAAATAAGTGCTGGTAGCAAAGCAATGGAGGGCTGGGGGATGGTTCAGTGGTTAAAGACATTTGCTTGCAAAGCCTGACAGCCCAGGTTCAATTCCCCAGTACCCACATAAAGCCAGATGCACCAAGTGGCACATATATCTGGAGTTCATTTGCAGTGGCAAGAAGCTCTGCTGTGCCCATTCTCTCTCTGTCTTTCTCTATCTCTGTCTCTCTCTCTCTCCTTGCAAATGAATAATAACTTTTAAGAAAAAGCAATGGAGCAGGATATACAACTCTTTGTTCCTGCCACCACAGGCAAATGCAGTGGAGCCCACAGGGTTCCTCATGGGTACAAAGATATGCACACCATACACACACACAATAAAAATACTGTGTCTCAACATGTAATCATTGGGTTATATATACTATATATACATTGGGATATACATATATATGTATGTATGCTATGTATATAGTAAGCTCTTATATAGAATCACATTACTATTATTTTAATTTTTTGTTTTTATTTTTATTTATTTGAGAGCAACAGACAAAGAGAGAAAGAGGTAGAGAGAGACATAATGGGTGCACCAGGGCCTGCAGCCACTGCAAACGAACTCCAGATGCATGCGCCACCTTGTGCATCTGGCTTACATGGGTCCTGGGGAATGGAGCCTTGAACCTGGGTCCTTAGGCTTCACAGGCAAGCGCTTAACCATTATCTCTCCAACCCCTATATTTTATATGTAAAGCACTTTTTTTGCTTGTTTTGTTTAATTTTTGCTTCTAAACCTAAGAGAAGAAACATAAAATTCCAAGGTGACATTCTGTAGCCAAGTAGCTCTGACACGTGAGAGAGCCATTTGCTTCCAAACGCTAAATAATTCACTATCAAGAGCTATGTCTCCTCAGCCAGTGTCGTTCAGTGTGTAAACATTTGGAAAATGCTAAACCTATCAACTTATTATAGTTTTATTGGGGCATTTTAAATATTAAATGACAGCAGTAAGAGGCACTTGCTTGCAAAGCCTGATGGCCCTGGTTCAATTCCCCAGCAACCACATATAGCCAGTTGCACAGAATGGCACATGTGCCTGGAGTTTGTTTGCAAAGGCAAAAAGCCCTAGTACTGCATACCTAATATATTTAGGATTGCATAAAATGATTTATGTCAAAGCACAAAACATTTAAGAACAAAAATTAGTGATATGTTATGTTGCACTTATATAGTAAGCAATATTTATGAAATTTATGAGACCCTGGCTTTTGTTTTAAAGATTACGTTCGAATAAGAAACATTGGCATTTTTACGAAAGCTTCTTACTGCTATTGGAAACAATAAGACCTAAAACAGAACAATCTTCTCCGTTAATGAATGTGGCATGTTTCCTGAGGAAGGCCGTTCTCTTTGGAGTGATGTGTTCCTCTAGACCCCCAAAACATTATGAGCAGAAAGGGCAGGTCAGAAAGCATGCCAATCTGGGGTACATGTTTGATTATGAATGGGAGATTGGTTGATTTAAGTGATTTTGCTTTCATATTTCTCTAATTAAATAGGGTACAGTGCTGATTGTGATGAGCTTGGAGCTTGTCCCACTCTCCCTTGGATTTCCTAGGAGACACATTAATTAAACCAATTCTCATTCGTCATGAACTGAAACTTTACAGAGACTAAGTGTCCCTCATCCTCTCTTGAGCTGTCACATTCTAGACATTGTCCTCCCCTCTTGAGAAAAAGAGTGATAGTAAAATACATAAATAAGAGTCACAACTGGCATCGCAACCCTGGTGAGGTTGTCTGGGCATTTTGGAAAATTCCACACAGTACAGATACAATCAATCACCAATGGCTCAGAACGACATGTCATGACAAATCATGCTATAACCACAGGGGGAATAAGAAGACCAGGAAACAAAAACTTCATAAATGTAAGTGTATAAAACCACGTGCACATGAGCTAAGTACCATCTGATGAACACATAGAAGGACTGAAACTAGATATGTCTTATCCTTTATATTCTTGACATATCTACTCAGTCCATCATTCAAAAGAGGATCCTCTGGTCCAGCTTCATGAATAATCATAATATACATTAAAGAAACCCACATGGCAACTGGCTGGGAGTCTCATGTGGATAATAACACAGCACATGTGCTACACGTCCTGTAATGAACTACATTACGTCACGGGAAAGACCAGAGCAACAGAGTGTAGCCCACAGAACGACTTCCTTTTCTCCTCCCCTTCCTCTCTTCACTTCCGCTGTTTCTGCCATGACCATA
Source organism: Orientallactaga sibirica (assembly GCA_036365145.1). Lineage (NCBI taxonomy): Eukaryota > Metazoa > Chordata > Mammalia > Rodentia > Dipodidae > Orientallactaga > Orientallactaga sibirica. The sequence goes on from JAEOAD010000284.1 coordinate 1,277,976, forward strand.
AACACTCTGCTGGAAATGCACACACGTATTTGAGATGCCAGCATAGATGTTAGTTTCATAGCGGGGATAAGACAGTCATTTCTGAAATGACACCAGTCTAGGTTTAACTTACATTTTCTGTGATTGTTTGTCACTTCTTAATTAGTTTCTAACTACATCTCCTCATTTAAAAATGTCAATGAAAGCCAGGCATGGTGGCACACACCTTTAATCCCAGCACTTGGGAGGCAGAGGTAGAAGGATCACTGTGAATATGAGGCCACCCTGAAACTACATAGTGAATTCTAGGTCAGCCTGAGCTAGAGTGAAACCCTACCTTGAAAATTTAAAAAAAAAAAAAAAATTGGGAAATGATAATATAGACTTCAATAGTTGACCCCTATATGCCACAGCTACCTTCATCTTTGTCTCAGTACTCAGATAAAGCAATCAACCAGAAGCAGCTTTGGGGAGGAAAGAGATTATTTTGGCTTACAGTTTCAAAGGGAACTTTCACCATGGTAGGGAAAACATGGCAAAGCAGAGAGCTGGCTGTCACTTCTTGTCACATCAGCTGGGAAGAAGCAGCCAGGGTAAAGGAGCATTCACTGGCAAGGGGGTGAGACTGCAAAGTTCCAAGGTTCCCTCAAGTGCTCAAGTGACACACATCCTCCCGCAAGGCTCCACTTTCCTAAGCCCCCCATAACCCCATCTTTCCAAAATTGCCACCAGCTGAGGAACAAGTATTTAAACCACATGAGGCTATGGGGAAAATTTTACATTCAAACTACCACACTGTAGTGGCCATTCACTACTGCCAGCTCAAACCAAAAGAGCACATTTCCCTTGTCTCTTGTCCTTTGGCACTTTAGAAATGAAGGTGTTTAGAGTATAAGCAGAAAAAGAGAGAGAGAGAAAGAGAGAAAAAGAGAGAGGTCAAAAAATTCCATATATACCTGTTAAACAACTGAAGCTGTTTTAATTTCACAGCTATATATTATCAACTATGCCAGATTCATCAGTACCTGTTACTCCTAACCTTGTTGAACAAGTCTACTGTAATCGAGGACTAGTGATTCATCGCATTAGTCATAACTGGAATTAGTTGGGTTTACTTAATAACTGTATGTGTTGGATTACTGTCCTTTTAATTACAAGCTTAGATATAAAGGGGTAGGGAGAAAGAAGAAAAGAGGAAGCTGGCTTGTCTAGAAATCATGAAGCCAAGGCAGGACCCGTTCCTAATGTGTGACATATGTCTGGGTGCCTGAGACTGTATCTGATTGTTAAAATGACACATACAAAACTAGGGCCATCCAAACGGAATGCTGAATGGCCGTGGCTCAGAAGAAAGAACCACGGACGACATTTCCTGTTGAAAGTTGTACATAAAAGAAAATAAGTTAAGTAGATTCCAGGCCCCCATCACCTCCCAGAAATGAGATTTGTATGCAGATTTAATAAAGACTTCCACTACTCTTGGTAATTCCCCTTGAACCCTCCATACCTGCCCTTGACTTTGGACCATTATCGTTTTAGAACCTCAAGGAATGGTCACACCATCATTAGAGGGACATCTAGGGCAACTTACATGATAAGTCACTAGGACTCAACCTAAAAGACAGGGTTCTCCCTTTTGCTGTATTTCCACAGTGACTGATCTAACAAACCTCTCAGTTTTCCTAGCCTTACTTTTCTCCTCATAGAGTCATGAGCACACACGCCAATTTGACAACGAAGTTTTAGCAGCTCAGAAGGAATAAGACAGACCGGTGGGTGAGGGTACAGCACTAGTTGTTACTGCTGTCACATCTGCCAGACACCGAGGTAAAGGACAGTCAGTCCAAGACCACTTCTAAATCTGTAGGAAGAGGCACGCACAACCCATCAGTGCTCTGTAGTGAAACCATGGTGCCCACACGAGACTGACACTCAAGACAGGCAAGCTGTGTTAGGGTCTGGATATGAAGTAAGCCTCCAGAGGCTCATGTGCTTCAGGCTTAGCTACTGTTGCAGTCAGGTTCACATGGGTGGTAGAAATCACCCAACCAAGATCCGCTTGTGGGAAAAAAAAAAAAAAAAAAGAGGTTTATTTTGGCTTACAGGCTTGAGGGGAAGCTCCACGATAGCAGGGGAAAATGATGGCATGAGCAGAGAGTGGACATCACCCCTTGGCCCACACAAGGTGGACAACAGGAACAGGAGAGTGTGCCAAACATTGGCAAGGGGCAGGGGGAGCTGGCTATAACGCCCAGAAGCCTGCCCCCAACAATACACTGCTTCCAGGAGGCGTTAATCCCCAAATCTCCATCAGCTGGGAACCTAGCGTTCAGAACACTTCAGTTTATGGGGGACACGTGAATCAAACCACCACAGCTACCAACACAGCAGTACTCAAAGGCGGAGCTTTTGAGAAATGATTCTATCGTGAAGGCTCTGACATAGTCCATGAAGTCATCCATCTACAAATTCATAATTTAATGGCATTATGAGGAAGTCCTGGGCCTGGTTGAAGGAAGTAGATCACTGAGCCCTGCCTTTGAAATGTCTCATCCCTGGTGCCTTTCTGTTTTTCTCTCTGCTTCCCAGCTGCTGTGCGGGGAGAAACCCACACTCTGCCCTCTCCACTAAGGTGCTCTGTCTCCCAACCACCTCCACAATAAGGTGGCCAGGTGAGCAAGGACTGAAATCTCAGAGGCTATGAGCCAAAATAAATCTTTCCCCTCTCGAGTAGTTTCTCTTAGATATTTGTCACAGCGATGGAAAAGCAACTGGATGCAGCTGGTCTTATCAAAACTATTTTGGAGTTCCTCCAGTGGGAAAAACAAAGTTGAATGGGTAGGTGCCTTGACATGCCCCTAAGAAAGAGCTGCTTCAAATACTGATCTCCAGGTTTGTCCAGAAACTAGGGGGAAGCGTGATTCCAGGGAAAGCCTTGAATGAAGGGCGAAGAGGCTCATTATTCTATCTAAACCAATTTTCCCACCCCTGCTGTTAACCAGGATCAGCACACAACACATTGGTATCCTTCCCTGCGTTGATCTCTCACTGGAAATATCTTTTGGCCTTAAGTCAAATTCATGTTGATGCCTAGAAAGAGATATTACTTGTCATAAAGCCATGCCAAGATTGTTTCTAGCCTAAACACTTCTTCTTCTTTTTTTAAATCCAGGCACCTGGGTTTGGGATGTCCTTAGATAAAAAAATGTGACAAAGATTAAAGACATACAGGCCTGCTGCTGCAGAATTTAACACCATATAGATATGATGTTTCAGAAACCTTTTTGAAAGTGTAGTAAACTCAACTTTCTAAATGCCCTGGGCTGTGTTTATCTCTAAGGATCTTTAGGGAAAGAGTGAGGTCTATTAATCCACCTTTCTGCTCCCTTCGCTGGGGGTTTAGGGACGCATTAACTACCCCCTCGGAAGTCTGCTGTAAAATAGATCTTCCTTAGCATTAACTCATACAGCTGGGGAGGGAGGTAGGGATGCAAGACTCTCTAACTGTGATACCATGATACCTTTTCAAAAAGGAAGACTTTGTTGTTGTTGTTATAAGACATACTTATTTCCCTATTATGGGAATGATGATTGTTTTGCTTGGGGGAATTCTCTAAAAATGGATTGTGTGTATGTGGTGGGGGCACATGTGGGTGGGTACATGTGTACCTGAGTGTGCATGTGGAGGCCAGAGGTTGATACTGGGTATCTTTCTGGATTGTTCTTCTCTTTATGTTACTGAATCAGAGTTTCTCACTGAAGCCCAGAGATTGCTGATTAAGTGAGCCGAGCTAGACTGGCGGCCTCCACCTCCCACAATGGTAGTACATGCTGGTTACCAAGCCCACCCAGCATTTATGTGGGTCTTGGGGATCTGAACTCCAATGCCCTCTAAACATAGCATTGAAAAAGAAATATATGGAGGAGAACTGAATGCCAAAAGAAAAATTTTGGACTTCTGAAAGATTTTAGTGGTTCCTTTGAGGTAAAACATGGTGACTGCACGAAGCAAAATGTAAAATCCCACTGTGTAAGTTTAGATCTGGTTAGGAAACAGAGCAGAAGTAAGGAGCAGAAATCAATGGCCATTTCACAGCCTCTGACAAAGTTAATAGTTGCTGCCTTTAGAATCTGATCATATAGCTGATCCTCTTGTGCTAATGTCCTTCAATATATTTATTAACAACCTGGAAGTATAACATGTGCTGATAAAAACAAATAATGCCACAGTTTGTTAAGGCTAGGAGAAATTGTGAGGAGGGCAGAAATGAGTCCCAAAGATGGCTGAGGAGAGAGATTCAGCTGAGCTAAGGAGAAACGGGGAGATCATTTCCCATCATCTTCCCCAGGTCCCTTCAAGTGAATAAGAGTTGCTAGGTAGATGCTATCACATGTTGGGAAAACACAGTCCACCTTCATTCTAAGGGCCACGTTCAGTTTGAGGCAGGTCGTTTGAAACAAGACACAGCAGAATTCAGAATTAACCTGAAACGGATGACCCAAGTAATAACAGAGAAGAGCTCAGACAAGCTGTTCTGGGGAGTCAGGAGCACATAGTAACCACCACAACGGACTTGATTCCAGGAAGCGCAGTGACTAGTTGAGAACAATTGCTTTAGATGACTGGTGCTTGGAGTCACTCTTCTCAGACACGGCTCTTCTGAAACCCTGCATTGCACCTCCAAAATGGGTGGATGGCTTCACAGGCTCTTCCTTCCCTGTTAATAGTCACTCAACAGAAGGGAGACGGGGCTGAAAGCCAAAGCATAATCTTCCCGTCCTTCTTTTTCCCCTTTCCCTCCTCACGTACTTCTAGGGATTCATGGGATCTCATTAAAAAAAAAAAAAAAAAAAAAAAAAAAACTGGTTTCCCACTAGCCCAATATTGCTTAATATATATCAAATGAGGTTTTTGACCCTCTGACTTTTCAATTAACGAGATTATGGTAGGGTTTTTTTTTGTGTGTGTGTTTTGTTTTGTTTTAGTTTTAGATAGGAGAAAAGTAAAAAATAAATGGCACAAAGATAAGTATACCTAGTCACTTTCAGCAGTTTAGATTCAAAGCACTTTCAGGGGCTGGAGAGATGGCTTAGTGGTTAAGGTGCTTACATGCAAAGCCAAAGGACCCAGGTTTGATTCCCCAGGACCCACATTAGCCAGATGCACAAGGTGGCACATGCGTCTGGAGTTGTTTGCAGTGGCTCGAGGCCCTGGTGTGCCCATTCTCGCCCTCCCTCCCTCCCTCTCTCTCTCTGTCTCTCTCTCTATCTATCTATCTCTATTTCTGCTTTTCTCTCTCTCCCTCAAATAAATAAATATTTATTTTTTAATGTCCATTCTATCTCAAATAAAAATAAAATAAAACATTTTTAGATAGAACTGTCAGAATAAAAATATTAAACAAGCCAGACCTGGTAGCACAGCTGGTAATCCTAGGCCTGATAGCATAGACTGTAATTCCAGCTACTAAGGGGGATGAGATAGGACGGTTGTAAATCCAAGGCTTTCCTGGACTACAGAATGAGTTCAAGGCCAGCCTGGGCAACTTAGTGAAACCTCGTCATAAAAATCAAAAGGAAAAGAGAGTTGGAGAAGAATGTAACTCAGTAGGTAAAATGCTTGTTTAGCATGCACAAGGCCCTGGATTGGATTCCCAGAATCTCATAAGCCATGTGTAGTGGTGCACACCTACAATCCCAGCACTCCAGAAGCACAGGCACAAGGATCAGAGGATTAAGCCCACAGTGATTTGAGGACAGCCTTGGATACATGAGACTCTGTCTCAAAAAAAGAGAGAGAGAGAGAGAAAGAGATAGAGAAAGAGAGGGCTACAATATAGCTCAGAGGTGGGTTGCCACTTGCTTAGCATGTGCTAGAACTTACTTTAAATTCCTAATCCCACAAAAATATGGGAAATATACTTTTACACATACATAAGTGAACTTCTTTCAAATTCAGGTATAGAAATTAGACTCTGAACTTGGCTATTTTTGAAAACATACCCAGGCATGACTTCCCTTACAGGTTGGACCCAAAGACAACAAACCCATGACCGATGGGCAGATCAAAATAACATTTTATTGTTTTTTTATTTATTTTTGGAGAGAGAGACAGAGAGAGATAGACAGAGGTAGAGAAAGACAGAAATGGGCGCGCCAGCAGTGTCTCAGCTGCTGTGAACGAAATCCAGATGTGTTCGCCCCCTTGTGGTCAAGTGCAGCATTGCACCCTTGCATCACTTTGCATCTGGCTAAACGTGGGACCTGGAGATTGGAACCGCTGGAGATTGGAACAGGCGTTCTTAGGCTTAGCAGGCAGGCGCCTTAGCCGCTAAGCCATCTCTCCAACCCCAAAATAACATTTTAAAGAATTATAACACCAGAACCATAACTTTTGATTTTCCAAATACTCAGCTTTCTCCATAACAATTTATTTGTTTTTATTTTTAAAAGTTTAAAACATTTTTTTTAAAAAAGAGTAAATAAGGGCTGGAGAAATGGTTTAGCAATTAAAATGCTTGCCTATGAATCCTAAGGCCCCATGTTTGAGTCCCCAGAACCCACGTAAGCCAGATGCACAAGGTGTCACATACATATGGAATTCATTTGCAGCAGCCAGAGACCCTGGCACACCCACTCTCTGTGTTTCTCTCTCTCTCTCTTTCTCTCTGCCTCTTTCTCCCACTCTCTCAAATAAAAATAAAATGTTTTTTAAAGCTTAAAAAATTTTAAAAAAAAACAGTTTACACTTGGGAAAATAAACAAGGATGGTCTACTTTCTAAAAACATAGATAAGAGCTGGAGAGATGACTTAGCTGTTAAGGCGTTTGCCTGCAAAGCTAAAGGATCCCTGTTTGATTCTCCAGGACCCATGTAAGCCAGATGCACAAGGGGCACATGCATCTGGAGTTCGTTTGCAGTGGCTAGAAGCCTTGGCATGCCCATTTTTTTTCTCTCTCTCTCTTTCTCTTTCTCTCTCTGCTTGCAAATAAATAAATAAAAATTTAAGACATAGATAAGTATCAAAACAAACACTTGAAGATGATAAAATTTTAACTGCAAAATAAATCAGTGATTTTCTATGATATTAAAACCTAACCCCCTGACTGTTTTCTCAGAAGCCGTGTCACAGGAAGCTAGTTCCTTGCTACTTCCCTAGTGAACCTACCACTTTCTCTGGGCCACAGATACTTCTGGAATCCATGGAGCGATGATGCAGGATCTTGACTGACAACTTAATTGAGTTAATCAGACCAGTAAAGCACACCTGTGGGTGAGTCTGTGACAGTATTTCCAGAGATGATGAGCTAAGGAGTATATTAGTTATGTGACTCATCACTGGGACAAAATATTTAACAAAGGGCTGGAGAGATGGCTCAGCAGGTAAGATGCTTGCCTGCAAAGCCAAAGGACCCAGGTTCGATTCCTTGGGACCTGTGTAGCCAGATGCACAAGGTAGCACATGTGTCTGGAATTCGTTTGCAGCAGCTCAAAGCCCTGGTGCACCCATTCCCTCTCCCTCTTGCTCTCGCTGCCTATTTCTCTCTCTCAAATAAATAAACAAGAATAAACATATGAAAAAAATATATCTGACAAAAGCAGCTTAAGGGCTAGGCAGGTGGCACAGTAGGGGCATGAGAAGGCTTAATTCACCCTGATTGATTCCTCAGCATCCACGTAAACATGTGCATCTGTACTCCCTCACCTTCTCTTAAATAAATAAATAAATAAATACATTTTTTAAAAAAGAATTCTCCATGTTGTAGAAGGACAAGGCCCCATCTTCATGAGAAACAGGCTCAGGACATGGAGACCCAATGGCCTCATAGTTCCTGGGCCCCAAAGAAAGGGTCTGGTTGGGGGAAAAACCCATCGGCCACCACTTCATGACCGTCCACTATGAACATCGTACCATGTCCAGTCCTGGGCAGAAGCGGAGCAGAACCAAGAGCAAACACCGATCCCCAAGCACATGCTGTACTTAGCTGGAGTCAGTAAGCACATGTTGCCTTAATACACAGACAAATAGTGGGATGTCCCAGTGAAGATGGTCACCGTTAGTCCTCATGTTTACAGGAATATGAACAGGTCTGTAGTGGTCATTACTGTTATTACTGAAGATGCAAGCTCCCACATCCATCCCAGATGGTCTCTACAACCTCTCTCTCTTGGTCTCCTGCATGCATGTGTGCGCGCGCACACACTCACACCTAACAATAGCAAGATCCTCATGAAGTCCCTTAGACACAAGTCTTGCCTTAGACTTGGCAAACTGCCTTTCCTGCCCAACTTACAGGATCGAGAAACTGAAGTGATATGGAAAATAAGACTGAACTAAAGCCATATTTGGGCGCACGCGCACACACACACACACACACACACAGAGACAGAGAGAGAGCTGAAAAGAGGCAAGGAGGCACAAGCCCAATCAGAGACTGTTAAACACAAGCTGTTATCAGACAGTGGGAGAAGAGCAAGCTACAGCCTGTCAGCTCATGGGAGCAAATTCCAGCTGTTCCAGGCTTCTCCCTCCCCTGCCTTGCCTATGACGAGACCCTCCAGATCTTTCCAATGTGTTTGGGTGGGATTTCTTCCCACCACTGACAGGCATTGTGTTATTGCTCCAGAAGTGTCATGAGAAAGATCAGGGATGTTCAAATGCATTCCTTGACAGCAAGCATTCCTTCTTGCTAAAGAACCTCAACAGAGAGTGATGCCTCTGCATTCAGGGCAGGAAAGATGGTCCAAGAGAAAGTGTAAATGGTCAAGGTTGTTGGAGTGGGCGGGGGGGGGGGCGGGGGAGATGTTGCATCTGTCCTAAAAACGATGTGCCATTTTCAAATGCTGGCAGGGAAGAAAAATAAGAGAGAAATGGGGGCTTGGGGGAAGGTAGACGTTCCCAATGGTACAGGCTCTTGGTAAGACAGAAGAAGTGGGTGTGCCTTCCATGAAACAAGATTCGGAAGGAAAGGCTTCTTCTAATTCTGCTGCCCAGTGCTGACAGCCCTTGGCATATTTCAGCACGAGATACATTCACAAATAAGGAGAAGCATCCCCCTGGGCCTCTAATAACATTTATTTCATGCATCATTTCCTCTGAGGAATAGTGGCCTGTCTATTTCTTATTCCTGGTGTGTCCTGGCTCAGAAATAATGGCCATGCTCACCTGCTTACTTCTGTGTGTGTGTGTGTGTGTGTGTGTGTGTGTGTTTGCCTTTCCCCCAGCTCTCCTCCTCTTCCTAAACACCCCACACTAGGAAGTTCCACATCAAAGAGACACAAAAGCCAATGCACAAACGGGAATTTCTGGTCTGTGATGGTGGGTAAGGCATCTCAAATCTATTATGGCATGGAATAGAGGGCTGAGGAGATAGCTCATTTGGCAGAGTGTTTGCCTCCTGGACGGGGGATCTGAGTTCAATCACCAGAATCCACATTCAAGAACGTGGCATGGTGCTACACACCTGCGATCTCCAAACCACACACTCCTGCATTCCCCAGGCCAGATATGCTGGTGTACACACTCCTGCAATCCCAGAACCAGACACGGCGGTGCACACCTGCAGTCCCAGTGCTTGGGAGATGGAGACAGGCCCATCCCTGTGGTGTGCAGGGCAACTAGTGTAGACTATTTGGCAAGTTCCAGGCTAGTGAGAGATACTGTATCAAAAATGATGGGTGGATGGTGTGGTAGATTGAATAGATGGCCCCCAATATATTCAGTGTTTTCTTAGTTTGTCCTTTGCATCTGCAGCCACCTGGCTGGAGGCAATGTCACTGGGTGGATCTTAAGGTGTGGTGGTGGGTTTGAGATTCCATTGTAAAGATATGCAAAGTGTGCCTAATTGGAGTTCCTGAAGTGTGCTGTGCTGTGTGGCTGGTGGCTTCTCTCTCTCTTGCCTGGTCCTGTAAGAGCAGGCCAGCTTCTCCTGCCATTATGGAACTTCCCCCTGGATCTGTAAGCTTCAATAAATAATATCCCTTCCTCCATAACTGTGTCTGGTCTGGAAGTTCATCTCAGTGAACCTGAAGCTGTCTGCTATAGATGGACTGGAGAGAGGGCTTAGCAGTTAAGGCACTTGCCTGCAAAGCCAAAGGACCCAGGTCTGATACCCCAGGAACCACATAAGCCAGATGCACAAGGTGGAACATGTGTCTGGAGTTCATTTGCAGCTGCCAAAGGCCCTGATGTGCCCATTCTCTATCTGCCCCTCCGTATGTATGTATGTATGTATGTATGTATGTATGTATGTATGTGTGTATACAGTGTACACACACACATATGATGTATGGTGACAGGAAAGGAATAAATGATACCAAAGGTTGTCTTCTGAACTCCCCATGCACATGTGCACACAGGCATGCACCCACACATACACACACATACATCTACATACACACATAGACAATACAGATTAAATAAATGGCATGGCTGATACAATGTACACTGTAGTTAGCATAAATAAACAAAAATAAGAAGGATCCCTAAGTTTCACATGCTTCTCCATCCTAGACACAGACCTGGCCCTTGGGCCCCTCTTTGGAAGTCTGTACCCTTAAGCCTGGCTACACAGAACATCTCCCGATCCAGCCTTCTTCTTGACCACACGGTGAGGTGAGTGCAGCCCATGCCTGGTGAGCAGTGCCATAGCTCCACATCCACACTGCCCTCATTTCCATTTCCCTCCAGCCCCGCTGCACTGGAATCCTGAAGAGCCTATGCTGGAAAGGAAATGGAAGAGTCTGTCTTTCCGTGTAATAGCAAGGACTCTCTTCCCTCCACCCTCAGCCTGCCTGATCAAATAAACCTCACTAAGTAGTCAGGCAGAGTGGGCAGTGGGAATACCCCAGATTGACATGACCCAGCTCTATCAGATGACTCTTCCCAGCAGGCTAGCAAAGCTAGGTGTGACAGACCCCCTGCAGAGCCATGAGCTACTGTAATGAAAGAGAGAAACATCTGTGATAAAATGTTAAATGAAAAACAGAATGTGGAACTGTGCCTATATTACAGTTATAACCACATAAAAATGTATTCATTTGGTAAGAGAATATAGAACATGAAAAAAAAGAAAAAGAAAAAGAAAATGGCCATTTATTGCAGTGGAGAATCACGGGCAAAGTTTTTCTTTCACTTCAATTTTGCATATTAGAATGTTATTTGTATGGCATGAAAAATAAATGGAGTGTCTACTCACACCCTGCTGCACAGTAAAGTTAGTGCAGATGTAAGCTGAACCTGCAAGAGGGACTCCTCAAACTTAAAGACACACTGACTGACAGAAGCAATAAGTAATTCTTGACTGTGGCCTCAATATAGCTCAGCTCAGCCCCTTTCGCCTCTACAAACCCTCAGAAGTCCAGGCCATCTCTTTCCTTGTCCCCAAATTTGCACCAAAACAAAAGCATTTGTCTTCAGTAGCATCTTCCACACATCCAGACAAATGTCAGACTTATGATGAGAGAGTGTGTGGGAATCAAGCTGAGCCTTCATCATTTATTAATTGTCCAGGCTTATTTAATATTATATTGCATTCCGTGCTGACAATTTTAAATCGTGCAGGAAGTCCTTGAACATCTCTCCATGGGCTCAGAAGGGCACCGGGTACTGCAGGGAACCTGACTGCAGTAAGAACAGGAAAAGCTCAGAGTTGGATGCACAGAAGGAGGACTGAAGGGCAGGGAGATGGGTCAGCTGGTAAAATGCTTGCCTTACAAGCCATGAGGACCATAGTTCAATTGCCAGAACTCAAAGAAAAGGCCAAATGTGGTGGAATGTTTGTGTAATCCCAATGCTGGGGAAGGGGGTAGAGAAAGGTGGCTCTCTGGAGCTTGCTGGCCAGTCTAGCCTAATTGGTGACCTCCAGGACAACAAAAGACTCCATTTCTCTCAAAAATGGTAAATCATGGGCTGGAGAGATGGCTCAGCTGTTAAAGGCACTTGCCTGTGAAGCCTGATGAACCTGGTTTGATTCCCCTGTGCCTTCACATAAAGCCAGATGCACAAGGTAGCGCATGCATCTGGAATTCATCTGTAGTAGCTAGGGGCCCTGCACACCCATTCTCTCTCTCCTTTATGTCTAAAATAAACATAATAAATATTTATTTAAAAAATGGTGGATCATGAGCTGGGGAACAGCTTAGCAGTTAAGATGCTTGCTTGCAAAGCCAAAGGACCCAGGTTAGATTCCCCAGGGCCCATGTAAGCCAGATGCACAAGGCGGCACATGCATCTGGAGTTTGTTTGCAGTGGCCAGAGGCCCTGGTGTGCCCATTCTCTCCCTCCCTCTCTCTGTCTATTTGTCTATCTCTATTTCTGCTTCTCTCTCTCTCTGTCTCTTAAATAAATAAATAAATAAATAAATAAATAAATAAATAAATTAAATATTATTTATAAAATGGTGGATGCCTGAGGAAGGGTACCTGAGGTTGTCCCCTGGACTCCACATTCATTCATGTGTGCTTCCATACACACACACACACACACACACACACACACACACACACACACGTCTCCAGGCACACACATAGGCACAAATGAATAGAAAGAACTGAAGTATCAGAACACTTGAAGGAAGTAAGCTGTGGGAACACAAAGCACATTATTTCCCATGTGACGTTTGGGTAAGCTAAAGCACTTTGTAATTTAACATCCATTCTCTTCCTGCCATCCCTGAAAGCAGAACTACAGAACAGTGCCACAAGTCATTCACGGGGCACATATTGCATGGTAAGAAAGGAGAGAGGGGGAGGAAGCGGATGGCAGAATAATATTTATGAAAGGATTAAAAAATAAGTAAACAAAGTGAGTAATTAGGTTGAGAAAGAATTTGTATAAAGACAATCCTGGAAAGATTTACGGCAGTCATCCCTAATTTTTTCCACCACCGAGGGCCACCTTTATTATGTTTCTCAGTAGGAGGCACACTTTCACAAATTTTTGTCTGCTACCCATACAACATTCATTGCTTATTGATTCATTTGCTTCGTATTTTGCACAAGCTGACAACATGCAGAATGGCCAATTGATGTGTTTCATCATCAGAAACTAACTTACATAATACAAATGACTTAAACATTTTTCCTCTCCATTCAAAACAAAACCAAAAAAAAAAACAACACAAAATCTTCATGACTGAATTTTGACATCATAACTTCATTACAGAGTCTAAGACTTTGGAAGTATTTGAAACTGCTCAGAGATCTAGTCGCTACCTGTGACCCCGGGGGTGCGGGAGCACTGCATTAGAAATGCGCATAGCAAGGCCTATCACAGCCTACCTGACCTACGGCCACACTGGACGCACCCTCAGGACAGGAGGTGACTAGTCCTGGCTGAGGTGAATTTGCTTCGGGGAAAATAATGTAGGCCCCTGGGAAAGTCTCAGTCCTAGAGGCATAAACAGAAGCCCAGGGTGCTTCATTCCCAGGTTCTTTCTTTCCCAAATCCATCTTCCATTACTTCACCCAGTTTCACACTAGCTCCTTGCCACATTTTTTTTTTTTTTTTTTTTTGGTTTTTCGAGGTAGGGTTTCACTCTAGTCCAGGCTGACCTGGAATTAACTATTAGTCTCAGGGTGGCCTCGAACTCTTGGTGATCCTCCTACCTCTTTTTGGGAGGACTGTGTTTGCCACATTTTTACTGTGTTTGTTTTATTAAGCAAACAAAGATCTTGATTAATTTTTTTTGACAGCCTTCATAAAAGATTGCCGTGATTGCTTTCAGATGTGGACACTCTCTGGTCCTGCTCTGAATATGAGTATTCCTATGTACAATGAGAAAAAAAAAAAAAAGAAGTCTTTAAACCCCCCAGTGGCCCCTCTAATTCAACTATGGACATTAATGGAAGCTAGGATTTGGCAAGGTGAAGAACAGAGTTGGAATTCTGGAAACATCTGGAGGAATCTGGAGGCCAGTGGAGGGTCGGTCAGGGAAGAAGGGCATGCCAGTTGTTGCACCCACTCAACCTGGAAATCAAATGGTCTCCGAACATAGAATACGGGACAGGTCACTGGACTGACCTCAGGATCAGAACCAGGAAGATGAGCAGAAGCAGGGTCAGGTAGAGAAAAAGATGAGCTGTCGCGAAGACGCAAAATGCCTCCACCCAGCGCACAGAATTCTTTCCCGTGTGTGTGTGTGTGTGTGTGTGTGTGTGTGTGTGTGTGTGTGTTCACTTGTATATGGATACACATGGCACGTGTGTGGAGATCAGAGGACAACCTTGGGTGTCAGTCCTCACCTTCCACCTTGTTTCAGACACGAGCGCTTGCTGTCCACTGCTGCCTATGGCAGTCGATGGCCCACAGGCTCCCAGGAAAACTCCTGCCTCTCCCTCTCCCTCCCATCTCACCCTAGGAGGGCCGGGTTGCGAAAAATGTGTTTGGCTTTGCATGAATTCCGGGGACCTTAACTCAGATCCTCACACTCATGCAACAGGCGCTTTTTTTGTTTGTTTGTTTGTTTTTTGGTTTTTTCAAGGTAGGGTCTCACTCTGGCCCAGGCTGACCTGGAATTCACTCTGTATTCTCAGGGTGGCCTGGAACTCATGACGATCCTCCTACCTCTGCCTCCCGAGTGCTGGGATTAAAGGCGTGCGCCACCACGCCTGGCTAACAGGTGCTTTTGCCACCAAGCCATAGCTCCAGCCTAACGGTTCTGAGTAGTAGAAGGTTCCTCCAAGCTGTTGTCTGCCAGGATACAGAAGGCCCAGCTTTCCTGTCCTGAGGGAAGCAAGCGGAGCCTGGGGGTGCACAGAATGCATGACCTTAAACCGAGGGCCTTTGCTAACAGTGAGTAGAACTCAGAGGCCTGGAAAACAATCAATCCTTGAAGTCTGCAAGGGGTGTAGGTGGAGAAACAGGATAAACTACTTTCCACCTATGCCAATTTCCTGGGATGGGAATGGGCAAAAACACATCTTAGCGTATCTTACATTCATTTAGTCTGTTTTCCTATTAAAACAAATCCCTGGAATTATTTTCTAAAGGGTCTGTCTTTATGTGGTTTTCAAGTTTCAATTCACATAATGTATTTGGCTTAGAAACTCCCAAGCAAAAGACTCAGTACAAAAGCAGCGCCAGACAAGGAATGGCCTGGAGTATCTGGCTTAGGCAAACAGCAGTCCCTGGAGAAGGGTCCATCTTCAACCCAGGAGCAAGGGACTTACATAGATAAAGCCCCCACCCCCAGCCCCCAAACCCCGCCCCGGACCAAGAGCTCACAATGCGAAACAGCAGAGCTGTGTGAAAGTAATTTGTCATAGCCAAAATAACAAGCTTTATGCCTAAGAAATCCACATAACCAAGTTAGTAAAGAGAGCCACTCAAAGAAAGATGATTCCTTCACTGATGATAATCAGAAGAGTTTTCAAAATAAAATATATGAGAACGCCAAGAGAAATACAGGTATCAATAGATCTAAAACCAATCGTAAAATATATTTAAGGAATTAAGTACTAGTTTGGACACAGGGCAGCACAATTTGGAAACTGAAAAACAAGAAAAAAATGTAAAAGGAAAGACACTGTAACAAGAAATAACCTAGAATAAAGAGTTTTAAATTTTCTTTTGATGGATTGAAAAAAAAGCAGGCCTTTAAAAATAAGGAAACAGAGGGTGGAGAGATGGTTTAGCAGTTCTTTAAAGGAGCCCCAGATTGTTAATTTTTCAGACATTCTATAGTGTGTGTATAAATTGCCATGCATCTGTACTACAGAATACTACTGAGCAACCAAAGAAAGATGCTATTGATTTTAAAAATATATATATATGGGTGTGGTGGTGCACACCTTTAATCTCAGCACTTGGGAGGCAGAGGATCACCCTGAGTTCAAGGCCACCTAAGACTACATAGTGAATTCCAAGTCAGCCTGGGCTAGAGTGTGACCCAATTTAGAAAATTTTTTTAAAAAGAAAAAAAGAAACATACTGAGTGAAAAAAAGCAATTCCAAAAGGTTACATACTCCATAGTTTATTTTTATTTATTCACTTATTTATTTATGCTTTTCCAAGGTAGGGTCTCACTCTAGCTCAGGCTGACCTAGAATCCACTATGTCTTCTCAGGGTGGCCTCTAACTCACAGCAGTCCTCCTACCTCTGTCTCTCTAGTGCTGGGATTAAAGCTGTGCGCCACCACACATGGCTTTTTTTTTTTAATATATAATGGAGTAATATCAGGAAAGTCAGATGGTGGCTTGTGACTAGGGGTTATGGATGGAGGGAGGATGGGGTGGGAGCATGAGGGAGCCATGTTCAATTGGTGGCAGTGTTCATAGCTGGAAGAGAGAAGCTGGGGGGAAGCTAGGTACCATCTTTGCAACTTTCAATCAATCGGAAATTATTTACAAATTATTTAAGATAGCATGGAAAAATCAAATGTGAAATAAAGTCATGTTAAGAGCAGAAAAGAAAAATGTATTCACCCCTATTAGGCCTTCACGGAAGGAATATCTAGAGAAAATATTTAAGGAAAAAGGAAAATTATCTCCGAGGTTAAAAGGCAATAGGAACACCAAAACTGGCATATCTGGAGATAAATTTTACCAAAATCAGTTTTCAAAAAGGACAAAGCTATCTAGTTTTGAGTGATACAACCAATTAGGAAAAAAAAAATACTACATTAGCATCTAAAATGGAAAGGAAATTATCCAAAATAAAACATGTTAGAAAATACATGACTCAAGACATGACAGAACTAGTAATTGATTTAAGACTTTGTCGCCCAGCTATTTATTGTAACACATTGGGGCAACCACTAGAATAAGCCACAAACAGATTAAAAAGGACAGTACAAGAGAAAGGAAGAATAAAGAAAACAAAATAGTCGGGCAAAAAGAGATCCAAAGGCTAATAATCTAACAGATATAAATAATAAACTCTTTTGTTAGTTTACAGATAGCACATCAGATTGTTAACAAAAAATAAAAAAAAATCAAGATATAAATTCACTTTATAGAAGTCTCCATTAAAACATAACAACACAGAAAGAGTGAAAGGACAAAGAAAATATAGCTGAACCAGCAATATCAGACATTATAGATTGTGAGCCAAATTTTAAAACAATCAATACAGTTTACTTCGGTGAAAAGCTTGACAAAAAATATAAATATTCATTTCTAAGGAGACAGTAACATAAATAAAGTTTATTTTATAAATAGAAAACAACTTTACAAAATATAGATTTAATGGTTTCTTAAGGGCTAAGGAAATGGCTCAGGGGTAAAGGGCTTGTGCACCAGCTTAAGTGCCTGAGTTCGGACCACCAGCACCCACATAAAGCCAGATGCAGCGACATGCCTGTTATCCCAGCACGGGGGAGGTACAGACAGGAGAATATTTGGAGCAAGCTGGCCTCAGTGAGCTCTAGGTTGAGTGAAATACCCTGTCTCAAGAAATAAAGTGGGGTGGCTAGAGGGATGGCTTAGTGCTTATGGTGTTTGCCTGCAAAGCCAGAGGACCCAGGTTTGATTACCCAGGACCCATGTTAGGCAGATGCACAAGCGGGAACATGCATCTGGAGTTTGTTCACAGTGGATGGAAAATAAAATAAAATAATAAAATTAAAAAGTGGGGCATTGAGGATATGGCTCAGTGGGTCAGAGCACATAGCATGCAAGCAGGTGGAGCTGGGAGGGCCTGAGATTGGCCAAGTTCTATTCTCCAGCATGGCTACACACACATTTGTCACTGCAGTCCATGAGGACAGAGACAGGAGACTTGCTGGGGCTCCCTGTCAGAAAACAGCAGCTCTGCATTCAGTGAAACAGACTCCTTCTCAAGGGTACGCGTGGAAGAGCAGTGGAGAGACACCTGACATTCTCCTCTGGCTCTGCAGGTGTGCACATGGCACACACACATCTGCACATGCACACACATGCATATGCCACACGCATCATACCGCATGCCACACCACACATCCTGTCCACACAAACACACCAGAAAAATTAATAAATAATACAAGTGGGACTGGAGAGATGGCTTAGTAGTTAGGCACTTGCCTGCCAAGCCAAAGGACCCAGGTTCATCTCCCCAGGACCCATGTAAGGCAGATGCACAAGGCAGTTCATGTGTCTGGAGTTAGTTTGTAGTGGCTAGAGGCCCTGGCACGCTCATTCTCTCTCTCGACCTGCCTATTTCTGTATCTCTCTCTCTAATAAATAAATAAAAATAAAATCAAAAAAAGTGGAAAGCAATTCAGAAAGATACCAGACATCAACCTCTGACCTGCAGACACATATGCCCATGTGTGCACTCACATACACATCCACATGTGCCACACACACATCCAAACACATATAAACAAGTTCGTGCAACACACACACACACACACACACACACTTTCTTTCTTTCTTCAAATGCTGGTGGAGGTGAACAACCCAGGGTGTGGTATAGGTTACTTCTAACTACTAAAGCGTCTTTCATACAGCCCGTTGGCCTTGTGTACTGTACTGTTTCCCTAGCCATCCAGGGTCAGAACTTCTGTGCATAGCACTGTCTGTCACTCACATTTCCCTCAAGCTGAGTGAAAGACACCAGTTTAAGGCAGAAGTGAAAACAAGGCCATAAATCTTCTGTCGCCTTGAGAGAAAGCCCTGGATCCCAAGCTCGAAGTGACTTCTCTGTGCAGACCCTGTGCTGAGCTTAAGGCCCTGGGTATCATGAGCCCTTCTCCTTGTCGGAGGTGATGGTCTGGCAGCGGCTGGTTGGCAGCTGCATTTAATCAAACTAACAAGGCACATCACGCGATCCAAATTATCCCCCGGTCATTCTAGCCGAGTCCACATTTGAATACAGCAACTGCATCTCCTATATGCCTATTCCCCATCTGGAATTAATAGTCATCAAAGGGATTTTGAATGCATCTAGAAAGCTTCTGCAAGGCTAGGGAAGTGACTGAAGAGTGAAGAGACAGCCTTCAGAATGGGGCAAATGCTTGGCAGAGCTGCATCTGACAGATGAGTAACATTCAGAATCTAAAAAGAACTCAAGGGCTGGAGAGATGGCTTAGTGATTAAGGCACTTGCCTGTGAAGCCTGAGGACCCAGGTTCTACTACCTGGTACCCACATAAGCCAGATGCACATGGTGGTGCATGCATCAGGAGTTTGTTTGCAGTGGCTACAGACCATGGTGTGCCCATTCTCTCCCTATCTATCTATCTATCTATCTATCTATCTATCTATCTATCTATCTATATGCCTCTCTCTCTCAAATAAAATATTTTTTAAAAAAGAACTCAAATAAAACTAAACACCAAACTAGCAAATAATTCAATCAATACACATACAAACAAACTGAGTAGACCCTCTTTACAAGCAACACAAATAGCCAATAAACATATGAAAAAGATGTTCAGCATTTTTAGCCATTAGCAGTTTCCCTCTCACCCCAGTAACAAGACAATAAATGCCAACAAGGATGTGGTGGGAAAGGAATACTTCCTGTCTGTGGGAATGCAAACTGATATGACCCCCATGGTATCACTGTAGAAGACCACTAATGTCTAAAAATAGAACTACCATAGGATTCAGTGATACCACTCCTAGCATATATATATATAGAGAGAAAGATAGATTATAGATAGATAGATTAGATAGGTAGATAGATAGATAGATAGATAGATAGATAGATAGATAGATAGATAGATAGATAGTAGATATATAGATAGATACACCAGAGGAATCAAATACAACATACGATAAAGTTGTCTGCACACCTTTGTTTGCCATAGTATATTAACAATAGCCAAATCATGGAGTCAGCCTTGGTGCCCACTATTGGATGAAAGGATTAAGAAAATGTGACAGAAAGAGAGAGAGAGAGAGAGAGAGAGAGGGAGAGAGGAGGGAATTATTCAGCTATTAAGAAGATTGGAGCCACGTCACTTACAGGAAATGGATCATGTTAATTGAAATAAGCCAGACTCTCATATGCTGAATGTAGGAAAACAAGCCAGCATGAAAAAATAGGGACTATGAGGGAAGAATGGGGATCATGGGGAGGAGAAGTGGGTATAAGGGAGGGGAATGAGGGGTGAATATGGTCAAGATACATGCTTTATTTATGAGAAAATATCAAAGAAACCCATGATGTTTTACACTTAGTACATATGAATAAAAACAAGAGGAAAATATTTGGATATCCAGTCCTATGCTAGAGTTTGTTTTAGAATGGGGGTTCACCAAGGAACCTTTCCTAATCCCTGTCCTTTCTGAAATTACCAAGGAATTGCTTTGTCTAGCAATCACCTACTGTCGATCAGAGCCCAAACTTAACAAGGATAAAATACAATTCATCTCTCCCCTGCCCCCTTCTCCTTCTTTTCTCCTGCTTCCAGTGAGAATTCCTCCACCACCGACTTCAGGCTCAAATCTGGGACCCTAGCTATCACTTCCCCTCCTACCACCCATTGCTAATCAAGCCCCATGAACAAAACCATTCTTGGACCTGGCTCTTCTCCCTATTTCTCCCTCCTCACCCTTGAATTGATTCATTATCTCTTTTATTTATTTTTATTTTTATTTATTTGTAGGAGAGGGAGAGAGAGGATGGACATGCTATGGTCTCCGGCTGCTGCAAATGAATTCCAGATGCATGCACCACTTTGTGCATCTGCCTTTACATGGGTCCTGGGGAATCAAATCTGGGTCTAAGCTTCTCAGGCAATTGCCTTAACCACTGACCCATCTCTTCAGCCCATCCTCATCTCTCTCTCTCTTTTTTTAATATTTCAATTTATTTATTTGAGAAAGAGAAAGAGGCAGGGGGGAGAGAAGCAGAGAGGGGGAGGAAGAGAATGGGGACACCAGGACCTCCAGTCACATGTGCCATCTTGTGCATCTGGCTTATGTGGGTCCTAGGGAATTGAACCTGGGTCCTTTGGCTTTTCAGGCAAGCACCTTAACCACTAAGCCACCTCTCTAGCCTCATCCTCATCTCTTTTAAATGACAGCCAAAAGCCCCTCCATTGGCTCCTCTCTCCCCAGTGTCCTGTCCTCTGTAATAACCACAGGGCAGAACTCCATCATTAAAGTTGTGACACCCTAACTTCATTCAACCGCCTTGACAAATCCTTCAAGGACTTCCCTTACCCACAGGATAAAGCCAGTACTCCCTAGAAGGACACAGATAATCTGACCCTGCTCCAGCCCCACTGCATACCTTTTATTGATGGCTCCATGTCAATCGCCACAAATGCAAACTGGCTGTTACCAGCATGACCAGGTCTTTGTTCCCTCCAGGCCAGCTCGGGGAATGCTCACTCACAGTAGTTCCCTCGGATGATACCTGCCCTTGGCTTTTAGCACAGGACTGACTACTTCCCTGGCTGCCTGGCTGGAAGGGGATTTACGGCTCCATCCCCTAGCACTGTGTGAAGTGTGTGCCCTGATCTTCTGACGCATGCCACCATTAGGTTGAAACCTATAAAAATGCCCAAAGTTGTTTTTCACCTTGTTCTACCCAGTGACGAGCGTGGCTATGAAAACACGACACATTTTGAATAGATACATGCCCAGCACTCTTACAGGCCTGTCATGTATGTTTCCTTGTTTGCTCAAAATGCTAATTTCCTGCCAGAGCAGGTTCTGCTATTCCATGTGTGTGGAAAAAAAGACCAGGAAGAGAGGCTGGAAGGTAAAACGGGTCTCCGTCGCCTCCTCCTCCTCCTCTTCCTTCTCCTAGATGCAGGAAGATTCCCCAGTGCCTCTCACATTTCAGAATCTTGACGTGGGTTGAGGTGGAGGAGAAAACAGTCGAAATGAAAATGGTTAAGTTAATTAATTGCAAGCTCGCTCGCTCGTAGGACCAGCACGTTTATTTAATCAGTTGCCTAGTAACCCTGCCTGGGTATGGTGCGAATCTGATCAGCCTGCCGCAGGAACAAATGATGGGCCATTCTTTTGACTAGCGTGTCTTAGCTTGTTGTCATGTGCTTTGTGGTTTAGAAAACCGAAATTTCCCTCCCAACCACTAGCAGGGTAGTTTGTGAGATCGGAGGCCATCATGTGTGTCCCCTTCTTTGTCCTCATAGACTGTCTGCATTGACCCTGCAGCCAAAGAAGAAGGTCTTTGCATGAATAGGGCCCACGTGGATTTTCTTTATCAAGCGACCCACACACACCAGACACCTGGAAAAGCCGTTCATTGAGGTTTATCTGTGCACCCATGTCCATAAACGAGTGATGTCTCTGGCATCCAGAAGGTGGAATAAACTGGGGGACGGGGGATGGCGTTGGGCTGCTGGGGTTTGTGTCATGTGAGCTTTCTTTTTTAGTGACCTTAAACAAGGAGGTAGAATAGATGCTGAGTTTAATCACACAAGACCAGCCCAGGATAAACTGCAGTTTTGTCTCCTGTCTGGAAAGAAAAAAGAAAAAGAAAGAAAAGTCAGGCACTACCAGGCAACAGGGACATTTAGCCCTGGTTTGGCCTCCACATTTATAGGAAGGTTTGACAAGAATTTGCTTGTAGATTTCCACCTCCTTTCTGCTGTTTTCCTGGCTGGTTGTTCTGAACACCCCTCCCCCATCGGTATCTCCCACCATCCCTGTTAAGGAAGAAACATTAATGAAATAAAGACCCACATTTCTTGCTTTATCACACTGTGATCACATTTTTACACTACTATAAGGTGAGGTGTCTTCCCCCCACCACCATTTGTCAGTCTCTGTGGACATAAGACTCCATCTTCCATAAAGAATTCCCAGCAGAAATCTTTATAAATCCTCCATCAGAGAGACATTCGGCCGTCGTGCTGTGCAAAAGCTAATCTAATTAAGACAGGATCTGCTAAATTTAATAGCCTGCTATGAATTTTTACAGACATCTGGTAGCTGGAAGTTGGAACAGCTCTGACATATAAAATGCACATTGTCCAGATGACCAATCTGAGGGTCAAATATTTTCTTTTCTTTTGGGAACAGATATTGTTTTGGCCTGCGTGCTATTTCTAAACTGTGATGTCCTACAGGTAAATGCCACGGAACGGAAGAGTGGGCATGGAAACATGTACATCTCCACCTTCCTTCAGCACAGGCAAGGGGGCCGCGCTTCCAATGCTGGACTGGATAAGGGATTCATATGAAAATGTACACACAGGGCCAGCGTCATTTACAGCCTGTGCTCATATCTGCAAATCCCTGGATGATGTGATGCTCTGTGTCTCTTGGGAAAATTCTGACTTTTTAGACAAGGAGACCTATACTTTTATTTTGACATGGGGCCCCACAAGTTATATAGTGAGTCTTGTGTACATAAACCTCTTTGCATGATTTTTAAATTTTTAAAAAATATTTTAAAATATTTTTTAATTTTTATTTATGAGAGAGAGAGAGGAGAGAGAGAGAGAGAGAGGGAGAATGGACATGTCAGGGCTTCTAGCCACTGCAAACAAACTCCAGACATATGCATCTGGGGAACTGAACTTGGGTCCTTTGGCTTTGCAGGCAAGCGCCTTAACCACTAAGTCATCTCTCCAGCCTTTTTTTTTTTTTTTTTTTTTTTTTTTTTTGCATGGCTTTTACTCAATGGTAGACACAAAATAATGATTTGCAAGTTTTGACTCCCCATCTTTTCCTTCAAAATAAAATTACAGAATTGAATCTGGCAGATTTTTCTCCTGCTTTTACGTAGGAGAACTTCCTGACCAGTGGTTGTATGTAAGAACCTTGCCCCACCCTCACCTCACAGAACCCGTATCAATTTGCATGAAATGAGCAATCATGCTACTGTAAATATGCTAAATTTCACATGTGCCTGCACACTTAAATGTGTCAAAATGACCAACTGTAGTAAAGTGACTACCTCTGAAACAGAGAATAGATAACAGCGATTAGATTATAGAAACAAAACTATTTTTTATTTCATTACCATATATATATATATATACAGTAATATATTATATTATTATATTATATAATATATATATTAGTGTATAATATATATATATTATATATAATATATATGTTACTGTAACTATATTATTTTTCCATATTTCTATCCTGTCTTTATACATATATACATAAAAAACTAAACCTAATTTTTTACTTATATCCCAATAGTCCTCAGAATATGCAAATATGTATACAAACCTTGCTCAGCATTCCATGAGCACGAGTCCCTCCTCAGACGTCACACCTGCTGGGGTTGATCGCGGTTTCCTTTACTCCCTTGTGCCCCATGGGAGAAAAAAGAGGCAGTGTTCTTTCCTACCCCACAAAAACTTCCGGGCCCCGGCAGAAAGTACACTCACGGGCAACTTTCCGAATCCTGAGAAAACAGGGAGAAGTGGAGCAACCCATTAAAAAGATTGTCCTGATAATATTTTGCTTTGGGACAACTGACAAAAAAAAAAAACCTACCATATAATGGGCTTTGAAGCGAAAAATAAAATTCCTGGGCAAATGAGACTTTTCTAGAGTATCTGATGGAGCAACCCACCACCTCGACCAGAACCCATCACGAATGACCTTGGGCAATACTAGCAGTGTTTCCCCCTCCTCCACCTCTACAGCTTCCCAGGAGCAGAGATAACCACCAGGATTGGTAATTAAGCATGCACTCTACATTAGGGTTCAGCATTTCTGTTGAGTTCTGCGGGACACCCAGGGGATGCGCTGAGTGGACAGGGTGAGGCTGTTGGCCAAGTCTCACATTTTTGAATGGTTAAGAAATTCCTTACCTCTCTTCAAGCAAACAGTCTGGTCTTCCATGACAGAGCTCAAGAAATTCTCTGCATGGAGGAATACAATTCCTTTGGTATTGTTTTAATCCATTCCAGTGGAGGCAGCTGGGTAATTCAAACAAGCGAGAAAAAGACGAGAAGGGTTCGATGTTGTGTTGTAGGAGTGTGTGTGTCTCCTGACTCTTCTGTCTGACAGAAAATGCTGCCTAGCATATTGGCCTCTTTTACTGTTTTCTCTTGCTCCTGCTCAGCTCTGGTCTACGGGGGAACCAGGCACAATCTGTGCCCTAGAAAAGAGCTGCAGGAGGGCAGAGAGGCACCTTGTGCACAGAGGCACCTGTGAAAATCAATGGATGTGTGATACAGGTCACACTCTGACTGCCCCCAGCCCTCCCAGCTGTGGTCCCAGGGTTTTTGCATCCAGGTCAGGGCATCCACTCTATTTGCTGGGCTGGCTGGCAAGTCCTAGATTCAGCAGAGCTGTTGTCTGTGTGTCACGGGTGGCACCTGGTAGCATGCAAAAGCTTTGTGCTTTGCTTGGCTTAACGCTTGCTTAACCCTTCGCAGCCATGCTTGGAACACAGACAGGGCACCCTGGATATTTTTGGAATGAATAAATCAAGAAGATGGCTGGATTCATTGTTTCCTTGTGTACTAAAGAGCCCAAGGAACTTTGACCTCCAAGCCTCATCTGTCTTACCCTGTCCCTTGCTGCCACTTGCTCCCTACTAAACAGACACATCTGAGTTGATACAGACCATGTGAGGGGCACAGTGCTGATGGTGAAGAGACCTGAGATCAATGTTGGAGATCTTCCTCAGTCACTCTGCATCTTGTCTTTCTGAGACAGGGTCTCACACTGAACACAGAGATCACGAATTCAGCTCGACTAGGCAGCAAGGCCTGGAAGAACAGGAGTGCACACTGCCGTGTCTCACATTTGCACGGATTCTGAGGCTCTGAACGCAGATCTCCATGCTTACACAGCGAACACTTTACCACTGAGCCATCTTCCCACCTCAAAAGTTCTTAAATCGTGTGACAAAGGAATGACTATTCCCAAGCACTTATAATCGATGGCATATGAATGTTTACTTAACAAATCAAATGCTGTTTCTAAGAAAAGGTGATGCTAAGTCTTGGATGAAGTTTAGGCCCATGAGTGAACTGAACATTTGTTGGTAGGAGATATGTGGAACTACATTAGAAGAAGTCCAAAAGCCACATTCTGGTTCCGGTGACAATAGAACCTGGTGATTGATGATGTCTCTCATGAGCTTCAATAGGAGAAAATGACAAGACAAGCACCCCAA
Source organism: Orientallactaga sibirica (assembly GCA_036365145.1). NCBI lineage: Eukaryota > Metazoa > Chordata > Mammalia > Rodentia > Dipodidae > Orientallactaga > Orientallactaga sibirica. Next base: position 1,303,955 of record JAEOAD010000284.1, read on the forward strand.
TTCTTCTATTTCTGTTACACTCATGGTCTTTTGGGACTTCAGTGCACGAACATACTGTAATTATTTTGGTTAGTACCAAGTCATTGACTTCACCTGCCTTTTTAACAGGTATTGTTGCTGAATAAAAAATTATAGGTAGGTCTGGGGAAATGGTTTAGTGGTTAAGGCATTTGCCTGTGAAGTCTAAAGACCGGGGTTCGATTCCCCATGACCCATGTAAGCCAGATACACAAGGGGGCGCATGCATCTGGAGTTTGTTTGCAGTGGCTGGAGGCCCTGGGGCACCCATTGTCTCTCATAAATAAATAAACAAACAAATAAAAGAAAATTTTAAAAAATTATAGGTCAAGGATGGGGAGGTATCTCAGTGGTAGAGTGCTTTCCTGGTATGCATGAGACCCTAGGTTCAATCCCCAGTCCTATATAAAATTAAGGGTCAATAAATTTGACCCCCAATCTTTTAACTATATCCTTCCATGCATACTGGCCTGTCTGCTTTCAGGTGAGAATATACCACCTTGCCTTCCTTCCTTTCTTCCTTCCTTTCTTTCTTTCTTTCTTTCTTTCTTTCTTTCTTTCTTCCTTCCTTCCTTTCCTTTCTTTCTTTCTTTCCTTTTTGTCTGCACAGATTATGTCTGCTTTTAAAATTGTCTTATCTCATTTTTGGAAAATTTTATTATCATGTATCCTTTTGTATTTTTTTCTGATTCTTCTGCTTATGATCAAAGGAACCTTGTAGATCTGAACTCATTGGTTTCCATCAACTGGAAAGTTTTTCAGACATTATTCTGTTAAGTATTTTAAGAGTATTCTCTTAAGTTTTTCAATCTTTTCTGCTACAGTGTCTAGTACATTCAGGAGATGACTGGACACTTGAAAGTAAAGAGACAAAGTACTCTAATAGGACTTCATTTTTTTTTTCTAATTGGCATTTATAGGACACTCCCTTAAACAGAAGACAAAATATTATTTCCAAATGCAAATTATACATTCACCAAAATAGCCCTTGCTCTGGATCATAAAAAGAAACAACACATAATACAGCTTAAAAGACTGAAAACATACAAATCTTGTCACCTGCCCATACTGAAAATAAACTAGAAATAATCAAAGCCATGTTTCTGAAAACATCTCTAATATTGAAACATTATCAAAAACTCAAAAGTGGGGGCTGGAGAGATGGCTTAGTGGTTAAGGTGCTTGCCTGTGAAGTCTAATGACCCAGGTTTGATTCCCCAGGACCCACTTAAGCCAGTTGCACAAGGTGACACATGTGTCTGCAGTTTGTTTACAGTGTCTGAAGGCCCTGGCAGGCCATTTCTCTCTCTCTCAAATAAATGAAATAAAATAAAAACTCAAAAGTGAAATTATAAAGTTATTTTAACTCAAGGAAAAATAAAACACAATATATAAATATATATAAATAAAACACAATATATAAATATCTATGCGGAAACAACTAACAAAGAATAATTTAAAGGGAAGTTTTTGTCATGAACCCCTCCATATTAAAAAAAAAATAAGTCTCTGACATCAATTATTTAGGCACACACACAAAGAAATTAAAAAAAAATTAAGATAATGGTAATACCAAATAAACAAAAGAAAGGAAATAATAAGGATGGAAAACAATAAAATTGAAAAATGGTAGGAGAATTATTTAATATAAAAGAGTAGGACTTTCTTAAAAGTTCAATAAAATCAGGCTGGAGAGATGGCTTAGTGGTTATGGCGCCTGCCCGCTAAGCCTAAGAACGTCAGTTCCTATCTCCAGGTCCCACGTTTAGCCAGATGCAAAGTGACGCAAGGACGCAATGCCGCACTTGACCACAAGGGGGCACACACATCTGGATTTCATTTGCAGTGGCTGAGAGGCTGCTGGCGTGCCCATCTCTGTCTGTCTTCCTCTCCCTCTCTCTCTGTGTCTTTCTGTGTTTCTCTCCAAAATAAAAATGAATTTTAAAAAATTTTCTTAAGTTCAATAAAATCAGTAAACACCCCCCCAAAATGATTAAGAAAACTGAGATAAATTATCAAAATAAACTGAGAGAAGTTCTTGCAATAGTTTCTACATTTCACACTGAAGGACAATAAATGAGAAAGAAGGAATACATTAATAGTTTCATATCAGTAATTTTGGCAAGTTGAGTGAAAAACATTCCTGAAATACACAGACTAATACAGCATATTCCAAAAGAGGTAGGTATACCAAGCCCCCTCCCCCGTATCTATTAAAGACATTGAATTTATGGTTAGTGCTCTTCCCACAAAGAAAATTCCAGATGCAGATGACTTCCTTGGTGAGTTCTAACTAACATCAAAGGAAACAATAAATCAACTTCCCAAACCCGTCTGGAAAACGGAGGCGACAGGAGCATTCTTCAACCCATTCCTTTTCAGGAAGCTTGAAGCCCTGCTATCAGAACCAGAGGAAGATGAAGCAAACAAATTCAACTCCAATAGTCCATAAAAGTTTTTGATTTTTTTTTTTAAAAAAACAAATTTCTTTTCAAAACTGAGCTGGGGGTTGGAGAAATGGCTTAGCGGTTAAGCACTTGCCTGTGAAGCCTAAGGACCCCGGTTCAAGGCTCCATTCCCCAGTATCCCAGATGCACAAGGGGGCACATGCATCTGGAGTTCATTTGCAGTGGATGGAGGTCCTGATGCGCCCATTCTCCCTCTGCCTCTTTTTCTCTCAAATAAATGAATAAAAATAAACAGGGGGAAAAAATCTGAGCTGAGCTTGGAGGCACACACCTATAATCTCTGCCCTAGGGAGACAGAGACATGAAGATCCTTGAAGCTTACTGGCCAGCCCATCTAGATGGTGTGTGTGAGGATTACACTTGAGGCTGTTCTCTGCCTTCCTCATGGGCACACACACACACACACACACACACACACACACACCAGTAGAAGCAGCTGTCTTGGCTAACTTGAGAATTTGGAGGCAGACATGTTCAAATTCTGAAAGACATGCAAAGCAAGATCTGAAAATGCAGAAATGGAGACGCCATCTTTAGCTCAGCTTTCCTACCAAAACCCTGGCCATTTTTGCACTGTTTCCCACTTGTCTGAGGGCAGTAGCACCGCCGAGGTGCCCTGGTTGTCTACCCACATCGCTCTCATTGGTAAACTCTGACTACACGATGAGAGAGTGCTGCACCTCCCACCCGTGATGCTGGGGGTGGAAAGTTAAAGCCAGGGGGAGTCAAGTGGAACTGCTCTGTTCCACTCCTGAGTCGTCTTCTGGTTAATCTGGTCATGAATGGCTCTGAGACATGACAGGAGAATCTCTCTCTGACACACACACACACACACACACACACACACACACACACACTCTGTTTGGGATTGGCAACAAGCCAGTGGAGTCCAATGACTGCTCCGCTGCTTTGCTCTCTGCCATCTATGCTGATGGTGATGCTACCTGGCACAGTACAGAGTGAGTGCTTGAGGGGAAATTTTGAATTCTTGGGGGGCTGACAGGCCCTCCTTATTATTAGTCCATGATTTTCACCTACTTTGCATGACCAATCAGGGCGGATGTGTGTATATACAAACTTCTTCACCCAGCTTCTTTGTTCACAGATTGCCAGACACCTAAGACAGAAGGCATTCTTAAAGAACAAATCCAGGGGGCTGGAGAGATGGCGTAGCAGTTAAGGCGTTTGCCTGCAAAGCCAAACGATCCTGGTTCGACTCTCCAGTACCCACGTAAGCCAGATGCACAAGGGGCACATGCATCTAGAGTTCGTTTGCAGTGGCTGGAGGCCCTGGCACACCCATTCTCCCCAGCCCCGCCCCTTTCTCTCTCTCTCAAATAAATAAATAAATAAAAATAAAATATATTTTTTAAAAAAGAGAACAAACCCAGGAAGACGAGCACTTGGAACTATGCCGGCTTCTGCCATGGGACAAACTCACCCTAGATGTTAGAGGAAGACTTCTGCACCTGACCTGAGGGCAGATTAGCCGCTCCTGTGGGTGAGACCCAGAGAACAAGGACCTTGAGCTGCAAAACTCAACGAGACCACTTGATGGGCATCCTAGGACCAATCAAGAGTTAGAACTATAACCTCTTTTACGCAGGTTGGCAAACCTGTGGCCACCAAGAGTCCAGGTTTTTATTATTATTATTTATTATTATTATTATTATTATTATAAGTTTTGTTGTTTCACTCTTCCGTAAATAAATCCCTGTTCATTTGCCCTTCACTGTCTGTCCATCCCATTCTTTCCCTCCGAGTTTACATTTATGATGGTGTCTTGGGCTAATTCATAGCTATCCTGGGATGCATGTCTCCTATGGGCCATAGGTCAGACATTCCTGATAAAAAGAAAGGCATACATTCACACCAGAGAGACCTAAGTTCACAGCATACCCCTGTCAGCCACCAGGCAGGTAGTTCCAAATTCTGTTTCCCTCAAAGTGGTTACTATACATGCCTTGAAAAGGAAAACAATTACAACTTTAGACTATTGTATGGTACCTAATCCTTGGTATTCAATACCTAGTGATATGCCTAATATTAATTTTATTGGACACATAGAAATGCCTACCGGAAGTGATAGGACATGAGCATGAGAGGAAAGAAAGGGACAGGAGTGAAGATAAATTGCCTATGCTGTCCTTCCTCAGGTCCTCCGGTGCAGGTGCACTGTCACCTCCACGCATTTTAAGCCACATCAGTGTTATGCGGTGTTTTCCCTCCAGACTAACATGCCATCTTGGAGTGGAGGATGCTTTGGTCTGGTGGCCATGGCAACTTTGCAGTAGAAGCGATACATTGACAGCCAGGTCTATGGCCATGGTGATGGAGCTCCTGCCATTTCCTAGTAGTGGGAGGAGGGAGGTGTCACATGACCCTCACCTGGGATCCCAGCTGTTGCTCCCTCCTGCCTCCCCTCCCCCATCTGCAGTGCTCTGGGAAGATGCAGGTCACAAAGGAAGTGGAAGGCTGACTGGAGCAGAGTGTCCACAAAGCAGTTTCCACGACGTTGCCATTGAGGTAAAGACTTCGCGGTGGTGCGGCTGCCTTTGAGTCACCCACGATCTTATGAGGGTCCCTCACTTGTGCTCGGCGAGTGACCCTAGTCAACTCATTGGTTCAACAAAATTGCATTTTGGTGGCATTTGTTCGTTTGGTCTGTTGTCCGCGCCCTGAATAGACATATTCACATCTCCCTGGGGGGGGGGGGGTTCACACAGCAGCGTGAAGACTGTCCTTACAGATCAACACGGAGTGTTCATGGCTGCCCTGGGCTTGCTTCTCCGCTTTCTTACTCTCACATGAAGTTATTTTTCTGGTCCCACAATCCATTACCGTACAGTGCGCTGTCTCCCGCTCTCAAATCACGTACTTTCCCTTTAGCTCCAAAAGCTTTACAGTAAAGACAAAGCGATACCAGGGTTGGATTTCAAACCCTCAATGAGGAAATGCCTGAAAATGCATCTCAACAGGAACAAACCCAGGGCCTATGTGGAGCCGCATCCTCCAAAACCCTCGGGCATAGGACTTGCCTCCCCACCCTCTCACTGTCCCCTGCAAAGAAAACTGCTGTGGATCTACAAAACCCAAACCCACTGCAGAAATCTGAGACCACACTCAAAAAAAAAAAAAAATAATAATAAAACGAATCTCTCCAGCTTTGATGTACTGTAATGTTGACCGTTTTCAAAGAATCACTTCTTGGTCTATTGCACAGTAAATCACTCACTTGTTTCAATCAAATCACTTTCCATCAGAAAGGAAGTGTGCAGAGTCCTGTCATCCTCAGGTGACAAGCTGGGATGGGAGGACTGGTGCCACCATCCACCAGTAGGAAAATCTGGTGCTGCACTTTCTTAACATGACACAAAAAAGAAAAAGAAAAAAGAAAAGAAAAGGAGAAAGTTGCAGCTCTGGCTTGTGAATTCATCATGAGCTGACTTCATGAAACCTTAATGAAGAGATTCAAGCGAGGGCCGGGCATAACTCATTCAGGCAAACAAAAATGCTGAACACACGACAACGTAAACCTAGATAGGCCCACAGTGGAGTCGTGGCAGGGTGAAAGACAGAGTATCTTTTTGTATATGCATATGCATGCCTAATGTATGCAGAGAAAGGAGACAGAGACAAGAGACAGTGCCGGTAATGGTAATTTGGGTACTGGCCTGCATGGTACAAGGACACTTTCTGTAAGGATGTGTTATTAACACCAGGTCAGAAGCTGCCCTTGAACTTGCTTAAAGGAAGAGAGACTTTGAGGATTATAGAGGATCCTTCAAAACAATTTTTTCCATATAAGTGTGTGTGTCTGTGTGTGTGAGGGGGTGGTTGGAGGTTCTGCAAACATGGAACTGTGGAACACTTTCTCTTATACCAGATGGCCACTGCCTTGCACGGCACTGTGGAGGGGCATCCCTGCTCACCTCTGTCTCCCAGGTGAAGGAATCAAGACTTACCTGGGCGAGCAGCGCTTTTCTCCCACTGAGCTAGTGAGGATGTGAGGCAGGACAGGGACCTAGTCAGGACGTCAACTTTTCTCTGCCAGTTGACCCCTGGAACTTAGACTAAGCAGTTGGCTTGGGCAATCTTCTTTTGGACTAAAACACTTCACACACAGAACAACTCAGAACTGCACAAGACAGACATAGAGATGTGGAGAAATCAGTTGGGCAATTTGTTGTGATATTGGCCTACATATCTTCCCATAAACATTTTAATATTGATTCTACAAGTGGTTAATATGAAACTCTTAACAATGTTTTCATTCCGAAGGACTTGCTAAAAAAATATCAACCACTCTGAGGTATGTCACTGGGAGAATTGTAATATTAGCAATAATAGTTTGGTCACATGTGGTTCATTTTTCTTAGATAAAACACAGAGGAACCCAATATGGAAATGTCAAAATTGCCTCAGAGTGAAAAAACTCAATTTGAATATTTATGTCCTTGCTCCAAGTTGAGGCAATCCAGAAAACCGTTTAATAAAGACAAAAGGATTCAGCTGTTTGTGCATTTTAATTTGCAAAACAAAGAACATCCCATAAATGTGATTTAGTTATATTATTACACACTTTAATTTATTATTCATGCATCTTATTTCCTATAACCAAAACAACAGGACATGAACTGCAAAATATCAACATTGTTACAATTCAAACCACTTACAGTAAAATGTGGGTTAACCAGCACACCATCCGGACATAACAGGGACAAATAAATGTATATAAACATACACATGTGTGAGAGATAGAAAGGATATTTTTAAACAAAATTAAACAGATTAGAACATTAATGCATTTTTTGGTCAACTTGAACGTACATTCTAGAAACTGAGGCCTTGGGGGTCCTGCTTCCCATTGTCTACGGGAGGGCTTGCTTCTCAACTGTTGATTACACACGTGTGTGGAAGAATGAATGCACGGTCACTCCAGCTCTCCACACCCCACAGACTTAGAATAACATTACTAGAGGCTGGAGAGATGGCTTAGAGGTTAAGCGCTTGCCTTTGAAGCCTAAGGACCCTGGTTCGAGGCTAGATTCTCCAGGATCCACGTAAGCCAGATGCACAAGGTGGCACATGTGTCTGGAGTTCATTTGCAGTGGCTGGAGGCCATGGTGTGCCCATTCTCTCTCTGTCTCTGTCTCTCTCTCAGCCTCTTTCTCCCTCTGTCTGTTGCTCTCAAATAAATAAATAAAATAAACAAAGATTATTTAAAAAAAAAAAGAATAGGGCTGGAGAGATGGCTTAGCGGCTAAGGCGCCTGCCTGCTAAGCCTAAGAACGCTTGTTCCAATGTCCAGTGGTTCCAATCTCCAGGTCCCACGTTTAGCCAGATGCAAAGTGATGCAAGGGCGCAATGCCGCACTTGACCACAAGGGGGCGCACGGATCTGGATTTTGTTCACAGTAGCTGAGAGACTGCTGGCGCGTCCATCTCTATCTGTCTCCCTCTCCCTGTCTGTCTGTCTCTCTCTGTCTTTCTCTCCAAAAATAAATAAAAAATAATAAAAAAAATTAAAAAAAAAGAATAACAGGACTGGAAGAAATAACACCACGACAGCCTCTAGCCCCAACTGCCCTTTAGATATGAGCTTCCTCTTTGCTTGTTTAATCCTTCTTTGTCATAAAATATATGCATCACTATTTGACTTTTTCTAAATACACAGTTTAGTAGCATTAAGTACGGTGATGTTGTTTTGCAACCATCTCCACCACCCATCTCCAGAACTTTCTTGATCTTGCAAAACTGAAACGGTTATGCGCATGAAGCCCTGAGTCCTCATTTCTCCCAGGCCCAGTTACCTGCTGTGGTAGTTGGAATGGCTGTCCCCATTCAGGAGTTTATTGAAGCTTGTAATTTGGCTCCCTAGCTGCCTAGCTAGAGGAAGTATCACTGTGGGCAGATCCTGGGGTCCAGCCCTAAGGTGTTCCTGGGGGTGGATCTGAATTCCAGTGTAAGGTCTGCAGACAGCAGTCTGAGTTCTGCCTGGGTTCCCTGCTGTTTTGCTTTTGGTGGTGGGTTTTCTCTTTTTCACCATTATGGAACTTCCCCTGAAAATGTAAGCCTGAAATAAAAACCGTTCCTCCTATAAGCTGTGTGTGGTTTGGAGGTTCATCCCAGCAAAGTGAATCTGACTGTGAAACTGGCCGTTCAACCTTCTGTCTCTGTGATTTTTTGAGGGATGACTCGGCAGGTAAAAGTGCTTGCTTGAAAAACCCGCCAGCCTGGGTTCAATTCCCCAGCTATTCACATAGAGTCAGATGGGTATCCATTTGTAGCAACAAGAGACCCTGGCATGTGCGTGGGTGTGTGTGTGTTTGTGTGTGTGTTTTAATCTTTTGCAACTGGTTTGTTTCATAATGTCCTCACTTGTTTGTGGCATGAGTCAGAATCTCCTTCCTTTTCAAGGCTAAGTAAAGCCCCATTGCATGCCCATGCCACACTTTGCTTTTTTATAAATTTTTTGGTTTAGTTTTATTTATTTATTTGACAGTGACAGACAGAGAGAGAAAGAGAGAGAGGATGGGCACACCAGGGCCTCCAGCCACTGCAAAAGAACTCCAGACGCATGCGTCCCGTTGTGCATCTGGCTTATGTGGGTCCTGAGAATTGAGCCTTCAACGGGGTCCTTACACTTCACAGGCAAGCACTTAACCACTAAGCCATCTCTCCAGTCCCCATGCCACACTTTATTTATACAACCACTGGTCTGTAGATCTCATCTGTGGACACTTGGGTTACATCTGTCTTGGTGACAATACCACCCAGATCTTTCCTATTGGCTGGCTCTATTCTGATTCCTTCTGACCACCCATGGATAGTCCGGGTCTTCTCCAGTTCTCAACCTCCAGTCCCTCTTCAGATTCCTCACCCAGCTCTACCATTCAGTCCTCCTGCCCAAGCTTCCTAAGGAAGATCCAATTATGAGGGTCATAGTCTCCTCCACACAGCAGGAACAGGAAAAATTCATCTCAGAAATCAGGAATTGAAGTCAGGTGTGGTGGCGCACATCCTTTAATTCCAACACTCGGGAGGCAGAGGAAGGAGGATTGCTGGTGAGGGATTTCAAGGCCAGCCTGGGCTAGAGTGAGACCCTATCTCAAAAAAAAAACCAAAAATAACAACAACAACAACAACAACAACAACAAAACAGAAAGAAATAAATTAGGGATTGAGCCAGAAAAAAAAAGTGCCTACTTAGCCTCTAACTAATTTGGGCAAATTTTTGAAAAACACACCCATTCCCTACATAGTTTTGGCACTTTGGGTTTCAAAACTGGTCAGCTTGAGGGACATTCTCCTTTGTCACTGCCTCCTCAACTGTTCCACACAATTCTTGCTTGGCCAAACTTGCCTATGTGCACTTAACCCATCCTGATGAAAACAAGGTAGGCTGCCTGAATGTTCCATTTAGTCCATTAGTTTATATGGAGTGTTTATAACCTGTCTGTTGGCTTTGTACCAGTTTTAGGCATAGGAATGGGCAAAGCCAGCATAACTTTGGTCCTTGTGATACTTGCTATCTCTAGCCAGGTCAAACTCAAGAGCTAGTAATGGAAATACCAAGACAGAAATGTGCCTGGTGAAATCAAAACAATAAGAGAGTATGAAACTGTAGTAGTGAATAGCACGGGTGTCCCGTATAATCTCCAGTGTGGGTGCGCAGTGTGTGTGTGTGTGTGTGTGTGTGTGTGTGTGTGTGTGTGTGTGTGGTGAACGGGGTAGGGACAGAGTGTTCTTCTCTTAAACTGTCAAGGAGTACGTAGAATTATACTAGGGGGAAATAGCATAGGTATCCTTCCTTCCCATCCATCTAGTCATCCATTCATTCATTTAACACTCAGAGTCAAAGAGTCAATAAATGCGATTGTGGGCTGGAGAGATGGCTTAGCAGTTAAGGCGCCTGCCTCCTAAGCCTAAGAATGCTGGTTCCAATCTCCAGCAGTTCCAATCTCCAGGTCCCACGTTTATCCAGATGCAAAGTGACGCAAGGACACAATGCCGCACTTGACCCCAAGGAGGCGCATGCATCTGGATTTCGTTCGCAGCAGCTGAGAGGCTGCTGGTGCACCAATCTCTATCTGTCTTTCCCTCCTCTGTCTCTCTCTCTGTGTCTCTCTCCAAAATAAATAAATAAATAAATAAATAAATAAATAAATAAATAAATAAATAAATGCAATTGTATACGTGCTATGTTCCTGGCAGAGAATCGAGCATTAGGAATACAACAAGATAATTGGAAACCTTCCTGTGCCGAGCTCACATCCCTTTGGGAAGACACAGGAAAACACAAAGTACAGAAATAAAATAAAGGCAAGTGCTGTGGGTGCTATCAAGTAACCCTGATGAGGTTGACACAGAGAGCCACAATCTGAAGGAAGAACTTCAGATAACAGGCCAGGTAAGACTCCTTTGAGAAGGAAACATTTAAGTGGAGTCTCAAGTAATGAAAAAGAACTGGTGGTCCAATGAAAGGGAGGAAATAGCCACGTGACCAGAGGGAATAGCATAAGCAAAGGCATGGATGGATTTGAAAGATCACTGGGGGGAGGAGAAGACTTTGATGGTAAGGTGGTTTGTGACAAGGGAAGTCTTCCAGGCCTTGGCAATAAATTTAGGGATGGTTGTTAGTTATTTTGGGGGGGATGTTTTCTTTACAAAAAAACAACTTTCTCGGGCTGGAGAGATGGCTTAGAGGCTAAGGCACCTGCCTGCTAAGCCTAAGACAACGCTGGTTCCAATGTCCAGCAGCTCCAATCTCCAAGTCCCACGTTTAGCCAGATGCAAAAGTGAGGCAAGGGCGCAATGTTGCACTTGCCCACAAGGGGGCGCACACATCTGGATTTTGTTCACAGCAGCTGAGAGACTGCTGGCGCACCCATCTCTGTCTCCCTCTCCCTCTCTGTCTATCTCTCTCTCTCTCTCTCTCCAAAAATAAAAAAAAAATTTAAAAATTAAAAAAAAAACAACTTTCTCCTTTATTTATTTGTATTTATTTATGTATTTATTTATTTATGAGAGAGATAAAATGGGTTCATCAGGTCTTAGCCTCTTCAAATGAACTCCAGATGCATGCATCACCTTGTGTATCTGGCTTACATGGGTCCTGGGAATTGAACCTGCATCCTTAGGCTTTGCAGGCAAATGCCTTAACCACTAAGCCATCTCTCCAGCCCACGTTTGCTTAATTATATCATCAGAGAAGAGATGAGATGCAATTTTTATCACGGATAGTATTTTGGCCATTGTGCAGAGCCTGGCTTCAGGAAGCACTGGGGAACAACACAAGCTGGGGGTGGCTGTGCCCAGCCCTGTGTCCATGTGGTGCTGTTTTCTTTGGGGAGGTCTTCTCCAAAGAAAGTAAGTTCCAGAAGGGAAACAGGAATTTTTCATTTTATTCCAGCTTCACTCTCAGAGCTGGACAGTGCCTAGAATGCAAGAAATACACTCAATAAATATTTGTTGATGTTGTTCAATGGGATCAAGGAGCCCTTTGAATAATACTTGGTTAGAGAAGCTTCTCTTTTCAGATGGAAATGACCATTGGGATGCCCCAAAAGGCAACATAGTGCTGAGCGGAAGGGATGGAGGAGTGTCCAGCACTGAAACACCTCTGTCACACCCTCCAAGGCTTAGGGTCCATTGTGGAAGAGGTGGTGGACAGAATGGAAGAGCCAAAGGAAGGGTACCACTCCTTACAAAGCAACTGTCCAGACAGAAATTGGCCTCGATATCCATGACCTCGCGGTGCCCAGCAATACCTTCACAAGACCCTCATATTAGGAGAAAAAGATGATGACATTAAATTAAAAGAGAGTCTACTGGAGAGAGGGAGGGGATATGATGGAGAGTGGAGGTGTGAAGGGGAATGGGGGGAGGGAGAGAAATAGCATGGTTTATTGTCTGTAAGTATAGAAGTTGTCAAAAAAAAAAAAACACTCTGAAGATGTGGACTTGAACATGTTGAGATAATGACCAGAGGGAATTTACTGAAACAATACATCCAGTGGACTTCTTTCTCATCTTCAGTAGGCCTGAGCATGCTCATGAACGTCCACCCATTTCATTCTCCCCTTGAGTGACCATTGACTCTGGAAGCAACGGTACGATCACAGGCCACTGAAGCTTCATTATCCTTGCAAAACAGACTACCGGGCATTTCTCTGTAGGCTTTGAAATATTATCATGAAGCTAAACCACACTTGTCAAAACAAACAGGCAGAGTAAATTTCACAAGGCATTATAGCCTCAATAGCAATTGCATTATTTTTACAAGCTAATTCATAAACCAGATGATTCATAATGGCACACCCCTTCATAAAGGCAAGTGTGTGAGACCCGCTAGCATTCATCATCAGTGCAGGTGTGTAAATAACTATGCTGATCCCTCACTAAAAGTGTTTTTCTTCTCATTCCTGTTGGGTAAATATGCCACTTGAATCATTTATTTCTTCTCTCCCCTCTGGGAACACTATTTCTAAAGGTAATAATATAGGACGAGAAAATTGAGGAAACCTAAGAGGGGACAGAGTCCTCCAAACTTTAAAACAAGGACATAAAGAATTAATCATCATTGTGAGCTGGGCGTGGTGGCGCTAGCCTTTAATCCCAGCACTCGGGAGGCAGGGATAGGAACATCACTGCGAGTTCAAGGCCACCCTGAGACTACATAGTGAATTCCATGTCAGCCTGGGCTACAGTGAGACCCTACCACACACACACACACACACACACACACAAAAAAAAAAAAAAACAATCATTTTACTAATGATAATAATAAAGCATTTGGTATGCCAACCTCTCTATTTCACCTAGTGAAGTCAATTAGTCATCCAACATGCAACCATTTCCAATTACTCACATACCTTGGCACTGTGTAAATAAAACATTGTAATGAATAACTGCCTTTCTCTTTTCTCATTGAATGTTTTCACTGAAAGTCATTGCAGTTTTTTAGAAGAGAAACGATACTTTCAAAGGGTACTTATGCAAACACACTGTGTTTTGTTTTATCATCACATTAACAAAAGATGCCTTTCAGCCATTTAACTTATCTCTTCAATTGAGTTCCTACTGTATGTATGGCATTGGACAGGTACATTACTGATACTAACATAAAATAATGTTTAATATGAGGACGATCATTTCAGTCCCAAATAACCTTTCTTCTTTCAAATTGAGTAAACATGTAAAGCCAAACTTGACTGAAACCCAACTGAAGTCTTCTAGAATATTATATAGAGAAGTAAATTCAATATAAAACACACATTCTGATTGTTATGAAGGTCCTTGTGATCATATTTCTGATTTCAATTGACCAGCATTCTTTCCTGAAATCACTTACTGCAATTATAAGCTTCCACTTAAACTAAGAGTAACTCTGTACCCAAGACTTCATCACACCACCAGATTTGCATCCAAGATGTGAAAAGGGCCTAACTTCTCCATCATTGTGCAGAATTTCCTTCATTTGGAATGCAAATTGGTATTTCCAATTGAAATGATCATGTGCTTATTAAGAACTATTTCAAACTGGCATCAAGTAGGAAATATTGGGCTAGCCTAAAATACAGGATACCGTGTACTGAGATGGTGGGTAGGATGGGGTCTAGCGTAGCTCTAGCAAAGGTGGGAGATTGTTCAGCTGAGCTGCATAACAAAGAATCAGGAAGATTTAAAATCTATGAAACAGGAAAGGAGCGAATAACATCCTTGAAATAATATAATACGAACTTGTTTCTGAAAATACCTTGACGTGAAAGCTATTGAAATGCCTGGATGAAGTTCACCCCATGGGTACAAAGCATCAAGAGTGTTAGTAATCATTGTCCTAAACTATTAGCAACATGAAAACCTGTAGTGAGTTTCCTACAAGTAAATATCACAATAGCCTGCTGACGAGATATTTACCAGAGAACATATGAAGGTCTATGTTGATCACATCTTTTTACTCTTTCTGTATCTGCAAAACCAACATCCAGATGAGTAAAATCACCAAATGTACCAAGAACCATGCAGTGGCCCAGAAACGGGGTTCTTAAAACGACCGTGATTTCACATAATACAGAGTCTCTTCCCTTTATCCATCTCTAGACCAAAACCTGGCCACTATGCCTTCCTCGGGGGTGGAACAGTCAAGACTAAGTACTTAATGACCAAGGAAGAGAATAGCACGGCGGTGAAGAGGTTCCTCCCCTCTCCCAGGTGCGGAGGGGAGACATGGCTCTGTGCTGACCCATTGGTCAACCCATCCACAAGGAGAATGGCTATTTCATGTCACGGCCCTCACGTCACCACCCAAACGGCTCAGGTCAGAAACTGCCTCTCTGAATAGCGATCGATCCTGGTTCCTTCTCGAATTGTAATTCCCGTCTTGCTCCTGTTGGAGGTCTGAAGGAGTGAGGGATAATTCAACGCAGGGTAATTGATCTTCTTTATGCCCGGGGAGTCAATTATCCTGTGAACAGAGAAAGGACTCTGGTTTCTGAGATTTCTGAATATAATATGGATGGAAGGAGGCAGATGTCATAATGCACAAACCAGGGTAAAGACTGTGGGCGTCTCAAGTGAACCCTGACTCCATTAATTAGGTGTCAGTCTTGGGGCTTGGCATGAAAACGAGGTGTGGAGAAGTTGAAAAGTGTCCACAGTTCACAGTGCTGGGATTCTAAAGGCTCTAGGGACCAGATATTTCTGCTCTCTGAAGAAAGCTCCAAGACAGTTTTAAGCACACGCGGTAGCATAATAAAGAGAAGCCCAGGCAGAGGGACAGGATCAGGTGGCAGGGTCAGGCAGCGGCCAGAGATGGGAGCAATCACTTGCCCGCATGCTTAGGGCTCCAGGGAAGGTCAGCAACAAAGCAGCAAATCCATTCCTTCCTGGACAGGGCAGGCCTGGACCCCTGGGCCCTCTTGAGAATCCTTTGTCCCTTGTCACAGACCCCCAGGTAAGCAGGGCATTCTGGCTTCTCTGCTGGTCCCACCCCTGCAAGCTACCCCAGTCACAGGCAGCAGTAACTGTGTTCCAGAGCCCAGAGGGGGAGCAGACTTTCAGCAAATCATATACCAGGATAGATGTGTCAGGAGTTCTCTTTCTCCCTCTCTCTCTCTCTCTCTCTCTCTCTCTCTCCTTATTAAGAACATATTTTAAGGGCTGGAGAGATGGCTTAGCGGTTAAGGCGCTTGCCTCCTAAGCCTAAGAACACTGGTTCCAATCTCCAGTGGTTCCAATCTCCAGGTCCCACGTTTAGCCAGATGCAAAGTGATGCAAGGGTGCAATGCCGCAGTTGCCCACAAGGGGGCGCACACATCTGGATTTCGTTCACAGCAGCTGAGAGACTGCTGGCGTGCCCATTCTCTATCAGTCTCCCCCTCCCTCTCTCTCTGTCTCTCTCTAAAAATAAAAAAATAAAAAAAATTTTAAAAAAGAGCATATTTCATATGGCTATATCATGTGTTGATACCATCTTTCCCCTCCTCGCTGATCCCCCAATCTGCTGCCCCCTCCCCTCAGTCGTGCGTTGTGTGTTATAGGAACAGTACTCAGCTATTGGGGCATTGCCTCTGGGTATGACATCTAAACCTGTGGCTCTTACAATCTTTCCACCTCCTCTTCCACAAAATTCCCTGAGCCTTGGTGGGTGTGTTTTTAAGTCTGCTTCAGTGATGAGCTCTTAGGAGCCTCTGGATTTCTCCTTTGGTATGTGATGAATATCCTCAACATCTGTCTCCTTCACCCTGACACTATTGTCAGGCTCACCATGAAAGCAGCTCTCTTGTTCATCTACCCAATTCCTCTGTGGTTTCACCTGGGCCTTGGCTGAAATGCGAGGAGTGGTTTGTCTCCTCAGGTCTCACTACCTTCTGAAAAAGATGAACAGAATCTCCAATGTAGAATGAAGTCAGCAGTGAGTGTTCTGTTTTAAATTTGAACTGGATTAGAGTAGGATGGGATTATAACTGCAGATGCGCAGATGGTGGAGATTACAAGTACAACAAGAGTATATAGGGAACTGGGAGGTGGGCAACTAACTTGGAACTCTGCTCTCCTCACTCCATGTGCACCTGTGATGGCAGAAGTTCTCTTTTTAAAAAATTCCTACATGTGGAGTTCTGATCACAGGAAATGTTGCCCAGTGCTGCAAGTCTAAAATACACCTGGATTTCAAAGTCTCTGGAGGAAAAAAAAGATTGAAAAATATGACATTAATAATCAATTTATACAGAGTATATATTGAGATGATAATATGTTGTATAGATTTGATTAAAAATACATGTTACTCAAAGCAATGCCATCTGTCTGTATTTACTTTTTTAATGTGGCTTTGGGAAAATTTTAAATTAAATATATGACTTAGATTTGTGGTTCTCATTGTACTTCGGATGAGCAGTGCTTAACAGAAAGATAAACTGAAAGTCCAGGGCTGGATATATAGCTTACTGGTTAAGGCACTTGCCTTCAAAGCCTAAGGGCCCAGGTTTGATTCCCCAGACCCACAGAAGCCAAATGCACAAGACGGCACATGTGTCTGGAGTTTGTTTGCAATGTCTGGAGGCCCTGGTGTGCCCATTCTCTCTCTATCTATCTTCCTTTCACTCTCCAACAAACAAATAAATAAAGTACTTTTAGAAAAATGAAAGTCCTCCACTTACTTTTAGCATTTCTGCCCCTCCAAAAAGCACTTGTTATGTTTTATCTATTCTCAAAAAAGTTCTTTGATACATACACAGATCAAAGCCATTGTGTCTGCATGTTACTGGAGTCGGCTTTGTTTTCACCTAACAGCACATCTAGGTGATAGTTCAGTGTTGGCTCATGTCTGTCTCTCGTTGCCACGGTTACTTGGATGTTGTTTTAGTATCTCCAGAGTTCACTTAACATTATCTTATATGTATAATATAGATGTTTCCCTTTTTTCGTTTGCAATGACATTGCTGCAGTATATTTGTAATTGCAGATCAAAGGGAGTGAGGAATTTTCATTTCTCTTTTCCAGTCAGGGTTTATATAACTGTATTGCCCAGAATTTGCTATATAACCCAGGCTGGCCTGGAACTCACTGTTCTTTTGCCTTAGCCTCCCAAGTGCCAAGATTATAGTCATACACTACTGTGACAGGCCCAAAGATTTTTAATTCTAATAACAAATTATCTTAGAGAAGATATTCATCAAATTATACTACCACCTGCTATGAAAATAATGATTTTTTTCCACACATTTTTGCCAAGCTTTTAAAATGTTTCTAGTTTCGTGGACTAGTTACATGTCATTTAGATTTGGTTTTCTTTTGAACTGTTGAGGTTGATTGTTTTTCTCCACTGGGTTTTAACTAGTTACATTGCAAAGCAGAAAAAAAAAAAATTATCCATTCTGAAACTTCCTGTGCAAATCCTTAGCTGGCATTTGGACTTTTTCACATTTTCTTCTGCATATTCACTTTTTGGATGGAATTTCAAAAACAATCCCTTTGTGTTCCCAATGACTAACAGAAAATGAAAGTCATCCAATCTCTTCCAGTCACAGGAACAGTCTTGTTTCAGGAACTAAAGTGCGCACTCCAGGCTCATGAGCATAGAGTTCTTCACAGCCTCAGACTCCAGCATCTTCTCTCTCTCTCTCTCTTTCGCTCTCTCTCCCTCCATCCACAGAGAAGCCAGACCCCTCCTCCCTATCCCTTTATCCCCTACAGCATTTGAAGTGATTAGCTTCTTAGAGTTCTCTGGTTAGTGCTTATAGAATCTCTCTGCATAATCTAGATATTAATTCTTTGTCTGACATATACACACACGCATATATATAATATATATATTTCAAATATTTCCTCCCAGACGTTCACTTTTTTAAACTTCATATCCTTTACCAAATATAGATTTTGAATATTGATTTATCAAGCTGTTCTTAACTTCTGTGGTTTGTGTGCTTAGCAAAGCTTTCTATACTTCAAGATCACAGAAATAGATTCCTCTTTTTATTTTTGCTAAGCCATTATTGAGACATGATTACAATCCTCACACAATTTAATGATTTTTAATATCAGTGCAGCATCCCTAAAACAAAACTCTAAAACGCCCTAGAATCCAAAACATTTCCAGCTCTGACATGACGCCACAAGTGGAAAATTCCACATCTGACCTCGTGGGGTTGGTTGTAGTCACAATGCAGGCAACTTTAAAATCACTGGATAAAATTAGCTCCAGGCTATGAGTACGTAGTACATACAAAGCATAAAGGGATGGCTTGGGGCCCGCTCCATGAGGACTGAGGATTCTGCATACCCTCAACACAACGTCAGGATTCAGCTTCTTTTTGCTTCGAGCCATTCTAGTGGGTGGGAGGTTCTAGCTCGTGGTTGTTTTGACTTGCATCCGCATCATGAAAACAGATGTCAAGCATGTTTGTCATATGCTATAACTCCTACCCCCGCGATACCTCGTTCTATGTACGCTACTATCCCGACGTCAAAAACGAAACAAAAACAAAACCTCAAACATTTCCAGTCCCAAGTGATTTTTAAATTTTCATTTATTTATTTGCACTTGTATATGTGTGTGAAGATAGGACAGGGCCTCTTGTTACTATAACAAATGCCCGATGCTTGCACCACTTTTTACATCTGGCTTAGGTGGGTGGCAGGAGAACTGAACACCAGATCAACAGGCTTTTTGCATGTAAGTGCCTTTAACTGCTGATCCATCCTCTCAGCCCCTCCAAGCATTTATTATTATTATTTGAGAGAGAGAGAGAGAGAGAGAGAGAGAGAGAGAGAGGGAATGGGTGAACAAACTCCAGATGCATGCGCCCTTGTGTAACTTTACATCTGGTTAAACGTGGGACCTGGAGAATCGAATGGGAGTTCTTAGGCTTCATAGGCAGGCACCTTAATGGCTAAGCCATCTCTCCAGCCTGCCTCTAAACAGTTTTGAAAGGGGACATTTACCCTTTATAGCAAGAGCTTTGCAATCCTCAACACAATCCACTTTAGAATATCCCAGATACCTACAAAGGTGTCCTCTGTCTGCATGGTTGTCCCGAGTGCTAATGTATACAGCAAGAACAAGGCAGCCTGTAGTGTTGTGCCCAGATCTTGTACTTTGGATTGTCAAGGCTGATCCACGCAGTCTCCAGCGGTTGATGGCCATTCCCTGGGGCCACACCCCATGTCACTTCCACACTCTTCAGCTGATGAGTGTTAGGGCTGATCCCACCTTGTTTCTATTTTGAACATCGCTACCTTAAACACGTTGTACAAACTTTTAAGGTCTTTGATTTCCTTGGTGATAGCCCAGGAATTAATGGATCAAGTCTCAACTCTGTATTTCACTTTTTGAGGCCATTAAGGCTGTCCTCCAAATAACTGTACCATACAATTTTGCATCACCACCACCAGGGTGTGAGGGTTCCCACTTCTCCCAGCCCCATAACCCTTGCTGTGAGTTGACATTGCCTTCTGGTGGTAGTGCAGTGCTAGCTAATTGAGATTTTAACTTGCACCCCAGAATGACTGACGATGGCAAACGTATTTGTCATGCACTTGTGAACATTTGTATATCTTTGGTGAAAAATTCATTTGAGTCATTTGTACAGTTATTTTTAATACACTGGGTTGTCTTTTTATTATTGATTTTTAAAAGTTCTTTATGTATTTTAAAACATGAGCTACTTATCAATTACCCAATTTGAAAATGCTATCTCCCATTCATGGGGCCGTCTTTCCACTCTCTTAATAGTCCTGTGATGCACTTTGTTTTGTCACTTTTGTTGTTAGAGCTAAGCAATATTCACCAAATCACATGGGTCACAACGAATTCAGAACACAGTCTTTCTTCTAGAACTCTTGTAGATTTAACTTTTCCATTTACATCTTTGACTCATTTGAGGAATTTTGTTGTGCATCTGTGGAAGTAGTGCTCCCAATTCATTCTTTTTTTCTGATTCTTTTTTATATTTTTATTTATTTATTTGCAAGCAGAGAGAAAAGAGAGAGAGAGAAAGAGATAGAATGGGCATGCCAGGGCCTCCAGCCACTGCACACATACTCCAGATCCATGTGCCACCCTGTGCATCTGGCTTACGTGGGTATTGAGGAATCCAACCTGGGGTTGTTAGGCTTTTCAGGCAAGTGCCCTAACCACTAAGCAATCTCTCTAGCCCCCAATTCATTCTTTACACTCCACTATCCACTTGTCCCAACACCTGTGTGGAAACGATGATTCTCTTTGTAGAAGTGTCTTCAGAACGCTTGTTGACATCACTTGAGCACAAATATGAAAACGCCCCTCGTATTTTCTCCTCCTGAATAGATCTCTCTTTTAACTTTAGGTTTATTGAAGTATGATGTGAGGTAGAAAATCTTCTCTCTTATTTCCTAAGTGGATGGCTAATTGTTACAATGTCATGGGTGATTGTCTTTATTCACTTCCTTGCTATTTCAGGTCTTCATGTGTGGCTTTCTCATTCCCAGCTCTGATGAAGAACGCCCATTGGATGGCCAAGGGGCTGGCTCATTGGATAGAGGGCTTGCTGCAAAAGCACAACAAGCCGAGACTAGATCCCCAGAACCCACATAAAGCTAGATGCACTGGCCAACAACTATAATCCCAGGGATCCTAGGGCGAGGTCAGGGGTAAAAAAAAAAAAAAAAAAAACTGGAGAATCACCAGACACTCATGAGCCAGCGGAATGAGAAGAGACCCTGCCTTAAAGATGGTGGAAGGTGAAGACCAACATTTGAGGCTGTCCTCTGGCTTCCACAAGTGTACCATGGCATACGCATGCCCCCCCCACATGAACCCACCTCCACAAGTGCATTGCAACATGTGCTTGTCCCACTACATATATGAACACACATACACAATGTTAATAAAAAGAACTTCCCCTAGAAAAGCATGTCTCGGTATTTGTAACATTATTCTTATTGGCT
This sequence comes from Orientallactaga sibirica, assembly GCA_036365145.1. Classification (NCBI taxonomy): domain Eukaryota; kingdom Metazoa; phylum Chordata; class Mammalia; order Rodentia; family Dipodidae; genus Orientallactaga; species Orientallactaga sibirica. The sequence continues at coordinate 1,325,370 of JAEOAD010000284.1, forward strand.
AGTAATAAAATATTTCGGCTTAAGAACTTGGCTTTTTAATGAAATCACATTCTCCTCTCTTGCCCTCCTCCCCCACTATCTCTGTTCCCTTCTTCAGGGACAGTTGAATATTAGAACTTTTGGCTCCATCCCTTACACCTCAACTCTCATTTCATGCTTTCTAACCCTTCCTGCCTTTCCATTATTCTCTGGGAGAATTCTTCAATTCAATTTTTTCTGCACTAATTTACTGTTCATTTGTGCTTTTGTCTGCTATTTCCAAATCCTCTACTTGATTTTTTTTTTTCAAGCGAGTGAATACAATTTCTTCTTGCATCTTTCCGAGGACATTAATTTATGGTAAAAATCCATGGGCATACCTCCATAGCACGCTCTTTTTCTGTGCCCATCTCTCCTCATCCTTAACATGCACCCAAGACGATTGTCAGCACCTGTATTTCTTTGCCCGAGGGCTTTCTCTTGTCTCTGACACCCACATTCTTTGCTGCCAAAACTGAGGAAGTAATGAGGTAGGAATGGGCTCTGGAGAGACCCTCAGCCAATGACTGAAGGGAGTGGGTGTACACCTTTCAATTCCGCCAGTCTCAAGTTTCCCCAGCAGGCCTGGGGTCCAGGGAACAAGGGTGATTAAGAGCTTGATGTAGTACTGTGTATGGACTAGCTCCCTCTCATGGGTCCCCCCTGCCTTTGTCCCACTGGCTCCTTAACCTCCTAAATGCACCACTTGCATTTGAATCTCATTTCAGGATCTATTTCCTGGGAGTCAAACTACACCACCACTCTCTCCCCATGAGCTCCACTTCTCTGGTCCTTCACGTACTGTGTTTCATGCCTCTAATCTTGGTGCTTGAACATTCTTACTCATTTATCTCTATCCTTGACATTGCCTACTCCTTTATTTGTTTCGATAGCACCTACCCTCGGTTTCGGACACCTCCCATTTGGAGTTGGAGGATGTAGAAGCCCAGAGTGAATATGCAAAGCAAGGGAAGTTTTATTGGATTGGTACAAATGTAACGTAGTGACGAAGGTCCCAGGCCTGACCACTGATGACCCTAACCCCTGGACCCTAGGCACCCTCACAGAGTTTCTATGCTGGGGACCACTGCTGTCTAAAGAGCATTACTAAGCAAAGTCCTTTGTAAGCTCCAAGTCTGCCGGCAGATCAAACTGACCCACATGTGAAAGACTTTACAAAGCCCCGAGCCAGCAAAACAAAACAAACCTCTTTGTTTCCTTTGGGTAAAGCAGAGTTTTCTCCCATTGCTACCACCTCTCCCTAGCCTGTTGAGAGCCTTTTCAAATCTTTCATCTTCTCAGACGTTGTTCAAACACCAGCCCTTTGGATCCCCTCTCCAACCTCAAGGGGATCGTGACAGACTTTTCATGCGGTCCCCTCGGCTGGTGTGGCTTAAGAAGCCCATGCTATTGTGTCTTCCCTTCCACCTCAAGCTATTAAGACCTCCACGTGTTCTCTTTTGCTCACCTTTGGGATCTTTATAAAGTAATTTTTTGCTACCCCAATGTCATTCTATAGTTTATAGTTCATGAACATCTTATGTAATAAAGACTTGGTCCACAGGGAGGCGCTGTTGGGAAGTGCAGTGGACATTTACAGAGTCCTGTGGAAGATCTTTGGGCCTTTGCAAGTGTGTCCTTAACACTAACTCCTTCCTCTTTCTCTCTCTCTCTTTTGTTTTTCTGGGCATGTGGTAAACCATGGCCTCCCTGGCATTAACCTTCTGCACACTCAGCAGAGGCCCAAAATAATGGGACTGTTTGATCTTTATAACCACAAGACAAAATAAGCCTTTTCTCTTTATAAGTAAATTGTCTCTGGTATTTTGTCATAGTGACAGAAATCTTACTAGTGCAACAATAACCCTTCTGTATTTTCTTCTGTGAGTTTTTTTTATAAATATATATTTTTTATTTATATTATTCTGATTTTACATTCTGGCCAGGTCTCTCTGTGTTTGGTCTCACACACATATGCTATCTTCGACAGTAGGGTCTTACCATTAACCTTTGGTGGGTCACCAAGAACTCTGACAGAAGTCTGTCTTTTTTTTGGGGGGGGGTGGGAACCTTGTAGGTGTCTCGGATCAAAGACTCATTGTGGAGTTTAACCCCGTGCTGGCACTGGGAGTTTTAAGTCTGCACCTAGAAAGGTGAGGGAAGAAAAAGATAGATAATATTATAGAGGAAGTGAGTATAGAGAGGAGAGGTAGGAAGAGAGAGTGAGAGGGAGAGAGAGAGAGAAAGAAGCAGGACAAGATTAGGGTTAGCCTTCATGATGCTCTCTCCAGATTCCTGTGGTTTGGGCGTTCCCTCTGCGGGCCTGCTGAAGGATCAATGTTTTAGCCTGTTGTTCAAAGTAATGGGTTTTATAGTATCTTTTCCTTTTGGGTCCCAATTGTATCCCTGCTCCTTGTCCTTTCCCCCACCCTCTCGCTCACTGAGGATGATCTGTTCCATGTTTGACCATCAGTCCTTAGGTTCACAGAGAGATAAGTGAACCTAAGGACTGATGGGAGATGGATGGGGGTGGGCATAGCTAAGAGTCAGAGAAGGCAAAGGTGTTGGTAACACCAGGAAAGGGGACGTGTTCCCCCAAAGGAGATGCCGCCATAGACCCTAATCTCCAGCAAGGAGAGAAAGGGTATGGCTCCCTCTGTGAGCCGTGAGCACAGACAGGATTCACTTACCTGCGAGACTAAATGAAGTGCAGGAGAGTCTTTATGAGGACGGAAATCTGCCTCTCAGAAGCAGCTTTTCCTCTAGCCGTAGAAGGATGGGAACCCACGCAGAAGATGAGAGTCATTACAGAAAATGAGAGAAATGGTATTCTGCTGTGGGACAAAAACTCACGTCCATGTAGCATCAGCCCTATTTTGTGGACTAGAGCTGTATCACATACCTGATGCATTGCATGGCTCGGTCCTGATTCTGTTTGAGGCTACATTGTGTTAATAATATCTATCCTAACACGGCCTATATTTCTAATGTCACACATGCTATGAACATACTCTGCACTCAACTCTGTGCCTCTTTCAGGTGTCTGCTGCAGTGAGGAGACCATGGCATGGAAACACATGGTTGAACGTGGAAGGCCCAAGAGCCTCTGCAGGTAACCAATTACTTTACTCCAATTATAGTGGAAAACCAATGCACTTACCCTCCTCTCAGCTCCCCGCTTGCCCTTCCTTGGGAGGCATCGGATGGATAGGTACTCTTAGATGCTGCTAGAGATAGTCTCCCGACAGTAAAAGGCTATTAGTGGGCTTGCAAGATGATCAAAGTTACAGCAAAGTGCACCTTGCTGGGATGAAGGACATGGCGTTCTCTAATGGAATTGCATTAGGGACACACACTCAGGGCAGGACTGTAAGCACTTGACAATGGCAAAATGAAACTCTCGGTTTGCTGGACCTTGACTGTCCATTTCAGGACATTTCTGGGCAACTCTTCAGCCTGCCGTCCAAGAGAGGGTTCAGGCAAATTAAAGGTAGGAGGAAAAGGGAACTGATAGAAGGAAATGGCAGTGGTTAGAACTTGGAATCACAAAAGCAAGTGAAAGAAAGAGGACCTGAGAGGAATAGAGGAGAAAACATTATGGGGGAAATACTCTGCTTCAAAGAAGCCAATGACAAAAGAAAATAAAATGGACAGGTGGCCTTCCTCCCTCCTTGTACTCACTGAGGGGACGATGTCCTAGAATCTCTGCAAAGGAAACACTGGGATTTTATTCCTAGAGACTCATCACCTCTCCTACCCCATCCCTGAGCATCCTTGTTTCTTGCCTACAGAATGGCTGTTTGCAGGGTCAGGATCAGCCCACTGAGGAGTTGAACATCACGTCCTGTATTCCTGCTTATCGTTTCCCCAGTCTCTCAAAGTCAGGGAATCACCAATCTTGTAAATTCCCAACTGTAGCAGACAGCTTCAGGTTCGTTGAGATGAACTTCCAGATCAGGCACAGTTATGGAAGAAGGGATATTATTTATTGAAGCTTACAGATCCAGGGGAAGTTCCATAATGGCAGGAGAAGCGGCCTGCTCTCACAGGACCAGGCAAGAGAGAGAAAAACCAAGCCGCCAGCTACACAGCACACTGAGCAAAAACTACAGCCAAAAAGTCACACAGCACACTTATAGGAACTCCTGCTAGGCACACTTTGCATATCTTTACAATGGAATCTCAAACCCACCACCAACACCTTAAGACCAGGGCCCCCAGTGACATTGCCTCTAGCAAGGTGATTGCAGATGCAAACTATAACTAATAAAATACTGAATATATTGGGGGCATATATTCAAACTACCACACCAACTTTGGCATTGTGGCTTGAATTTAAAATGCCAACCGTCCCCCACCCCAGGCTTATGAGTGTTTGAACATGTAGTCCCAGTTAGTGGCACTGTTTTGGAAGGCTGTGGAATCTTTTATAGCCTTGTCGCTGCTTCCTGTACTGCCCAGATATAAGGAGCCTTAGCTGCACCTCTGTGCCACCCTGGACCCTCCACAATGGCCTTTAGCCCCTCCCCAAAATAACCCTTCAATTAAGTTGCTTTTTCAAAGAAAATAACTTATTGTCACTAGCGTACAATGAATTAGATTTCATTATAGTGTGTTTTTTAAAAAAGATTTTTTTTATTTATTTATTTATTTATTTATTTATTTATTTGAGACAGAGAGAGGGAGAGAAAGATAGTGAGAATGGGTGTGCCAAGACCTCTAGCCACTGCAAACGAACTCCAGGCACATGTACCACCATGTGCATTTGGCTTATGTGGGACCTAGAGAACAGAAACTGGGTCCTTAGGTTTCATAGGCATGTGCCTGCCATCTCTCCAGCCCTCATTACAGTGTTTTATAAACAAATTTTGTTGTTTTTTTTCCTCCTCCCCCCTCCGTTTCTCATACTCTCCTTTCCTCTTGTGTCCTCCCCCTACCATCATCTCCTTTCATATTACATGTTTTCTTGCGTCCTCCACCTCCATCCCCACACCACCCCACCTTTCTCATCCCTTCTTGTTCTCCTCTGGTTTCCTGTCTGGTTTCTCAACTGCTTCTGGTCAGGCATTTTGCCACAGGAAGAAGAAAAGAAAGTAACACGCTTTACTAGTGACCCATGAGATTCAACTTGAGCTGGGGAGAAAGCAAGAGAAGAGGGCACGACGTCAGCAGGCTTGGAGAAGGAGGCTCTCCTGATCAGGGACTTCCTGGAAGTTCAGGACCAGCTGTGCTAACTTCTCTGTCTACTCATTAAACACACAGGAACCTTCTGAGCTGCCAAGAATACTCACATACGATAACAGATAATAAGTTGAATGAATAACACATGTACCCTAAACTTGCCAGTGGAGGGAAAGGATGACTTGTGGAATATTGGACAGAAACATTGAATTCCAAACAAGAGCTCCATATTCAGACTTTTTTTTTTCTTTAGGAAAGACATAAAATATGCTCCTGGGATGTCTCTGTCTTTCCTGTTTCTTTATAGCACATGGGCCTGAGTCCTACGCTTGCCTTGGGATTATCAAAGTGTGACGTATGCACAAAATACCAAAGCTGGAGGGTGTCTCCAGCCGAAAGAAACAGAAAGGGAAGAAAATGGCAGAGTCTGTGGAAAGCAGCCCGAAGAGGCAGCCCACCACGCCCCCTGACCACCAGCTCATCCGTTACAGATCCTGAGGTTGTGCCAGAAACCACGCTGAGTGTTTCCCAGGCATATCTGATCTCATATTTCACCAGTGCTTTAACATACTCATTATTTTTTATTTTTCAAAGAAGAACCAAGGGAGCTTATGGTGGTTTGAATCAGACAGTCCTCCATCAGCTCACAAGTTCTGAACCCTTGGTCCCCAGCCTGTGGCAATTTGGGAGGTGGAGCCTTGCTGGACGAGGTGTGCTGTTGGCAAGGGGTGGGCAGACTTAGGGGCATTATAGCCAGCTCCCCTTTGACACACCTCAGCTCACTCTCTTGCTGCAGTTTTCTACCTGCAGTGACAGACTTGATGAGTAGCCTCTGCTCTTGCCATCTTTTTCTGCCACTGTGAAGCTTCCCCTGGAGGCTCTAAACCAAAATAAATCCTTTCCTCCCATCAGCTGCTTTGGGTTGGATGGCTCATCCAGCAACAAGAAGAATAACTACAACAGAGGTGAAAGCAACTTGTCCAGCGTCCTATGGATGCAGGGATGCAGTGGATAGAGCCAGATCACCAACCCAGCCTGTCCGACTGCAAAGCTTATAAAACCTGCACTGTGGGAAGAGCCATGTGATGGCATGACGAGGGTCGATTCCTTTCATTGATGTTGGCCTCGGGGTAATGAAGATGAATCCTAAGGGCATAGCTTAAGAGATCTGGTCCCAGGTATGTATGGACACAATGCTTTGGAAATCTCTAACTTCTCCTCGAAGCCTACACTGTGGCAGATGCTGTGAAACAAAGATAACATGAAGCAGGTGCACAGCTTTGGGAGTGATGTGCATTTATATCTTTTCTAACTTCTACATCTTCCCGTGGGCTGTATTCACTAACATAGCGTTGTTGCTTCCGGTTTCCTAAGTCAGCGTGGCTCTCCTGAGGATAGACGGATCACTAAGGCTGTGCGTGGACCAGCATTTGACATGGTTTCCAGCTGACAAACTTCACTTCTGTTCGCCCAGATCTCATTTCGTCATTGGTGAAAGAAGCTTGTCTTTGGGAGCATAGATCTCTCACATGTGTCCTCTGGTCTGGCTGTTTGGAAAGCTTCACCCTTCAGAGAACAGGTATAAAGCATCCATAAGAGGGTGTCAGCGTGGCCTCACCTTTCTGAACACTTACTACTGTACCTGTCTGCCCAACACGTGCTCCATGGGATTTTTTTTTTCCTCTGAAAGGAAGAAAGTACCCTGTGAAGAAAGTGCATGCTTTGCACCAAATGGGGAGGTAATGTCAAAGACAGGAAAAGGAAAGAAAATTCACATTGCCTTGTTGTAGATCTTAGTTTGGAAGACTTAGAGTCTGGAATCTTTCTAGACTTTCATTGTTTAAGGACTTGCAACACAGTAGATGTATGTCTCTGAAAATGAGAACTCGGCACATTTAGCCTGAACGTCACTACTGCAGAGAGACAAGGGAAATCTGTAATATAATAAAGAATCATAATAGTGGTAGTAACAGAAAAATATGACAAGAGCCCTTTAGGCTTTAGGTCAAATAATTGTAATGTAATCGATACTAAAATGTATTAGTCAAGATTCTACAGAGAGACAGAACCGATAGATGGATAGATGGATACGTCAACAGGTGGATGAATGAATAGGTAGACAGATAGATAGATATCAGATGATTGATAGAGATCTGTTTGGAGAAGTTGTTCATATGATTCTGCAAGCTAGGAAACTTGGGGCTCCAACAGTGTGTGAGGTGAAGGCTCAGAGCAAAGGAAACCAAAAGGAAGTCATGAGGCAATGGCCCAAGAGCCTGGCGGTTGGGGTTTTGTTAAGAGCAAGTCCTGCAGTCCCAGAGCCAAATGGTCTGAGTTTCTGACGTCCAAGGGCAGGCGGAGGAGAGCATTCCAGCTCCAGGAGAGGAAAGGCATGGGAGAGGAGGGGCAAGAAGGGCACTGGGAGGAAGGGGAGAGGGGGAGAAAGAATGGAGCAAAGGAGAGAGGAAGGGGTGGGAAGACCTGCCAACTCACACACCAATCTCCTCTGGACAGACTTTCACAGGTGTATCCAAAAGCCATACTCAACCATTCTCTAGGACTTCCTTGGGTCAATCAAATCCATACTGAACATCAGTTAGCATCAGTGAAACAGATCATAACATAGATATGCCAGCCTCAAGGTAGTTAATATAGAGGCATGGGTTTCACAGAGATGGATGGATCACAAAGCAAAAAAAACAAAACAAAAAAACAAAACAAACAAAAAAAACCAGATGATGCATCAACTCAGATGTGAATATTTCAGGAGTGAGTGTCACTCCTACAGCTAGACCTGGGAACAGTCTTGAATCTTTCCACAGAGGGAGAGGTTGATTAGCACAAGCTAGATGTCCAAGGAAGCAGCATTTTGGATGCAAGGGTGACTCAAGCAGAAAGCAGCCCAGAGCAGCATCCTGGCCTGGCCTGCCCATACCTGCCAATCATCTTCCAGAACCACCCATTGGTTAAGGCTCCTTAACAACAGGAAGGAAATTGCAATGAATTGTGCTCCCACGTCTGACACCAGTATGACGTTGCCTCTGTCCTCAGCGTCCGTGTCATGAAGCGGCGTAAACCCAACAACCATTTGGTGTCTCAGAAACTTCAAGATGGGGCAGTCGTAAACGAAATTTGTTCTCCAGGGAAGTGCTTTTTGTGAGGGACAAATTTACTTGTATGATTACTTTTAATTTTTTATCTACTTGCACATTTGTGGTGCGGGTGTGTGTGCACACGAGCATGGCAAGGTCTTCTTGCCACTGCAAATAAATGCCCACTGACTTTCCACTTCTCTTCCGTCCCCTCCTCTTCCATGCCTGTTCTCTCCTGGAGCTGGAATGCTCTCCTTGGGTTCTAGAATCTCCAACCATCTGGCCCTGGGACATATTCTATATGGGGTAGCTAGGTAATTGAACCCAGGCTAGCAGGCTTTGCAAGCAAATACCTTTAAACACTGAGCCATCTCCTTAGCCCCAACAAATTTATTCTTAAGTAAGAACTTAATATATGTTCTTAAAAAATGGGAGAACGGTTTGCCCATTATATATATATATATATATATATTGATTTATATATATATATATATATATATATATATATATATATATATATGTTTATATATATATATATATAAATAAATATGGCAAGTTGATTTCATATAGATATATATATCAACTTGCTTTGTAGGAGACCATAAGTGCATTCTACCAGAGCAGCCAGTGGTTCTTAGGCCTGATTGATTGACTCTTTCTTGTGCTTTAAATGTGGGACAGCCCCACAGGCTCATGCTGTTTGAGCACTCGGTCTCTAGCTAGTGGCACTATTTTGGGGGATGCTGTGGAAGCTTTAAGAGGTGAGACCTGGCTGGTGGAAGTCACTGCAAGCAGGCATTGAAGATGACCGCTGGGCCTTACTCCTGCCCTGTCTCGGCTCCCCATCTGCCTTGGAGGTGTAACCAGCTTCCTAAAGCTCCCTGGGCAGAACAGCCCCAGCCGCCAGGAGGCACTGACTGAACCCTTTAAACTAGGAGTCCGGCTAAATCACTCCGCCCTTAACTTGCTTCTGTCAGGCAGTTTTCCTTAGTTGTGAGAAAAGCTAATCTATTTTCATAAAGGAAAAGGCATCGAGGGCTGAAGAGATGGCTCAACAGCTAATGCATTTGCCTGCAAAGCCTAATGACCTGGGTTCAATTCCCTGGTAACCATGTATAGCCAGATGCACAAAGTGGCACGTGCATCTGGGGTTTATTTGCAGCAGCTGGTGCCCCCCTCTTTCTCTTTTCTCTCTGCTTGAAAATAAATAAATAAATATTTTTTTAAAAAAATTAAAAAGAAAGGTAAAGGAATTGGGCTGGCTCAGCAGTTAAGTGCACTTCCTTTGGAACCAGGAGGTCCTGAGGAGGCTTGAAACAAGCCTAGTTCAAATCTCTGAACGACATAAACAGCGGCACCTGTAAACCCCAGCTCCTGAAGAGAAGCAGGAACCAGGGGAAGAGCCAATCGGGCTCATGGTGAACAGCAAGCTCCCGCCTCAGCAAGAGATAAGGCAAGCCCCACATTACCCATGGAGGGAGGACAGGGAGAAGGCTAACGATGGTACCATCATGGCTGTATATATGCTATGCACATAACAAAAATATATTTTAAAAAAATGGGTGGAAGAGAGATGGAGTGAGACCCAACACACTGCTCTGACCACCACAGGTGAGCATTAGGAGCATCACAAGGGTCTGTACATGAGCATACATCAGAGAGAGAAAGAGACACAGAGAGAGAGAGAGAGACACTGGGGGGAGAAATTTGTGCCGTGCCATGCCCTGCATTGGTAAGTTGGTTGCCAACAATTTCTACATTTCTCTTTTATACCTATATCTCACCCATGCATTTTAGCACACTATTCCTCAGAGGGAAGAGGTCAATTGGAACACTTTCCATAACTTTTTATATTCCTCCCAAGCTGAAAGTGATTATTATAACAAACACTCTGGGCCTTATTAGTGGCTGAAAATGCGAAATATGACTGATCAGTCAATCTCAAACTTATTCTTAATTATCAGGTAACCCTGCAAAAATCAACCGCTTTGTTGGCTTTTAGTTAAACCCTTTCATAAGCGCAGCTGAAAATACATCAGACAGAAAAAAAAAAAAAAAAGAATCTTTCATGTGAATTTCCTGGGACCCCATGTCTACTCAGCATTTCCCTTTATTCCGATTGTACTGGGTCACCTGCTGCTACATCAGTGAGTCTCTCACGGCTTTGATCAGTGCGCTGATGCGGCTTTCATAACACTTGATATTTATAATCAGAGAGCTGCACGCAGGTTATTGTAACGTATTCAGAAGGTGCTTTTTCCTTTCAATGAGAAGGAGAGTTTTTCTTCCCAGTAACAATAGAAGTGATGGAGATATTCCAAGGGAAAAGCTGGGGTTCCAAGAGGACCACCTTGAATGTAAGTGCATGGGATAGGATCATGCTTTGCCCAGAATGATGGACACAGGCAGGTGTCTACCGAAGAGGAGAATGAAATGAGATCACATGAAATGCAGGCTCACTTTTATCTACTACACACACACACACACACACACACACACACAGAGAGAGAGAGAGAGAGAGAGAGAGAGACCCTCCTGGGAAAACATGGGCCTGCTAGGAAGTGGTACTTGGTATCAAAGGTGACTTATGTTTCCTGTAGTCAAGTTCTGAACTAATTCCCAGAATGGCATGAGGGGATGCCAATTTTAACAGAAGACAAACTGTGCTCTCTGTCCATTTGAAATCATATCACCTACAAGGGTAATACAAATGGCTTGGATTTTTTTTTTTTTACAGTCACTTACTTCTAAGGAGGTCCAAGGGCTCCCTACCCGTGATCTCATTTACTAGCACACTGTGAACTCTGTTCTCCCATGTGTGAGAGAAGGACGACTTCCCTGGATAGACGAGAGACAGATTTCCTCTCCCCCCTCCCTCCTTAACCCTCTCCACACAAGTAAAGAAAGTATGCTGGTTGGTTCAAGGACAGCTTGCACTACAGGGTGAGTTCAGGCAAGCCCAAGCAATTTAGTGAGACCCTGTCTCAAAAAAGAAAAAAAAAAAAAAATGAGAGCTGGTGATGTAGTTCAGTGATAGAGTATTTATCTAGCTAGTGGGAGGCCCTGGATTCAATTGTCAGGAGACAGAGAGAGAGAGAGAGAGAGAGAGAGAGAGACATCAGGGTCTTTTTATAAATTTTATTTTTTATTATTAAGTAGAATCTTTGTATGGACACATCACGTGTTGGTACCTTCGTTTCCCTCCTCCCTGCCCCCACTCCACTGAGGACCTTCCTTAGTGGGATTGCTGGTGTTCACCATGGAGTTGTGGGTTATGAGTTGTGAGAGCAGTGGTCTGTCCCTGTGGGGCGGGCTATGTCTCTGGATATTCCCTCCCACCCTGTGGCTCTTACAATCTTTCCGCCCCCTTTTCCATCAACTTCCCTGGGCCTTGTTGGGTGTGCTTTAAGTCTACTTTAGTGTTGAGCTCGCAGCAGCTTCTGGATTTCTGCTTGGGTGCGTTCTGAGTCTCCTCCGTGTCTGTCCCCGTCACCCGGGCCCAGGTTGTCAGGCTGACCGTGGAAGCAACACTTGCAAATGCCTCTGGTTTTCACCTTGGCCCTGGCTGCTGTGCGAGGGGTGGTTCATCTCCTGCCAGGGGTTCAGCTGTCTACCCTTGTCTTGTTGATAGATGATGGTTGTCCTCGGTTCTCACTGCCTTCTGATTCTCCCCTGGGAACTCTAGCATGGTCGTGAGTCCGCCATCATTACCGGAAGGTCTACACTTGTCTACAGCAGGGTCTGTGAAGATAGAAGACATCGTCCTAGATCTCACGTCACTCTGGGTGAACTTAGGCCATGTCATGTGCCTTTCTAAAGCTTTCTTGCTTTGTCTATGATGCGGGTACAATGATTCCTACCCTGAGGAATTTTGTAAAACCGAATTAATACAGGTAATATGTCTCATGGAGTTTGGTATATACTTCTCTTCAATAAGTTATACAACATTGGAGCCAGGCATGGTGGCACACGTCTTTAATACCAGCACTCGGGAGGCAGAGTTAGGAGGATCACCGTGAGTTCGAGGCCAACCTGAGACGGCATAGTGAATTCCAGGTCAGCCTGGGCTAGAGCAAAGCCCTACCTCAATAAAAACAAACAACAACAACAACAACAATTACACAACATTGGCTTTACACATCGAGTTAAGCCTGAGCCTGGCATTATGCCTGTTTATTCTTTTCCATTGCCACACTTCCTTCCCTTGTTCCAGCCCACTTTGCCGTATACATTTAGCAAACGGACAGAACCAGGATATAGATACATATGAGAGAAGCCCAGGCTAGGAGTTTTCCTACTGTAATCAATCAGATACAAGCAAGGCTATATATACACACCCCACATTGTTCAACTATAACCCCATAGCTGTCAGGGAAGTATAGAAATTTCCAGAAGAAAAATTGAGCTCCTGAAAACTCCCCTATGCCAGTGAAGTTGAGCATTCGTTATTGAAAGACTATGTTGCTTGTAAACTCAATCTCAGGTATCCTAACTGCTTCGGTGTCTCACTTCATGGGTCCCCGTAAGAAGCAAAACATTGTCCTAGACCCTACCAACCAAGGCCTCCTCTTGGCCAAGTGACTCTTTCTTTCTTTCTTTCTTTCTTTCTTTCTTTCTTTCTTCCTTCTTCCTTCCTTTCTTTCTTTCTTTCTTTCTTTCTGTCTCTCTCTCTTTCTGTCTTTCTTTCTGTCTTTCTTTCTTTCTTCCTTCCTTCCTTTCTTTCTTTCTTTCTTTCTTTCTTTCTTTCTTTCTTTCTTTCTTTCTGTCTCTCTCTCTTTCTGTCTTTCTTTCTGTCTCTCTCTCTTTCTTTCTTTCTTTCTTTCTTTCTTTCTTTCTTTCTTTCTTTCTTTCTTTCTGTCTTTATCTCTTTCTTTAGTTTTGTCGAGGTAGGGTCTCACTATGTGCTGGGATTAAAGGCATGTGCCACCACCACACCCAATTCCCAACTGATGTTTTGATGCATCTGTAACATGAGTGTTTCCATTCCTCCTGGAGCACCCACATGTTTTCTTTTGCAGACAGTCCAATTTGCTACTGAACTGACCTGCAGGGGTGACAGGTGACACTTAGAGCCCCGTTCTTTGGTTCAACATTTCCTAAGAATTTTCAGAGGAGAAGGACTGTCAGCTTTGGAAGATAATCATACCTAAATTGTCACTGTTTTTGTTTGTGTCCCCCCTGCACTGCCCTTGGGCATTACAAATTAGTTCTGTCAATACTAACTAAAGGAGTCTGAACTTTATAAACACAGAACTTAATTAACCCTCTCTGCAGTGGTTTTCACAGTTGAAAGGTCTTTAAGTGAAAGAATATTTCCACACCTTAGATCCACATAGAACAATTGCTGATTTTGGATCATAGGTTTCATGGAATGTCTTTTGGAACCAAATCAATTTACTTTCCCAAGGTTGAAACAGAAGACTCGGGTGTACTTGTGTGCCTTTGCTGCTGACTGAGTGCCAGTGCTATGTGTTATTTTGTAAGAATAGTTCCTAACATGGACTGGAAAGATAGCTCTGTTGGTAAAATGCTTGCCTTGCAAGCATGAGGACCTACGTTTGAGTCTGAGAACCCATGTAAAAAAAAAAAAAAAAAAAGCTGGGGCTGGAAAAGTGGCTTAACGGTTAAGGAACTTGCCTGCAAAATCAAAGGACCATGGTTCAATTCCCCAGGACCCATATAAGCCAGATGCACAAGGTGGCACATGCATCTGGAGTTCGTTTGCAGTGGCTAGAGGCCCTGGCACACCCATTCTCTCATTCTTTCTATGTCTATCTGCCTCTCTCTCAAATAAATAAATAAATAATTTTTTTTTTAAAAGCAGCTAGATGTGGTGGTGCACATATATATTCCAAGTGCTGGAAGATAAAGTCAGGCTGAACTTTGGGCACAATGGCCCACCAGTCTAGTTTACTTGACAAGTTCAAAGCTAGCATGAGACCTTGCCTCAAAAATAAAATAGAGCTGGGAAGATGCATCAGTAGATAAAGGTGCTTGCTTGCAAAGTCTAACAGCCTGAGTTCAATTCCACAGCATCCACATAAATCTAGATGTACAAAGTGGCACATGTGCCTGGAGTCCATTTGCAGTGGCAGGAGGCCCTGGTGTGTCCATACTCTGTCAGTCAGTCAATTTCTTTCTCCAATAAATTATTTGAAAATAAATGGGTAGAAGGTGCCTAAGAAATGACACCTGAGGTGGTTTTCTACACAGGCACACATACATGTATCTATACATGCACACAGTTCCTAACATGTACAGCCCTTTCCTGACAAAGGTTGGGACCATTCCCCAAACCCTACTAGAAAATTCCATGATGAACTAAATATCAAGGGCCCCTCACCCCCTTTCTCAGCTCAGATGCCACTCCAAAGGCTCTACCCAACACTTACTAAGCAGACTCTGTGAAAGGGACATTTTTGTCTACTTTAGCAGCTTATCGTTCTTGTTTCAGAATGATTTTCAGAAAGACCATAAGTTTGTGACAGAGTGAATTTGTGATCTTATCCAATCATCTGGGCTGTTTGCAAAACTTCAGTAGGTGGCAGCGTTTTGTTGATATTCCCAACTGATGTTTTGATGCATCTGTAACATGAGTGTTTCCATTCCTCCTGGAGCACCCACATGTTTTCTTTTGCAGACAGTCCAATTTGCTACTGAACTGACCTGCAGGGGTGACAGGTGACACTTAGAGCCCCGTTCTTTGGTTCAACATTTCCTAAGAATTTTCAGAGGAGAAGGACTGTCAGCTTTGGAAGATAATCATACCTAAATTGTCACTGTTTTTGTTTGTGTCCCCCCTGCACTGCCCTTGGGCATTACAAATTAGTTCTGTCAATACTAACTAAAGGAGTCTGAACTTTATAAACACAGAACTTAATTAACCCTCTCTGCAGTGGTTTTCACAGTTGAAAGGTCTTTAAGTGAAAGAATATTTCCACACCTTAGATCCACATAGAACAATTGCTGATTTTGGATCATAGGTTTCATGGAATGTCTTTTGGAACCAAATCAATTTACTTTCCCAAGGTTGAAACAGAAGACTCGGGTGTACTTGTGTGCCTTTGCTGCTGACTGAGTGCCAGTGCTACGTGTTATTTTGTAAGAATAGTTCCTAACATGGACTGGAAAGATAGCTCTGTTGGTAAAATGCTTGCCTTGCAAGCATGAGGACCTACGTTTGAGTCTGAGAACCCATGTGTAAAAAAAAAAAAAAAAGCTGGGGCTGGAGAAGTGGCTTAGCGGTTAAGGAACTTGCCTGCAAAATCAAAGGACCATGGTTCAATTCCCCAGGACCCATGTAAGCCAGATGCACAAGGTGGCACATGCATCTGGAGTTCGTTTGCAGTGGCTGGAGGCCCTGGCACACCCATTCTCTCATTCTTTCTATGTCTATCTGCCTCTCTCTCTCAAATAAATAAATAAATAATTTTTTTTAAAAGCAGCTAGATGTGGTGGTGCACATATATATTCCAAGTGTTGGAAGATAAAGTCAGGCTGAACTTTGGGCACAATGGCCCACCAGTCTGGTTTACTTGACAAGTTCAAAGCTAGCATGAGACCCTGCCTCAAAAATAAAATAGAGCTGGGAAGATGCATCAGTAGATAAAGGTGCTTGCTTGCAAAGTCTAACAGCCTGAGTTCAATTCCACAGCATCCACATAAATCTAGATGTACAAAGTGGCACATGTGCCTGGAGTCCATTTGCAGTGGCAGGAGGCCCTGATGTGTCCATACTCTGTCAGTCAGTCAATTTCTTTCTCCAATAAATTATTTGAAAATAAATGGGTAGAAGGTGCCTAAGAAATGACACCTGAGGTGGTTTTCTACACAGGCACACATACATGTATCTATACATGCACACAGTTCCTAACATGTACAGCCCTTTCCTGACAAAGGTTGGGACCATTCCCCAAACCCTACTAGAAAATTCCATGATGAACTAAATATCAAGGAGCCCCTCACCCCCTTTCTCAGCTCAGATGCCACTCCAAAGGCTCTACCCCAACACTTACTAAGCAGACTCTGTGAAAGGGACATTTTTGTCTACTTTAGCAGCTTATCGTTCTTGTTTCAGAATGATTTTCAGAAAGACCATAAGTTTGTGACAGAGTGAATTTGTGATCTTATCCAATCATCTGGGCTGTTTGCAAAACTTCAGTAGGTGGCAGCGTTTTGTTGATAAATGTTTTGTTAGCCGAGTGATCTCACTGAGTGCAACTGTTGCAATATTAATAAACTGAACTTAGGATCGTGTTTTCCAGGACTGAAAATATTGCCACCCCATTCAGCGCGTGCGCCTATCTGAACTGACAGCAGCATCCATTGTGTTAGAGATGGAGGGGTCCTCTGCAAGACTGTGTGTATGCTATTATAAAGAAAAGTGATGGAGGCAGAGAAAGGAGTTGGGAAGAGGGTCTGGGGAAGAGGAAGGAGAATATAAAAGAACTAAGATAAACGTTGTGCCCACTACTTGGCTGGTTATAATGAAACCCTAGGTTGGCCCAAATGTTCACTCCTTTGTCGAGTGCCCTGGGTGGCTCACAGTGACCCAGAAGGCAATGCTTACATTCCTGAGGAAACTGGCTGAGCATCTTTAGCTAAGGAAGCAGATTAGATCTTTACAACAAAATGAGAAGGAGCAGAGGGGCTGCATCCCTGAACACTCATGTGATGAGGCTAGTGACAATTTCTCAGGGATGCGCTAAGCTTCCCAAGGCTGCCCCAGTGTCCCATTACCTTTCCAGATTAAAAAAAATAATAAAAATAACTCTGAAGGATTGGGGGATGGCTCAGTGCGTAAAAACACATGCTCAGGCTGGAGAGATGGCTTATTGGTTAAGGTGCCTCCTGCCAAGCCTAAGAATGCCCGTTCGATTCTCCAGGTCCCATGTTTAGCCAGATGCAGTGATGCAAGGGCGCAATGCCGCATTTGCCCACAAGGGGGCGCACGCATCTGGAGTTTGTTCACAGTGGCTCTGCTGAGAAGCCACTGGCGTGCCCATTCTCTCTGTCTCTCTGTCTCTCTCTCTCTCTCACACTCTCTCCCCAAAAGAAAACAAACAAACAAACATGCTCTTCAAACTTAAGGACCTGAGGTTACCCCCCCCCCCCGGCTCCCATGTGAAACCTGGAATCTGTGCTAGGCTTCCCTAATCCCACCACGGTGAAACAGGAGACAGAGACTGGAGAATTGTCTGAAGCTTGCAGATTAGCACAGTGGCAAACAAACAAGAGAGGATGCCTCACACAAGACGGAAGGAGACAAATGACCCCCAGAAAGCTGACTTTTACCTCCACATGGGCAGCATTGTATACACACCTGTCTTCACACACATGCGTGCACACACACACACACACACACACACAATTTTTTTAATACATAAAAAAAGATAGGGCCTGAATGATTGCTCAGTGGTTAAAGGCGTTTAGGTTATATTCCCCAGCACCCACATAAAGCTAGGTGCACAAAGTAGTGCATGTTATCTGGAGTCCATTTGCAGTGGCAAAAGGCCCTGGCATACCTATATTCATTATCACTCTCCTCTCCCATCTCTCTTTCTCTCAAATAAATAAATAAATAAATTTAAAAGAATATCTTTGGTCCGCCCATCATGACATGACTAATGAGGAGAATAGCCCCAGCAAAAAATAAAATAAAAAAGCCTCTAGGAGAGAGAAAGAGAGAGAGAGAGAGAGAGGGAGGAAGAGAGAGAGAGGAGGAGGAGGTCCTTTACCAGATCTTTGGCCTCAAGGCTCACATCTGACCTCATCTTCTCTGTCATTTCATTCCTCTGTGTTCCCTTGTATAAGCCCTTCTTTGAGCATTGGAAAAACTTGGCTGAGAAAGTGATGGGAGTACTTGAGAAAGTGCCTGCTCTTCTCAAGGGAATAAGGACCCTATCCACTCTGAAGTCTTCCAAGTCAGCTCTCTCAGCATTTCAGGAGACCTCTGTGAAGATCACAGATCCTGAGCTTAGAATAAGCTGCTTCCTCCTCACTCTGCTTAAGATCCCCTCATCACACCATCTTCCCATCTGAGAAAGATGACGCTCATGAGTTGGTCCTTAGAAATGAAGTCTTCCTACAGGAAAGGGGCATTGTTTCCTCTTATCAATGTCCACTGTAAATATTACCACACACACATGGCTGCATGACTGTGTTGCCTTCAAAGCGTCAGCTGACTTGTCATCTCTGTCACTGGACTGTCATTTTGAAGGCAATAAGACCTGGTCCTGTACAGACCTTGAAGCACTCAGTTTTAACTCGCTGGAGCATCCTTCTTTATTCTTCCCATGTGCACCTGTTCTACCAATTATTTATGCCTAAATCAAAGTAATAAAAACACCATATGTTCAATGCCTGCTCTCCTCTCCAGACTATAAGCTCCTTGCATGCAAAGGCCGGTCATAATTACCTTTATTTATTCCCGACATTTAGCACAATGGTTTGACAAAAAAAAAAATCTTTTGAATTAATTAGTCATGAACTGAGGCCTTTATATTCAAATAAGCATGCCAGTTGGTCTCATTGCTACCTGAGAAGGATTCCTTTTATTCTTTTTGTATAAATCATTTTCTCTGATGATTGAATTCCTCACCAAGAAGAGACCCACACGTACCATTTCAGCCATCAGCACAAGACGCAGCACTCTGAGCGGCTACCGTTAACGACTGTCTGAACAGATGGAAAATTACGGAGTTCTTTTGCCTCCACATTGGGATAAAGCCTTTTGCGTGATACCAATTAGCAATCTTTTTTATTCCTACTGATGGTATCTTATCAAAGCAAGATGACCATTTCCATGAAGATTATTGCTCCTCCCTTGCCAAATCTTCCTATAAAAAACAATGAAGAGTTTCAGAAGATTCTGTAAGTGGTAACAGGTTTATTTGCTAGTTCCATGTGGCCCAGAACAATATACGATCTTCCCTAACAGAGTTCCAAGTTAAAACTTGGCATAAATTATTTCTGTAGCCATTTTGCCAGCCAGTGCCTGTGGTCCCATGGGCAATGCTTTGCTAATACTGGCTGACTTATTGGCTAAGACATCATGTCATAGAGAGTCTGGGAAATTTATGAATGCGTGATATTCCACCTACAGAAAGCATCAACAGTGCATCCAAATATTGTCCACCATCCACATTGAGCACAGTGACATTGATGCTAAACATTTTACTTAAGAGTTGGAAAAGATGACATGGTGTGGAGAAAAGACAGAGTGTTGTGTAAACAGGCAACCATTATTTCTGGCCATTTGCTTAGGCATATATGATGAGGCAAGAAGGAAAAACAGTACATTCTAGTGGCATTAAAAAATCCTCCAGGGCTGGAGAGAAGGCTCAGCAGTTAAGGCACTTGTCTGCAAAGCCTAACAACCCTAGTTCAATTCCCCTGTACCCACGGAAATCTAGGTGCACTAAGTGGGGCGTGCATCTGGAGTTGGTTTGCAATGGCTGGAAGCCTTGGTATGCCCATTCTCTTTTCTTCTCTTTTTTCTTTTCTCTCTCTCTCTTTCTCTCTCTGTCTCTCTCTCTGTCTTCTTGCCTCTCCTCTTACTGTCTCTCTCTGCTTGTAAGTAAATAAATAAATTTAACAAAAGTATCTTTTCTGGGTTAATTATTAATGAACTGATGCCATTATATTCAAATAAGCTTGCCACTTGGTCTCATTGCTACCTAACCTCAGGTTAAAAAAAAAAAAATCCTCCAAATATGCCTTCCAGGTAGTGCAGAGATTGATGATGACTTCCCTCATACAATTCTCTCTCTCTCTCTCTCTTTTTTTTTTTTTGAGATGGAATCACAGCTCTCCTTCAACTTCTGCCCCACAACGGGTGTCTTAAGTATTACATTGCATTGCAAATAATCGCCTTTCCTCCCACTGCTCTCTCCCTAATAAACCAACCAATGTCTGCATGTGTGCATACACATTATATGCACATTTAGTCCCCTGAAAATAACTGCAATCAGAGTCCAGTTCTAACAAGATGCACACTACAGAAATAGCATGAACACGCTTTCCCACACTTAGAGAATCTGAGACCACATCTTCATTGGTGTGGCAAATCTCCACCCTAGCCAATGAAATCATCCCACTCATCCTGATTCAGACATAGATGCCACTCCTTCTGGAAACTTTGCTTCCAAGTTGAACTGCCCACAGTTCACTTCTGAGTTATCCCTACTGCAATTGCGTCCCATCAGATAATTGGCCGTCACATTCAGGGGACAACCCACATCTCCGTTCTTCTGTGATTCTGCCCATGCAAATCCCAATTGGCTGAGGCAATTAAATTGCTTCCACAGACTGAAGAGAAAACACATCACAGAAAATGTTAATCCCTTCATGTCATTTTGTTGCCATGATGACAAAAATGGGCCACATAATTACGGGAGACCAAGCATGAGTATTTTTCATGACATGTACCCATAAGCATTTCTCCATCACGTTCCCATGCCTCCTGCTGTGGCAACTGTTATTAGTGAAAAATTAAATTTGTTTGTAGGCAATAGTATGCTACTCTCTCATTTTTCACATTTACCGAAAAATCAGCCCACATGGAAGGTCTAGAATTGGCATTGTCAACCTGATATGGACGAGAACTGGACATGTGTGAAGTGCAAACCCTCAATTTTAAGGGGTAGCCTGAGAACACAACGTGGTGTCTAAAGCAGGAGGCTCTGAAGAATTTGGAAGTTCTCCCCAGTCAGTGACGAAATTAAAATCTGACACCTCTGCTCAGTCTCCCTGGGTCTCATTATTTAAATAATGCCTTATTAGAGCATTGACCATCAAATGAAATTAATTTCATATCAGTATGGCCTAAGTGACATTGCAAAATTCCTTACATGAACTACTCTTGCTTCAAGATCAAGAGAACTGTGCAGTTGTCTGGAGTCCGAGAAGCCAACAGGATGGATGTGCTAGAAAGAGCACCGGGCAGGAGACTCAAATCCGGATACCCCGTTCCATTTCATTCCAAATGAGATGAGTTTATGTACATCATTTCTCTTCTCTTAGCTCCTGCTGTCTCACTGGCAAAAGAAGGCAGGCTTTGTGCTAAGTGACCACTCGTTTTAACATCTATGATGTTCATCCATCTACCAGGCTGACACAGGAAGCCACATAGGTAATGATGGATCACAGGTGATCGTGGGAAGAAAAAGGCCAGCACTTGGAGGAGGCATGTTTACAGTTCTAGAGATTATTTTTAATATTTTATTTTTTATTATTTATGAGAGAGAGAGAAAGAGAAAGAGAAAGAGAGAGAGGGATGGAGAGAATGGACACACTAAGGCTTTCAGTCACTGCAAACGAACTTCAGACGCATGTGCCACCTTGCGCATCTGGTTTACATGGGTCTCAGGGTGTAGAGCCTGGGTCCTTTGGCTTTGCAGGCAAGTGCATTTAACTGCTAAGCCATCTCTTTAGCCCATCTAGAGAAGATTTTGAAGTAGGCAAATCTTCATTTGGCCCATCGTGTCCATTCTCCAAGGGCTTTGGAGTTGTAAGGTATCTGGCAAGGGGGAATTGACATATTGTGCTAGCAATGTTCATCTTTCATCCACTGGCTGTTAACACTCAAGCCATGCTCGCTAAGCTCGAGCAAAGCACTAATGACTGGACTATTGTCTCCTTCCTTCTCTCGACAAATACATCCTATCTCCTCAAGGTGCTAATACTTCCTCTTTATTCTCATCCTCATCTGATAATGACGTTCCCTCACGTGAGTGGAAGATGGCGGCCATTAGCGGGTGCTTCCACAAGTTCTCATGGCCACATTTACTGACTACCAGAAACACTGCCCAGGTGCCAAGTAGCCTGCTTCCTTGCCTCCTAGTGCTCTGTGCTAGGACTTATCCCTCCGGCATCTCCACCAGGTCCCAGCACTTCTCCCCTACACAATAGCCTTTCTTTAGTAATTCTCCAAATCTTTTGTCTACCTCAGCCAGTTTTGTTTACTCTTACTAGGCCCATTATCATTAGCACACCAAATGCTATTATGTCTCCCATCATGCAAAGAAGAAAAGAAGTCTCATTTTTCTATCTACTATTTTTTGCATATATGGTGTACATACATGCGTGTATATATGTTCATATGCATGCGCAAGTGTGTGTGTGTGTGTGTGTGTGTGTGTGTGTGTGTGTGTGCACGCGCGCGCATGCCAAAAATTGATTGATGTCAGGAATCTTTCACCATCATTCTCCCTCCGCTGTATTTCTTGAGGCAGGGTCTCCCACTGACTTGACCACTTTCGCTAGCCTCCGTGCCTCCCGGGATCCACCTGACTCTCTCCTGAGCACCGATGATGTGCCCTATGCAGCATCTATGTGACTTCTGGGGATCCGAACTCGGCCCTTCACATGTCCACAGCAAGCACTTGACCAACCAAGTCATTGCCCCGGCCCCCCTACCTAAAAATTGCTTACCCTCCTTTATAGCAAGACCCCTTGTAAGAGCTCTATATACTTACCATCTCCAAGTACCCTTCTCTTGTTTCTTAAATCTCACCCTAACTAGAATTTCACCTCTACCATTACATTCTAGTATGCTCATGTCTCCTAAAGGCCAGTGAAGACCCCCATATTGAGAAGTCTAATTGTAAATTCTCAGGTTACATCTGACTTTAGTCCATCAGCACCATATAGTCTGTTCCTTCAGTTTCTTCACTTGGCATCCATGACACAAGACCCTTGGGCATAGCTACCACCCTGTCCTTCTGTATTCCTTCCACACCAACCATCACTGCAATTTCTTATTTGGGGTGTATTGCAAGACTGAGTCTTTGAATATTTTTATGAATACCTTTACTTTAAATACTATATAAATATTAATTACCTTCAATTTTTATCACCAGTTGAGATATCAACCCTGAACTCCAGGCTCACATATTCAGTTGCTTATTAATATTTGGATATGTAAAAGGATTCAAGAATTTAAATTGTCTTGTTTATGAGGGGGAGAGAGAGAGATTGAGATTGAGAGAGAGAGAGAATGGGTACACCAGGGCTTCTTGCCACTGCAAACAAACTCCAGATGCATACACCACTTTGTGCATCTGACTTTACCTGGGTACCTAGGAATCGAACCTGGGCTGACAGACTTTGCAAGGAAGTACCTTGAACCACTGCACCATTTCCCCAGCCCAAGAATCATAGACTTAATATGTCCCAAAATGAACTGTTGATGCCCCCCCCCTT
This sequence comes from Orientallactaga sibirica, assembly GCA_036365145.1. Lineage (NCBI taxonomy): Eukaryota > Metazoa > Chordata > Mammalia > Rodentia > Dipodidae > Orientallactaga > Orientallactaga sibirica. The sequence continues at coordinate 1,348,865 of JAEOAD010000284.1, forward strand.
TTAAAATCTGTCCCATCTCAATAAGGGCTACTTTATCGTTCTAAGGGTTTCCACTCAAAAAATCATCACTTAGCCTTGATCCCTTTCTCTCATTCCCCTATCCCATCACAAATCCCAGTAATTGTTTTCAGAATATATCATGAATAAAATCACACCTCACCACAGCCATCCTATCTACTTTAATACCATGTCTAAACTGAAGGATTGCAATCTCCTTCTCACTGGTTTTCTGTTGCCATCTTTGTTTTCTACAGACTACTGTCACCATAGCAACCTAGTGGTTCTATCATGAGGTAATTCAGGTGAGGTCATTTCTCTGCTTAAAGTCCTTCAATGATTTCCCATCTCACTCAGATTAAATTGCAGAATCTTATCTATTGCTACAAGCAGCTCTGTAAACTCCTCCTTCACCATTAACTTTACTTTTCTCATCTGCTGTCATCTCAGCCCTGCTCTTCCATTCAGCTTGGACACCCTGCCATGCTGGTCTCTTTGCTCCTGACACACATTCTCTACACACTGCTACTTTTGGGCCTGGGAACAATTTACTTGCCTTGCCTTGCCTGAGGTTCTGTCCATGGCTTTTCTGTATGCATTCTTCATGGGTTACTCAACCTCCGTCTTCTCAGATAGGGCCACGTGGCTTCCAACTATTAATTTAGAATTCCATCCACCATTTGATACATTGCCTGCCCTTGATTCATGTCTCCCCATGGACTGGTATACTTCTAGTGTAGTACACAGTATAGAAAATATGTACACACTCTTTGCCCCATTGGCCTTGGTAGAATGAATGTTTTAAGATTTGAAATCTTTAGCTTGTTGACCACTATCTCCCCAGAAAATAGAAAACTCTTGCCACATAGTTGGCACTCAATATTATTCAATGATTATTCTCTGAAAATATTCAAATAATATGGTTTGCAATGATCTGCTCTGATATAAATTTGGAAGATAGGTTGGGAAGGGACTAGCACCTTAAGTATTTTATTATATAGGGATTGTGGTCTTATTTCATTTTGTATAGTGGAGAGCCCTTATATTTGAAGCAGGTAAGACTGATGTCAAATTCTGGTCATGTCACTTGTCACCTACATAGAAAAAAAGAAATTGAACCAAGTATGAAATTGATGTAATGAGGAAGCCGGCTAGCTAGTCAAGGTTTTGGAGAAAAAGATATGCGTTGATTTATAGAAAGCATGTTACACAGTGTGAAGTACAGACTGTCTTCTCAACACAAGTTGTTTTGAATGCTTGAATTGCATGAGTTAATCAGGTGTGCGAAGGCTCATGTAAGTTTTAGCACTTAACCCCTCTCTCCCCAAGAGAGCACTTTGATCCTGAGGAGAAAGTCTTGCAGGACAGATTGCTAGCATCAGCGGTAATGAAGGAGATTCTCCTTGTTGGTGGAAGGAGAGGCAAAGGAGAGGGGTGGGATGGGGAGGGCATCTCTCAGGACTCCCCACACTCCATGGGAATCCAGTCTCATTAGAACCTTCCATGTCCGCGTGTCTAGATGCCTTAATAGAGTGAGAGACTCACTCAAGAGCCCATCCGTGACTTCTTTAATACAGCGGCAGACTGTCTTTGAAGATTAAAATCCTAACAGCATGTCCCCTACTGAGATAAATGCTGAAAGAGAAAAGACAGGCATGTAAGGGAAGGGCAGGGTGAAGGGAAGGGAATGAAACAAAACCCAGCCATCATCATTTCTGCTGTAATAATTGAATTAATACCTGAATGCCTCACATGCATGCCTTGTGGAATGTTAAGTGAGAGATTTCAGGTTGTAAATACAAGGAAAAAGGAGAATGCTCGACCCTAAAAGTTGGGATTCACCAGCAGGCAGCAGTTGGCATGTAGAGCTTTATATTTCCCAGCCCACACACGTGGAGAGACACTTGCTCCCAACATCCCCCGTTCTTTAATAAGCCAATAAATATTGATTTTGACCTGGGTGCCACTTGTTCTCCTAACATCTTCTTTCATTCCACAGCTTCTTGAAACTATAAAAAGCTAATTTCCAGATTCCCAGCTTGGCTAGAAGGGACTCAGTTTTTCAATCAGATCCCCCAGAGCTCTGATAGCAATCATTATGAATGAGAAAAGGCATTTTGTATTCTTCCCCGTTAGCTAGCAGACAGACAAAGCGGGGCTAGTTACCTACTGAGGCTGGGTTGAAATTAAAGCGCTTGTACCTGCTCCTCACCTTGGGAGGATCACAGAAAGCATGGGGCAGCAGTGGCCTGACATCTAAAAGAAGGTCAGCAGGCACTGAAACGTGCAGCTTTCAGACCAAACTTATGATCAAATGCTAAAAATGATCCTCATTTCTCCCCGCCAGGCTTCTATCTCAGGCAATGAAGTTTTGAAGAATGGGATTTGAACAGCATTCATAATGACTAAAGTGGGTTTTAGAAAAACATGACTATAAGAAGAAACAACCATTTTGAAGCAAATTTTCCCTTCCTCAGAGTCTCAGGAATTGATAAGAATGCATTAAGGTGCATCTGAGCCACAGATAAGAATTGTTAAGACTAAGTTCTCTAACTCTGAGAGATTTCACTCATCAGAAAAATAGAACAATGTGTACATTTAATTTCTGATTTCTCACATTTTGGGGGCTGTGACCCTCTTAGAGACTTTGATCATAGCTAGAGAGGCCTGTTCTAGAAAATCTCCCACCTACATACAACTCTACTACACCTCAGAGATTGGGCACCTTCATGGACCTCTTACAGCCCCAGGAGTGGCCAAAATCTCCATCATATGTTCCCATAGCTCTCCTGCTTCCTCTTTTAAAACATATGTCGCACGTTTCAAGTATGCATTTTCCAATTTGTCACCACAAGCCAGTACAATTTTGTCACATGATAATATTCCTGAATAAACAAATGGATCCTTAGGTTTAAGAATGCCTGCAACAGAGAGGGGAAGAAACAAGGAATAGCTTGAGAGTATTTTGAACCCACTGGGATGTAATAAAGTGTGGTATCAAAAGGTACAGGTAGGCTACAATCATGATGCAAGGAACCAGGATGGGATTTGAAGTCCACCTTGAGAAATGTATAGACATTGTATGGATATTCCAAAGACATGAGCAAATGGTGTCTCCAAATGAGACATAAAAACAAGGATCTCTAGCCAGGCGTGGTAGTGCACACCTTTAATCCCAGCACTCCAGAGGCAGAGGTAGGAGGATTGCTGTGAGTTCAAGGCCAACCTGAGACTACAGAGTGAATTCCAGGTCAGCCTGGGCTAGAGTGAGACCCTACCTCGAAAAAACAAAGCAAAACAAACAACAACAACAACAAAGACCTCTTGCTAAGAGAATGGTGTGATGTTCTAGATATCAGTTCTAGGCATCCAGGTGTCAGATGCACTCTATGTTAGCAAAGGGACCTTTGGAAAAGAAAATCTTGGGTGTCTGGTATCAATAAGAGCCCCAAAGACTGGAGCTGGGATGCAGGCAGAAACGAAAGAGAACAACTGAACCCCCATTACAACGATAAATCAGTTCTCTTGTTCTGGTTTGCATGCTATAGTTGGCATTTGCGTTGCTACGACCAAACATCTGACCCAAAACATCTATTGGGTGGAAATCGTTTATTTATTTTGGTTTGCTATCTAGAGGGGAAGCTTCACGATGGCAGGGAAGGGTGGTAGAGCAGAGGCTGGACACCACTTCTTGCCACAGCAGCTGGCCGAAAGCAGCAAAGTGAGCTGAGCTCTGGCCGGGGAGGGGGATGGCTAGGATATCCCTAAGCCTGCCCCCAACAACATTTCTCCTCCACAAAGACTTCACCTCACAAGTTGCTACCAGCTGGGGACCAGGCTTTCAAAACACATGTGGCTATGAGGAACATTCACCCATTCTTGTGCCCAGAACACAAACTCTGGGAACACAGTGCTCATTGGATGAACTCAGCCTACACCATCAGCCTGGGTGAGCCCGACACACGTAAGGCGGGGATCTGGAGGCGGGTGAGCGGGCGGCAGTGAGAGTTAACTACAGGAGGAGGCACGGGCACTGGAAATGCTCTTATGAAAACCCACCCATCCCTTTCTCTGCATGCTGATAGGAAACAGGGGCATGAGTATATATTGTGAAGATAAAAACGAACAAATTTTGAGTGATTTTCAGAAAGGTACCTAAATTACCTCCTCAAGCCTGGTACATCAACTGCAAAAGTAGACACAGGAATAATAACTAAATATTGGGGAGAGGTGGTATGAATGAGAAAATTTATGAAGCCTTTAACTTGGTGCCTGGAAGGTGCTGAAAACTGTCTCTCATCAGTGTTACTACAGCTTTATTATGATTATATGTTGTGGCTGGATATGGGGGAAAAGATTTGTACACCCAAATATACTTTACTTTAGAAGGCAGATGTTTCCAGCATTGAGTTCTACAACTTGAAGACACTGAGGGGAGAGAAGAAAGCAAATGGTGAATCTGTGAACACCATAGAGAAAGCATGGCCCACAGCTTTGTGAGAAGCTGATCTTCACCATCTCCCTTCCTCTGTTCCGTTCTCCTACCCTCCAGGCTCCTTCAGTCCTAACCCTAAAGCTTACTATTGCTCAACGCCTGGAATTTCTTTTGCCTTGTTCCTTTCTCACCTCCTCTTCAACATGTAGACCAGCCTTTTGTCCTCAAAAGCAGTCCCTCAGACACAGAGGCTTACCTTTGCCCTCACTGACCAATTCTCTTGCTAACCCTCCAACCTGCCCTTTCAGAGTGTGTTTACCCAGCATCCAACCAACCCAATGTAATGAGGCCCAGAGGCGCACATAGACTTACAACTTTCAAAGTATTTTCCCTGACACTCCTCAATGTTTCTGAGCCCCGAATCTGCGATACATTCACATTTTTCCTCCAGTGCTTCTAGGGGTGGGATGTTTACCTTGAAAAATCAGTATATACCCGTCCCACGGCTGGACTGAGTCACAGACACTTTTAATTGCTCCCACCCTATCTGATGGATGCAACTAACTCAAGAGAGAATTGTCCATTATCTTTGTACTTCTGTGTCCCCCCTACCTTGAACAGTAGGAGAGTATGAGTGTGGGGGTGACTATAAGGTGACAGATCCGTAGAAAACCCTTAGGAAGTGAAGACAGAATTGAGAGGAAGTGGGGGAACGGGAATGCTACCCAGCTGATTTTCCTCGGCCCGCATGCTCTCTCCCATGACTGAAGCAAAGCCTTCTGATCATTTTCACACTCATTAGAGACAAAAACACTGAATAGCAATATGCAGCTAGCCTCAGAAGTGCTCACTACTTAACAGCCCAGGAATAATTACAAAAGTCTCATCTAGTCGCATACCGTGAAACAGCACACAGATGCAAAGGTACTTTGTTGAAAGCAGGCCCCAGCAGCCTATAATAAATAACACCTATGTTGTCATCTGTAGCTAAAGAACAGAAACTTAGGCTTGGGTATGTATGTTCATAATGATTTTCTATCATTTTGATCTGTCAGTATACAGCATTTTTTTTTTTTTTTGAAATCAGCAAAGACGGACACTATCAAAAACATACGGAATGTCAAGCAAGACATAATCAGCAAACCAGGGGGTACTGTGCATGAACAAGGCTGGCGATCACTCACAAAGATGTTGATGTCCTTATGTCTATTCATTTATCTGCTGAATCAAAGGGTTGGTAGAGAAGGAGGGGGAGGGAGAGGGAGTCTAGGCATGATTAACAATAGGTGCAAGGCAGGATGAGCTAGATTAAACTGCTCCATATGCAAATTATACAAGTCTGATTGCATCAAACCATGCACGGTTTAATGAGGGTGGTAAGATGCCTTTATCTCTGCTTGGATATGTTCCTAAAAGGAAGGCTGTTCCCAGATAAAGCACAGTTTAATAAGGAGATTTTTCATTACAGAGTGGAAGAATATTTGCATATCTGTCCCTTCGCTTGAGGACTGCACTCTTTCACCCTCTCAGTCTCTTTCAATCTCTTTCCTGTTTTTCCTTCTTTTTTATTTTTATTTTTACTTATTTTTTGTGTGTGAAATGCCCTCCCCTTGCATCCACCAGCCTGCCTGATCTATGCGGCTATCTGATTCCTCACTTATATGCGTTTGTTTGTAAACATACATAGACGTATGTTTGTAAACTGAAGTCAGTAAGCATTCACTTGCTCTTGGCATATATATTAGGAGTGTGTGTGCTCCGTGCAAATTAAAGAGAGTCCTACATAGATGCGATTCGAATCTTTAAAATATGATTTGAAAAGTTATTGTCGCAGAGGAATTTCCATTTATACATTGTGCCATGCTTTAAGAATGCTTTCAATAGTTGTTTTAATGTGTTCTTGTAATTTATTATATATACAACTTCACTTCCATTTTACTGAGTGTGGTGTTGGCTTGAAGCACGTGTTTGAAACCTCAGCTTTGGAATCTGTCACCCTGCTTCACCTCCTAGGAGTGTCTGATCACTCTCAGATGAACTAACACTGTGCAAATTCAGTGCCGTACACAACACCAGGCAGTGTAAAAAGCTGTTTGTGCCCGTGTTTTCTGTGATTGAACACTCGCCCAGAGCAAAGCCACATGTGATTTGTTTCCATTTCTAAACAGTAGTATTGTCTGATTAATAAATTTTAATTTTTTATAATTTTTGTTTGTTTTTATTTATTTATTAGCAACAGACAGAAAGAGGCAGAGAGAGAGAGAAAGACAGAGAGAAGAGAGAGAACGGGCACACCAGGGCCTCCAGCCACTGCAAATGAACTCCAGATGCGTGTGCCACCTTGTGCATCTGGCTTACGTTGGTGAGAAGTGAGCCTTGAACCCGGGTCCCTAGTCTTCACAGGCAAGTGCTTAACAACTAAGCCATCTCTCCAGCCCTGATTAATGAATTTTTTTTAACATTATCATTGGTATTTTAGAAGGGTTGCAGTGGTATGATGGGGTGGTGTTAGTTACAGCTGTCAAACAATAAACTCCCTAGTTTACTTGCAGAATGAAGACTCTTTGATCATACATATACCACCATAAAAACCATCACCCCAGTCAAGACAGAGCACACAGTCATTGTCCAGAAAGCCTGGCAACCCTCAGTGTTCCCGCCTTGCGTTGTGGTTCAGGAAACCGCAGGTCTGCTTGCCATCACTGCACGACGCACACTGCTTTTTAAATTTTTCTATAAATGAAATCTTAAATTATATTTTTTTTTTTTTTTTTTTTGGTTTTTCTGAGGTAGGGTCTGACTCTAGCTCAGGCTGACCTGGAATTCACTCTGTAGTCTCAGGGTGGCCTTGAACTCACAGCAATCCTCCTACCTCTGCCTCCCGAGTGCTGGGATTAAAGGCGTGCGCCACCACGCCCAGCTAAATTATATCTTTTTATCTTGTGTCTTTATCCTACATGTTTATTCTGACATTTCATTTATGTTATGGTATATATCAATAATGTATTGCCTTTAAGGTTCAATAACACTGTACTATATGAATATGCCACAAGTTTTCATTATTTCTTTTTTATTTTTCTTTACCCACTCACTAGTTTATGGCCTTGGATGGGGTCCCTATACAAATGTTTCTATGGTCCTTTTCTCGTAGAGTAAAATGGTTGGGTCATAGCCTAAGTACATGTTGATTTATGATAAAGTGAGTTGTTATCTAGTTTATATTTTCAGAAAAACTCATAACAGTTTCAAATTGTTTGCGTCTTTGGGATGTTATTATAGTCAGGTCTTCTCAAGTTCATCGTTGTAACAATATGCAAATGGTTCTTGGTATTAATCAGGACTCTCGAGAGACACAGGCCCACTAGGAAATATAGATAGGTGAGAAGTGGGTAGGTAGTAAATATAAGTAATATAAATATATAGTTAGATAGATATAGATGATATTAATATAGATATGTAATGAAAGAGGATTTGTTAGAGGACTGGGTCCACATAATTATGGAGGCAAAGAAGTCCCATGACTTCTGAAAGCTGGAGACCCCGGGATGTTAGTCATACATCTTAATCCAAGTTCAAAGGCCTCAGGGAAACCATAGGTTTGTCCTACTCGGAGGCTGGTGGTTGGGGAACCCAGGAGGCTACAAGTTTTATAACCTGGAGTCCAGAGACCAAAAAGCCTAGAATTCTGATTTCTGGTTAACAGGGTAGAAGAAAGTCTCTATCTCCATGATAGAGAGAGGAAAACCCCTTTCTATACTTCTTCTATACTTCTATACATCTGAGCCCCAGCTAATGGGGTCTCCGTGCCTCTGCTTATCCCGTCCACACTGAGGGCAGATTTCCCCGCTCAGTCCACACACCAGTCTCTGGAGGAGGCACTCTTCCACACATGCCCAGAAGTCATGCTTTCTCAGTTCTCTGGATAGCCCTTAATCTAGTCAAGTTGACAACTAAATTAACCATCACATTCTTCTTCCTCTCATCTCTGAAGATGAAAGCGAAGGCTATTGATTTGAGACTTTCTTTCCTAATAGAAGTATTTAACATGATAATCTTGGCTATAAATACACCTTACATCCCACAACTATTGATGTTATGTTTTTATTTTTTCTATATCAGTCTTCTTTCTTGTTCCACTTCAAATTTCTTCTTTGAATCATGGGCTATTTAAAAGAGGGTTAGTTTTCAAACAATTGAGGATTTTTCTTAAGCTCCCGCTGTTACTTATTTTCTAAAGTAATTAAAAATAATAATAATAAATCAATTCAATTGTGCAAAGCAAACCTACTTTGTGTTCCTTGCAGCCTTTTAAATGTTCAAAGACTTGTTTAATGGCATAGAATATTGTTTAAAAAGTTTGTGCACACTTGAAAATAATAAATATAAGGGCTAGAGAGATGGTTCAATGGTTAAAAGTGTTTTCTTGTAAAGCTTGCTAGCTGAGGCTCAAATCTCTAGTACTCACATGAAGCCAGATGCACAAAGTGGCACATGCACCTGGAGTTTGTTTTCAGTGGCAGGAGGCCCTAGTGTGCTCATGCTTGCTTGCTCTCTCTTTCTGTAAACTAAATAAATAACTAATTTTTTTTTAAAAAGAAAATAATGAGGCAAGGCATGGTGGCACATTCCTTTAATTCCAGCACTTGGGAGGACAAGGCAAGAGGATTGACAGAAGTTCAATGTCACCCTGAGACTATAGAGTGAATTCCAGGTCAGCCTCAGCTAGGTCAGACCCTACTTCAAGGAACCAAGAAAGAAAGAAAGAAAGAAAGAAAGAAAGAAAGAAAGAAAGAAAGAAAGAAAGAAAGAAAGAAAGAAAGAAAGAAAGAAAGGAAGAAGAAAGAAAGAAAGGAGAGACAAAGAGAGAGAGGAAGGAAGGAAGGATGGAAGGAAGGAAGATAGAAAGAAAAAAAAAAAAGAAAGAAAGAAAGAAAGAAAGAAAGCAAAAGAAAGTAAGCAAGCAAATAATGCCTATATTGGGTATTGTTCTATAAATATCAATTTGACAAAGTTGGTTGATAGGGACTTCACATCTTCTATGTCCTTACTTATTTTGTATCTTGTTCTACTAATTATTGACAAGGCTATTCAAGTATCTGCCCTTTCCTGAAGCTCTTGTTAGTTCTGTTCCTGGACATATATACATTTAGCATTTTAAGCCTCCTGATAAATTGACTCCCTTATCATTATGCAATTACCTTCTTTGGTCTGAAACAGACTTTGCTTTGAAATCTATTTTGTCTGAAAATAGTATGCTCACTCCAGATTTCCTTGGATTGTTATATTGCTTTATATTATTTATAATGGTTATTCTATCTTCGGTCTTTTTAACTATTTTCTCCTTATATATTAAAGTGTTTCTTGCAAGCAGCATCTATTGGTTCTTACTTTTGTATCCACAGTGAAATTACTTACATTGTGTTCAGCCATTAATGTGAACTATCCTTCATAATATGCTTGACTCTATTACCTTTCTGTTCATCTTCCATTTGCTCCATTGTTGTTTTTTTTTTCTGTGTTGTTGTTCATTTTATTGGCTCTCCTTTGTTGCTTTTATAGGGATGGGTGTATTTGTACTTTAGCAGTGGTAGTAATTTAAAACTGCCATTTTAATTCATCACTGTCTCCTGAAGTGATATTCGTATCCAAGCATGCAGCAAAAATCTTTTGATAGCTAGACATGCCCATTTCTCCCAGCACGCCTCCATCATGTTAGTGTGGTTGAATGTTTACTTTCATATATTTTGTTAGTTACTTTTCTGTAAGCATTCTATTATATATTTTGTTTTGTTTTGTTTTTGGTTTTTGAGGTAGAGTCTCACTCTGGCTCAGGATGACCTGGAATTCACTATGTAGTCTCAGGGTGGCCTCAAACTCACGGCAATCCTCCTACCTCTGCCTCCAGTGTGCACCATCATGCCCGGCCACATTCTATTACATTTTAAGGAGGCTCAAATAATGAAAAAACACTCATGTTCACCCACACCGGTTCTGTTCCTAGTACTCTTTACTGCTTTGTACGATCTGTATATCTATCCAATATTATTCTTCTGTTTAAAAAATTAGTATATCTTTATGTTGTTCTGGAGGTGATAAATTCCTATGCAAAGATATTCCTTTTTTGATTTTGTTTTTGAAAGATACTGAGCCTGAGATTTTAGGTAGATATTTTTCAGTATTGAAGGATGGTGCTCTCACCCCCCACCTCCAACCCCACATCATACGTGGTATCTGGACCTCGTGGAGCAGCAATTGAGCCCAGAACAAGCACTCAGTCTTAAGAACAAACCCTAGAACACTCAGTAGAGGAACTATACAGATATCCAGCTTGGAAACCAGGATATGGGATCAGATGACAGGAGTGTTTGCAGCAACTCGAGCACAGGAGGCATCGAATCTAGAAGACTAAGACTTACTGGAGAGCCAGTCACAGGATGGAAATTAGAATCCAGTCTCTGCCTTTATTGGCTGAGTCTTGCGCTGATGTTTGCAGACTAGCCATCAGTGGGTAGCAATGGGGTCCAGAGGGAACACCCTCATGAGAATGAAATGTTCAAAACATGATATATACATGACATCTAAAGGGAATGTTAATGACTTGTTCGGTATAAATGAGCCTTCTGGTGTTTGAGGATTAGCCTATGTGAGTAAAGCATGACGAACAGCTTCACATGATTTATAATCAGGGCCTCAGCATACTCAAAGAGTAAACACAAGTCAATATCTATAGTATGTGACACTGTTGACTTGACCCTTTGATAAGCTAGGCTCTAACTACTACAGGCAATATTAAATAGTGTCAAACACTATTTGGATTGAGCCAAACAAACTTTGTGTACTAGAGCAAGCATAGGCTGATCTCCGTCAGTCTTCCTCCACCCCAAGATGGTACATAATGAACAGAGATTTGGGGAGCAACTTTTGTCTTTGCAAGGTATTTGATTATTTAAAGCCATTCTTTGGTCTTTTTCTTTAATTGGTAAGGTTCCTGATCATAATTTGTAGCCAGAGGTTTAATTCAACTGAGCAAATCAATTTCATTCCTTTAGACACTGTCCTTGAGTTATTAAATAATTTTAAAATTTAATCACTTTCCAAAAAGTTATTTCTGTGATATGATCCTATCAGAGTTCACAAGCATGTTAAAAAGCTCAGTCAAGAAACCTATAAGAAAGGATGAAAATTCGTTAATAAGAGCAACTAGATTTTCTGGGTGACCATTGGCTTCAAGCCCAAGACATAGTAAGGGGTTATTGCATTTATTCACTCAATCATGCATTCAACAGATATTTTTATCACCTACATTTCAAATAAAGTTTTTAATTTGATAGTTGTTCAAATAATTTATGGTACTTATATATCTGTAGATATTTAGATTTATAAGTCAGGGTCACCCTTACTCTTCTTCTTCTTTTTTTTTGGGGGGTCGCCTTTTTGGCCTTTTCATGTTACCTGAACATGAAAGATCTCAGTGGATAAGAATCATATATTAACTATTCCAAATATATTCACATACATACTTTTTAAATCCATGAAATGACGCTTGCCTTTTAATATGAATGATTGCCTTAGTGCTCTATTTAGTTCTATCGGAAAACACATTACTCCCATGGGGAGTTCAGCTTGGAGCTCAGAACAATGCTTCCACGTATGAGCTGAAAGACTCCACCTTCCTCTTGGCAGTGGTGAGCAATCCTTACCACCACATTCCACAGTGAAAATGCCAACTTGTCAAAAACACTGGCAACGCCATTCTGTTCTTGTTGATTCTTTGTTGAAGTCCACAAAGTAGAAACATGATATTGCCTAGAAAAGAGCAAGGAAAAATACAATACCTTTTTAAAATTCAATTTTATTCTTTTTAAAAATATAATACTATTATATCCCCTCTCCACCCAACACAATATCCTGCCTTGTTCATGTAATGATGTTCCTGTTATGATACATAGCTAGCTATACAACCCACAAACCACCCTCGTCTCTGTGTGGAATCGAAACAAAGATACACAGCCCGGCAGCAACAGAAGGGCAGGCTAAAGGGGAACTAATCTACTTGTGTTTCTAGAAGAACATCGAACATGTTAATTTCTGATACCTAACAGCACTATTCAAGTTCTTTTTCTCCATCCCTTATTTCTCTTCTACACAGCTTCTCCCAACCTAAAATCCCAAACTTTTGTCATTTCTCCTGCCGCACACCCTCCAACACACACACACTAGCTTCTCATACCCGTCATCTTTGAAACTTCTCTGATTTTGTCTTTCTTCCACGCCCCTTCTCCTAATCCCATCTCAAGAAAGATCCAGGATAGAGATAGGGAGGGCCTTGGAAGATGGCTAAAAAGTTTGCTGCATAAACCTAAGGATTAGAGGACTTTGGCTCCCTGACACCCTTGTAAAAGCCTGGTAGGCTCTCCAGCTTTCCTGTAATCCCAGCACTCAGGAGACAGAGACAGAGACAGACATTCCATGTAGGAAGCTGGAAACCCAGACCAGCCAAACTGGTGAGCTCTGAATTCAAATGAGAGACCCTCCCTCAATACATAAACTTGACAGGAGATGAAGAAGTCACCCAATGTCAACATCTCACCTCCACATACATGTGCACATGTGCAACCATGCAGATAAAGTATGAACACATACAGGCTCGCATAACACGCACATAAAAATCCAACATAAAAACAAGAGAGAGAAGAAGAAGAAGGAGAAGGAGAAAGAAAAAAAATCACATCCATACCAGGTGTCAAGGGTGGGACTGGTATTGTGAGAGTAGAATTCTCTCTCCCTCCCTTCTCTCTCTCTCTCTCTCTCTCTCTCTCTCTCTCTCTCTGTTCCATGTTAGGACACAGCACAAAGCTGTCACCGGATGCGGATCAATTGCTGGAACTGTGACCATGTACTTCCCAGCCTCCAGAACCCTGAGTCAAATATATTTCTTTATTTTTTATTTTTATTTAATTTTTTTTTTTTTGAGGTAGGGTTTCACTGTAGTCCGGGCTGACCTGGAATTCACTCTGTAGTCAGGGTGGCCTTGAACTCACCGCGATCCTCCTATCTCTTTCTCCCAAGTGCTGGGATTAAAGGCGTGTGCCACTATGCCCGGCTTCAATATATTTCTTTATAAGTCACCCAGAGTGTGGAATTCTATTTAAGTACTACAGCAGACTAAGACCATTCAACACGGAGTAAACAGAATTAGAATCTCAAAGGTGGGCAGATTTGTAGATTCTGGCAACATGTGAGGAGGCAGAAAAACCAAGATTCTAACAATCCATCAAGCCGATTGTCTAGATGGTTCAGTGTTATGAATATCTAGGTGAGAATCTCAACCTGCAGTCCCCAATTCAAATCAGTAATGTGCTATAATAATCTGGGTCATAACTCAACTAAGAGCGCCACACAAGTGTTTACCTCAGAAGCAAGTAAGAAGGAGGGTACAGCCTATTTGGTAGTGGCCTGCAAGCAAGGAAGTATTTTTGTTTTGTTTTCTAAATGGTAAGAAGGGGAAAAAGAGTAAATTTTTTGTGACATGCAATTCAAATTTCAGTATCCATGAATAAGCCATATTGAGACCACCCACACCCATGCCCTGCAGGGCTACCCATGCCCCGTTACTAAAGAGGTAAGTGACAACAGCCCATGTGACTGATGGAGCTTAAAATATCGACTTTCTGGACTTTTATAGAAAAGCTTGCTGACCCTTGCCCGTCTCCTAACACTACGGTCTTATTTGGTTCAGGAAGTTACACTGGTGTCTGCTTAATATTTAGATAGCAAAAGGTCACTGGAGGTAGCTAACATGAACTTTTCCATCCTAAGGAAAATAGGGCACCACGGTAGTATTTGCCCTGAAAACCCCTCAAGCCTCAAACTCGCTAGGCATATGAAGAAGAAGCAAGTGCATATTTATAGCAGAAAGTCAGTTGGCCTTCCTGCATGTTGCGGGTGCTATTTTTATTTTTATTAAAACAGAAGCAAACCTTTTTAAAATTGTTATTTTTATAGAAAATTTAGTTTAAAACCAGCCAGGCCAGAATCCATGTGCATGAATGAATGCCTTTACTATTTCACTTGGATCTCAAGTATCTTTCTTTCTGTTCATCATTGAATGTGGCCAATTATTTTCTACTGAATAATGGCTCTTTTCTGCCTTCAAGTAGACTGGACTGCCTGAAAACTGGGCACTTGTGGGACAGAAAAGGACACATGTGAAGTCTGCTATTTCTTCCAGAAGTAGCTGCTGAATGCATTAGAAACTTGAGAAGTTCTGGGGCTGGAAAGATGGCTCAATAGTTAAAGGTACTTGCTTGCAAAGTGTGTTCAGTGGGGGTTTAATTCCCAGGTTCCTACATAAGGAGATGAAAAAGGTGGCGCAAGCTTGGTGTTGGTTTGCAGCAGCAAGCAAGAGGCCCTGATGTACCCATAAACACAAACATGCAAATTAATGCTTTTTCATTAAAAAGAAGAGAAGTTGGTTGGAGAGATGGCTTACTGGTTAAGGCACTTGCCTGTGAAGCCTAAGGACCCAGGTTCGATTCCCCAGTACCCACATAAGCCAGATGAACATGGTGGTACATATGTCTGAAGTTTTTTTTTTTTTTTTTTTTTACAGTGGCTAGAGATCTTGGTGCAACCAATCTCTCTCTTTGTAATAAAGAAATAAATAAAATGAAATAGGAAAAAATGAGAAATTCCATTTATATCACTAAATTGAAATATTACATTATGTGCCTGTTAAACTATAAAATTGTGTAATCATGCCTGTCTTCTTTTTCTCCTCTCACTTCTGCTTAATATTTTTATAATTTAAGATTTGAATAACCCCAAGACTTGTTCTTTATGTGAAAGCCAAGGTCACTACTCCCTATGCCCCATCTTCACCTTCCTCTGGACTCTTTAAATAACTTGAAAATGCACATTTATTCTGTCATGGAAGTGAGCACTCCAAGGTTGCCACATGTGGAAGCTGTCTTCATTTGTCTTAGTCAGTGGAAGGAGCACACAGCAGGTAGAACCAATCTGCCAGGACTGAGAGGGAACACAGAGAGAGGAAGCAATAGGATTTCTTCAGACATCTTTGAAAAGAAAATACTGGGGATGGAGAGATGGTTTAGCAGTTACGGCACATGCCTGCGAAGCCTCAGGATCTTGGTTCGATTCTCCAGGTCCCACATAAGCCAGATGCACAAGGGGACACACGTGTCTGGAGTTTGTTTGCAGTGGCTGGAGATCCTTGTGCATCTGGCTAGCGTGGGTCCTGGGGAATCGAACCTGGGTCCTTTGGCTTTGTAGGCAAGTGCCTTAACCACTAAGCCATCCCTCCAACCCTCTAGTCTTAATCTTATAGATAGGAGACAGATAACTTGCTGTGACGATATGTCAAAACAGCAGAGGTTAATCATAACCGGGCTACTAGCTATCCATGTAACTCTCGACAGGTGTTATGGACACAACTGAATCACCTCACATTCATACGCTAAAGCCTTGAATGCCAGCTGTTCAGACTGTGAGTACATTTAGAGACAAGGCCTTTAGAGAAGTAACAAACCCGAAATGAGCCCACTGACGCTAATACAACTTAACCAGTGTCCTAAGAAGAGAAAAGTTGGACACATAGACACAAGGATATGCACCCAGCGGGAAGTCCATGGGAGCACATAGGCAGAAGACAGCCAGGCTAGAGAAAATAGCTTAGTGGTTAAGGTACTTGCCTGTTAAGCCTAAGGATCCAGGTTTGATTCCCCAGTACCCATGTAAAGCCAGATGTACAAGGGTGGGCACACATCTGGAATTCGTTGGCAGTGACTAGAGGCCCTGGCGTGTTCATTCATTCATTCTCTCTTTTTCTCTGTCTTCCTCTCTACCTCTTTCTCTGTCATAAATAAACAAATAAAAATAAATAAATAAATGGAAGAAAACAGCCATCTTTCTGCCAAGTAAAGTGTCCTCAGGAGAAGACAACCTTGAGATCCCTCCGTCTTAGACATCTGGCCTCTACAACTGTGAGGACACACATTTCTGTTATTTCAGCTTCAGCAGGCTGACAGACAAGGGGACCAGAAGACAAGTTCCCTGAGGGTAGACATTTGTATGGCCAGTTGTGTTCTCAGCTACTGGGACCATCCCCAGCAGGTAGAAGACCCGCAGTAAACATTTACTGGACAGATGGTAGAGTATTACTTCTTTACTTGTTGCTGTGACAAAATACCTGACCAAAGCACCTTAAGGAAGGATGAGTCCATTTCAGCTTAAGTTTGGAGGAGAACATTATCCATTACGATGGGAAAGTCTCGGCAGCTGGAGAACACTTGGTAACATTGCGCAGATAGTCGGAAGTAGAGCGCAAACAGGAAGTGAGGCCTGGCTATCAAACTTTGAGGCCTGCTTCCACTGACCCACTTCTTCCAGCAAGGCTCCACTTCGAGAAGGTTACACAATCTTTCCAAACAGCACCATCAGCTGGGGATCAAGTATTCAAACACACGAGCCCATGGGGGACATTTTACAATTAAACCACAATGAAGAGAAAAGAAACTACAGTTGCCAGGCCTCTGCTTCCTCAACCAAGAAGACAGGCCATTCAACTCCTGCGGCACTGGGTCCAGAGGGGACAGATGTGTCTTTAATCCACAGAGAACCGTGTGAGGTCTTCTTCATTGTGTCACTCATTGTCACAGCAATAAGTGGCTCACAATTACTCCAAAGATCAGTTTCATCATCAAATGAATAGAAGAGATCTGCTTGCCCCTGAGAGAAAGACTGTGGAAAAGTGAGTTGTCAGTCGCCAGCTGTAAGGATTTTAAGAATCCCTGAGCGATCTTATACCTTTGGAGTCAGCGTGATTGTGCATATTCTGAAGCTGGAAAGACACACAGGTTCAAGGTGTATTGTCAATGCATCCCAGAATAGAAGCACAAATGTTCTAGAAACTGGTGTCAGTAATTCAACAACTATGGGACCCAGGCCATCAGAAATCTCCATGCAAACATTCCCATGTGTACTGTACACAAGTGTGTCTTTGTATCATTTATAATAATGCAAAGTCATTCTCTGTTTATAGGTTATGCTTCCCACTTATGCTAAGGAGAAAAAAAATATCAAATTTGCAAGCTAGATACCTTATTCAATATATAAAACATGACCCCAAGCAATGTGATAACACTTCAGTTCCTTCCCTATCATATTCTGAGACATCCAAGTTGAGCTTTCAGTAAATTCACCTGTCTTTAATCCCTGAATCACTAGCCAGCCAGTTCTTGAATTCTGCCATATCTTTGTCACTTAAAATGACTAAGGGAGGTGATAGGATTTGGAGTTGGACCCTTGAATTTCATCTTCTTAACCACCTGTGATTTCTTGACATGGGCAAGGCAGTGTAGACTCCAAGTTTCCTTATCTGTAGAAATCACTCTTCTGATGTCCACTATAACCATGACCAGCAAGGTGACCAGGATTTCAGTCCCGGCTCTTCCCTCTGTATTCCTGCACTGTGAAAAACTAATCAATGAACATCCCTGGGGTTCTCATGTGAAAGGTTGTCATATACATTGTATGTCCCGTTACTATCCAAAGGCATCTGGCCAAAAGGATGCAAGTGAGAGTTAAGTACTCCTGGAACCATGTGACCTGGCCCATTTCTCCCTGCCCATGCTGAGCATAAAAGATAACATCTCTGGGCTAGAGAGATGGCTTAGTGGTTGAGGTACTTGCCTGCAAAACCTAAGGACCCATGTTTGACTCTCCAGATCCCACATAAGCCAGATGCACAAAGGTGAGGCCAACACAGGGTCAGATGTGCCCACTGGGTGGTGGAAGCACCTGGAGTTCAACTTCAGTGGTTGAGGCCCTGGCATGCCAATTCTCTCTCTCTCCCTTTGCTCTCTGTCTTGCTCTCTCTAAAATAATAAATAAATAAATAAATAAATAAATAAATAAATAAATAAAAACAAAATGACATCTTCTCCCAAACCAGCTCACCAGGCACACACCTAATTCAACAATGTTGCTCCTGTCTCCTTTTGTACTTGTCTGACTTTCATGATTAAATAAGGAATACAAACGCTTCTCAACTTACAATGGGTTATTAGCCCTATGAAACCACCCTAAGTCGAAAATACCACCATAAGTCAAAAATGGATTGATTGGATCTAACGTGGTGAACCGCTCATAGCCCACCTTAACCATGCTCAGAGCGCTGACATTGGCTTACAGTTGGGTGAAGTCACCAATCACACAGCTTATTTTATGCACTGCACTACCATGGACAGTGATAGGGCATTGTGGAAGAACGGGATTCAGAAAGAACTGAAGGAATGATGGTCACACCGCACACTGTAGGCCATCTGCAGTGGTCTTAGAGCTATGGCTCCCTGACGCTGTCTAGCATTAGGACAAAGGAGCCACACATCACTAGCACAGGCGAAGTGCCCACATGGAAAACTTCAAGCACGCTTTCTACTGAATGCCTGGCACATTCACACCGTTATGAATTCAGAAGATCCTAAGTGGAATCATTACGGTCAGGGACCGCTTGGGAACATTGAGTACAAGCCCAGGCAGGTGCCCCCCCCCACACACACACCTGGCCATGACACTAAATTCCTGTGGAGCAAATTCCCTCTTCTCCATTCTCACCGCCAGTGCCAAAGTGGTCCAGCAACTTACTGCCCCAGCAGCCTCTGCATCCTCTCAACAGGTCTTGTGCCTCCAGGGCAGCTCAACCTCACTGGAGTCCATTGCGCATGTGTGCTGGGAGCCTGGGACTGTGATTGCAATTCTCTGTGCTTGCCTTTGAGTCCTTTAGCACTGTACCAGCCAGCTCCGCCAGCCCCAGCCTCTCTCCCGAAGCCTCCCAGAGGCCCCTAAGAGATGGTCCAGAATGCCCAGCTACCCATTCTCCCTCCTTTGCGCCTATTAAGGTGTTCACCCTAAGCCAGTTCTCTGACCTCTGCCTCTTCTACCCCCCCCCCCAAGTAATTTGCCCATGACCACACAGTTAGCACTTGAAGTTCAGATTTGACCCTCAGATCACCTGCCTCCAATTCTGGCCCCTCCTTTTGTGCCGTGCAGTTCTGTTTCCTTTCACACACTAACTTGGATGCCAATTCGGTTTCCCCACACTTGTGATTTCTGTTGCTGAAGCAGAATGGACTGAATTGGGCAAGACCAATATTCCCCTGGAAACTTGGTTTTTAACCTCTAACATCTAACCTAGCACATGGCACTGGAATTGATGAATTTCTTATCTGCCTCCTCCAGTGAATCGTAGGAACAGGGTCAATCACTGGACCCCGACCACCACACCCTGTAGATACATAACAAATGTTATGGGTGGAAGGGAAGGGAGGTATTTCTGCAGGTCACAGAGGCACTAGATGAAAAGGGATTTAGCTTGGAAAGCCATCTTGCACTGAGGCAGGGGAATGACAAATTTCCCTAGATCACACTTAAAGTTTAGTCAGGCAAGGATCATATCTTAAACACTTTTGCATCTTTATTAACGTTTCCTCTAAAATAGGAGCTCTAAAAATATTAACAACTGTTTTTGAATGTTAAATAAACTTGTATATGATTTATGCCAAAATTCGGTTATTGTGCTGCTTCGAGGACCCACTGGAACTAAACAAACAGCCCAGAAACAAAGCGGCATTGTTTCTGCTGGTTTTGTAGCCTAGAGGCTGTGAAGCCTAGAGCAGGGTATGTGTGAGTGTATGTGTGTGTGCATGCATGTGCGTGTGGATGAATGTGACTTCCTTCTATGGAAAAACACTGGAAAGATAAAGAGTGTTATTTCAGATACATAGCCCCCTGATAAGTGACAAGCTTTACCTTCAAGGAAAAAAAAAAACAAAGCTTTCAACACACCATTTTTAGGAAGAAACTTCTTGAGGAATGAGGTGGTAGAATCTTCTGACCAAGATGGGCAAGTGTGACAGACTCACCCACACCAGGGATGGCCTGGAGCCCTGAGCCTTGTGCCCCCAAAGGCTTGAACCCCAAACCCTGAGGGAGAGAATTGGGGTACAATCCAAAAGACCCTACTTATGAGGTCCTGAGGCAGATGTTCAGAGGCACAGGCAACTGCAGAAGACTCTGGCAAACCAGGCAAAAGGCTGTTCCAGGAGGGAGGAGCTCAAAGTTCAGTTGTCCCAGCCTTTCTGTGACTCAGGGATGTCCAGTCACAGACCATGGGCTGGACATTTCAGGCTGGGCATGCAGGAAGGAGGCATTGAGACACACATCACCCTCAAGCCTCGGCTGCCTGCACAAACACTGGGAACCCCAAGTCAGAACAATCATCGCTTCACCCAGCCAGGTAGATGCCCAGTGCTGACACATGCAAGTACAATTCACACTGCTTGCACCTTCTGGAGTCTTGCAGTGTACGACTTAAATACCTAGACATGATGACCTTGAGTCATTAGAGGGGATGGGTGTGTCAAGAGAGGTGCCTCCCCTGCTAGTCTGGTGCCTATGTGTGGACTGCAGGGAAATTAAAGCATCTGGGGTGAGGGTTTTCAGCATCTGTTTAGCCTGAACAACAATCTCAACTCTAATGTCTTGCAATGGACTCTGCATAGATCGAAAGCTTCCTTGCAGAAACCTACAAGGACATGAAGAAAACAACACGGGACACGAAGCACATCCTCACGGATTTAGTGGAAAAGCCAGTGTTTGAAAACCAAGAAACTCGAGACTTTCTCAGAGGATCTAAGGAGAAAAAATGTAACCACCGTCCTGCAGTTTCTCTCCCTCCCATCCTACAGGGTAGACTTGCTTCATCACCATGGCAGAAAGGAAGGAGCTGATACTCGTGAGTCACATAGCCAAAGCCACACAGCCAAAAGCCAGCGAAGTGGGACCTGCACCTCAGGCTACTGAGCCCTAGTCGTGCCTTCCCCATCCACTTGAGCTGCTCTCTTCCCTCTGTTGTAGACAGTGAGGTTCTGATCCAGTCACCAGTGCCTCTGACAGCTGGGGATAAATTGAGCCCAGGGTTTACCTTCTATTCTTTCCATATCTGCTGGTAAGAATAGCCAGTTTAAAAAAATGTTTTAAATATTTTATTTTCATTTTTGAGAAAGAGGGATAGAGACAGACAGAGAGAGAATGAGAGGGAGAGAGAGAGAGAGAGAGAGAGGGAGAACGGGCATACCAGGGCCTCTAGCCACTGCAAACAAACTCCAGACACATGCACCGCCATATGCATCTGGCTTACATGGGTTCTGGGGAATCGAACCTGGATCCTTAGGCTTCACAGGTAAGCACCTTAACTGTTTAGCCATCAGTCCAGCACAAGAATGGCCAAGTTTGAAAGGTGTACGTATCCACTGTCTCCCATTCCCATCATTTCCACGGATGCCTCACTTCCCTGGAGTCTCTCCTCAGGCCCATTAAACAGCTTAACAATAACCCACAGCCTTCGGATCAACTCTCAGGCCCATGAAAGGTTCACATCTCGTCTTCTGCACTTGGGACAGCCTTGAGCTTCAGTGCTAACAGCTCCACCTGCTTTTCTTCTTCTGAGTCACAGTAACTATCATATCCACAGCAAAAATAGCACCTTTCCCATCAATTCTTTTTCCCTGAAACAATCCAAAATCACTTTGACTGAAGAGGCAGAGAAAAACTTTGAAGACTTGCCACAGTTTAAATAAAATTTAGTGGAAAAAAATAGCAGAGGAAACTATCTTAATTTGACATAAAATGAGCTATATTTCAGTTCTAGCCAATTAGCAGTATTCAATATTATTAAAATCTGTTGACAAAAAAGTAGCAGATGCCTCATTTTCCTTGATGCTAATTAATGAAGCTTTTTTTTTTTTACCTTGAAAAAAATTTAGAGAAACCGGATCCTTTATAATCAAATAGCTTTCGCCTACACAGAATCTACGTCTGGAACAACATGTAAGTATGTCAATATTCAAAAAGGGTAATTATCCTTTGAGTTCTCTGCATCTTCATTTCTCTCTGAGTGTTCCAACTGCAAATGTGCACCAGGTTCTACTGAAATGAACATTGACATCAATCACCTAGTGGAAATGACTGGGGCTCTCAGCTTTACCCTTTATGGCTGGGATGACTCATTGGCACAGCCATAAAATTAGAAGATTATAATAATCCCCACAAGCTAATCACACCCATGGACAAACTATTCAGAAGTTAGGAGAATGCTAAGTTTCTAACTTCTTTATTTTACAAAAATTCAAGTGTATATAAAAAAGTCCAATATTACAGGAAACCCTTGATTATCCACTGTGCAGTTTCCATCATGATCCACTCGTAGATGTTCCCATTTCCTTTATATCTTTACCCACTTCCCTGTCTTCAGATGTTATCTCTTCATACATAAGTAGATCAGTGTGGATTGCTAAAGTTTCCTTTCTTTAAACATAAGAAAAAAATAATCCAATTATAACCTGCAAAAAGTGACACCAGTTTGTTAATGCTAGTGTATTAAGTTTCACCAATTATCTCTAGTTGCAGGAAGGAGGAGTATTTTTTTGAATCCGAGCCAACATAGGTTTATAGACTCTATTTAATTATAATAAACTATAGCAAAAGCTTCTTAGTTTACAGTGGGCTCCACGTGACCTCTGGTCCTACAGTTCTGGCTGAATGGGCAACTATACCAGGGGTACATTGTTCTGGGGTGGACAGAGGACTAAGGTGACAGAGCCAAACCATGCAAAAACATTGAGGACTTCTGCTTGGACACAGCACATGAGTCCTGAAGTCAATGACTCAAGCAAGTCAATGGCACAGTTCGAATTCAGTTTGGCTCCCAAGACAATGGCAAAGACTTTTATTCTGTTGAAGGTTAGGGGAAAGGAGCTTGTGTGGTGTGTTGATGGTTATATGCCCTCATGCAAGGTTATGCGATCTAATAAATGAAGATGTCAGTGAGCAAAGGAGATTTAATCGCATTGATAGAAGCCTAGCACAATCCGTCCTGCACAATCTCTCATTGAAAAGCTCCAATATGAAAAGTAGAATTCGGAGTTCTAGGTCACCCTAATGCTAACAAGTGTGTTGTTAGAAGCCTCAGACACGTGTTACCCCTAGTTGGACTTCCAGTTGTCGTCGACTTGATCTGGACTCATTGCTGGAGCATCAAAGGAGGGGAGCAGAGGCTGCGATGGCATACACGAGGTGAGACACAAGCATCTTAAGCTCAATGATCAGAGCAAGTCAGTACCAAGTCCAAATTCAAGTCAGAAATCTGCCAGAGAACTGCAGACAGGACAGGATGAAGCCATGTTAACAGCTGCCTGGGCCCCGGGTCTTCGCACGCTGCACACACGCGGCTCTCGGAGGCAGGCCGAAGCACAGGCAGCATCTCGCGGTTGCTTGTCTGAAGCCTTGTACGCTCAAAGCATCACGAGGAAGTGGAGATTCAAGGCACTTTGAGGAAGGATCGTGTGATGATGTAAGGTCTTTTCAGGCTCAGACAGCTTCTGAATTATTTCCAGTAAAGCCTTTCTGCAGGTTCTGTTAATCCCTCCACCAAACTGGCTACGTTTCAAAGCAGCCTTATGCCTCACATGAACACGCCGTGTTCATCGGCAGGTGTGGGCTGTGGACATGGCTGTTGATGAAAGCCTCCTCCTCCTCCTCCTCCAGGTGATTCTAATGGAATTTTTTGTTTGTTTTTTGTTTTGTTTTTCTGAGGTAGGGTCTCACTCTCTAGCTCAGGCTGACCTGGAATTCACTATGTAGTCTCAGGGTGGCCTCAAACTCACTGTGATCGTCCTACCTCTGCCTCCCGAGTGCTGGGATTAAAGGCGTGCGCCACCACGCCCGGCTTCTAATTGAATTTTGACTTAACAAAAATTCTCTGTGTTTTGTTTGCTTGCCAGCTGTTACAGATGTGGCTAGAGAGTGCCTCGTGTGATGCTCTCTGGTGTCCTTCTGTCCGTGCGTCAGAAGACAGCTAGCTTCCTGTTGCCGCTGGTCATTACCTAAACCAAAGGCTTTTCAGCATGTCCGTCGTCAACATTACCTAGCACAAGTTCAAAAATACATATTCCTAATCCTCAGCTCCATCATCTTGACGCAGAAGGCTGTTGGCAGGAGGATGCCTGTTAATGGGTTTTGCTTGTTATTTTCATTGTGCTGTTGTTGTCTTCCCTGGCAATTGCCATGACTGGCCAGCAACGGGAATCACTGGCCCCCCAACATGGAGCCATCCTCATCCATCCTCAACTTCCAGAGAAGTTGAGAAGGCAAAACAGTCTTGATACATTCTGACATCACACTTCTGCACCTATAGAATCTGCTGACCTGAATATGAAGTTTTAAAATGTGACGTGCCATAGTCTTCGGAGCAATGTCTGTCTCAGGGCTGCACGCTAACTGAGTGAAGCTGAAGACTTGATAGTTTGGCAAATTTAAGTGGGGAAATATGGTGAAGAAATGGTTTAATTCTCCTCATCTTTCTCTAGCTAATGATCATGTTACTACCACACCAGGGCACAGTCAGAAGACAGTTGAAGTAGGCTCATCTTCAGCAAATAGCATATGATGCACCGCAGTGAGTCTCTGGGATACAGGCTGACATGTGAGCCCACAGCTCTGAGACCGACAAGGTGCAGAATTGGCCTAGACAGGTAAGCATGCACAGGAGATAAGATGACCATGACTTTTTTCTTTAAAGATTTTGATTTATTTGAGAGAGAGAGAAGAGAGAGAGAGAATGGGCACACCAGGGTCTCCAGCCACTGCAGACAAACTCCAGGTGCATGTGCCACTTCATGCATCTGGTTCACATGGGTCCTGGGGAATCAAACCAGGGTCCTTTGGCTTTGCAGGCAAATGCTTTAACCACTAAGCCATCCATCCAGCCCCTATGACATTTTTAAAAAACATTTTATTTGGGCTGGAGAAATGGCTTAGCGGTTAAGGTGTTTGTCTGATAAGCCCAAGGATCCTGTTTCGATTCTCCGGTACACACATAAGCCAGATGCACAAAGGGCACATGCATCTGGAGTTTGTTTGCAGTGGCTAGAGGCCCTGGCATGCCCATTCTCTCTGTGTCTGTCTCTCTTCTATCTCTCTCTCTCTCTGCTGGCAAATAAATAAATAAAAATTTAAAAAAAAACATTTTATTTATTCATTTGCAAGGAGACAGAGGGGAGGGAGAGAGTGAATGGACACACTAGGGCCTAGTGCTGTTGCAAACCACCTCCAGATGCACGCACCATTTCTTGCATCTGGCTCTATGTAGGTACTAGAGAATTGAACCCAGGCTGTTAGGCTTTGTAGGCAAATGCCTTTAAATGCTGAGCCATCTCTCCTGCTCAACCATGACAGCTTTTGAAAGAAAATTAGAAATAGGGAAGGAGTCTGGTAAAATATCTTTAAATGTACTAACTGAATATTAGATAATTAAGTCTTAGCTCCTGGGAAATAAACAATTACCACATCAACAATTATCAGTAGCATAAATAGGAGTGATTCCTCTGAGATGAACCAAGTGCATAAGAGTACCCAGTTCAGACTAGGGGATAGGGTCTGGGAGCATTTCTCCAGGCAACTGATACTTGAGATGAGTTTTACAATTTCCAAAAATTATCTTGATGAGGGAACAACAAGGATGCTCACCTCAAAAAAACATTGTGGAGATCAAATGATCCATTTAATACAGAGAGCTTAAAACAGTGCCTGCCACACAGACAGTTCACAATGAATACATGAGTGAGGGAAGGTATGGTTTGGAATCCAACCATCACCCCAATGAGAGTCACCAGTGATTTTTTTTTTTTTTTTTTTTTTTTTTTGCCACTGATACTGTTTAAACAACAGGCATTTGGATACCAAATAGCGGGAGGGGGGGATTATGGTCTGTGGAGTTTTTAAAGATGGAACTTTGTTTTCCATGGGAGAACATGTCTGTAGGAGAGTTCAGATATGAGTTGTGGCCCACAAGAAGGACATTGAATATGTCTGTGATCTCGCCGGCCTGAAGAAAGTGAGTTGGTTTTCAGCAGGAGTGTGCAGCTGAGTCTCTTCCTGCCCAATTGGGGAGGGGAAGGGAGGAAGGAGGCCAAGGCTATTTGTGAACAGGCAGCAATTACGCTCTGAAACCCGGAGCCTGACAGTCGCGGCTCTTGGGCAATCGACACTGCTTCCTGCCACTGGCTGCTTAATGCCACCGAGGTGATGGGACCTGAAGGGAGCGCACGAACAGGTGGTAATTATGACTGACACAGTGTCGGCTTGTGCAGACATGCAGCCACAGAACAAAACACCACAGTTAGCTAACAAGAGCTCAGGAAGGTTTTCTGCTGGCACCGTGTCTCCTGTCTGACACTTCTGAGCCGGGAGGGCGGGCAGGGGAGGCATTGTCAGCCTGGGTATTCAGGGGTATAATAGGCCAGCTGAGTTGAAGGGAAAACGCTTAACATTTGTTCCTTTAGCAGCGATTAGATTAGCCACTGTTTCCATGTTGATTTGTCCGCAGTGCAGCTTTGTTGGCAAGTTTTCCTTTTGAAAATGTGTCCTTTGGATTTGTTCTTTGATACTGTGTAGCTTACACACACACACACACACACACACACACACACACACACTCAGCTCAGCTCTCTGAGCAGTTTCCAAACTGTTGGTGGATTTCTGAGTCTTGCAGTTCACACTGCACACAAAAGCTGTTTTCATCTTATAGGCTGCCTTTTTCTCCCTCTGCCTTGAAGGTCTTGCGGGATAACTTTGTCACTTTCTGAAGATCAGGAAAAGAAATGTGGGGGTGTATTTTCCCATCAGTTTGGCAAATCCTAAAGCCCATCCGTAGCTGAATGTGAAAAATAAAGCAACAGATTCTCTTATAACCAGAAAGTACATCTGAAGATACTTTACCGGTTTAATGGTCTTTCCCAAATGCCATGGTCACCTCATCTCCTGTGCAAGTTTAACTGGCTTGGTCGATGCTACTCCCGTGGGTCTCAAAGATACATAAGTACGTGTCAGTCCCATTGTGCTAGGTCCCATGCTGGTTGCTGAAGAAAACGGTTTTGCCTTCGTCTTACAGGAACTCGACTTAGCCCCACCCATGTGGTAATATGGCATCAAACACCTGTTTGGAGAAGAGCAAATTAATATGTCCTTGGGTTTGGGCAAGAGGTCACCAGTCCCTTTCTCATGCTTCTATCCTTCCCTAGAATAATGCATTAAAAATCGACTTGAAATAATTAGTGTAGTTTTGCAAATTTAAATGAAAATTCAATTCCGGGACCCATATTGGCAGCTGTTTGGGGGGTGGAAGGCGTGCTAATCTACTGTCTTTGAATAGCTTGCAGATTCAGTCAAGTGAAACCTCCAGTTTTTACCTTGAACTGTAAGCACTGACTGCTTGGTTTCGGTAAACCATACCTCAAATCGATTTTCTTTCAGTTTTTATAGGACGATGTTTCTCTGAGGCACTTAGCGATCCCTTTGTCATCTTTCCTTCAAGGAATGGTCATCCTTTGTCCATCATCTCAAAGTGCACCTTCAAACCCTTTCTTTAGGACTCTGCTTTGGACTCTCAAAGCACACTCATCATCTACCTTCTGTCACCTGTATAAAGATGGCCCCACATTTCCAACTTAAATTTGGCTGCAGAAGAAGGCTCTTTAATGGTATCTGTTCCCTTGATCTCAGATAGCATGTTTCAGGAAAGTTCTTCTCAAGTCTCCCAATTATCAATGCCTGAGACTTCTTCTTTCCATTGATTACACTATCTCCTGATCCCCTTCCCATATGAGACCATCTTCTTTCCATTGATTACACCATCTCCTGATCCCCCTTCCCATATGAGACCATCTTCTTTCCATTGATTACACCATCTCCTGATCCCCCTTCCCATATGAGACCATCTTCTTTCCATTGATTACACTATCTCCTGATCCCCCTTCCCATATGAGACCATCTTCTTTCCATTGATTACACCATCTCCTGATCCCCCTTCCCATATGAGACCATCTTCTTTCCATTGATTACACTATCTCCTGATCCCCCTTCCCATATGAAACCATCAGCATCAACTTCAGTTCCTTCTGTGTCTTCATTCTTTTTCCCTTCCACTTCCTGCAGCAGAGGTTTGCAGCTGGGAAGAGACCGAGGTGCTGAGGCGCATCCCTCTGTAACTAATGAAACCAAGTCCAAGCAGAGCAATTGTCAACGAAGGAGTCAGCCTTCCCCACCTTGGCAGGAGAACTGGGATTCATTCACTGTGTAATTAACTCTTCTAAACTAGAGTACCTGTGGTGGGCCGGGAGCTGTCCCGGTGCTGAGAATCAAAATAGGGTTATAGACCCATGACCTATGATTACTGAGGGTCTCCTGAAGGTCAGAAGTTGAAACCAGGTAACTTCAGAATAATTTTCACATGTGTGGAAGGCTAGTGTGGGAGCTCCATGTAAGAATGCCTGATGCAGAAGGAAAGGCCCAGAAAGAGACAGGATGTCGCTTTCCTCGCCCTTGTCACATATCCCTCAGGCCACTACAAAACAGCTTTCTGGAACAATCCACTTGAGATGACAGGTCTTAGGGACAATTGCTTTAGGTGAAGCCAGACACTGATCTAACAAGAGATGTATTTGTTTTCACTGTGCCCTTATTCGGAGGTGCTTTGAAGCCTCATTTCATGTAGCATTTCATTGAGGAAGCTCAGTTCCACACAGTGCTAACAGCAGTCAACCTTGTCTTCCCTCTCACGTGCATTCCAATCAGTCCTCTGGGCGTATTCTCTCTCCTACCCCTGAAGGGAATGTCCGTCTCTTCCTTGGCTCAAATTCCAGTGGCCTTGTTGGGTAACATACCTTTTTTAAAGGATGATAGGTTGGTCTCTCTAGTGGACCTTATCTTTGCTGGACACAGAATGTGTCTATTCCAACTTGGGACTGTGCTCAAAAATGTCGACCACACTTTCTCTGTAGCTGTAGCCAGTGGGCACCTGGAGTACCCCAAGCCCCAGAACACATGGCATATTTCCTGCTTGTTTCCTTCCAAACACCGTCTTTCATTTGGATTTAGGGAAGGGGGTCCTGTGTCTTTTTCACTGCCAGGGTAGGGGAGAATTCAGAGCACCTAACCACAGTCCCTATGCCACCGCAGGACCAGCCTTGTCATGCCTCTTCATGAAGGTCTGGCTGATGCAAACCACCTCCGGGCGTGCAGGAGGAGATGGTTGCCTGAAAGGCTGCTAGTTGGGAGACACTTGGCACATCTGCTTTCAGTGTGCCCTTGGTGTGTTTTCTGTGCATGGGCACATATGTGTACACGTGTGTGGAGACCACAGGTTTATGATGGGGGGTGGGCTCTTCCTCGGTAACTCGCCACTTTATGTGTTGACAGGGTCACGTGCTGAACCTAGGACTCGCCAATTCAACTATACCAGCTGGCCAGCTGGCTATACCAGAGGCTCCTCCCACATCTGCCTCTGAGGTGTTTGGAGCGCAGGCGCGTGCCCCCATCTCTAGCTTTGCAAGCGGGTACAGGAGATGCGAGCTCATGTTCTCATGCTTGCAAGCAAACATTTTACCCACTGAGCCATCTCCGCATCCCTGCCCTCAGCTCTGGAAGCCTTACCCAAATGAAACCCAGAGATTTCGGTAGAAGTTACTTTTTTGTTTGTTTGTTTGTTTTGTTTTTTGAGGTAGGTCTCACTCTAGCCCTGGAATTCACTATGTATTCTCAGGGTGGCCTTGAACTCTTGGCGATCCTCCTACCTCTGCCTCCCGAGTACTGGGATTAAAGGTGTGTGCCACGCCGGGCTAAGAAGTCACATTTTAAATACCACCCTATCAGAGGATATTTATGCAAGTCAAAAGAGACTATAGAGCTTGAACAACAAGGACAGAGTTTTACGTATCATTTGGGGTAAACTTTTGGTGGCACTAAGTCATGTTGAGGGTCAGCAAATGTCCCTCACTCCACTGCCAAGCCACCCTAGATGTGTGTTTCTATTTCAGCCTGGTCCAGCCATCACAATCATGTCTCCTCCAGAGAACCACCGTGGGAGCAAATGATCTTGTCTAATGCTATTGGCCTACTTCAACCCGACCTGACCATACAACTTCAGAAATGGTCTCCACAGAGGACCTTCTCCTTTCTTATTGGATTGAATCTGGTATAAACTGGCCCCAAACCCATACACATAGCCTTTAATATTCCTGCCTCCCTTGACATCCTCAGATTCTCAATGAAAGACTGTGTGTTAACAAGTTAATTGAGGATGGGTAAAATACTTCTTTTCAAGCCAATTTAAGAATTCAGTGAATTTGAACAGACTTTTTTTTTTTTTTTTTTTTTTTGGAAATTTCATTTAAGCCAGGGATTCAAAATAGAAACTTTCAAAGAAGTACTTTGGGGCCAAGCCTCTCTGCAGCAGGATTCAAATATCAGATTCACTGCTTATACACGAGAATGCACAAGTAATTGGCTGCATGGGGTAAGACCTAATTCCATTAGGGTTAGAGAAGTGAGACTCGCAGCACCACACTTGTTTTCTTTTTCTTTTTTAAATGCAAGACAGCGAGAGAGAGAGAGAGAGAGAGAGAGAGAATTGGCATGCCAGAGCCTCCAGCCACTGCAATTGAACTCCAGACACATGTGCTATCTTGTGTGCATATGCAACCTTGTGTGCTTGTGTCACTTTGTCTATCTGGCTTATGTGGGACCTGGAGAGTTGAACATGGGTCCTTAGGCTTCACATGCCAGTGCCTTAGTCTCTAAGCCATCTCTCCAGCCTGTTCTTTCTTTCTTTCTTTCTTTCTTTCTTTCTTTCTTTCTTTCTTCTTTCTTTCTCTTTCTCTCTTTCTTTCTTTCTTTCTTTCTTTCTTTCTTTCTTTCTTTCTTTCTTTCTTTCTTTCTTTCGAGGTAGGGTCTCATTCTAGCCAAGGCTGACCTGGAACTCACAGCAATCCTCCTACTTCTGCCTCCCAAGTGCTGAGATTAAAGACATGTGCTGTCACACCTGGCTTTCTTTCTTTTTTTTCTTTTTTTTCTTTTTTAATGATTTTAAGGTACATGAAAAGTTGTACAGCAAAAAACAGTATAGGTAAATGTAGCTGTTATCTTCTGGGACAAAACATTAGACCAAAAGCATCTTATAGAGGGCCAGGTTTTATTTTAGGTTACCATTTCAAGGGGAAGTTTCATTATGGCAGGGAAGGCAGAACAGAGCAGACAACTAACTGTCACACCAGCTGGAAGGAAGCAGCAAGCATGAGCCAGCTCTGAACCCCAGTGGACTGAACTAATCCACCTCCAGATCGCCCTCCAGTGACACACCTCCTTCACCAAGGACCCACCTCCCAAAGGCTCCACAACTTTCCCAAATTGCCAGCAGCTGGGGATCAAGTATGAGGATTAATCACAAACACATGGAAATATATATTCACCATGGTGAGGTATGTAGAATTATAATTCTTAGATTCCAAGCCAGTATGGAAAAGAGAGTACATAGAGATCAATAAAGGTTTTTTAAAATATATTTATTTGAGAGAGAGAGACAGAAAGAGAAAGGGCACGCCAGGGCCTCTAGCCACTGCAAACGAACGCCAGATGCATGTGCCCCCTTGTACATCTGGCTTACTTGGGTCCTAGGGATTCAAACTGGAGTCCTTAGGCTTCGCAGGCAAATGCCTCAACCACTAAGCCATTTCCCCAGCCCAAGATCAATAAAGGTTTACGCGTTTTGAAATCTGGAGTTCAAAGCATTCGTCAACTATGCTAAATTCTGTACAATAGAAGATCAGAAAAGACCCCAAACAAACGCTCTAATTCAAGGAAACTTACCACAAATGTATGTGAGAATGTGGAACAAAAAGTTCCAGTGAGCCCAGGACCTTCTGCCCTGGCCCAAACAGCCGAAGAAGCATTTCTTTTTGCCACTATCATCAGCACCTTGCTGTCAGTTAGCCCATGTTCCCCTACAGGAGATGGTTTTCAACTTCTCAGGAAAGGATTCTCAACGTACACCAGTCAAGGGTAGAAACGTTTCTTACTCATCGTTTTCAACTCAAAGAATCAACTATTAATAATGACCCTAAGGAAATTCCCTTTAAAATAGAAAAGTAGGAGAAAACATTCTGCTCGTTTTAATTATCTTGTTTTTTATCACCCTCAAACATTTGGAAAATTACCTAAATCCTCTATGGGGAAAAAGCCACTGGTTCTATTTGCTTAGTGCTAATGAAACTCACATTGTGATTAATCTCTCAAAATGAGGAGACTGTAGAGCAAATGGGGAGGTGAGAGTGGGCCCACAGTCCTAGCCAGAGTGGAGCAATGTTTGATTCTGAGTTAAATAGGTCAGCAAGGTGGTACCTTGGAAAGACTGAGGCATTGAATCTGTGGCCCTTCTTTGAGCTTTCCTTGCTTCAGCATAACTGGGGCTGTAGGCCACCTGAACCTTTCTGCACTTCAGCTACTCTTGTAATAATAACAGTCCTGCAGGGTCAGAAGCATAGACCAGAACAATCAGTCTGGGGCATGTCTGCCTGCCTCACAGCTGCAGAGATCTTCTGGGTTTCAATGGTCTTCCTTTCCGGCTCTGCCAAGGGAATGTGGGTGTTTAGATCCTTGGCTGTTTAAAACAAAATATGCTCTGAGAGACGCATGGTTAGGTGATCATTCTGTGCAAACGCCACGGAACATGCTTGTAAAACCTAAAATGTCTATAAATGTCAGTAGGTAGCTATGATCTTATGGGACTATATCCACCATCTATCTTTATAGTCCTTCATTTACTGAACAGGCATGATGCAGCACATTATGTATATGTATACATGACTGTGGATGCATGAATGGGTCCTAATTCAGTTACTTATGTGCACATTAGAATTACTTGGGAAGATGATTCCAATGGTTTTGTCCCAAAACCCATACCTGTTAAAGGAGGACCAGAGCATTCCTGTCGCTTTTTTTTGTTGTTGTTGTTGTTGTTTCGTTTTTTTTTTTTGGAGAGAGACAGAGAGAAAGAGAGGGAGAGGAAGACAGATAGAGATGAGCACGCCAGCAGCCTCTCAGCTGCTGCAAACGAAATCCAGATGTGTGCGCTCCC
Source organism: Orientallactaga sibirica (assembly GCA_036365145.1). Classification (NCBI taxonomy): domain Eukaryota; kingdom Metazoa; phylum Chordata; class Mammalia; order Rodentia; family Dipodidae; genus Orientallactaga; species Orientallactaga sibirica. Next base: position 1,382,341 of record JAEOAD010000284.1, read on the forward strand.
TTGTGGTCAAGTGCAGCATTGCACCCTTGGGTCACTTTGCATCTGGCTAAACATGGGACCTGGAGATTGGAACCACGGGAGATTGGAACTGCTAAGCCATCTCTCCGGCCCTCATTCCTGTATTTTTAAAAGTTCCCGAGTGATTCAAATGTACAGGTCAGACAGAACCCGCGGTAATGCCTCTAATCAAATTCTCTGCAACATAATTCATTAGGGATCTGCTGCTCACCGATATACACGGCCAGTAGCCACGTGTGGCCATGAGTGCTTAGAATATGACCAGTTCTAACTGAGAATGGATACAAACGTGATGTTCTCCAGACCCTGAACACTCAGCATAGAAATACAAAATATCAGGCTGGAGAGATGGCTTAGTGGTTAATGCACTGGCCTACAAAGCCAAAGCACCCTGATTTGATTCTGCAGGATTCCACATAAGCCAGAGGCACAAGGTGACACATGCATCTGGAATTTGTTTGCAGCAGCAGGAGGCCCTGGCATTCTCCCCCCCTCTGTCTCCCTCCCTCTCCTTCTCTCTGCCTCTTTCTCTCTGTCTCCCCCCCTCTGTAAATAAATAAAAATAAAATAAAAATTAAAGAAATACAAAAGTCTCAATAGTTTTCATGTAGCTAATAATATAATGATAATATTTGGCATAGTTTAGTGATAATATTTAAGTTGAACATAATATTAATTATAATAATGAAATATAGTATAAATTAAACATATATCATAATATTTTAAATAAAATTATTGGTTGATGTTAATGTTCACATTTTGCAAGCTATTAGCAAATTCAAAATTACTTATGTATCTCATGCTATATAACTCTTGAACTAGATTAATGGAATGGGGTTTTGGTAGGAAAAAGGTTTGATTTGATTTTAACTTATTTGAGATAAGGTCTCACCATATAGCCCACATTGGTCCAGATTTGAAATCTTCCTGCCTCAGCCTTCTGTGAACTAGGATTACAGGTGTTTGCCACCATGTCTGGTTCTTAATCAATGGTTATTAAGATGAGATCTCTAGTCTGGCACACCACCTGAGAACTCATTAGAAATGTACATTTTCAGGTATCCTAAAAGCCTCCTAACCCCCTGTAGCCCTACACCTGCAGATTCAACACTGGGAGGAACAAGACCGTCCAAAACGATTAGGTCTATATTGAACAAGGACAGACTTTCCTCTTGTCATTACCTAAAACTACTCACAGAGCAGCTACATTGTATTGGTTATTATAAAAGTATGCTGATGATAGTTGAGTTTGCATTATTCTAGTCTCTCTTTGCTTTTTGATTGGATGAGTATTTAACTTGTTTGATTTTCAGGAAATGTCAAGACCTAGGTTATATGTGTACAATACTGTGCAGTTTATTTATTTATAGCCACTGCAAAGAAACAGTGTTTTACCAGATGCATGCACCTTGCCTTGTGCATCTGGTGTTATGGGTTTGGGTCCTGTAAAGGAATAGAATGACTTTTGGCTGGGGTCTGTGGTGGCTGGTTTGGTCTTTCTCTCCTTGCCCAGGAAAGCACCTTTATGGAACCTGGACTAAGCCATCTCTCCAGCCCTACTGTGAAATTTTATAAAAGGGATGTTTGAGCATCTTAATATATTTAAGATGGGATTCAGGAGCAAACCTGAACTCATTAAATGAGGAGAGGGAGGCCTGGAACCCAAGGACAGACTTTCCTCTTGAATATATCATTGGGACTCTGACGTGATTGGTGAGTTTCTTTAACAAGCCCCACAAGAAACTGACTGCACCCCCTTGTGCATCTGGCTTAGGTGGGTCCTGGGGCTATGTCCTTTGGCTTTAAGCACCCAAGAACAACTGCCTTAGATGGTTGCCTTGTATTCCTTTTAAGCCCAAGAACAACTGCCTTAGATGGTTGCCTTGTATTCCTTTTCAACGATGTCTCTGTTCCCTTGCAATCTGTCCCCAATTTGATAACAAAATACTGAGTGGGTCTCTTTACAGACCTTCTGGAGACAGTACAGGAAGGAAACAAGGTACCTAGGAGCAGTTTTTTCCCCCTTTATTGACATAGGGAATACTTTCATTGAACTCAGAGAATCAAAGACGTACAATTACATTTTGAATAAAACACTAACTTGATATTCTTGAATTTCAGTTCATATTCTTTCATATTACCTACCTCAATTTTGTTTAGAATCAGCTTGGTAATCACGAAGGAGTAAGACACTGGGGCTGGAGAGATGACTCAGCATTAAAGGCGCTTGCCTGCAAAGCCTGGTGGTCCGGGTTTGATTCTCTAGTGCCCATGGAAAGCCAGATGCACAAAGTGGTGCAAGTGTCTGGAGTTCATTTGCAATGGCACGAGGCCCTGGCACGCCCATTCCCTTTCTCTTTCTCTCTCTCTCTTTTTTTTTAATCAATATATATTTTTTATTTATATTATTCTGATTTTACATTCATAGTATTGGTTCCATTGTCCTCCTCCCCTTCCTCCCACTTTCAAAGGGGCCCTCATCAATGGGGAATGTGGATCATGCATTGTGAGTTTGCTCAAGAGTTCTGGTGGATAGGCCCCAGTCTCTGTGCATAATGCCCCAACTTGTGACTCTAACAATCTTTCCGCCCCCTCTTCCGCGAGTTTCCCTGAGCCACATTGGGGTCATTTTAGTTCTGCTTCCTTGATGAGGTTTTGGGAGCCTCTGTGTCTCTGGATATCTGGCTTATGATTGAAGTTGGATGTTCTCTGTGTTTATCTCCTTCAGCCTTTTTCTGGTGTTGTGATCGCCTTGAGCGCTGTATTCTTGCCCTTCCCCTGCCCCTTTCTCTTTCTCTTGCTCTCCTCCTCTCTCTCTTAAATAAATAAATAAATATTTTTTAAAAAAAGAAATAAAATACTGTAAAATTTGCATAGTGCTAGATATAATCATCAAAAAAAAAAAAAGTGTGGCTTAGTCTATTTCTAGGGGAAAGATAGCATCTACCTCTGACTTGTTTGCATACTCCTTGATCTGTGCATTTGCAGTCATAAGCTCTCTCTGGCCTTTCCAGAGCTAAGTCTTAACTGCTGACCTCTTTGTCATTCCTCTTTCAAGAAGGGAAAAAAAAAAAAGAAAGAAAACAATTCAAGGTTAAGCTGCTCCTCATCACAAGCAGTTTAACCTAATTTGCTCGAAAGGAGATTTGAATTCTCAAAAAATAAGCCTAAATTGGAGAGCTAGCAAATTAAACACTGACATTGAATGAAAGCTTGGAGCTGTGTCCTTCCATACCCAATAGGTATTTGGGCATCTCTGGACACAGTAGGGGGATGACAAGAGGCCACTAGACACTATGTGACAAGTTTTACCATGGGGTGGTGTGTGAGAGAGCACCCCTTGAGTGCTCTGGTTGGGAGGAGAAGCAGCTGCAGTTGGCCACCAATGGAGATAGAGACCACAATGCACCCGACTGGGGTTTGAATGTAGAATGTTCCCCGTGGACTCATGTGTTTGAACAGTCAGTCCCCAACAGGTGGTGGTATTGGGGAAGGGTATGGAACCTTAAGGAAGTGGAACCTTATTGGAAGAAGTGGGTCACTGAGGGTGGGCCTCGAGATTTTATAGCCTACTGCCAATTCCTGTCCACCCTATGCTTTCCGCCTCTGGCTGAAATGTGGCAAACCAATCTGCCGTGGCTTCCTTGCCATAATGGAGTGACCATATGTCCTAGAAGCCTAAGCCCAAATAAAGTCTTTTCCTAAGTTATTTCTGGTCAGGTATTTTGTTCCAGCAATAAGAAGGTAAATGATACATTCCACATGCAATGCTCCCGAGTGAAGGGAGACAAACAAGTAATCCATAACACAGGGTTTTGCCCAGATCCTCTTGTCTGGACCATCTGACCATGCAAATTGCAGTCAGTAACCAATAAATATGCCTTTTAGGTCCATACCACAAGCAAAACAGAAAGCAGCAGAAATCGACCTCATGAGAGACTAAACGCCATGGAACAGCAGAGTCCCTGGTAACCGCTCTGCCTGTGAAAATCTACACAGAAAAAGCCCCACCCAATCAGAACAGGAGCTTCGTGAGCTGTAAAATACCAGTCACCTTGTCTTAACTCCATGAAAGATTCTTCTAGAATATTAGCTAAGCAGTAGAAAATAAAAGTTAAAGGCTCAGGCTCCTGGGTGGGCCTGTCCTGGATCTGAGATCCAGCTGTGCAATGCACAGGCTGTAGGAAGCCCTTTGGGACGTGAACATATTTGCACATCAGTTCCTCGCTTGCCGCCGTGCATCCTGTGCAGCCAGGGAGAGGATGTAACGAGAAGATGTGTTGATGAGGTACCCAGCACATCTCTGGACATCTTGCAATAGGAAGCACTCAGTCACTACACAGATAGGAGTTTAATAGCTATTCTTGTCAGCCCAGCAACCCGATCCACACTTCCAAGTGCAGAGCCTTCCACAGACTGGACCTGCATTTTTATGTGTGAGCCAGTCAGGCTCTCACTCCTGGAGCTGCTGGCTCTGCCTCCCATGGCCGTAGGCATGTTGTGGTCACAGATACAGTCACCCTTTGTGTGTGGCTTTTATATGTGTATCAAAGAGGCCAACGTGGGCCCATAGGCTAGCGTTCTGCCCACTGAGCCACGTCCCCAGCCCTAGGTCTGCATATTTACGTGTTCAAAACATGAGATGGAGAAATGCACAAAAGGAACCCTGCAGAGTGAAAACAGAAAGGAGGGTGAGTTGTGGGGAGGACACAGAAGAGACAGGGGGAAAATGAGCATAAAATGTGTATGAAAACACCATAATGAAACTTAACTCTTTGTAGCCTAGTAAAAAATTCAATTAAAAAAAAGAGAAAGAAAAAACACTCTATGGATGTTCCTTCAACCCTTATAACCACCTACACGGCAGCTGCACTCTCTGCCTTTTTCAGGTGGGTAAGAGGGTTTTTTGATATTTAACAACTTGCTCAAGATCACACAAGTTAGAAGGAGAGAGAGTCAAGATTTATACCCAAGTCTAGTTGGCTGTAGAATTTAGTCTTTCAGTTATACCATGCAGTCTACTTGAAATTTTTAGCATTGACAGAAAAATAAATAAATCCCACTTTAACTTCCTGGGCTGGGGGGAGGGGAAGGAGATGATTTTCAGGTTTTATAGATAGAAAGTTTAATTTTAACCAGAATAAGAAGTGCATTATGTACAAGAATTAGTAAAAGTTTCTTTTTTTTTTTTTTTTTCAGTTTTTATTTGGCCACTTTGAGACTTGTGGCCCCAAAACTTGTGGCTAATGATGGGTTCCATCTAATGGCAACATGAAAACTGGTTCTTAAGACCTGGTGGAACCAAACAGATGCCCAGTTGCATATACGTTTAATTTTAACAAATAGTTTTTCATAACTATAGGATTCTTCTATATTTATTTAAAAAAAAACCTGGCACATGAGAAAATATCAAATTGTGCTATTCCACCTCCATATGTGCCAGTTATCTATAAATATAGAAATGCAATAATTATCACTAAAACTGTTACTTGTTAAATTTTCAAAAACAGATAAATTATGAATATGAATTTGAAAAAAAATATCTTAAGGAGTTAAGAAATGGGTAGAGATCTAGAATCATTGACTCTCTAACTCAACAAGACCTGAGGTCCACCTGCTCCAGGTGAAGAACTCTGAGTCCTCTCTCTGCCTCCACTGAAACACACCCAGAGGTAGTAAGCCCCTCACCTCAAGGACCCTCTGTCTTGCCGCATCACTATTTATTGACAATCCCTTCCTTGTCATTGTGCAAAGCTTCACAGTAATGCTACCTTGTGTCCAGGCGCTACTGTGTGTCAGGCACTCTATTAGCATAACTTATCACTCACTATTTATCTCGTGGGCTCTTTAGCACAACTATTTGAAACACTCGTGTTCCCATGAGACACACTCATGAAGGTGTCAGCCCTAGAGGAGTTCATATAGGACCCAGGACACTCAGTCCTAAGCCTGTATTCCTTCCTCTGCACAGCTGGGATCATGTCCCAGGGGGTGGAGGTGCCTGTTCATCTCACAGAGTGGCACCAGGGCCTCTTCAATTCACACAGTAGACAACTAACATGTCTCCATGCATTTCCTTTCTTCTGGGGTAAATATTCCCAAGGCTTCCTCAGTTGGAGCACGTGTTTCTCACTTCCCCCAATTTCTCTACTACTCCATTGTCTGTGTCTTCTTTGAATGAGATGACCAGAATCAAAAGTGATCTGAAGCATGAAGAGTAGACAGCGCCCTCCTGCTGTCATCCCACCCACTGCCCTTCCATCGCGGTAGACTATTAGCTTTCATTGACCACCCAACATTGCTACCCAACCACACCATCTTTAGAGGCAACAGCCCCTCCAAAGTCTTTCTTGTGTTAGATTCTTCAATGAGCACCTCCTGTAATTCTGCAGGAATTGTCTAACCATGTGTCTGCCCACTTCCTTGACTGTAGCACCTAGCCTTACATAGTACCTGACCCGGGTCCATGACAGGTCTTCCAAGAAATTGGAAGAAATGGAGGGAGAAGCAATGTCCACTTATTTTGACTAAACTCAAAATGGAGGGAAATCAAGAAAACCAGAAGGGATAGAAGTTGAATGAGTCCCGTAGCAATCAAATTCAAAGCCAGCCATGATTTGTTTAGAGGATGAAACTTCCCTCTTCTGAACCCAAGCTATGGAAGCTAAGTTTCCCTCACTTGCAAGCCCAGGGGTCCTCACTAATCCTCAGCCTAGCATGCCTTTCCTTGCGCAGGGAGGGGCTTTAGTGATCACACTGCCAGGCTCCATGACTCAGGTCAGGTTTCCAACCTAGAAAAGTGTTTGTGATCCTAATTTTGTTGTTCTTTCCCGTGTCATAGCTACAAGTTCAATCATCTAATTAGTGGTCAACTGAGTCATTAACAGAAACTGAAGTGAAGGCCTTTTGTAAACCACAAGACTCCATTGAAACTGACCTAATCAACAACATGCCCATGGCTTAGTGTCCAATCAAGAACTGAGTTTACGGCCGAAGAGAGGGCTTAGCCGTATGGCGCTTACCTGCAAAGCCTAAGGACTCAGGTTCGATTCCCCAGGACCCATATAAGCCAGTTGTACATGGTTTCACATGTGTCTGGAGTTTGTTTGCAGTGGGTAGAGGTTCTAGCACAGCCATTCTCTCTCTCTATCTCTCATAAATAAATAAATAAATAAATAAATAAATAACATGTTAAAATAATTGAGTTCAAAAGGCCAAGTATGGTGGTGCACACCTATAATTCGGGCACGTGGAAAGTAGGCAAGAGGACCACAAGTATACTTGACAAGTTCAAGACTAACTAGAGCCATGTGGTAGTTTGAATGTGAGAGTGTAAATGTATGGCCCCATAGACTCAGGTAACTTGGGTCTCCAGCTTTCTGGCTGGAGGAGGTGTCACTGGGGGCAGATTCTGGAGTCCAGCCCTAAAGTGGGTTTGGGGACAGATATGGTGTTGGTTGTTTGGTGGGGTCTCTGTCTGTAGGATCTGTGAAAGGGAGCCAGCTTCTCCCACCTTGATGGCACTTCCCCTGGATCTGGAAGCTTGAAATAAATCCCTTCTTCTCAAGAACTGTGTGTGGTTGGATGCTTGTCCCAGCAATATGAAGCTGATTACAAGCTTCGTAGTGAGGCTCTGTCTCTCAAACAAACAGAAATTTAGATATTCAGCGTCTTGTAAGGTGTAATGTTTTGTTTCATAATTGAATATTATAGCTTATTTAAGAAATGCTTTACTGAATACCTTGGAGGTTGAAATGTATTCTTTTTCAACTGTTCATTACTTGCTTTAGAACTAAAGAACAAACCAAAGAAACTAAAACTGCACAATTTCATAATTGCCAAAATTTGCAGGTATTTTGAGTCTTTATGAAAATATTGGCTGTTGGCTCCTGGTTAATAATTTACATAAAATTTAATACACCAGTCTAAAATCAAGATCTCAAAGTACTATATAGATAAATATAAACACTATCAAAAAACAGTTGTGGGCTGGAGAGATGGCTTAGCGGTTAAGGCGCCTGCCTCCTAAGCCTAAGAACACTGGTTCCAATGTCCAGCGGTTCCAATCTCCAGGTCCCAAGTTTAGCCAGATGCAAAGTGATGCAAGGGCGCAATGCCGCACTTGACCACAAGGGGGCACACATCTGGATTTCGTTCACAGCAGCTGAGAGGCTGCTGCCACGCCCATCTCTTTCTATCTTCCTCTCCCTCTCCCTCTGTCTCTCTGTCTCTCTCTGTGTCTCTCTCCAAAATAAAAAATAAATAAAATAAAATAAAATAAAATAAAATAAAATAAAATTTAATTTAATTTAATTTAATTTAATTTAATTTAAAAAAAACAGTTGTATTTTAAAAACCCAGGTTAAGGTGCTGAGGATTGAGTGAATCACATTGTACATTCCCAGCCTTACATGTGATCTTTCCTTTATGAGCCAGTCCTGAGATATCTCACAGGATTGGACAACATGATGGAAACAATGACAGTGTCATTCACAAATGTCACGCTGAACGGAATGAGCAAAGGACAGTTTAAAAACTTGGGGAGGGTTAGCTCTCATTTTACAATCTCCATGTGAATGATTTGGCTATCATCATTTAGCTGGCTAAGTGTCTGAAGGGTTTTTTTAAATTATTATATTTAAATAATGGATGTGAGGAATTAAAATGCTCCTTGGTGTCTATTGAAATGATGGGATGCTTTTCTTATCCAGCTATGTGCTCCTTAGTACAAGAAAATGGTTTTTATTAACAATGCAAGCCCAGTGCTGGTTTAGATATCGTATTCGCTGCAGGGCCAGTGGGAGCATTGAAGGTAAGGGGTGGTCAAAGTGGTGTGCTGCGATAAGCACCTCGTGACTGTGAGGAGCCACTGCCTACCTCATAACCGGGGCAGATGAGCAGTTGCGGTGATTAAAAATGATTCCCAGTACCAGGCAAGAGTCGGTTGTTAATAAATGGTTGTACTGGCAGGGAAATTACCCAGTGGCTAAAGGCACTTGCTTGCAAAACCTGACAGCCTGGGTTTAATTTCCCCAACATTCATGTAAAGCCAGATGCACAAAGTGGTACATGCATCTGAGGTTTGTTTGCTATGGGAAGAGGTCCTGGCCTACCCATTCATTCTCTCTCTCTCTCAATCTTTCTTTTTCTTTCTCTTTCTGTTTGCTTGCAAATAAATAAAAATATACCTTTAATTGCAGTTCTATTCCCTTCCAACTTTATTTCCTCTTTGGATAACAAATTTAAAAAAAAAGATTTTTCAAAATCTCCCATTCACCTTAGAAAAGTAGGAAAAAATTTTAATGAAATTTTAGGAATGGATCAACAGAATGTGGCATATATGTATAACAGAAGGTTATTCAACTTTCTAACAGAAAGAAATTCTAGCCCATGCTATAACACAGATGAACCTTGAGGATATCATGCTACACTTTAAAAAGCCAAACAGAAAAGGACAAGTAGTGTACATTCCATTTTTATGAGGGTTCTAGGGTAATAAGATTCATAGAGACAATAGTAGAATGGTGGTTTCCTAGAGAGACAGGGGAAGAAATAGGAAATTATGGTTTACTAGATTTAGAATTGCAGTTTAAAGAGATGGAATAGGTGAAACATGCATGGAAAGATGGCTTCCAACAGCATGCATGTATTTAATGTCACAGAACTTCACACCTAGAAATGGTTAAAATAGTGACGTTTAAGTACTATATCTCAACTGAGGGCCAAGGGTGTGGTTCAGCAGTTAAAGGTGCTTGCTTGTAAGCTTGCAACTGGAGTTTGATATTCTATGCACCCCCAGCACCCATGCAAAGCCAGATTCAAAGTGGAGCATGGGTCTGTGATCACAACACACCTACAGCAATGGGAGGCAGAGCCAGGAGAACCCAGAAGCTCACACACCACCTAATCTGGCCAGTGCTGCAGGTGTGAGCAAGGAGAGGACAGACACCTTTATGTTACCTTCTGACACACACACACACACACACACACACACACACACACAACTTTACAAAACGAAACTTGATGATAGTTTTTAATGCTGCAAAATCGAAATTAAAGGCTGACCCTGAAGGTTTCGCAAGTTATAGGTGCCCCCCATCTGTATAATCACCTGGGTAACATTTGTTAGGGTCTTATATCAGCACCTCCTCTTGGCTAGCAGAGGGCACAGCATGAAGGCAAGGGTATATTCACCATGGGCTGGGTCATGCCCAGGAGCCCATGAGTCACTTCACCCTACACAGCTGGAGCCACTTGGAGTTCATCCATGCTAATACTTGAGGCTTCCCCTGCTTCTACTTACTTCTCCCTCCTCCATGTTGATTGTGAGCCCAGGAGACAGCAGAAACAGCAGGTTTAGTCTTTTATACATTCTCATTCAATTTACTCAAATTCTACATTTGTAATAACATTTCTATCACCATAATAAAAGAAGCATGTTGAGCTAACATCTTAATATTAGAGAAAAAAAATCTTTCTAGTAAAATCCTGAACACTGTGGCTCATGGTAATTGCTAAGCTCTCAGGCCTTCCTATCTGTACTATTCAATTGACGTTTGTCATCTGGGGCTACGTGACATATCTTTTTTGTTGTCTTGTATTGTCATCTATCACTGAGTCAGATTCAGTAAATTCACTAACAAAACTTGACATCATCATTGCCTTGGGCTTGATTGAGCGTCCCTTGGCTATAGAAGAAAAACACACACAGACTTTTCCTGTTATTGTTCAGCATATTTTCTGTGGATTTGCTGTCTTTAGCCAGCGTAATCTAAATTGCCACTTGATATTTGAAATCTCCAGCCCTTCTGTCCATACCATTGCTAGAATGATCTACTTAAATTACAAATCGGGTCATGTCATTTCGATACTTAACGTCATCCAATCACTTATTTGTTTAGGACATTTGCTTTTGTGAGCAACAACTAAGTGGGATGTGTCCCAGGCCCTGAGGTTGTTGTCAAAACCACAGAAAAGACAAATCTGTCTTCAGGATATGCTCACCTAAGCAGAGAGGGTGATATAACATCAACAGGAAGAAGATGCAGCTGGAGTAGAAATAGAAGCCAGTGCAGAGCGCATCAAGATATAAAGAAATAAATATGTGCCTTGGGGGGATAGGATATGGAAGGCTTCGCAGGAAATGTATCTCCCCACCGTATTACTTCAGAGCCAAGGAATACCATTCTACCTGGGTTCTCGTTGCTTCTTGTGAACTTTAATGTTAAATGGAGGCATAACTTTTAGCGTCAATAAGAAAGAGGCTGCTGTAGTCAGCTGTATGTTGCTGGGACGAACCTCTAAGCCAGACACAGTTTATGGAAGTCAGAATTTATTTGAAGCTTACAGATCCAGGGGCAGTTCCCTTGATGGCTAAAGACATTGGCTCCATTTCGCAGATCCAAGCAGACACACAATCATAAGCAAGTTCACAAGAGCCTGCAGCAGCAGGAACCCCTGAGCCCACTGTGCAGACTTTAGGTTGGAAGTCAGATCTGCCTCCAGTGACACTTAAGGGCTGGACCCCAGGATCTGCTCCCAGGGACACCTTTTCCAATCAGGCAGCTGGAGAAAAGTTTTTTTTCATAAAAATGCCAGAGTCTGTTGGGGGATATGCATTCAAACTACCACAGAGGCCTCAAAGAGTAGCCTTCCTTTAAGGCAACTGACAGTCTGGAAGAAGATACTTGCAATACAAATTGGACAAAGCCTCAACACACACACACACACACACACACACACACACACACACACACACACACACACACGGCATCACTGAAAACCCATAAGGAAAAGACAAACAGTCTAGATTTTCAAAATGACAGAATGCTTAGATAGACACTTCATAAAGGTCCATCTAGATGGTCAAAAGCACATGAAAAGATGTGCAAAGTGTCTTATGTTCGTTGGTTTAAGACAATAGCATGGACTAAAGTTTAAAATATTGAAAATAGTATTGGTGAAAATGTAAAATAACAGATAGCTTCTCCAGTGCTGTTGGAATAGGCACTTACTGAAAACACAAGAGCACTCTGGCTATTAATACAACATAAGAATGTTCAGAGCAGATTTTCCATATAGGCCAAGAACTGGAATTAAAATGTCCATCCACAATAGGATGGATAAATACACCTCGGTGTAACAGCACAACTATGTACTGAGCAGACTTCAAAATAAACAGACATAGTGCACAGCCTCATGAACGGATCTCACAACATGCAGTATTGAGCCAGAAAAAGAGCAAAATGTGAAAGAACCCAACAGCAAGCAAAAGTAATCTTTGGAGAGAAGAGTAAAGGCATGGTAAGTTTTAGGAGGTACCCATCAGCTGAAACCAGGAATATGCCTTCTGAGATACTTCAATTCATAGTCCGTGACCTCTTTGTGTGGAGGTAGACTTATCAAGATACACACTTAATGTTCGTGCACTTATTAGGTGTGGATCCATCATTAATAAAATCAAGTTTAATTGCTTCCTTCCTTTGAGCCCTGGGTACATGAGTAGTCCCTCCACTCCACCTGCCAATGCCTCTCCATAAAACCCAGCAAGCCACCTGCGATTGGAAATTCATCTGTCATGTGGGTGGATGAGAATTTATATCCAGGAATCCACATTGTTTTCTTGCTTAATGCATGTATGCATGCATGTTTGGGTACAGGTGCATGTGCACACGTGTGCACAAATGTGTGGAGTCCAGAGAACAACCTCAGATATTATTCTTCAGGCAGGTGTCACCAGCCTCTTTTTTCAAACAGGATCTCTCTGGCCTAGAACTTGCTAATTTAGGCCTGACTGGCTGGCCAGGAAGTTCTGGGAATCTATCTCTGCGTCCCCAGTGCTGAGATTACACACGTATGTATGTCATCTTTCCCGGCATGTTTATGTGGGTTCTGTGGATGGAACTTGAGTCTCATGCTTGTGAGCGATCTCCCACCCCTACCCCCCACTCACACGTCTTGTTTTCTCCATATGCATTACAATCTTTCAGCTGCTTTAGGGGATGGTACCCATTTGATGATCATCTCTACTTGGTAACAAACAGAAGCTCCAGGCTATTAAGAAGCCACCTCATCGCTCAGCCATTTTCCTGATGAAAGCAAAATTTTAAGAGCTTGGGCATGGAGCCTCTTTCAAGCATGCAGAATGGACGCTCAGTTCTGTACCACACAAGGTTGCTTTTGCATATTTCAAACACTGGGCATCAAGTCAGGGGACAGGTCCCAAAATTATCTCATGTAAATTAATTCTGCAGCCAAATGTAGTTGGGCAGAATTTTGTTACAGGAATCCTGGGTCTCTGACCAGCAATGGATGAATGGTCTCCATCTTCTTAATTGAATGTGAAAAATATCTGCAAATCTGAACCGTTGAAACACTGCCTCCAAGAGTGGTTCCTTACTTAAAAGGAGTTATATTGATTGGTCTGTGTCAGTCCCAAGGCCTTACAGATCCAATCGGAACAGTAAGAGCTGAGGACAGAGTTTTTTCATGGTGACATGACTGCCTCGTGGGATTTCTCATCTTCATTGACTGGGTCGATACACGATAAAAGCTCCAGTTCAAAGGACCGGAGGACATCTACATAGAAACAGCATAGGACTGAACGAGACCCCACATCCCACTGGGAGGTGTCTTCTATGTGTGAAGAGAGCCCCAAGCCTGCCAGGCTCCACTCAGTGCTCTGAGAGTAGAATGATGTGACGCATCTGTTTCCATGGAGCTTAAGCGCACCTTCGGTTGTGAGTGCAGATATACTATCAAAGACAGGAATGATGTTATCATTCACTCTTTTCTTTTTTTTTTTTTTAAATTCCCATTTGAATCGCTTTCCCATGGGGACAGGTAAGTGTCTGCATTCTTAGAATGACGCCAGCATCTCCTTCCACCCACAGGAGAACCATCCAGATGTTCTCACTGGCTTCCAACACAAAGCTGGGAGAAAGAGTCATGTGAATGCAATCCACATATGTTTGCAATTACTGTCAAATGGGGTGCGATGGAAAACCAAAAGAATCGTAAGGTTTCATTGTGTTCAATGGTTTGAAGCACTGTTCTTATCAAACGTGACGCAGCGCTTCTCCTGAACTGAGCGCTTCTCCCATCTCCTGGTGCTTTCTTCACTACAAGTCTGGTGCCTCAGCAAATGCATCCGAGAACTTAGGCAAGTTGTACTGACCCTAGGAAAATACTGCAGTCATGGTTATTCATTTATTTACTCATCTTTCTTATGACCTTAACCGATGTGTTTTCTTATGTTTCCTTTGCGAGCCAGGACTCTGAATGTTAGGTTTAATTTTGTCCCCCACCATGCATAACTAATCACTGCCAAGGTTAACTTTTTATTTATTTATTTATTTATTTATTTATTTATTTATTTATTTATTTAAGAGAGGAAGATGCAGAGAGAAAGAGCGAATGGGAGCACCAGGGCCTCCAGCCACTGTGAACAAACTCCAGATACATGTGCCCCTTGTGCATCTGGCTTATGTGGGTCCTGGGGAATCGAACTTGGGTCTTTAAGCTTCACAGGCAAACGCCTTAACCTCTAAGCCATTTCCCCAGCCCAAAGTTAACTTTTAATATGAATGTGTAACACCTTAACATGTAACTTCTGTGACGAGATGTCTGTATTTTACAAAGATAGGAGAAGCATGCACATCTCTAACTGCATTCTTGAGCTTTCTACCACTCTGCTTTCCAGAGTACTGTCTAATGACACCAAAGGTACCATCTTCTCATGGTGTGCCCCATCTACCTCTAAAAATCTTCAGTGAAGGCAGAGATGCCTGGCTCTACCACACATAAATGCATCATACACATACACACAGCAACACACATACCTAGAAATAAAATAGCTTGAATAATGAATATTATACCAAGCATGGACACATCCCACTGCCTGTCTGCAACAGGTCCCTACCACAATCCCAGAGCTAGCTAGAGTGTGTTTATTATCTCCTCTGAAGAAACTAGCAGGAGTAGATGAAAGCATATAAAGATAATCGAGGCACCTAGTGAGGTGTTGCTGGCCCAGAAGTTGGCTGTCTGAGCCTTGTGGTCCTAACACAGCTGGCTGACTCATCTACTTAGATGAGAGTCGGAGTCCATCGTACAACCATCCTTGAATTCTGTTACAGAATTGATGGAGGACTGGAAGACAGGTCAGAATGGCAATTACTAGTTTACATCTGCTTGGTTTCGGCTCTCCAGTGGATGGGGGAGAGTGCAGATGTGTCCCAGCCTGGAAAGTCTAACTTCTGACCTGCTTGGAACTGTTCAGTCGATTCCTGCACCATGCCGGATTCTGAAAGTCAGTTCAGTTTGGGAGAGCTCTGAGCAAATGGTCAGTTGTAGAAACCAGAAGGGAAGTACAAGAATGAGGTCAGAATTGGAGCTATGAGGCCAAAGCCATCCATAGAGAGGGCACAGCTGAAGTCACTGGGGCGTACAAAAATGTCTGGAGAACCTGGAGCCTCACCTTGAGGGTGAGGGTGGCTCCTGGGACAGTCTCACTTAAGCGAAGGATAATGAGAAATGAGCAAGGGACAAACGGTGTCAAAGAAGGCAAGAGGAAAGAGGTCCAAGAAGGAAAAGCTAACAGAGGTGTCAGGTAGGAACGAGGGAGACAAGAGGAAACCTACCCTCTTCCATCTCCACTGACTTGCCCAGAGCCATCGTTCTAGGGGTAGGGCAGAAGTAGAATGGGTCCAGAAATCGAGGTGATTGTTTCCTGAGGGAGTTTGAAAGGGATAACAGTTGAGGGAGACGCACAAGTTCTTCGAGGATGTTTCTCTCCTGTAATGAAGGAGATCCGAACATGCTTACCTCCAGAGAAGAAGTGGTCAGTGTAGAGAAAAAGTAATTGAAGATTTAAGGAAAAGAGAGAATAATTGATGCAGCACAGACCATGGGGAAGCACAAGTCCCACAGACTGGCCAAACCCAGCTTTTTAAAAAATATATTTTATTTATTTATTTATTTATTTATTTATTTATTTATTTATTTATTTATTTATTTGAGAGAGCAAGAGAGAATGGGCACGCCAAGGCCTCCAGCCACTGCAAACAAACTCCAGATGCATGATCCCCCTTGTACATCTGGCTTATGTGGGTCCTAGAGAGTCAAACCGGGATCCTTTGACTTTGCAGGCAAACACCTTAACCACTAAGCCATCCCTCCAGCCCCCCCCCCAAAACAGCTTTTTATGGAGGCTCTGAGGTGTCTAACTTGGTGATCTGCAGTCAGAGAGGTTCTCATGCTTAAGCAGCATGTGCTGTTAACCACTGAGCCATCTCCTCAGTGCCCTAGAGCCATTCTGGGAAAACGTGCAGGCTGACAGCAGAAGCAGAATCAAACCCTGATGATTAGGCAAATATAGGTTAAGAAATATAAACAAGCAATGGACTGGAGAGATGGCTTAGTGGTTAAGGCACTTGCCTATGAAGCCTAAGGACCCATGTTTGACTCTCCAGATCCCAAGTAAGCCAGTTTCACAAAGGTGAGGCTAGCTCAAAGGCACACATGCCCACTAGGTGGCACAAGCATCTGGAGTTCAATTGCAGAGGTTGAGTCCCTGGCAAGTCAATTCTCTCTCTCTCTCTCTCTCTCTAAAGTAAAAAAATAAAAATAAACAAAATAAAATAAAATTTAAAAAGATTTTTTTAAAAGAAGAAATAAATGCAATACTGGGGAAATGGCTTAGTGGGTACAATGATTGCCTCACAAGCATAAGGAACCAAGTTCAGATCCCCACAATCTATGTAGTGTTGGGCGGTGTAACGTGTGTCTGTAATACCTGCCCTGGAGATAGAGAGTCAGGGAATAGCCGAGGCTCACTGGCCAGCTAGTCTAAACATATGGGACAGCTCTAGGTTCAGCGAGAGACCTTGTTTCAAAGAATAAATTTAACAGTAATTGAGGAAAACCTTGACATTAACTTCTAACCTCCACATGCACACATATGTATGAGCACCTGCCCCCCCCCACACACCAACACACATACACACAAAAAAAATTTATAAAAAGGAACAGCAGCACTGCCTGCCCTCTGACCTAATTCCCTTCAATGCAGAGCTGACATCATATCTAGGACTTGCCATTTTCCCCAGAACACTCGTCAATCTAGCGTCTTTTGTGACAACTAAATTCACTGGAAACAAAATTAAAATTATTTCAGCAGCAGCCAGCTTCTGAAAATTTCCAAATGTACTTTTTTAGCTCTCCATTCCCCTTAAGCCATATGATGTCATTTGTCTCCCAGTCCCTAAGTGCCAAGAATCCTGCTTTCATATCTCTGAAATTTGCCAAACTATAAAAACCTCAGATCTCAGTTTGGGTTTTTATTCCCTTGCCAAAAAGGCACAAAATAAATTTATTTTCTACTCTTCTCAAAGTAAGAGTACCAGCTACAAAGAGAGAAAGAGAGAGAGAGAGAAACAGTCCACAAATCTTCGAAGGCCCTTCCCATCCATGTTCTCCTGTTTGGGCTAATGGGCTGTCCTAATTTGATTCACAACTTTCATTTTCGTCACTTGTCAGCTCCTGCTTTAGGACATATGGAAAAAATCCTGAAGCTCCCAACTTGACAGGTAACTGAGAGACCGATTTTCAAATGCAGTTTTACTTTGCTTCAGGACATGTTCATTAGTGATTTTTGAGGTTAGAACATTTTCCCACTGATTTGGAAGTTTTATAGATTTGTGTTATGTATTTACTGAAGTTTCAGTTCACCTAAAAGGGAGAGCAAAAGAGAAAGCCTACTTCCCTCCTCTAATTACAGTCCCATTTCCTTAACAAGTCCTTGAAAAAAGAACTCCCCAAGTCCCTAATCATCTCTCTAGTTGTAATCTCCATAATTGTGTCCCTTCCAGGTTCCTTCTTGGCACAGCCTAGAGACTGATTTACTGCATGTGGTTAAAATCCTTTTATTTCATGCCAGTTAGAACTTGTTTTCACGGTATTCCTTCTCGGGCTTCAGTGCTGCATTAGATGTGACTTATCACTCCCGGCTTCTTTCCTATCCCCAACGAGTGACTGTAGCCCTTGTTCCCTCTTAATTTCAGGGCAGACTGAACTCTGCCTGATGAAATTATAACTCCAGGGCTCCCCTGGGCCCCCACTTCCTCCTTATGTTCTTTTACCCATTAGTTGATCTGTTTAGCATAAAGCCATATGCTCTAAAGATGTCTATTTCTCCCCAAATTCTACATCAAATTAAAAATTGGGGTTCAGGATATTGGTCTATCTTTTGACTATTTCTCAGCATTGGGCAATATTTCCTACATTCCCAACACATCCCAGGGAGGTGTGATATTTGGCAATGTGTAGAGACAACTTTGGTTGTCACAATTTAGAGGGGCTACTCTTGGTAGACATGCTACTTAGTCCTTCAGAGATGATGCTTAGCTCTTTGCAGTGCATAGGCTACATCCCACAATGAAGTCAGCTGGCCCCAATGTCAATAGCGAAGGGACTGATGTGAGCCTTATGGTTAGGTGCATCATCCACCACACTGAGCCTATCTGACTGCTTCTTAGATGTCCCAGCATCCTTGTGTCCTGGAAGACTTCTTAGCACATGAGCATTGTCTGTGAACCTTTGTCATTTAACCTTTCCTTGGCAATCTAATGATGAGCAATGTTCACTAGTAGAAATCTGTTACAGACAGTCTAACTGGAATTCTTCCTAGAGCCAGATAATAAACACTGTTCCTTGCTGGGTCCTCGGCCAAGGTGGACAACAGCTGCACACACTCTGCTGTGCAATGCATCAAAGGTTTGGCCACCACCCTCTGAACCTTGGCAGATGAAGTCACTTCATGGGAGGAGTCGTTCACAGCCACGAGGGACCTTAGCTCTCCTGGAGGATTCCACCAAGGATCCTTGGGCACTGCTGATGGGATTGCCTTCTGCCTAAATTAACATCCATAAAGGGATGGTGGGCTTTATGCTGACTAAGCTGAGATGGTCTCTGGGGAGCTCAGGAGGTAGCTGAGGGTATGAGAAAACCAAGGATCAGTGTCTAAGCTTGAAGTTATGGCAGGCATTTTGCTATAACAGAAAGCTGACTAACACATATCTATATAGGATCTCTACACCAAACCCTTTTCCAGACCAACCATTATATAACTAGATTCACTGGTCTGGGTTCCGTGCCATTAAATGGACCTCAGTCATTCTTTTTTTTATTTTTTTTTTTATTTTTTTGGTAACCTCAGTCATTCTTAAAGATGTCTACTGAGACATGCAAAGGACTAATGCCAGCTGATCACTGGACTTTCCACTTGACTTCAACAAATCATCTGGAATGAGTTCATGTTCTGGCTGCTGATGTTATTGGATCTTTCATAGCATGAGATTTCCACGTGTGTTTAGTAAGTTTAAGTGGGAAAAGACCCATTTTATTATTTATCTATCTTCTATCTACCTACCTGTCTATTGATCTATCGATCTTTCCTCCCCACATACTTATTACACCTATCTGAAACTTTTTGATTCACTTCTCCTTGACTCTCTTACTCTACTTGATATCATCAAAAGCTAGCTTTTATGACATCCAAGGGTATAGGCGAGACATGCCTACCCAGCTTCCTTTCTGACCAGGCCTATAAATCATTTCAGACCCTTAGCAATAAGGCCATGCTGTTGTCCTACTGTTTAGTGCTGTAACACTAAGCTCACCATAGGTCCCTCATCCTTGTAGTTCAGAGGCAGGTCCTGGATTGGTGCCCTTTGTTCAGCCTCCTCTCGTGGCTATGTCAAGCCCTGCTCAGTGCTAAGCTTTGAAGAATGAGCCTACTTGATGGGACCTGTGTCAGAAGAACCATGTTTAGATGTCATTTACAACAAAAGTTAGATCTTTAGTTTCCAAACCTGTCTCCTATCTTCTAGCCCCCATGTGCTGACTTCGCTGTGACTTTAAATTGCTGTTGCTTTTTGAACCTCATTATTTATTTTCTATTTTCCTTTAAAAAGTATTTTAACTTGCATTGCTGCATGCTCAGGAAGAGTGAGTGCTCTGAGGCATGAATCCCTATGCCATCCTGAGAGGGGGGCTTCCAGTAAAGGCTTAATTTTTTATTAATATTTTTTCCTAATTATAGGGATGATGGATATTCTTTGTGGAAAGTCTGGGAAGCTGAAAATTATAAATCCCACAGCTCTAAGATAACCATGGTTAATATTTTAGCATATTTCTTTTAAACCTTTAGCTCTAAAAATTCATACGTATACTTGCAAAATTGATTCATCCTGTATATTCAGTTTTGTTTTTAGCTTTTATCACCAATTATCATTTTTCACATATTCCAAAGAAAACAAATCTCATCACATAAAATTCATAAAACACACGTAAAATGTATATCTTCTCTCATTTCACCATCCAAAGGTAACCCACTGGGAAAGTATGAAAAGTATTTCATTCTGTACATTTAAAATGTACGAAAGGGCTGGAGAGATTGCTTAGTGGTCAAAGCACTTGACTACATAGTCAAAGGACCCAGGTTTGATTCTCCAGGACCCACGTGAGCCAGATGCACAAGGTGGCAGATGTATCTGGAGTTCATTTGCAATGGCTGGAGGCACTTGTGTGACCATTCTCTCTCTTTCTCTCTCCCTCTCTCTCCCTGTCTCTCTCTCAAGTAAATAAATAAAATAGAATATTTTAAAATGTGGGCATTAATAAGGGATATAATTCTGCACAATGGCTTTTTAAACTTAGCATAATTTTATGATAATTCTTCCAGATCATCAAAATAAAGTTTTCAGTGACTAGATGAGCCTCATTTTGTAGAGTTTTTCCCCCTTGAATAAAAATTAGATCATAGAACCTATATAGTTTGTGATTTTTTTCTTAGTATCTTGGTTCTGAAAGTATATTCAGGGCTGGAAAGATGGCGTAGCAAGGTGGTACAGGCTTGTGGAATTCATTTGCAGTAGCTGGAGGCTGTGGTGTGCCTCTTCTCTCTCTCTCTCTCTGCCTCTTCCTCTCATTCTTTCTCTATCTCCCTCCCTCTCTCAAATAAATAAATAAATAAATAGTTTTTAAAAGGAAAGTATATTCAACACACAAAAAGAATATGTGTCACCAGGCTGGATAGATGGCTTAGCGGTTAAGGCCCCTGCCTGCCAAGCCTAAGAACGCCTGTTTGATTCTCCAGGTCCCACGTTTAGCCAGATGCAAAGTGATGCAAGGGTGAAATGTCACACTTGCCCATAAGGGGGTGCACACATCTGGAGTTTGTTCACAGCAGCTGAGAGACCACTGGCGCACCCATTCTCTATCTGTCTCTCTCTCTCTCTCCAAAAAAAAAGAATATGTAAAATCAGCACTCTAGAGATTGAAGCTGGAGGATTAAGTTGGAGACTAGTCCAGGATTATACGGAATTCTATGTCAATAAACAGGAAAAGAGGAAGAAGGTGAAGGAATAAAATATGAAAATGTTGTACTGAAGAGAAGGCTTAGTGGTTAAGGCGCCTGCCTGCAAAGCCTAAGGACTCATGTTCTACTCTCCAGGTCCCATGTAAACCAGATGCACAGTGACATAAGTGTGAAATGTCACACATGTGCACAAGGGGGCACACACGTCTGGAGTTCAATTGTAGTGGCTAGAGGCTCTGATGTGCAAATGCTCTCTCTCTCTCTCTCTGTCCCCCTCTCTCTTGCATTAAAAAAAAAAAAAAAAAAAAAAAAAAACAGTCTGTTGGGCTTGCCTCAAAAAAAAAAAAAAGAAAAGAAAAAGAAAAAGAAAATGTTACTATATGTTCTCACCTTAATATGTGATCATCATCATTTCAACCTCATGAAGTACTACTGTGCATTATTCAACATTTATATGTCTTTATTGCTTCAATTTCATGAACTTTAAAGGCTTAGGAGATTGTGTCAGGGGGTCTCTCAGCAGTCTTTCAACCAATTTATCTTTCTTATAAGAAAATATGTTTTGTGTATTTAAGAAGAAAGGAACTCTTTTACAGTTAATTATATCTTTTATCAAGCAAAAGAACTTCTTTGATTTAATAATTTTGCCTTAATTTCTATTTTGCCTGAGGTTAATTCTATCTCCACACGCTGTTTCCTTCTGTTGGGTTTTCCAATATATTTCTGACAATCATTTAATTTTTATTGTTTTGTTGGTTCATTATGGAACAGCGGCATTTCTGAAATTTTATTTCGTTTTATTTTCATCTTTTTCTTATCATACATAATACATTTGGATTTACTTTATCCTTTCATCACTTTCAGTTTTATGTTTTCCCAGCATTTAGTTTTGGCTTGGTATGCAAACATTCAGCTGCCTTTATTTTCTTTGGTAGTTTAAGTACATATCTTATTTATTTAGTAGTTCCAGTACATATCTTATTTGTGATCCTATCAATTGTTACATTTATGTTTTCATAAACATTCTTAGTTGGCCATTGGGTTCATTCACCTGAAATAGAAAATTATCTAGTGCGTCTTCACCAAGCTGGAACTCATTGTTCTCACATAACAGGAAATGGGGTTAGGGGAGCACAGGGTCATGCCTCTCCCTAGGGCTGAATCCAGGCTCCAAGTGCTTCCTCTGTCCCTGTCTTTACTCTGACATCCTATGCTTAGGACACGCATCTCCTGGGACCAAAAGGGCCAGTGTCCCAGAGATGTTCCAAATAAGAAAAACTAGAAGGAGGAGGGAAGAAAAGAAGTGGGGAAGAAATAACAGGGAGGAAGTAGTTGCTATCCACATTTGATTAATAACATTAACTGGGATCCTCTGACCAACTTCTCTTAGCCTCCTTGCCTAGCACCTCCAGGGTCACCTCTAGCTACATGAAGACTGGGAAAGAGGAAATTTTGATCTGCCACTCCGAACAAAATTGTACTTTTGTTAATGAGGAAGAAAGAAAATATATATTAGGAAACCAATTAGAAATGACCCAAGGTCCTCTATAAGGCTGTCACGGTCAACAATGAGTCAGTGTGTGGGTCTGCCAGCTGCTGCTGAGGGGCCTCAGCTTCGTTCATGGCACTGCTGCTTCACAATTGTATTTTAATGCTGGTGTCCATGAGGTTAAACAAATTTGAAATCTTTTTATAAAAAAAAAAAAAGGCCAAATTGCAGTTTTAGTTTGCATAATATCTCTTAAATGATTTAAAAATCGCATTTACTTTTAGAAACAAACATTTCCAGACATGGTAAGTCCCTATGTTTTTAAACTGAGTTTCACATTTTATCTCAGATTGTTATATTTTGAATTTTGAATTTATCTTGTTCATTTGGTTTATTTCTTTAATCATCTAATGTATGTGGTGAAGTAATTTATGAAAATGAGTGGTGTATACTCTGAATTTCTCTATCAGAAATTATCTTACATCAACATTGTAGTGTCTAACTTGTAGATCTTATCTGAAAATAGTTGCCATTACAAAAAAGACCAAAACAATACTCACACAGGCCCCTGATTATAACCAAAAAGTAACTTGTTCTTTTTTTAAGACCAGAAAAATATTATTTTAATTTCCAGAACAAAACAATGCTATAATTAATTCTATTTACAGAGTTACGACATATATCTAGAGGCATCTTCGAATGTGGAGGCAGGGACCACACTGCACAGCACTCAATGAGTCTTCTAGAAATTCATAAATTCTCTTTCCTCAGAATTTCCCCTTCATAGCAAGCCCTATCTGATTTTGTTTCTCCCTGTTTCTTGGTCCACCTTGAATATCTTTCTATTATCTTTTTCTCTCCCCCACCTTGCAATCTCTGCCCACAGACTTTGTTGTTTGTGTTATTTTATCTTGTTTTGTTTTGGAGGCAGAGTTTCACTTTAGCCCAGACTGACCTGGAACTCACTATGTAACCCACCCTGGCCTGGAACTCATGGTGATCTTCCTACCTCAGCCTCCCAAATGCTGGCTTAAAGGCATGTGGCACTATGTCAGGCTAGTCCATATACATTATTTTTAATTTCTTCTTTTTTTTTTTTTTTTTGCTGGGGGGTTGGTGCTTAAGGTAGGATCTTGTTCTAGCCCAAGCTGACTTGCAATTATTCTCAGGCTGGTGTCAAAGTCACAGTGATCCTCCTTACTCAGCCTCCCTAGTGCTGGGATGAAAGGCGTGTGCCACCACACCCGGAAGACAGAGAGAGAGGGTAAAGAGAGAAAGAGAAGAGACATAGCAGGGCCTCCAGCCACTGCAAATGAACTCTAGACACATGCGCTACTGTGCATCAGGGAATCGAACTTGGGTAGTTAGGCTTTATGGGCAAGTGCTTTAACCACTGAGCCATCTCTCCAGCCCTCATTTATCCTTATTGATGTATAGTTTAAGGAATTTGACAAATGCATAGGGTTGTATAGCCTTGAATAGGATAGAGGATGCATCACTCCCAAAGTTTCTCCTGCTGCTTCTCTATAATAAATCCAAATTTCTGTCTTCCCCAAGCCCCTGACAATCATGATCTCTTCTCACGCTCTATCACTTTACTTTCTCCAGAATATCACGTAAGTGGAAACATACAGCAGGTGACTATGGGAGTCTAACTTTTTCTTCATCAAAGAATGTGAAGGGTTTCAGGTTTCCCTACACCCTGCTAACACTTGCTGGTTTTGTTTACGTAAAAGTCATACTGTCCAGGCATGGTGGTGCACACCTTTAATCCCAGCACTCAGGAAGAAGAGGTAGGAGGATCACCATGAGTTCAAGGCCACCCTGGGACTACATAGTGAATTCCAGGTCAGCCTGGGCTAGAGGAAGACCCTACCTCAAAGGGGAAAAAAAGCTATATTAACTAACAGTTATTTGGAGGAGGAGGTTGCATGCCGGGGATTGAACCCTGTCTCATATATACCAGGCAAGTATTCTATCACTGAGCTATATCGCCAGCTCAAGCTAACAGGTATAACATGATATCTCATTATAGTTTTCTTTTACATTTTCCTGATTATTACTGATGTTAACTGTCTTTATGTATACCCAAAGATCATTTGGGGGTCTTCTTTGGGAACATGTCTTTTCAATTCCTTTGCCTATTTTTCCAACTTAGTTTATTATAGAATTTTCCTCCCTTTCCTCAAGGGACATCAATGACCTACGTTAGAGGTTTTGATATTTTCCCACAGATTCTTCAGCCTATATTCAGTTCCTTTTCCATTTTCTTCTCTCTGATCCTCAGAGTATAGAATGTAATTCTATCATCAAATTCACTGTTGTTTTCTACTGTCTCCATCAATCTATTGCCCCCCCAATTTTACTCATCTACATTGAAAAATATTCAGTTTTGTTTCCTTTTAAATGTTTCTCTTTTCTGCTGAGAAATTTTATCTTCTACTCATTTCAAGAATGTTTGCTTTACCTCATGGTGCCCAAATAGAAAAGGTTTCTTTATTTTTTAAAAAAATTATTTTTCTTTATTTGAGCAAGAGAGAAATAGGCAAGGGGAGAGGAAGGGAGGGAGGGAGGAGAGAGAGAGAGAGAGAGAATGGGTGTGTCAGCACCTCCAGCCACTGCAAATGAACTCCAGATTCATGCGCTTGTGCATCTAGCTTACTTGGGTCCTAGGGAATTGAACCTGGGTCCTTTGGCTTTGTATGCAAGTGCCTTAACCACTAAGCCATCTCTCCAGCCCTAGAAAAGGTTTCTTAACATATTTGCTTACTAATTGCAATTTTGGATTTTTCATGATTTGGTATCTAGAGTTTTTTTTCTTTCCCCTGAGCGTTGATCAATTTTTTCTGGCTTTTTCTTTGTTGAGTGGTTTTGTATTTTTATTCATGATATACTGCATATAGTGTCGTGAGACTTCATCCTTTTAAAATCTTCTGGACAGTATTGGGTTTAGCTTGGTATTGTAGTTTGGAAGTTGAGTATTTCCTAGTGGCCTTTGTGATATGTGAAAGGCCTGGGCTCCAAAGTGTCACCAGTGGAAATTGGTGGAACTTACAGCAGTGAAGCATTTGGGGTGAGTTCTTAGGTCGTTAGTGGCATACCTCCAAAGGATAGCATGGAACCCTTTTTCTCTTTTACTTCCCAACCATGAAGGTGAATTGATGTGATATTTCTCCTCCACATCTTGCTATTATTATGTGTTGTCTCATCATAAATTCATGGGCCAGAACATGCAAAAGTCTGAGCCAAAATAAACCTCTATTTTCATAAGTTGATTGGCTGGGCTATGTCACCATGGCAGAAAAGGGATGAATATACACATTTGCTTCGTTAGAGACTGATTCAGATGCAACAGCAAATTCTACCTCCTTTTCTATGGGTCATTGTAAATCTTTTACTTCTTTGGATATAATTTATATATTCTACAGATACAGCTCAGGACATATGTTAGGTTAAGTATTGATTATTTCCCTATGATTAGAGTATATTCCTTCCTAACTATCTCTTCTCAAAGATTTCCCCAGTCTCTGACTCCCAGAGATTCCATTTATGAATCCTTTTGGACAAAAAGATGAGTGTCTTTCTAGGTTTTAGGTACCATGGCATTAAAATGTCCTATGCAGTGGGAGTCACTCTTAATATGAAAGAGTAAAAGAAGTGGGAGCCACTCTTAATATGAAAGAGTAAAAGATAGAAGCAGTGAAGTGTCTTCTTACATACTGATCAGGCCACTGTAGCCTTCCAGTTCCTCTGAGGAGGAAGATGGCTTATCTCTTGAAATTTAGATATCTCAATGTCACCACCACCATATCTAGGCAGTACTATACCATGACAACAGCCAGCCTTGGACATGACCAAGAAAGAAAAGAGAAACAACAAAGTAATAGAGAATTCTATTCACATTCTTGAGTTGTCAGGGAACTCTTCCTGGACTCCTGGGCACAGGGATGGCTTTCTTTTGTATTTTTCTCTCTACCTCTGTTGAACATCTCAGTAGACATTCTGTGACTCAAAGCTGAGATGTGCAGGAGGAGGAAACACTGAGAATACATCAATACTGGCTCTTTATGCCATGTGACAATATAGTAAGAAAGAGTACAGTAAGAAAACAAACATCTATAAAATTAACAAGAGCCCTCACCAGGCCCAGACCTGACTTTTGTAGCTTGATCTCACACTTCTCAACACCCAGAATTGTGAAATACAAGTTTCTAATGGTTTAAGCTACCCAGTGTATGGTTTTTTTATTGTAGCAGTCAAAGCTGATTAAGATATGGCCACCCTTCAAATTGTGATCTCTCTCCTCCACCTGCCTTCCATTGCTTACTCTCCTGAGTCTTCCAATAGTTGCCTTTTGTTTTCTGTTCAAAGGTATGAGTAATACACAATGGAGTAGGTAAGTAATAATGACCTTACTCCATTTTGATCAGCAACAAAGTCTATTCATTATTTAGAACCACTTGTCTCTTGGATTTCCTTGCTTTTATTCTTTATGTATCAACTAAATGGCATGTGATGTTCAATCACAATACACAGGTTATATTTTAAAATAATGAGAAAGTAATATCCCTTCAAGACTAAATCTATCTGCCTGTCATAGTCTCTTGAGTTTCTAGTTTGTTAAAGAGTCTCTCATAACAAAACCATTGTAAAGTTAAATTAATATTATCTCTATAGTATATTTTCATCATTTGAATTGCTAGTTGTTGTGGTTTGAATGTAAAATGCCCTCTTCAGGCTCATTTGTTTGAACACTTGGTCCCTAGTTGGCGGGGATGTTTGGGAAGATTGAGCCTTGCTGGAGGTAGTGTGTCAGTGGGGGTGAGTCTTGAGAGTTTTTTTTTTTTAGCCTGGCCCCATTTCTTGGTCACTCTCTGTCTCCTGACTTTACTGCGATGTAGCTAGCTGCTTTGCGCTCCTGCTGCCATGCCTTCCCCGCCATGATGGAGTGTGTTCCTGGAACAGAAAGCCAAATGAAACTCTGTCCTGTTTCAGGCAAAGTATGTGTCCATGGCAAACAGAAGGTAACTAATCCACTGATGAAGCAGGCTGAAAAGCCAGACAGAATAATGGAAACCAGGAAGCCTAGATGTATGATCTGCTCTCAAGTAAAACTGTGTCTCATGCAGCTAAAGGAATGGTAGTCTGTAATAGCATGTCTCTCCCTCTCCTGCAAGAGTGTGATGATAAAGGCACCATATGGTAGCAGTCTGTGTTTTAGATCTAAATAGGGCGGGAGGAGGAGGAGGACAAATGAGAGACAGAAGATGAAGGTAGCTTTGATTAACCAAGTGTGGTAGGAAGTCAAAATGAATTCCATTTCTCCAATAAATAGAATAACTGCTTGCTACGTGCTGAAAAAAGTTTTAAAAATACATGTGACATGCTTCGCTACTTCTTAGGCATTCTGTAGGAGAGATGGCTTACACGCCATTATTTTAAAATAAGTTGAAAGCGACAATGCCAAAAAATAGCTAACATAAACCCCACTGGGTAATGCAAGAATTATGAAAGGGATGGAGGGATCCTAACAAATGGGAGAAAAACAAGGAAAATAGAATGAGTAGCCTGGAGGAGACAGAAAAATATAAAGACTAGAAAGAAAATACCACATGGTTCATACTAGCAAATAAAGTTGAAAAAAATTGACCAGTCATGATTACCTGATGACCAAGGGCCTTAAAAGCAAAGGTAAAGAAAAATCAATAATTTGGAAGTTAATAAAAAGCAAGGGGGCTGGTGAGACGACTCAGCAGTTAAAGCGCTCGCATGTAAAGCCCAACAGCCCAGGTTCAATTCCCCAGTACCCGTGCACAGCCAGATACACGTGATGCCTGCACCTGGAGTTCGTCTGCAGTGGCTAAAGGCCCTAGCATACTGATCCTGTCTCTCCTGTCTCTTTCTCTCCATCTCTCTCTTCTTCCACATAAATAAATTTTGAATGAACTTTTTTTGAAAAATCTGGAATTGAAGATTGAAGCAGCAAGAGTGGTCTCTTCAGAGCCGTGGTTTTGAGAGCTCCATTTGTAGAGTGTGGACACTGGTGAATGTCACAAAGGAGGAATGTGACGTGCAGAACATTAGCTGGGTTAAGACAACGGTCTGGTCGTGACCAACAAGTGTCTAATTAGGATAAGGGAAGTAGAATAGAATGCGACCAAGATTTAGGAGGGTATGGTCAATGGTGGTCCTGAGAGCCTGAAAAATAGGGACATAGAAAGGTAATTGGTGGGTAGAGGAGAAAAATAGTTGATGTCATCCAGACATAGGGAGCTTAAGTTAATTGGCGCCAGTCAGAGAAGTTCACCAGGTAAGTGGAACAGAGGAGCTCTAAAGCATGAGAAGAGAGTCACCTTGGGAGATGAGAAGGTAAGTGGTGAGACCTTAAATGTACAGGAATTTGTCAAGGCAGTGAGAAAAAGCGGGGAGAAAACAGATGGAATACCTGGACTTTTAACACATGCAGTAGACAGAGAGGTGTTTTGACATGGAAAGACGGCATCAATTCTCTAAAGAAAGGGAGTCTAGGAGGATGAACACAGAGCATCTGCAACTAAGAGGCCAGCAGTGGTCCTCCCAGGACCAGTCTCAGAGCAACGGTGGTAGAAGCAGGAATGCCAGATGAGGGGCTGTGATGGAGCCAGAGAGGCACAGGGAAAGCTTACAAAGCTCCATCAGTGAGAGTCCCGATGCCACAAACCCTCTTTAGAAAAACCTAGCTGACCAATTATATCTGTCAACATCAGGAGTCAGGTCTACCTGAGTCAGGTGGAACCAATCAGGAAGCAAATTGGGTACCAACCACTTGAGGGGGGTAACTATCCAATGCTGTCAGATATTTGAGGTAATTGGGATCAAAAGAAAAGAAGCGGAAAACAAAAATTGATGATGGGCTGGAGGGACGGTTTAGTGGTTAAGGCATTTGCCTGCAAAGCCAAAGGATCCTGGTTCGATTCCCCAGTACCCACGTTAGCCAGCTGCACAAGGGTGCACATGCGTCTGGAGTTCGTTTGCAGTGGCTAGAGGCCCTGGCACACCCATTCTCTCTTTCTCCCTCTCCCTCTTTCTCTGTCAAATAAATAAATAAAAATAAAATAAAAAGTGATGTTATCAAGTAAAAGGTTTCCTTCACAGAGTCATATGTATTTTCTTTTCTTCAATCTCTCATCTTCCAGAAAAAGGTTCACTGCTGCAGTCCCCAACTTCATGTGGTTTATGCTGCCTCATAAACCAGAAGAAATACATTCCGTTGCCAAGATGCAGCTCCCAGGAAAGAACATGCTTTTCCCTGATGGCTAGGGTGGTGAGCAGCATAGTTCAAACCTGAAGCCCCAGTCTTACTGGGACAGCATCCCTGCTTGGGCAGTCCCAGCCATCAGCTGGGCCTCTCTTTCTCTTCCCTGCCTCCTAGTCTTCCTTCCTTCCTTCCTCCAGGTGTTGCTTATCAGCACTTTCTTCTCACCATCTCCTCTCTCACCACTTCTTACCTGCTTCCACATAACAGTCGTTCAGTGGTAAAAGCCAGAATCCTTTGGAAAGCCGAGAACATGGTATCTCCTCCCACTTTGTCCATAAAGTGGTAAACACCAATTCAGGCTATCCTCTGGTGGTGGTCAACCATGGTGCACGCTCAGTGCTCACTGGTCTAAGACTTTCTAAGACTATGGAAGACGAGCCTATGGAAAAGACCCGTCTGCAGTGTGTGCTTTGCCGGGCCTTTCTGGCTCTCACTTGAGAACAGCTTAGACTGAATCTCGTAGACAGTTGCTACAGGAACTCAGCTTAAATAGCTCTGAATATTTAGCACATTTTTAATGATTTCTTTTATTTATTTATTATTTATTTATTAGAGAGACAGAGGGGAGAGAATGGGTGCTCCAGGGCCTCTAGCTACTGAAAACAAATTCCAGACATATGTTAGCACATTTTTTAATGGCCATGAAACAGAAAGTGAGTCAGTGATGAAATCGGCCTTCCTTTAGTTTATTCTTCCTTCTGTCCCTCCCCCGTCTCCTCAGACACTTTTTTTCTATTTCTTTTTTTCTATTTTTAGTTTTTCCAAGGTAGGGCTCACTCTAGCCCAGGCTGACCTAGACCTCACTCTATAGTCCCAGGCTGGCCTTAACTCAAGCACCTCTGCCTCCTGAGTGCTGGGATTAAAGGCATGTGCCATTATGCGGGGCCTCCTCAGCTGTCTTTATAAAGGACATAGTAACCCAGTATGGAAAGTGAGCTTCCCTACACTGACCAATGGCTGTCTTGTAGGATGTTCTAAACCTGGGAGTCACTGAGGGGAAGTGGTGAAGAGATCCTGACCCCATATCCCTCTCCCTGCCTTCCTCCTTGTGCAGCCATGACTTCAGATAGAGTGTCGCCAGGAAAGATTTCCACCTAGGTCGTCCCTTCGACTCTAGAAGGACACAGACAATTGAGGGAAGCAGAGGGTGGGCGACATCAACCTGAGAGAAACAAAATACAAGTGGTTCATGGCCGGCTCTACAAAGAGGGGTTCCACTCACTAGGCCTGACCTGCAGGGTAGGCACTGGTGACAGATGGACACTCAGGGCCTCCGTTGTCTGGTCCAATGTGGTTCGTGGGATCTCTGGGCCGTGGTTCCCCAGAGATGTCCAGGCAGATGGGGAGCAGGGTCTTGAGTGGCCGTGAGTGCCAGGGGAAGAAACACCCAGGAGACAGCTTCAGAGAACAGCTCATTTATTTAACAGGAATATGGGTTTATAAGCAGTTGTGAGCAGGAAGGGTTAAAGGTCCTAAGGGGATTCATGGGTTTGAAGGTTGCTTACTGACATCATCTCAGTACCCTGGGTTGGCACTGGAAAGGGTCACATGGTTTAGGCAGTGGTGGGAAGAGCTATGTGACCTAAGTCACATAGAGGAGGGCCGCAGCTGTAAGGAGGCAGCTGGCTGTTGCCATATAAGGACTTACTGGGGCAGCGGGCCACAAGGTCACTGGCTGTAGGGAAAATGAAACCTAAGGCTATCAGGATGTCCAGGTGTCCCCCACCCGAGGAGGGAGCGGCCCTGCTCACCTGCATCTCTGGGCAAGATTGTGGGGACTGGGGGGTGAGGTGTGTCACAACCACAGGAAGAGGGGGGCAGCGCCACTTGTACTGGTCTTGGGATCAGACTGGGATCTAGGCCAGTTATGTCCTCCACAGCCTGGGGTCCTTTGTAACATCCAGCAAGCTGCTGGACAGTTCTAAGTAACAGGTCAGAGCATAGAACGCTCTCCCCCACCCCACCTCACCTCACTGTGAGAGATTCACAGGAGGAATCATTGCCCCAGAACACTGAAAGCCACAGATGTGCCAGGAGCTCACAGTTAACTACAGCTTCGCATGCAGACATGCCATCATAACGACGGAACCAAATAGTCTCCAGTGTGAAAAAAGTCACAAAACCGTGCTCTTCCAAACAGGACGAAAGGAGGTGTCCTCCGAGAGGTTGGAGGTAGCTATATGTGAGGGTTCCACGCCGCACCATAGCCGGGGAGCAGCTGTAAGTGAGGGGGTGGGGGAAGGGCGCTCTGCCTGCTGTCGGGGAGCCCAGATTGCTGCAGTTGCACCCAGACAAGCCAAGAGGAACATAAATAATGTGGTATCAAACGTCCCTGTGCTAATAGCATGACTGTATTTACCCAGTACTCTGCCAAGAGCCCAGACCTTCATCCAGGAGACCTGAACACTTGATCTTAACACCTCTGAACAGATGGAAACTGCGTATATGGGAGACTCAGGAATAGAAAGGAAAACTCTACCCCTTATGCGCTCACCTTGGCCCAGAAAGGACATAATGTGTAAAGGGGAGCTGTCAAGAGAAAAATTGCACTCTCTTCCGAAGCCAATGTACCTTTAATTTCAAAAGTACAACCGAGTACCATTTTCTAGACAGATGACTCCCCACTTCATATCTCTTGCTGTTCCTTGGATGGCTTCTGTTATTTCTCTTCCATCTGTTATTTTCATTTATTTCAGCTAGATTTTTTTCCAAATTGGAGGATCTTATTTTGGGAACGATGTATTCCAGAAATGTTACCCCATTTGAAAAGAACGGTTGTGTTTTTCTTTTTCTTTCTTTCTTTTTTTTTTTTTTTTTTCAATTTGGATGAGAATTTTCTAGGTCTGGGAGTCAAGTCTATTTTCTAGGTTCAGAAATTAACAGTTTGTCTCTTCAGAAACTTGCCAGCCCCACAAAAAGTGAATGTGCTTGGCCATGCTCTTCCTACCCCTTGGAAAGGGTCTTATTTGCATATTTCCCCAAGAGCCCTCCAACTCTCCTTGGAGGAAGGGCTTCATTGGCCTAAAGCCCCATCAAAGATGTTAGCAGGCAAAGAATTGAAATGTTAATAAAGGGTAATTGACAGAAGAACCAGAACGTTCATCGGAAGATCAGGAATGTGGAAAAGGGGAGGAAAGGGCGTGCACCAACCTGGTACATGCACTCCCTTATAGCATACAGATACAGGAAGACACAATGTCCTATCCATCGGTGATGCTTTGATTTTGAGTCTTCTAAATTTCAAAATCTTAAATGCATCAAACTGAAGATGCCTCTTCCACTTCTCTCAAGTTACTCTCTTAAGCCACCTCTCCTTTCCACTCCCAACTTCACTTTGGCTCCCACCATGATGGATTGCTGCTCATTCCAAATGTGCCATGCGCCTTTCCATAAACATGCTTTTGTATGTAATGAGTCTGCCTGGATGTGCCATTTGCTCTTTTCTGTGCCTGGCAAACTCCTGCAGGGAAACTCCTGGCCCGTCTCCTCCAAGCCAGCTGAAATGGTATCTGTTTTGGTCTCCCAAACCACAGTTGCCATGTGTTCCCCCAACCTGTTTCCCATCATTATATGATCCCCATCTCATCTGTGGCCCTGCTGACATTTGATCTTAACTGCGGATCTGGTTTTCCCATCGGCCAGTGTTAAGTTCAGGCACTCCCTTCATGTGTGTGGGTGAAGAGAAAACCTTCAGGCTTCCATTCAAAGTGGGAGAGCATGCAGTGAAGCAAGGAGCATTTAGCCTCGAATAGAGCAGGGCTAAAAGAAAAGTGATGGGATGACGCCCTTGAAATGTGCGTCACAGCAGCAAGGTAGACATCATCATTCTTCTCCCTGCAGCTGGATGGGAAAGTCCCAAGACTCACCCAAGGAACATGGATTCTAACATTGCTTCTGCCATTTCCTGCTTGGGTGATGTCTTGAAGTCCGCTGCTGCTCAGCTTTCTCTGCTGTCTAGGTCACTAATGTTTTTTTTCTATTTCCTTTACCTTCCTCTCACATAGACAGAAAAGCTCTGTGTGGTTGTGTAGGTCGATGGAAGCCTAATTGCTGCCTTCACCAATCCTCCCTAATCTGCTTGCCAGTAATTATGATAGCAATAATAGAGTCGAAAATAATTTACCATAATTCAGTTGTGCACTTGTAGTTTTCACTTGTATATTCTAAGTATAAAGGAATTGTGTGTAAGAGTGGTGAGATAGCTCAGCTGTTAAAGGTGCTTTTCTTGTAAAATCCGCTGGCCCTGGGCTGGAGAGATGGCTTAGTGGTTAAGGAGCCTGTCTGTGAGGCCTAAGAATGCCCGTTTGATTCTCCAGGTCCCACGTTTAGCCAGATGCAGAGATGCAAGGATGCAATGCCACACTTGACCACAAGGGGGTGCATGCATCTGGAATTTGTTCACAGTGGCTAAGAGGCCATTTGCGCACCCATTCTCTCTCTCTCTCTCTCTCTCTCTCTCTCTCTCTCTGCCTCTTCCTCTCTTTCTCTCTGTTTCTCTCTCTCAAAAAAAGAAAACATTAAAAGAAAGCCACTGGCCTGTCTTCAATTTCCTGCTTAACTATGGTACCCACATGAAGACAGATGCACAATGTGGTGCATGTATCTGGAGTTTTTTGCAGCAGCAAAAATCCACAGTATGCCCATTCTTCTCTCTCTCTCTCTCTCTCTCTCTCATAAATAAATAAATTTTTTAAAAGTTTAAAACCAGAAATGGTGTATACATTCTTTAAGAAAAACATATTAGCATATGAAAAAGAATCTAATTATACTAAGGTATGCTTTTAGATGCACCACTGAACTTCTGTTGAGAAAAGCTGGAAATCAGCCATTGCAACCTCCCATCTTAAGACTAGAAAACCAAGGCTAGGCAAGATGACAACCCACATAGATTAGGGGCAGGGCTGAGAGTCAACGCTAGATCCCTGGTGCCAGTCAGTGCTCTGTGGCCCACCACGGGACAGGGAGATGCCTGAGAGAAAAAGCATCGGTGGTATTCCTCAAACCAGAAGGTCAAGGTGCTGCTAGGCTGCTCTGTAGCCAGTAGGCATAAAGAGCACCAATTCTTGGGCCTGGAGAGATGGCTTAGTGGATAAGTGCTTGCCTGTGAAACCTAAGGACCCTGGTTCAAGGACAAATTAAGCCAGATGCACAAGGTGGCACTGGCATCTGGAGTTTGTTTGCAATGGCTGGAGGCCCTGGCGTGCCCATTCTCTCTCTATCTACCTGCCTCTTTCTCTCTCTGTCTGTCACTTTCAAATAAATAAATAAATAAAAAATAAACAAAAATTTTTTTAAAGAGCACCAATTCACTTCCTCTCTCCTTCCTTACCCCTCCTGTAACATCTTGTGTCCTCTGCACCCAGGAGCTGAGTTTCTTTCCTTCTTCCTCCTCCAACCCATTGCCACATGGCTGGCTTCTTCACTTCCTTTAAGACTTCCCATTGAGAATTTCCTGATGCTATTCTTTTGAAATTAAAATTCCTCCTGCCACATTCCCCCTTTCTTCTTCTTCTTTTTTTTTTTTTACTTTTGTAATATAATGCATACAAATATCTTGAATCTATGATTCTTTTGTTTATTGTCTTTCTCCATTCACAGGAAGTCCCATGAGGACAGGAATGTTTCTCTATTTTGTCAACTAATGTGACCACAGCACCTTGTTTCAAAGACTTGTGTTGAGTTGAATGAATGAAGGAATTGGCAAATGACTTAGGCAGAGTCCATTCCTCATAGACAACAAGAGTGTGTAAGTCCTCATTGTGGGGACTTTTTCTTTTCTTGTCAGCACTACTCCCAACCCCACAGAATACCATTGGTCACAGCAGCCTTTTTTGCTTTTCCATACACTACATCTGACAACTTTTCCTTGGAAAACTACCATTTAACTGTGGGTCGCCAGTGAATGACTTAAGTTAACTGTTAAGCCAGATTAGAATGTGATAAGTTTCCCTAGACATCTCATTCCTCCGTACTGATCTTTCTTGCTAGTGATCTCATGATCTTTTAGTTCTCACTATGGGTAGAGAATTAGTTTGAATTTGAACTTAAGGTTATTTTATTTTAATTAAGCTCTGATAACTCATTCACTGGCCAAAGAGAGAGAAAGAGAGATACATAGATGCATTCAGGTTATCCATACTGGTATCCTTAAGTAAAAAAATAATAATTCCATGTTTAGATTTCACTCATTTCATCCTTGATCTCCATTTTTGTCCTGCACATGCATTATTTAGGGGTTCAGAGCCAGACTTAAGTAACAGCAGCCACTCATCTGACCAGTGCCTCCTATATCCCTTTATCATGTGATTCCCCCTCTTTCTCAGCATTCCACATTCACAATAAGGTGTTGCAAAATGCTTGGCTGCTAAGAAAAGATGCAACAGTTTATTTCCTTTAATTCGACCCTTGATATATAAAATCTGATTAAAATAATCTGTTGGACTTCTAATACTGCACCTTCTGATAATGTTTACCCACACTCAGTAGAACACACATTGGTGCCCACTTTTCTAACAATAGTGATGGATTTGCCCTACACTGGAACTTTTCCATTTCTTTTATCTTCCAGCAGCAGAGCCTTTTATTTAAACAGAACTGTACGTGGTGCTCTGACATATAAAGCAGATGCAATGTGATCTGTTGTGAGGGCAGCAAGCAGGCAGGAGGATCATGGGCCAGCCTGTTCCCTTTTGCAAAGAAGACACCTCTGAATGAGGCTGGGGGGTCTGAGAGCACAGCGTGAAAAGTTCTCACATGTTCATTTACTGAGTTCACAGTAAAACAGGAAATACATGTAAAAGGGATGAATATACTCAGGGCCACAGGCCCGTGGAAAAACTAACTATTCACAGCATGTTTCTCATGAGAACTGTATACTGACCACCTGAGTTCTTAATTGAGGGAGCGTCTCAAAATATTGTTTAGGGCTGGAGAGATGCCTTAGCCATTAAGGTACATGTCTGAGAAGCCCAAGGACCTAGACTCAGTTCCCCAGGATCTACAAAAGCCAGATGCACACGGTGGCACATGTGTCTGGAGCTTGTTTGTAGTGACTGGAGGCCCTGACACACCCATTCTCTATCTGCTGCTGCTGCTGTTTCTCCTCCTTCTTCTTCTCTCTCTCTCTCTCTCTCCTTCTCTCCCTCTCTCTCTCAAATAAGTAAATAAATAAATAAAATATTTTTAAAGTGTATTCATAATTTAAAAAGACTGGAAAAAGGAGTTGTAGGAGAGACACTATTTTGTTAATATGGGCTGAGAATCCTTAATCCAAAAGTCTGACATTTGAGAGGCTTCAAAATCTGAAATGTCTTGGACACCAACATGGTGGAAAACAAGTGGAAAATTCCACACTCGACCTCATGTGGCATGCTGTGGTAAAAATATAGCATACCATAAGCACTGTATAAAGTTACCTTCAGGTTATGTTGTAAATTGTGTATGAAACAAATTAATTTCATGTTTAGACTTGGGTCCCCTCTACAAGATACATCATCATGTATAGCAAAACTTCCCAAAGCTAAAGAATAAAAAACAATACTGAGCATTTTGTTCCCAGACATTTCAGATAGAGGATAACCAACCTAGCCCATCAATAGCAAGAAAGCCCAAGACATGAACAGTCAAGTGCCAAACTTGAGGCTGCCGGGAGTCCTAGAGCTCTGCGCTCTGAGGACCTTTGAACATTCAACAATTTCAAAGAGATTCCCTCAAGTCAGGGTGGAAAGAACAGTTCTGAACGATCAACCCTTCCTCCATGTCAAACAGTTTACATGCCCACAGGAGTATGGCTTTTCCACTGGAGATCAGCCATTATACGAGAATAATCAAGCCCTCAATGAAAAAGAAAAAAAAAAATTCTTTTAAGGGATTGTTCTTAATTTTCTTTTTAATAAGTATATTCAGGTGTTTTTGTTTGTTCTGGCTTCTATAACAAATACCATGAACTGGGTCGATTAGAAACAATAGGGATTTCATTTCGCAACAGTTTGGGTGGCTAAGAAACCTAGCATCAAGGAGCCAAGAGATTCAGTGGCTGGTGAAAGCCTGCTTTCTGCTTCAAAAATGGTGACTTTTGGCCGGGCGTGGTGGCGCACGCCTTTAATCCCAGCACTCGGGAGGCAGAGGTAGGAGGATCGCCGAGAGTTCGAGGCCACCCTGAGACTACATAGTTAATTCCAGGTCAGCCTGGGCCAGAGTGAGACCCTACCTTGAAAAAAAAAAAAAATGGTGACTTTTTTTTGGCATGTCCTCGTATGGTGAGGTGGATCAAGGGACACTCCGGGACCTCTTCTATCAAGGTATTCATTTCATTCATAAGGACTTCACCCTTGTGGTGAACATATGGACTTGGAGGAACACAAACATTTCTGGACCAGCATTAGCTTACAACTCCTTTCTGCCTGCTTTGAGCTGTAGACACCTTTCCGTCATTACTCAATGACTAGTGCTATGCAAACTTAAAATATAGAAGTCAAACCAACTCCTTATTGAACTTGCCATTGTGAGGGGGTTCCTCCACATGGTAAATTCATTTTTTGTAAGCCTTAAGAAAAAGTTTCATTCCAGAAATAAATGAGGAAAGCAAAGAGGGACACACCCCAAGTCCATAACCAAGGTTCCCTATTCCTGGTGGCACTGCTCTACTCTCATCCTTCCTTGCAGAAATTCTAATCAACTGCATGGTGCATGCTAATACATATGCATTTATACGTGGCTCTCTCTATACACAATTGAGATCTAGATTGAATATAATAGCCCGGGAATTAAAAATCTTACCAGGTCTAGGTCCTGAATAATTTAGGGTTGGGTTTGGCTCTATGTCACAGAAAAATAAATAAAAGAGATTAAATAATGGTGGTGTAAACAAGACACAAAGTGGTCTTCTCCCTCATGCAAGAGTGAATGAACTCGGGCATAAAGTTTCCAGGCCCATCTATGACCTGTGCAGCTAGAGTTCCCAAACCTCATCCTCAGAGTCCGCAATGGCTGCGTACATCTTCTAGGTGGCAAAGTAGACAGCGAAGAGAGAAAAAGGCCCAAGCAGTATGCTGCAGGCTCTCCTTCAAAACGTTGCCCAAAGCCTGCCATGCTATGTAGCCTGACCCTGTGGAGCAAGAGCTATGCCTGGGAAGAGAAAGGTATTGTTTCCACTGCTGCCCACAACACAGAGACCTTCTGGCATGCGTGAGTGAAGACAGCTCAAGCAACTGGGGACCTTGACGGTTCAGAGTCACGGAACCTAGCACTCTCCACAACAGTACATGCAAGGATCAGCTGCAAAGCATCACGTGCAAGACTTCACCGTAGGTCTAGGAAGGATCAAGAAGAGATATCCAGGAAGCCTAAGGTCTCTTATCAGCCAGTCACGGGGTTGCAGTCAGCTTTGAGTTGCTGTCAGAAAACACCCGACCAAGAGCCGCTTATGGGGAAAAAAAAAAAAAAAGGTTTATTTTGGTTTAAAGACCCAAGGGGAAGCTCTACGATGGCAAGGAAAACAATTACATGAGCAGAAGGTGGACATCACCTCCTGGCCAACATCAGGGAGACAAAAGCATCAGGAGAGTGTGCCCAACACTGGTGAGGGGAGGCTGGCTATAACACCCATAAGTCCACCCCCAACCTCTAGGACCCTCCAATTCCCAATTTGCCACCAGCTGGGGACCTAGTATTCAGAGAGCATATAAGTTTATGGGGGGGGGCACTGTGTCAAACCACTACACATGGAATTGCCAATGCTATTTGCATAGCCACTTCTGAAACCCAGAAAGAGAATAGTAAGGTCACCAAGCAGGACAAATTCAGTCCCGTGGCTGGGAACATGCCATCTAGGGCTGGAGAAGCCAGGTGAATCATGACAGAGCTGAAGAGCTCACTGAGGTAAGAGGTAAAAATCTCAGAAGTCAGTCAGAAGTGAGGACAGGGAGGCCCTGGGAGAAGACATCACGTGTTCAAGAGCAAATAGCCAAGACACAAAAGGAAGGTGTGTGAACCAAGAGACTCACATCAACCAGGCCGTGGAATATGGTGGCCTGAAACATGCTCAGGAGGACAGGCACTGTAAGGCTTAGTCAGAAAGTAACCACAGTGGCCATTGCAATTCAGAAGGTCACCTCCCATCAGGGCGTTAGGGGACACGGTGGAGAGGTACAGCACGAGAACAAGCTTGAGGCGATTTCAGAGGTACAAACAGAGCCCGGCTGAGCTGAGAGTACCTTCCTGTTTTGCAAGACCCAAAATAGAGCTAGGTTCTTGATTATACCCCTTTCTACCCCACCCCATCAGCCCCTTATCCCGGACACTGCTGAACACACCCATTTGTTTGCCTCGACTTGAAAGAACTGACAGGAACAACCTGCCTGGGCCCGTCTGTCATCTCCATCAATGTTTCAGGTCAGAATCAGTAGGTGGGGTTCAGATTTGCTGCTGGCCCCGCACACAGATCTCTTGCAGATTAAGTTGTCCGTTGAAAGGCCATTTAACCAACTGAAATTCAAGGGGAGGAAGAGGCTTTTTGCTTAACAGCTTCACGTTTCCTATGGGCCTTCCTGAGTCATCAACCGACTCAACTCCACCTGCTCAAATTTATTATTAATTCAAAGCGGCTCCGATAACAAGAGAGTCACAATTTGTGCTGCCTGTTTTCATTTCTAGCCGCCCATTGCATAATTCTCTAGCTTTGCCCACATTTTGGCAGTTAGGCTAACTCTCTTTGCAACAGGGAGAAACATTCTTTTAAAAATATTTCCAACCCCCTCACATTTTCATGGAATTGTCTCACTTCTAACTTTGTTGTGGCTCTTACATAAGAACATTGCTACCTAATATTAGATCATTGTATTACACACGACTTACTTCCAATGCATGGTGCCAGAGCATGAAAGATCGTCAACCTGGTTCCTTACTGCAGCCCAAAATAATCCTTTTTTTTTTTTTTTGTCATGGGAATCAGCCTTGAATTAATTTTAATTTTAAGTTGTTTTCAGTTAAAATTTGGCTACTTTGAGAAGAAATATGTTTGTTGTCATTATTCGAATAGGTAAATATGACTGTGTGTAGGTGGAGGGTCTGCGATTGTATGTAACTACAGTATAGTGTATGTAAATTAGAGATATGATTATCTGATTAATGCGCAAAACGTGCCAAAACAGAAAGAAAAATCCCAAGTTACCCTGTAAATGTGAACTCGGAATAACTGAGGTACTTCAGTTCATCCAAGAGAATATTTTCCTCTCAGCATTCTTCATTTTTGAATACCGACTACCTACATTTGAACCAAAAATGTGAACTAGTCTTTGTCACTGATTTTAGTAAGTCAGCATCAAAATGCCATTGTGAAAAAGCAACCTGAAAGATAATATGTAGTTAATTTAGAGATGGGCAAGGTGGCTATAGGAAGTGGGTCTGATTTTTTTTTCCCACACAGGTTATGAAGAGAGGTGAGGATGGAAGGTGAGAGGAGTGGGAGGACAGGGCTACAATTTGCCTTTCCCCTTTTGAGCTGCATAGAACCAACACTCTTCCAAAGTTAGGAGTTACTCCTTAGCCCCAAATTTGGATTTGCACATGAGGCTACTGGGCCCTGTGCCTGGACAAAGCTTTCTTGCCCCAAGGGAATATGCAATTGCTCAACCCAGTTAAGCTGAATATAGCAGAGCTTCTAAAAATGTGAGTTTCTCGCACACAAAGTCCTGGTCGACACCAATCTATTTCAAAGCGGCTTGGCAACGTCCTCTGCGTGTCTGCTCCAATTGAAACTTTCTGCTCTCAGCTTCCAGCATGTGATGGCCGAGGTGAGCGTGGGAGGAGATGGGGAAAGGAAACAAAAAGAAAGAGTTCACGAAAATCTTGAGAAGAATAAGGATGAAGAAGAGTAAAATGTTGTTTACAGCTCCACCCTGGTGTTAACAAGTGAAAGACTGAGGATGAACACAGAGCAAAGAAGGCAGTTCCCAGCCCCAGCCTTCAGGAATTGTGCATCTGCATTGAACCACAGGTGTGAGAAAACCAGGGCACAAAACTGGAAAAATGACCCCCAAAATATCACTATCACAAAGGCATATGGCTCCTGCAAGGCCTGGATATCTAGAATCTCATATACATACCTTATGAGAAAGCAAACTAAAGTTACAATGGTCTTAAAAATCCTGAGAAGTTTCCAACTGTCTAAAATGCTTTAAAAACTGATTTTCTTAGCCTGGTGTGGTGGCTCACACCTTTAATCCCAGCACTCGGGAGGCAGAGGTAGGAGGATCGCCATGAGTTCAAGGCCACCCTCAGACTACCTAGTGAATTCCAGGTTAGCCTGAGCTAGAGTGAGACCCTACCTCAAAAAAAAAAAAAAAAGATTTTCTTGGGGCTGGAGGGATTGCTCAGTGGTTAAGGCATTTGCCTGCAAAGCCGAAGGACCCAGGTTCGATTCCCCAGGACCCATATTAGCCAGATGCACAAGAGGGCGCATGCATCTGGAGTTCATTTGCAGTGGCTGGAGGCCCTGGCTTGACCATTCTCTCTCTCTTTCTCTCTCTCTCTATCTCTCTATCTCTCCCTCTTTCTGTCAAATGAATAAATTTAATTTAAAAAATGGTTTTTTTCTTCATTTTACATGTAAGGAACCTGAGCTTCAGAAGGAAGGATGGAATTTAGACCATCTTTCTTTAATGTTCTGTCTTCAGTCGACTTCTCCAAGTAGAAATAAGATTCTTACCGGGCTCTTTCTGAAGATGGAATCAACTATGGTTCTTGCCATCATCTTTTCTGCCCTGGGCCCAGCAATCCCATTCTGTGTACTCTCCTTCCACAGAGAATCTCAGTGACCACACCTGGGTTTGGGACAGGAACTCATCTGACTCAGTTTTTAACCAAAATCACCTCTATTGTAGGAGAAGAATCATTACCAACTAAGTGCTGTTAATCTTCATCGTGACCCTCAGGAATCCAGCTGGACAGCAACTATTGCTGTCAATATCCAGATGAGGCGACGGAAACCTCAAGGGGCTGGTGATTGCTTAAGACCTTACAATGTGTAGAGATTGGAGCAAAGTGTCGGGTTCTTTATCTGCTTGCATGTTTCAGAATTTCGGGTTTTCTTCCTTTGTCTCATAGACTGGGTAGAGTGTAGTTTATACAAATGTGCACCTGGTGGGAAACTTGGACACCCCCCACCCATGCAGTTCTATGGGTGCTTAATTCCTGCCTCAGAACTCTGCTTACAAATCTGTTCTTTTTTGTACATTTCCCTTTGTATCAGTAACGAATGCCTTTGAACTTTAAGAAACATGCTCCAGGGAAGACAATGACAAGCTTAAGGATAGCTGGAAACTTTGTACAAAAGCACCTTTGGCGTCTCACCCACCTTGAGTTTCTCTTCTAACAGGGCAATCTTTCATTGCCTATTAGATAAAAAGACAAATGAATACATTTAGCCTTAATAG
Source organism: Orientallactaga sibirica (assembly GCA_036365145.1). Lineage (NCBI taxonomy): Eukaryota > Metazoa > Chordata > Mammalia > Rodentia > Dipodidae > Orientallactaga > Orientallactaga sibirica. The sequence goes on from JAEOAD010000284.1 coordinate 1,425,957, forward strand.
CATTCCTTTTCAGCTGGAATGTCTCTGCAATTTCTCTTCTTCTTTGTGTTTCCCCATCAGAATGAAGCATCCATCCATTTATCCAGAAATATATATTGGATACATTTTATTTGCAAGGCACAAGGGAACATGTTGACAATGATGCAACGATGCCAGTTATATACCTGGCTTAGAGAGTTAGGTTGGTCTGCCTTGAGTCTTTAAATAATAATTAAAACTAACGCTCTGATAGTCATTCTGGAGAAAACAAAAACTGAAAATGTAGAGGGTCCCCTCCAGCAGACAGAAATATTTATCCTATGTCAGCAAGCTGCTAGTTTTTTTCTAGGGTTGAATCCAAGTGAAACATAAGGAAGAAATTCCAGACCTGTGAGAGAAGAGAGTCCACAAATCAGGGTGTCCAAGCCGGGCATTCTGGTGACCAGAAGATATCTACCTGCAAGTTGGCAAAAGCCAGCATCGCAGCCTATGGAAGATTCCAGAACCCTTTGTGACAGACTGACCACAGTGTGGGATCCCAAATATCTGACCAGCTTCGGGTTCGCTGAGATGAAAGATATCTACAGATCCAGGGAAGTTCCATAAAGGCAGGAGAAGCAGCCTGCTTTTCCACAGGGCCAAGCAGAGAGAGCAAAACTACCAAAAAGGTCACACAGCAAACTTCAGGAACTCCTGCTAGACAAAAGCCAACCAGCCAAGTTGGCAAAAGCCAGCATCGCAAAACTACCGCCAAAAGGTCACACAGCAAACTTCAGGAACTCCTGCTAGACATATTTGCATATCTTTACAATGGACTCTCAAACCATCACCACACCTTAAGACCGGGCCCCAGTGACCTTGCCTCTAGCAAGGTGATTGCAGATGCAAACTATAAAGTAAAACACTGAATATATTGGAATATATTTAGCTCCTCCAGATTTATAACCCATTGTAAACAGACTCAGTCCATTTCAAAGGTTCTCACAGTCTTGATCAACTTAAGATACTGAGTCCTGGTTAAATCCCATGTAAAAATAGTAAACATTTTTAACTCTAGCAAAGAGAGACTAGAATAATGCAAACTCAACTATCATGATCAAAGTCCAGTTCAATATTACAGCCTGCCCCTGGGACAGGGAAAACTTTCATGTGCCAACACTGCAAAGAAGAATATCCAAAAATCTTCAGGTCTCCACGCAAAACCTCCTGTCCTCAGAGGAGTCTTCATGCCCTGCCTGGGGTCAGCGGCTCCTGGAACCATTAAAGAACAGTGATGGCTAATACCAGGTGTGCAGGACACAGCCACATTCTTAATCCAGGGACAAAATAAACCATAGCCTTGAAAAGCAGGTTCCTTCTCCAGTCAACTCTTTCCAAAGAGTTTGCATTTCTAACAGTCTTTCATCAGGCTCCATTGTTTTAATGTAAACACACCTTCCTTAAAGCTAATGTGTTCCAGCTAAACCAGTCTCAGTGGTCTTTGGTTTTCCAACTTAAATCTTAAAATCTCAAATCTTCAGCCAAGCACATCAGTCCATTACAAATTTAACTTTGATCAAACAGTTGGGCCTGGATAGCCGGGGAAGTAGCCCAGTTCCAACAAAGTCCTCTATCTTCCTTGAAGTTCAATACTGTCTGTATTCTTTTCATCAGAATAGTCCCTTGCACCAAGTCCATGCCCATTCCTCCAAAACAAAGAGCAGTCAGGCATCTCACCCCACACTCCTTGATACCACTTTACTGTTGCAGACAAAACCTGAGATGAACTTCCAGAGATGGTTATGGAGAGGATTACAGATAAGCCTGCTTTTCCACAGGGCCAAGCAGAGAGAGAGAAAAGCCAACCAGCCACCACAGCACACAGAGCAAAACTACCGCCAAAAGGGCTGGAAGAACATGCATATCTTTACAATGGTTAGTGACCTTGCCTCTAGCAAGGTGATTTGCAAACTATAAAGTAAAACACTGAATATATTGGGGGACATATATTCAAACTACCACAATGTGATAGTCCAGTCTTACAGCCCTGGGGACTTTTGAATTCCCCAGGAGATGTGACCATTAAAGAACAGTGATGGCTGCCTGTGGGCAGAGGAGCTCTTTGTGACACAAAGAGTTCCCAGATGCGAGACAAGGGGGGATATCTTCCCGGGTGGTATCTTTTCACTGTCCTTGTGCCAAGGAGCAGGGCATCTCCCTTGATTCACCAAAGACCTGGAGAGATGGAAGAGGATTAATAATAACACCACCGGGGCTGGAGAACATGGGTTAGCGGTTAAGGTGTTTGCCTGTGAAGCAAAAGGCCCCCGGTTTGATTCCCCAGGATCCACATAAGCCAGATGCACAAGGGGGCACACACATATGGAGTTCGTTTGTAGTGGCTGGAGGCCCTGGCACGCCCATTCTCTCTCCCCCTCTCTCTCTACTTCTTTCTCTCTCTCAAATAACTAAATAAATAAAATAAATATTAAAAATATTAATAATAGCAGGGTGTGGTGGCACACGCCTTTAATCCCATCACTCAAGGCTACCCTGAGACTACTGAGTGAATTCGAGGTCAGCCTGGGCTAGAGCGAAACCCTACCTTGAAAAAAACAAAAAACAAAACAACAACAACAACAACAACAAAAATACAGGCAAGATCCAGGTACTGAGGCTCACACCTTTAATTGCAGCACTTGGAAGGCAGAGGTATGAGGATCACCATGAGTTCGAGGCCACCCTGAGACTACATAGTGAATTCCAGGTCAGCCTGAGCTGGAGTGAGACCCTACCTTGAAAAACAAAAAATAATAATAATAATAATAATAATAATAATAACAACACAAAGTAACAACTTGAAATTAAATGTTAGCCATTCCTGGTCTTTTTCAGTTTTTTGGTCATCACCACTAACGGGAAGTTTTCAGTGGCTAACGTGCCTTCTTGAGCTTCCAGCAAGCCCACCTTCTCCTTATCCTCTCTCCTCCCCTGTTCCCTCAGCGTTCCTCACACAGAGGACTTCGGCTGTCTCTTGAGTTCACTGCTTCTTTCCAACTCCGTCTCTTGAGCATTCAAACATGACATCAAATGTTCTCGGTCAGCATGTTTTATTTAAACAAAGGAATATCTGGCCCAAGAATCAATCGTGCTGCTCTCTGAGCGAAAGCAGCCGTGGCTAGCTGTAATCACATTCTCGTTCCTTTGCTACTACGACTGCTGGACTATTCATTCTCTTTGGAATCATAAAGTAAGTGTGGAATGCCAAAGAAGTAAGATGAAAATTCCTGTATGTATTTATATACACATGTGTGTACATACATATTACACATGCATACATTCATGCATAGGTTATATATGAGCTTGTATGTATATAACATATCAGCATACACTTAGCTCATCAGCCAGAAACCTGACTGTTTAGCTCTGTAGGGTGGTTCTGGGGCTAGAGGGGAACCAAAATCAAGACCTGTTAAATATTGACATTAGTGGGTGGAGACAACTTACTATCCAAGATTTTCCTGTGGCCAGATTCCCAACTCTAAAGCAATAGTAAGTTTGTGGTTAGCAGCCAAGAAGGCTGTTGGCATTAAATAGATGTAGGACTGAGTTCCCAGACCAACTCTAAGTTTGAAGCCAACTTCACACTTGCTGCTAAACAGTAGATTTTGGGGGAAAAAAACATAATTAATTTGACATAAAGTAAAATCACTTTGACTATTTAACATCATCTTTTTCCAGCCCTCAACAGAACACTGTTGGATTCACTTATAATGAGTGCCTGCTGTAAAATGAATATGACCTAGGACACATATCATTAAAAATATATATATAGCTATTTTAATCATAAATCAAATTTTAAATGTATACATTTCCAATCTGAGATAAAGATACATTCCCAATAAATGAGGATTGCTATACATTTTAGATTCATGATGCAATTTGATAAACTTGCAAATTAATTGAGCATGAGCCATTTTAGAAAAGCGAGTGATAAGCTAGTAATTTTATTTACTAGAGTTAATATGAGCAGATACTTGTGAATTCTCTCTGGAGTGAATCACCTTCCGTTCAACTAGTTTACATGGAATATTTAGGACCCGTGATTACCATGGCAAACCAGGAGGAAAGTGCCACCCAAAACAGGAGACATATCAACATCACTATTTAATTAAAACAAGAAGCTGTGTACAGTGAGATATTGCTCTGACAAACTTACTCCATTAATAAAACAAACCTGTATATTTACTCTAAATTTTAGATAATTTTAAGTATGAAATTTGGAAATACAGGCCCAGAAAGCAAGAATGTAATTATCTCAGCCATGTCAAATTAGGAAACTTTCACTCCTGGGTTATGTAACAAATTCAATCTAACTTCCTTCTCATGTGTTTTTAACAACTGTGAAGGAAAGATAAGGAGCAGAGCTTCTCCCTGTATGGTATCCTGGTATGTTTTTTCAGTTCCCAGATGATTTTGATGTGTAAAAGAAACACATTTGAAAAGTATTCTTCTGTGATAATTAAGAAGTTAAAATTAAGATGATGGAAAAAAACACATTGAAAACAAACAAGTAAATGATAAGCTTGATGACAAGAAAGTTGGGGTGATTCTGGAGCAATTTCTGACAGCAATCTGCATCAAACAATAGGCCTTTAAACTACTCCAAAAAGTATATTCTTTTAGGAAATTCCTCTTAGAAAAAAACAATTCAAATGAAAAAAAAGAGAAAGATATGAGCATAAATATTCATTATAGTGATAATGGAAATAATCTAAGTGCCAAATATGAGAATGGTTAAATTATGTACATTCAACTTGGTGAAATACAAGGAAGGCTAAAAAAATAAGTAAGGTTTTCTGAGCCTGCGCTTGTCTGGTTAAATGTATATATTATTCCCACCAAGCTGCCCTGAAAACACTACACTTAATGTTCATATTAACATATTAATGCTACTCTCACTTCTGGTTAGAGAAGCTTCTCTTTTCAGATGACGATGACCACTGGGATGACCCAAAAGGCAACATAGTGCTGAAAAGAAGGGATGGAGGAGTGCCCAGCACTGAAACATCTGTCACACCCTCCAAGGCTCAGGGACCATTGCGGAAGAGGGGGGCGGATAGAATGGAAGAGCCAAAGGAAGGGTATGACTCCTTACAATGCAACTGCCCAGACAGAAATTGGCCTTGATATCCATGACCTTGCAGTGCCTAGCAATACCATTGCCAGACCCTCAAAATAGCTCTGAGCTATGTTCAGGTCCTAACCCCTAGAGCCCACGAATGTGGCCTTATTAAAAGGAAGGATATTCACAGACATAATCATTCTGATTGGGCTGGAGTTAGGAAATGCCTACCAATCACTGCCCTTATAAGAAGGGAAAATACTGGACACAAGCAAACCACACCATGTTGGAATCAGACAACCGAGGGAAAACACCCACGAGCCAGATGATGTCAAGACGGTCATGAAGCCAGGAAGAGGCACGGCAGGATCTTCCCCTAGAACCTTCTGCGAGTGCCTTGTAGACTTCACACCCCCAGAAGGGGGAGCATCCATTGCTATACTTTTCAGACACCACTTTGTAGGAGTTGGTTTCCTTATAGCGGCTCTGGGAAATGATGACAAAGCTAAGCAAGATGCATCTTCATTGTCATGTTGACTGGATTTAGACTCAACATGGAAACACACCTCTGGGTACCTCTGTTCTCTGAGAGTGTTTCCAGAAAGGCCCAGTTGAGAAGGGCAGATCTACCTTAAACGTGGGCACTATCATGGAATGGGCTGGAATTCTATTATTAAAAAGGGGGGGGGGCTGGAGAGATGGCTTAGCAGTTAAGCGCTTGCCTGTGAAGCCTAAGGACCCTGGTTCAAGGCTCGATTCTCCAGGACCCACGTAAGCCAGATGCACAAGGGGGCACATGCATCTGGAGTTCGTTTGCAGTGGCTGGAGGCCCTGACACGCCCATTTCCTCTCTCTCTATCTGCCTCTTTCTCTGTCTGTCGCTCTCAAATAAATAAATAAACAAAAAAATTTTTTTTCTAAAAAAAAGGAGAAAGTGAGCTCAACACCAGCGTTCATCACTCTGCTGATGGCAACTCCATGTGACCAGCTGCCTCAAGCTCCTGCCACCATGAATGTCCTGTCATGATGAACTCTATTCCCTCAAATTGCCGCCCCCCCAAAAAAAAACCTCTTCCTGCTTTAAGCTGCTTCTCTTCAGATATTTGACCATAGCAACAAGAAAAGTAACTAATAAGGAATGATTAATTATATTCAACACTTCTGAAATAAAAGTCTCAAATAGTGGTCATGTGATAAGAAGAGTCCTTTGAAAAAAACTTTTAAACGTTAAGGGACAAGAGTTCCAAACCATTTGGAACTGCCCTGGCCATGTGACGTGCTAATGGTAAAATAAGAAGATTTAATTCCCAATACTGGCTCCATCCCCCACCAGTGACTTAGAGTGAGTTACAAGCTTTCAGATTTGCTTCTTGCCTTGTGACAAGATGATAAGAATTGTCTCGTTGGTTTATTGTGAGGACTACATAGCTAATAAATGAAAAGCAATTAGAATTAGCACAGTAGCTGGTCCATAAGCCTTCAATAAATGTTAGCTATAATTATCATGTCTGACTAAACATTTTGGTTCCATTCCCATTTTGGAATTATGAAAATTTCACAGGCATATTTTCAGAATGCAGTTATCAATTTTTAAATTGCTTATATTCTATCACATCAACACTTCTCTTTTCCTGACTGCATGTAATTCCTATCTAAATGAACACAAAATCAACATCAGTGTTCCCGATCCCAGAACCACAGAGTGGGAGGAGGGTGAGTAGCCAGACGGAGAGAATAAAGCGAATAAAAGGAAAAACGATTTGAGTTCCCACGGGACTTACTTTCTACAATGCTATTATCTAAAGGATCATACAGGATTTTGAACAGGGCTGTGGGTGAAGCCAGGGGTTTAAAGAGAACCTTCTCCGCTGTTGTGAATTGAATGTAAACTGTCCCCACAGGCTCATGCGTTTGAACACTTGGTCCCCAGCTGGTGGAGCTGTTTGAGAAGGTTGTGGAACCTTGAGGAGGTGGAACCTTGCTGGGGGAAGTGGGTCAGTGGAGCGGGCCTTCAAGTTGTAATGTCAGATCTTACTCGCTACTCACTCTTGGCGTTCTGCCCCTTGCCAAAATGTGATGGGCTGGCCTGCTGCGCCATCCCCACCACAGTGGACTATGTCTCCTTGAAACCTACACCAAATAAGCTCTTTCCTTCCTTAAGTTGCTTCTGGTCAGGTATTTGTACACAGCAATGAGAAGAACTAAGGACTGTCAAAGGAGGGCAAGTCCACTTGGTTAACATTCAACACAAGTTGACCAACAATTGAGTGACAGCTTCTTGGAAGTCCGCCTTACACCTGGTCTGCCTTTATATACTCGTGATGAAACTCACCCTGGGACAGGGCATTTGAACATCGTCAGAACGTGTATTAAAACATACATCACTCAGGTGAAGGGTGAGCTGTCTTCAAGATCATTCAGGTAAATAGCTTGCAAATCTGCCCCAATGCTAGGCATGAGTCTGCTCACTGTTGTCCCTCTCCAATTCTTAAAATGTTCCTCAGATGTCTTAACTATTTATTGTCATCATAACCTCCTGCCCACTCTCTGATAATATGCATGCAATCCGTAGGCCCTATTCTTTGATCTTGCCTCATAGGACAATGTGAGAGATGAAGCCTCCAGCTTGGTAAAAGCAGGAAGTGAACAGCTCTCACAGTGGGAAGTGGAGCTCTATTCAGCGTCAAAGATATTTGAAAGAATAGCTCATATTTCTGAAGGCCAAATCCAAAATCTACTCCCGTTGAGAAACTAATTAGCTATTTCAATGTCTCTGACTAATCTTCTAGGTTTTCTTCTAAAAATTAAGTATAAAAGAAGATTTCCTGATAACTAGAATACTCTATATTTTTTTTTAATGTCACAAAGCATGTCATGTGTAGTCGTATCAAAAGATAGCATTCAAATAGGGTCTAGTCTCATGTACCAGTCCAGGCTCATAACAACCCAAAAATAAATGTCTGAGAGAAGCCAGCTTGGCAGGTACCTGTGTTGTCGATAAAACCAAGAAATGGGTCTTTTTGAGGAAAAGAGGGAAAGTGCAACTCAAATTGTGAATGGTATTGGCACTGACATGTTGCTGGCACCTGAAGATATAGCTTTTTTTTTTTTTTTTTTTTTTTTTGGATGTCAGCTTATGAAGAAGAAAAGAAAGGAAACTGAAAAAAGAATTAGCTGAATAAGTACAAGGGAAAAGATCAATAACTCTCTCTGATTTATTTATTTATTTATTTATTTATTTATTTATTTATTTATTGTCTTTTTTTCCTTTGGCAAATTGGCCAGGAAAAGACTGAACCCTACTGCTGACAACTCTGGCATCTTTCCAGATAGGAAAGACACTCAATGAATGTGCAGAGACAGTTTGTTTGGGAATATTATGAAAAGGATTAATATGGATGAGCAAGTGGCCATCGGGACACTTAGTTCCATCCCAATGCTGTGAATTGACAACTGGTTTATGTCCCCGGGGCCAAACCTCCCAGGTGATGAAGGCTCAGAGACCACAAAGTGCTCAACACCCAGCATGGACAGTGTGTCTCTTATTTATCACCTACAGCTGGATCTTAGGAGTGAAAGGACGATGAATCCCAGAGCTGGTTGACACGTGTGAAACTTGACCACCCCAGGCAAACCAGGGCATATTGGCAACTTAAGAGGGATGTTTAACTTTCCCTAGAAACCCACCGACGTGTATGTTGGCACTGAGAATGATAATGATAGGTAGCCCAGCTCCTAGTTACAAGAAGTGGTGGGTAAAACGAGGAAATATCTTGATACGAATTGATCATTTTGCTAGAAAATTCCTTGATTTATTCACCCATCTGGCTCAGGGACAGAAGTATGATGTACGCATTTGTGTTCTTGTATACTTTTCTCTTGATCTAGTCGGGGAGATGGTTCAACCTGGAGCTTTTACGGATACAGTATGGACAGGTGAGCATCGTTGTTACTCATTAGCTTTCAAACCTAAGCGAACAGAAACCACACAGCTGTGTTTGTGTCCGTGAAGCCAGGCTTCCAAGCCTCTGACACAGGGCTGAACCACACAGCATGGCATCCCCAAGGGCTAGTTTGCTTCCAAATGTGAAAAATCAGTCAGTTGTGTCTGAACGCTGTCCTTAGTTCACTGAGCATTGTTTTCCACTTTTTTTTCTCTTTAATATTTTTTATTGACAATTTCTATACTTACATACAAAAAAATGCATGATATTTCCCTCCCCTGTCCCCATAGTCCTTTAGAACTCCAATCTCCATCATATCCCCTCCCTCTCTCCATTAGTCTTTCTTTTAATTTGATGTCATCATCTTTTTCTTCTATTATGAGGGTCTTGAGAAGGTATTGCTAGCACTGCAAGGTCATGGATATCAAGGCCAATTTCTGTCTGGACAGTTGCATTGTAACAAATTTTTTCTTATGATCCTAGACATGTACGCTGTCCTCTCCATCATTTCAAATACTGTCTCTATCCCCCGCTCCCACCCTTTTCCACCCAGTAGTTTCATTGTTGAATTATAATATCTACACCTTTGCTGTTGTTAGGTTTTAAATCAGGTCATGAAAACAACCTGAAAATAGAGGCATTTATGGGCCTGTGGAATTTCACTCACAGTCTGGAATATGAAAAGTGGTCATGTGGGAGCTCAGCTGGTAGAAGGCTTGTCTAGTGAAACAATTGCTTTCTTGTTGCTGGGACAAAATATCCAACCAGAAGCAAGTTATGAAAGGAAGAGGATTTATTTTCAGCATCCAGTTTCGATGGCATACCATCATGACAGGAAAAGCCTGGCGGGTCAGAGGACCAGAGTCACGTCATTACAGCAGCACTGAAGAAGCTGAGAGTGATGAATGTGGAATACTCAGCTAGCTTTCTCCTTTTTATTTATTTATTTGGTTTTTCGAGGTAGGGTTTCACTCTAGCTCAGGCTGACCTGGAATTCACTATGTAGTCTCAGGGTGGCCTCGAACTCACGGTGATCCTCCTACCTCTGCCTCCAGAGTGATAGGATTAAAGGCGTGCACCACCACGCCTAAAAAAAAACCCTTAGTTTTTGATACTGGGTCTCTGCTAGGTCTGTGTAGAGCTCAAGGTTAGAGGAACTAACCAGTGAGCTCCAGGCACTCCCTCTCTCCACCTTCCCAGCATTGGAATTTAAAAAGCATGTGCCAACATCCTGAGCATTTTATGTGGGTGCTAGGGATCGAATCTTACCCATTGGACCATCTCCACAGTTATGCCCTAAGCCTTGAGGTCTGTATTCTCTCCACTTGGAACACTTCCTTCCAGAAGAGTTGGAGCCTCCATTGTCAGGAGTCAGTTCAATGACACCTCTTTGAAGAACACTGATCACTCAGCCTAAACTGATCTGCTCCCTATTCCCCACTTTCTCCTTTTTTAATTTTTTTTATTTTTAATTTTTTTTTTATTTTTGGAGAGAGACACAGAGAGAGACAGGCAGAGAGAGAGGGAGAGGAAGACAGAAAGAGATGGGCACGCCAGCAGTCTCTCAGCTGCTGCGAACGAAATCCAGATGCGTTCGCCCCCTTGTGGTCAAGTGCGGCATTGCGCCCTTGTGTCACTTTGCATCTGGCTAAACGTGGGACCTGGAGATTGGAACCGGGTTCTGAGGCTTAGCAGACAGGCGCCTTAACCGCTAAGCGTCTCTCCAGCCCCGCTTTCTCCTTTTTATAGTCTAGGGTCCCAGCCCACGGGATGGTGCTGCCAACAGTTAGCATGTAGAGTAGTTTCTCCCATCTCAACTAATCTAATCAAGATAATTCCGTCTAGTCAGGCCCACCGCCTAAACGAATTTAGATGATTCCCTCCAGGTGATTCCAGACCCTATTGATAATCAACATAAGTCACTGCACCAAGCACGCATGAAGCCCTAGGTTTGGTCACGGCATAAAGCATGTATGGTGGCGCATGCCTGTAATCCCAGCACTCAGGAAGTGAAAGGCAGGAGCATCCTGCCCCCACTACACACCCACTGCACACACCCCCCACACACACACACGCAAATACACACCCACCCACTGCACACACACCCCCACTACACACGCAAACACACACACACACCCACTACACACCCACACACACACACACACGCAAATACACACCCACCCACTACACACACACCCACACACACACACGCAAACACACACACACACCCACTACACACACCCACTACACACACACACGCAAATACACACCCACCCACTACACACGCAAACACACACACACGTAAACACACACACACACATACAACACACACACATATTTGTTGTTTTTTAAAGAGAAGAGGTTAAGAGAAGGAAAACAATATTTTCCCAATTTATGCCTGTTTAAAGAAAAAAGTTGGTGTTGGGTTTATGAGAAAGAAACAAAGCATAAAAAAGATAGAAAGTCTTTCCTTTGGGTTAAAGCCAAGCCCAGCCTCAAAGGAGATGTTCTTTAGAGATCAACACTGGGAAGGACTGTTCTAGGGATGGGACTAAACCCCGGGTGACATGTGATGTATGAATGCAAGCTTCTGAACACAGAGGCCAAGTGAAGCTTGCGGGGTGGGCTCAGAGATGGGCCTTTGTTTTTTGTTTATGTGTGTGTGTGTGGGTTGGGGGGTAGGAGGGATCCTGAGTGCTTTGAAGTTGCCACCAGCAGTGAAGTGTTTTCTGTCTGGCTGTGAGCTGTGATTTCTCTTAAGTATCCCTAATCATGCACTGTAGGCTGAGCCCCAGGTCGGTAGGGTCCCCAGCAAGGATCAAAATGCGTCTGTGAATGAAGGCAAGGGTGGGATCCTAAAACTTGCTGGGCCATCATTATTGTGCAGTTACAAAGTTCATGAACTTCTTGGAAGGCGTTAAAATCCTCCACTGGGGATGAGAGCAGCACCAGGGGCTTGTGTTTTAACTCCAAGCCCCCCGGCGTTGGCTTGTGCTCCTGTGAGGACATTCTCCTCCTGGGGACATGTGGATTGTACCTTCAATGTTATTAGTGGGAAACTGTTAGGCCAACCATCAGGCCCTGTTCTTTTGTTCTTAAAGGAAACATCTGTTCTTTTGTCAGGGAGCACATGCCCAAACCATGTGATTCTAAGTAGAAGGCTCTTCCAGAAGTTGTATGCATCACACAGCCTGGGGCTCAGACCTTGGAAACTTCTCTCAGCCCTGTCCAGCAGTCCCCTATAGCTAAAGAAATGCTAGGCTGGTCACAGAAGACGCTTACCCATAATCCCCTAAGCACACAACTGGAGAAGGGGTAGAGCAGTGTGAGAAGTCACGCATGAGGCTATAAATAAATGTTTTCATATACTCACTTGACAAGAGTGTCAAAGTCTTTCAAATGACTTGAGCCCTCTGTTATGTATCAGTCCTGTGTCATTTTAAAGAATGGACTTGAGTATTGCAGCCAAATGCCTTTCATCCCCCACCCCATTCCAGATACGAAGATACAACTATTTATCTTACATCCTGTATAGACTAAAAGGAAAAAGTAATTGCCAGGCATGGTGGTGCACGCCTTTAATCCCAGCACTCGGGAGACAGAAGTAGAAGGATCGCTGTGAGTTCGAGGCCAGCCTGGGCTAGAATGAAACCCTACCTCGAAAAACCAAAATAAAAAAATAAAAAAAGGTGAAAGAAAGTGACACTGTCTAGTGGTGTTGAGCTCAGCTCATTTTCTCTGCTGATTAAATTATTAAAAAGCAGGAAAGGGTTTAAAAGAATAAAATTTATTTCAAAGTAAGAAGTAAAAAGCAAGCAGAGGGAGGAGGAGGGAATTCCAGAGCTAGCAAATCCTCCGTCCCAGTGGGAGCTGGACTTGTACCTCATGAAGGGAACCTGCCTACCCTGAGTCCAGGATTGGTCAGATTAAATGAAGGTCATGGTGCTGGTTGGTCCATGATGCTTCCAGAACTGTTCAGGTCTCACAAAGCCCACCAAGCCTGCCTGCTGCTGGGAAAATGTATAGGAAGAAAGAGGACGTGGGGTCAACCTCTTCACCATGTAGGTTAGAATATAACCACCTATCAAAGGCCCTTTTTATCCATCTTTCTGCCATACCAAGTGTGATGGTTAAGTTTGTGTCAACTTGATTTGTTTAGGAATCCACAGACATTCCTCATAAGTGTGTCTCTGAGGCTGCCTCTAGGAAGGATTAACTAAAGGAAGAATCCTTCCCCCAGGGTGAGCCCTCCCCCAGAGTGGGTGGCCCCTCTTGGAGGAGGGGGCAGGTTGATAAAAAGAAGCTCTGGGAAGAAAGGCTCTCTCTCCCACCTGGCTGCCGGTGCTGCTCGCTGCTTGCCGCTCGCTGCTCGCTGCTTGCCGCTTGCTGCTTGCTGCTTGGTACTTGCTGCTTGGTGCTTTCTGCTTGGTGCTTTCCAGTGTGGACTGAAGACCAGGGTGGACTGAAGAGGAGTGTCTCTCCAGGACGCCTCCAGGCCTTCAGTGCTGGATTGGGACTGCTGAGGCCTCCAGCCTCATGGACTGAGCAGCTACCGGGTTCCTTGACTCTCGGACCTGCAACCTGCTATTGCTGGACTGTTGTAAGCTACTCCAATAAATTCCCTTTTAATACAATTCATTCTATCCGTTCTGTTCCTCTAGAGAACCCTGACTAATACACTAAGGAACTGCCTAGCTCCTGTAGTGTTTCAAAAGGACCTGGAGACAAAACACACAGGAGGCATGCAGAAATGATGAAGGAACTCAGCAGTCTCGACGCTTTGACCTCCCAATGCTACCAAACATGCGACTCCTACATCTTGACCTTGGCCTCTAGAACCCACAGTGACTTGGGAGTCTCTCCACCTGGGTCTGAGTCCATGTTGTAATTGTTCCAGCTGCAGAACCTGGAGGAATTACACATTCACCTAGCCTCAATTTCTTTGTCTATAAAAACAAAGGCAGGGCTGGAGAGATGGCTTAGTGGTTAAAGCACTTGCTGGCGAAGCCAAAGGACCTAGGTTCAATTCCCCAGGACCCACGTAAGCCAGATGCATAAGGTGGTGCATGTGTCTGGAGTTTGTTTGCAGTGGGTGGAGGACCTGGCATGCCCATTCTTTCTGTTTGTCTCTCTCTCTCTCTCTCTCTCTCTCTCTCTCTCGCTCCTTCTTTCTGTCTGCCCCTTTCTGTCAAATAAATAAATGAATAAAAATAAAATTAAAAAGAAAAACAAGGGCAGTAATGGTATGTGGGGCATCAACAGATACCAATATGCATAAGATATCTACACTGCAAAGTAATAAATGTATCAGTAATCTAAGTTCTATCTCAAGAAGCTAGGATGGGTGAGGAGATTACATCCCCAAGCAGAAGCAATAAATATATAAAGCACACAAGGGAAGGACAAATGAAGTAGAAATCCGAACAGCAGAGGAAAAGTTGGTTCCTTAGCTAGATTTGCAAAAAGAAAGGAGAGAAGTTAAAAAGACAAAGTACCAAATCTGGGAATTAAAAAAGGAAATGCAGTTAAAATTCTTCTGATGTTAAAAGGGTAAAAAAGCCAGTACCATCAACATTTGTCAATACACGTAAAAGCTTAAAGGAAATGAATCATATCATTTAAAAACACAATGCAAAAAGTTTTAGACAATGTAAATTTTACTTTACTAAATTCTAAACTGAATTTAATGTTTTTAGTAAAAAGAGAGAGTGCTCTAGGCCTAACTGGTTTAATGCTAAATTTACTAAAAGATATAAGAAAAAAATAATATCATTCATTCAATAAAGACTTCCAGAAAATAGGGGAAGAATGAACATTTTCCAGCTCTTTCTTACTCCAGCATTATTCAAATACCAAACGTAGCAAAAATTTCAAAAAAAGCAGATTATAGGTCAAAATCTAATGTTCACGTACAAAACCATCAGTAGGATATTTAAGAAGAACTTACTGGGGCTGGAGGAATGGTTTAGAGGTTAAGGCATTTACCTGCAAAGCCAAATGACCCAGGTTCGATTCCCCAGGACCCACATAAGCCAGATGCTTAAGGTAGTGCATGCATCTGGAGTTCATTTGCAGTGGGTGGAGGCCCTGGTGCACCCATTCTCTCTCTCTCTCTCTCTCTCTCTTTCATAAATAAAAACAAAAAACCATTTTAAAAAAGGACTTACTAATGTATAAAAAGGATATTACAACATGGCTAAATACGGTTTATCCAAGGGAAGCAAGGTTACCCTGCCGTCTGAAAATCAGTCAGTATAATTTACCACATTACTGAGGAAAGAAGAAAAGAATCACACAAGCCATTCAATAGATAGAGTTGTTGCACTTTTAAAAAAATTTTAAATTTAATTTTTTATTATTATTATTATTATTATTATTGGTTTCTTTTCAAGGTAGGGTCTCACTCTAGCTCAGGCTGACCTGGAATTCACTCTGTCGTCTCAGGGTGTCCTTGAATTCACAGTGATCCTCCTACCTCTGTCTCCAGAGTGCTGGGATTAAAGGCGTGCGCCACCACACCCTGTTTGTTGCACTGTTTAAAATTCACCATTAATTCATAATGCACCCTCTCCATGAACTAGGAATAAGCAAAACTTTCTCATCCAGATACGAAGTCTTCTATGAGGATGCCATACTCTTATGAGTGGAGGGCATCTGCTCTCACCACCACCACTATCCTGCCTCGTGGTGCTGGAGTTTCGCCCAAGGCACTAAGGTAAGAGAATGAAATCACAGATCCAATGCTAAAAAGTTTAAATTGTCTTTGCAGGAACACAAATATCTATGTAGGGAAATTCTCAGAAGTGCTACAAATATTGGTAAGTGAATTTAACAAGGTCATCAGATATCAGTTTAATCAGGTGGAGGAAATGTTACCTCCAAACCATGGCACATTGGCCTTCTGAGTATTTTAAGGCAAGTGAAACTTAGGAAGATCACAGAAGCAGAAATGTCTTGTGACCTCATTTTCTTTCTCTGCCTTTTTCCCCCCTAAAGCATGTATATAAAGAAACCCACTTGAGCCAGGTATGGTGGCGCACAGCTATAATCCTAGCACTTGGGAGGCAGAGGTAGGAGGATTGCTGTGAGTTCGAGGCCACCCTGAGACTATATTGTGAACTCCAGGTCAGCCTGAGCTAGAGTAAGACCCTACCTCGAAAAACAAAAACAAAAACAAAAAAAGAAAAACAAAAGAAAAAAGAAACCCTCTCACTTATCCCAAGAGCCTCACTCAGGAGAGGTCCCGTCTTATACTCAGGTCCAAGAAGAATCTGAATGCATTGCCAAGATGCCCTCACATTATCCCTTCTGGGCGGTACAGTCATACTTCTACAAAATTTTCCATTCTTCATCAAAGCATAAGAATACAGTTGCCTTCCAGTCCCCATTTGTGAGTCCTCTGGTGTCATGGAAAGCTTTGGTTCCATAAATTGGTGACACCTTTCTCTTGTCAATCCATCATTTGTTATGTGTTGCCAGAAACCCTGCATAGCACTCCACTCCAAAGGTCAGCTCCCAACGGTTATATATGAGCAATAAATTATTTGAAAGTTCAAAACAATAAAATTCCCACTAGCATGACAAACAAAAACATGTACTCAGATATACTTTTTTAAAGGCATGGGCTACCACACCTGGCTTTATTTTTGTGCCATATATCCATATATATATATATATATATATATATATATATATATATATATATATATATATATGGAATTTGAGAGAGGTGTCAGAGCCTTTAGCCACTGTAAATGAACACCAGATACATGTGCCACCTTATGCATCTGGCTTATGTGGGTCCTGGGAATTGAACCATCCTTAGACTTCACAGGCAAATGCCTTAACTACTAAGCCATCTCTCCAGCCCAGAAATATTTTTTTTTAATTTGAGATAGAGAGAGAGAGATACAGAACCAGGCAGGGAGAGAGGGGGTGGGGAGAGAATGGGTGCACCAGGACCTCCAGCCATTGCAAATGAACTCCCGATGTGCACACCCCCTTGTGCATCTGGCTTACATAGGTCCTGGGGGGTCACTGTGAATTTGAGGCCACCCTGAGACTCCACAGTGAATTCCCAGTCAACCTGAGCTGGTGCACATGACATGCACGCATGCACGAGCGTGCACACACACACACACACACACACACACACACACACACACACACACTAGAAGGAGTTTATGAAGAAAGTAATTGGCTATGGAAATGTGCTAAAGGAGGAAAAGAGGGCCTGACTGAATTCATTCTCTCAGACCTGGAAAGCATGCTCGATACCTTCTAGCACAGACTCCCGACTTTGTAAAAGAAAGCTTGGCCCTGTTGATTGGAGGCAAGTTATTCTCACACCTAGAGTAACTGCCCCGCCCTGCTGCAGCCCAGGGCTGGGACTGATCTCTGATCTTCTCTGATCTCTCGACTGGGGTTTGTTTTGGAGTGATTAAATTCCCCACCTTTCTGAAAAGAGTTACAATGAAGTTGAGACAAGATGGGGATCACTTGGATTCTAGTCAGTATGCAAGGGACACCCACTAGAAAAGCAAGACTTAGGGTTTAGAAGGGAGGGGCATCAAAGCTGGAGTACCTGGTACATAGGAGGCTCCGAAAACATCGAAGAAACCTCATAAAGTATGAAAAATGTATTCGAAGCGCAGAGAAACAAGGCTATAACAGGATCTCTCCTTGAAAAAAGAAAGCTGCATTTTCACTTGGTGAGAACCTCTCTGGACACAAATTCTCTTTATGATCAGCCTGACACAAAGTCACAAGTCACACACACAACGTGGAGGCTGCTGGCCAGGAGACGCGCCTGTCCCTGCATGAAAACAGGGCGTCTCAGTGCCAATGAGAAGACTTTTAAACAGAAAGTATGCAGGGAAGAAAAATGGCATTGTGATGCTAATGGCAGATGCTGTGTTGGAGAGTTGTTTTGGAGTTCTTGGGAAATGTATAAATGGGGTTTCTGCCCCTATTTGCATTCCAAAAAGATGGTCCTCTTTTTTATTTTTTAAACAATAACATCAGATTGCTATCCCAATGAAAAATAAAATGAAAAGAACTGTTAATGTTTGAAATGTTTAAATTATGCACAAATAAAAGGAAATGGGAATAAAAGCAGGACCTCTTTGTTTCAACCTGCCCTTAAAAGTTCCTGTGAAAATCCCTCTCATTATATTCATGGGTCCTAATTTAAAGAATAACAGACACAGTGGGAGTCCAATGACTGCTAATGCTCCTATTGTTACCATCCTGAATGGTGCTGAGCTTTTGCCTACCCAGGCCCCACGTGCTGGAACAAAGCAGAGGACAGAGGTGGTTCTGCTGTTATCCAAATTGGCCTCTGACATCCACTGGAGGAAGTTACTGAGGCTGGCTGCTCTTTCCCAGGTGTCCCTAGAGAGCATTACACCTGCCATTAGCCAAGCTGGCCGCTGGGTGTGACCATGCTCTGCACAAAAGGAAACCCAGGCCTTTCTGGGGATTTTCCTGGAAGAATTGAGGTACATCTGCAGGCATGCATCACACACACACACACACACACACACACACACACACACACACACACAGACGTACACACCTCTCATGTCACACCCCCCACCCAAAGAGAAAGATATAACCAGTTCATGCGTGTTTTTAGCAACCAATGCACTTCCTCTGGTCCACTAGATCTGTTTTCTTTTTTACCCCCAAATGATTACACCCCATCTTTCTGTTGGGTCTCAATTAAAAACAAGAACAGCAAGCAGGTCTGTAATCCCAGTAACCTCAATGACTTGCTAAGGGTTTCTGACTGGAATGGAAAGATGGGGACTCCCAGCCGCACTCTGAATGGCAAACCCAAGAATATTTGCTCCAGCAAATTAGACCCAGCCCCAGTACAGTATTAAAGAAAATTAATTCAGCCATCAGGACTTGGGTTCAAGTGACATGTAAGAGAACTTTGTTCAAAGCCATGTCACAGTAATGTTGGAAGATTAGGCTTTTTCGTTCCTTTTCCAACACCAGTCTCTCAATGGTAGAGTCAGCGAAGGGAAGATAAACCCTAGTATTACAGAGAAACATAAAAAGGTTAACCACTCATGTTCTTTGTTTGTATCTCAGCTTTATTGAGGTATAATTGACAAATAAAAATTGCACATATTTAAGGTGCATAATGTAATGATTTAATGTACATAAACATTATGAAGTGATTACCATGATCAAGCTAATTAACACATCCATCATCACAGAGGACTATTGTGCATTTGGGAAGAACGCTTAAGATTTCTTTTAGTAAATTTCAAGTATATAATGTAGTGTGTAATAGCAGCTGTAGTTCACACGCTGTCCTTTAGAACTCCAGAACTTAGTCACCTGTGACTGAAAGCTTATATCCCTTTTCCAGCATCTCCCGATCTCTAGTGACTACCCCCCAGCTTCTGGCTATAGCCATTCTGATCTACTTTTATGAGTTAAATTTTTTTAGGTTCCATTCTTAAACTAGATCACAGTCTATGTGTTGGGCATATCTTACTTAATGTAATATCCTTGGTGTACATCATTACAAATGGCAGACTTTCCTTTTTATGTCTGGGTAACATGTTTATGGTATGTATATGACATTATTTATTCACCCATTAATGGAGACAGATTATTTCCATATCTTCTCTATTATGAATAATTCTTTTTAAATATTTTCTTTCTTTATTTCTTTATTTGGTTTTCTGAGTTAGGGTCTCACTCTAGCTCAGGCTGACCTGGAATTCACTCTGTATTCTCAGGGTGGCCTCAAACTCACAGTGATCCTCCTACCTCTGCCTCCCCCAAGTGCTGGGATTAAAGGAGTGCACCACCACGCCTGGCTTTAAGTATTCTATTTATTTATATACTTATTTGAGAGAGAGAGAGAATGGCATGACAGGGCCTCTAGCCACTGCCAACGTACTCCAGATGCATGTGCCACCTTGTACATCTGGCTTCCGTGGATAGTGGGCAATCAAACCTGGGTCCTTTGGCTTCACAGGCAAGTGTTTCAACCACTAAGCCATCTCTCCAGCCCAGTAATTCTTGAGATGAAGCATTCATGGCTCTCTGATGATGTTATGATGTAACACCAGTTTCCTGCTCTTGCCAGGATGGACATTTCTCCTCAAAACTATAAGCCAAAATAAACTCTCACCTTCCCTAAGCTTCTTTGGATTGGGTATTTTATCCCTGCAATGAAAAGGTAACAGTTACAATTCTGCGAAAAAAAAAAAAAAAAAAAAAAAAAAAAAAACATACTGACGTTCCTTCAAAAGACAAATTTCACCTCATTTAAATACATACCCAGAATTGGAATTGCTGGCTACCTGGCAGTTTTATTTTTAAGTTTTTTTTTTTTGTTTTTTTTTTTTTACTGCTTCACAATGGCTGAATCAATTTACATTCCCATCAACAGGGTAAAGGCTTGCTTTGCTTCTATATCCAGCCAGTCATCTCTCATTTCTTTCTTTCTTATTTTTATTGACAGCTTCCATAATTGTAGACAATAACCCATGGTAATTTAGTCCCTCCCGCCACTTTCCCCTTTGAAACTCCACTCTCCATCATATCACCTCCATCTCTCAATCAGTCTCTCTTTTATTTTCATGTCATGATCTTTTCCTCCTATTATGATGGTCTTGTGTAGGTAGGGTCAGGCACTGTGAGGTGGAGGAGTACGTTGTAAGGAGTCCTACCCTTCCTTTGGCTCTTACATTCTTTCTGCCACCTCTTCTGCAATGAACCCTGAGCCTTGGAAGACTAGATAGAGATATTTCAGTGCTGAGCACTCTCCTGTCACTTCTTAGCACCATGGTGCCTTCTGAGTCATCCAAAGGTCACTGCCATCTGAAAGAGAAACTTCGCTAACCAAAAGTGAGAGTAGAGTTAATATATGGGTATGAACATTAAGAGAAGTGCTTACCAAGCAGTTTGGTGAGCATATTATATACATTTAGCTAGACACCAGCAGACATTACACCCCTAAGGCTCATGACTACCCCTGTTGTAAGTTTTCAGTATCAGGTATGTATTCCCTCCCATGGAGCAGGCCTCTAGTCAAATTAGAGAGCGGTTAGTTTCTCCCATAACAGACATGCCACTATTGCACCTGTTGGCTCATTTGGCCTGGGTGGCCAAATTTAAGGCTTACAGTATCACTATTGAGTATCACCACTGGTGATTTTTCTCTCTTCCATTGAACTCCATGTAGCATAGCTTTTCCCAGCTTTTTGTCAGCTGGTCCACGTGGAGGAGGCTTTCAGCTCAGCTCCAGCAGGATTTCTCAGTGACCTTACAGCCCAACTTTGTGCAGTCTGCAGCAATAGGGTCTTACCATCTATTCCTGGTAGGAAACCAAGGGCCTCGGCAATAGCCTGTAATGTTTTGGGGGTATCTGTGACCTCCCTGGCCAACAACTCACTAGAAGGTGTCCCATTCCTGGCACTGAAAATTTTCTACTAACAATCTATGGCTTCTGAGTGTTCCATTGTCCATAAAAGAAGGTTACCATATGACTTACTTATATCCTCTTAGATTTTGATTAGCCCTCCCTCCACCTTTCCTTTACTCAATCTCTTCCCCTGACCTCACTTAGGCCTTTTCACCGCCATTAATCTGTTCTTCTATTTACATATATACAATATCATCCTATTATATTCCCACCCATCCCTTTCTATTCCTTTTATATCCCCTTTCTAGCTTACTGGCCTCTGCTACTGAGTTTTATTCCTACTCACATAGAAGTCCAATCATCTCTCATTTCTTGATAACAACCATAGTAACAGGTTTGAGGTGTTTTTTTTTACATGTTTCTAATTAGTGACATTGAGTCCATTTAATACACTTTTGGGGCTATTTGTACTTGTTTTCCAGGAAAATGTTTATTCGGATCCTTGGTCCAATTTTAAAAGGGATTATATGGGATTTTTGCTACTAAATCATCTTTGTACATTTTTGTATATTTTTATATAAAGTCCTAAAGATTTATAGCTTGGAAATATTTTCTCCCAAGTCTCTGTGTTTCCTTTCCTTTTTACTTGGTTGATTGTTTCCATTGCTGTGCAGAAGATTTTAGTTTGATGCAATTCATTTATTAGTTGCTTGTGATGGCTGTCTTTGGATCATATCTATCCAATCATTGTCAAGACCAATATCAAGAAGTTACTTCTCTTATGTTTTCTCTTAGAAGTCTTATGGTTTATAGTCTTTAGCACATTTCAAGTTAACTCTATGTACAGTATAGGGGTAAAATTACAGTTTTTGGTATGTAGATATCCAGTTTTCCTAACATCATTTATTGAGATTATCTTTTCCTCATTTAATATATTTGACATCTTTGTCTAAGATTGCTTAATTATACTGCTATAGGTTTTATTTCTTGGCTATTTTTTTCCCCACTGCTCTACGTATCTGTTCTCAAGACTCACACCCTTTTGATTACTATAGCTTTGCAATATAGTTTGATATAAAGAAGTATGGCACTTTTACTTTTATTCTTTGTGCTCAACATTGATTTTTCATTTGGGGATCTTTCTTGGATTCATGCTGCATTTAGCATTGTTTTTCTATTTCCGTAAAAAAAAATGACAAAATCATGACAGGGATTGCAGTGAATATAAAAGTTCATTCTGCTTTATATATTCCAATAATATGAACTCTTCCAGTCTATGAACACACAACATCTCTCCATGTATTTGTATCTTCCTTGACTTCTTTCATCAGTGTCTTAGATTTAAGTACACATTACTTTCATCTTCTTGGTCAAATTTACTCCTACGCATTTTATTCATTTTGGGTTATTCACACATTGTTTTGAATCCAGTTTTCTAACTATGTTCATTTGTAGTCTTCAAATAAGTACACACACACACACACACACACACACACACACACACACACTTGCCGACACATAATGGAGACTACCACTGACTTACAGTGTAAGAAGGTCGTGGCATTTGAGCATGCAGAAAGAGATATTTACCTTGTTTCTATCTTTTTTTTCCCTCAGAGATTCTCTGTACTTTCTCAAGGCTGAGAGTAAAAAATAGGAACATTTTGTTTCCTTGAAGAAGCAGGGTCGAACATCACCCTTAAGAGCACATCCTATTTTTTTAAAACATTTTATTTCAAAGAAATGCTGAATGTGTATGTGGAATGCTCGGAAAATATTTGTTGATTGCTAACACTGTCTGAAAATCAGTTGGAAGCAGCTTTCCCAAGCCTGCCAATTCACAGGGACCGGCTAAGTGCCTGGCCTCCCTCCACGTTCCTTAGCTGAAGATTTTTTTTTTTTTTCTTCAGAGAAATGTTTTTGTAGAGAATCTAAAAATTGAACAACAAACCACAGACTCAGAGCTCAGACTGGAAATCTTCAATGGGTCCCGGAATCATTGTACTTTTATACCCAAGCATGACAATTGGCATTTTAATTTTAAATAAATACTGCACTGCAGCCTATAAAATTTCATAGTGCCTAGGAAGAGGCTTAGGCACAATTCATAAAACTGCTGAAAACAAAATAAATCTCATGGTCCTTGAGATTTTCATCTGTATTATATCTTTCCTTATTTTTTTCTCAGAAAGAATAAAAAAAAAAAGACTACAGTCATATTTATGACCAGGAGTGCATGGACAGGTATTTTGATATCCAAGGCCAGTAAAAGCCAGAGCCAGGTCTGTTCTTAAGAAAGAAGGTTTGATTACGTATAATCACTGTTGGGGTGAAGCTCAGAGACCAGATTCTCTTCACACCACCCCCAGGACTATTGTGGACTCAAATAAGCTCTAACAGTAAGGAGCTCTTCCATAACATGGTGGCTGCTTTAAAGTTATTCTCCATGTCAAACTGCCATGGAGGCTTGTAAGTGCCAAAGATAAAAATTGACTCAAAGATTCCTGGTTGTTAATTTTTATCAATGAATAATGAACAGGAATCATTAAAATTAGATGCTAGAATGGTGAAGGACTCTCATCAAAAGGCTCGAGTTTAAATTAAAAAACAAAAAAGCAAAACCCTCTGTGATAGAACCCTCAGTGATCTGACTCTTGTACAGTTTTCTAATCTCTATAAACCATTCAAGGAGCCCACCATTGCTTTCTGAACAGAGCCACATTCCAATCTCTATGCTCTTCTTTTTCAAAAAAATTATTATTTATGTATTTATCTGAGAGAGAGAGATAGACATAGAAATATGCAGGTAGAGAGAGAGAGAGAATGGGCACACCAGGGCCTCCAGACACTGCAAACAAACTCCAGATGTGTGCACCCCCTGATGCATCTGGCTTACATGGGTCCTGGAGAATCGAGCCTTGAACAAGGGTCCTTAGGCTTCACAGGCAAGCATTTAACCACTAAGCCATCTCTCCAGCTCCTCTATGTTCTTCTTTCCACTCCCGGGAGGGTTGCATTCTACCTGCTGGGTTCCTGCTCAAGGTTTCAGCCACAGTGCAAATTTGACTTATTGGAGGAAACCTTTTCTAAGTGCATGCTCCTGATGGCCACTGGGATTGGATGTATTCAATGCCACTCTTGATGCAGTGAGTGTGGGACCTCACCTCTAACTGACCTTGAGTAAGAGGTGTTTTCACACCTGGGAACAGAGTCTGGCACTTTGGTAGGCGCTCAGTGAACACAGAAGAAATGAAGGAGTGTATGAGTAGAGTAACCAACAACAAAACACACACACACACACACACACACACACACACACACACACACCCTCACCCCAGCATTGAGGAGCTCACCTGTAAGCCAGAATACAATGAAAGGGAAGACACCATGTGACCTACGGCACAGACAAAACTTCCTCCTGCATCTCCTCCAGTGAGCAGAGTCTGACGTGGAAGAATATGACTCACTACACCAGCCTTCCCCGTTGCCCGAAATGGATCTCCGTGGACTATTTTTCATTTTTGGACCATAAATTTTGGTTTAGTCACCTGACCTGATTATTGCTTAACCATATCCAAACTCCTATTTGGCTTAAAAAGTTCACTCTGACCTCAATTCATAGTTCCCTGTGACTGACCTGGAATTAACTATACAGTCTCAGGGTGGCCTCTAACTCATGGCGATCCTCCCGAGTGCTGGAATTAAAGGCGTGCACCACCATGCCCGGCTCCCTGTGACTTTTCACTCTAGAACATTCTATGGGGTTTCTTAGCTGGAAACTCCAACATGTGGCTTCATAACAAAGGTAAAGTAGTGTTCAGAGAGTTCATTCCTTTCCCCGTTTTTGTACACATGTGCATGCGTGCGTGTGTGTGCACATGCATGTGTGTGTGGAGAATGTGCATGAGGTATGGGATATGTGTGGTGCATGTGTGATGATGCATGTGCCCCATGAGTGTACATGTGAGGCCAGAGGAGAATGTCAGGTGACCTCTCCTCACTCATGCACGTATTTCCTTGAGACAGGGTCTCTCCCTCAGCCTGGAGCTGCTGGCACTCAGTGAGTCCCAGCAATCCTGGAATTTCAGACTTAGAGACATGGGGAAGTTTTAGGGAGTCTGACTTGGTGGCCTTCAGCCCAAGAAGCCCTTATGCTGAAGTAGCAAACACTCTTCACCACCAAGCCATCTGTCCAGCCCGAGTCCCATTTTTTTTACGTTTATAAATCTTTTTTATTTATTTTATTGTTATTGATCTTTTTAATAAAAAGGTTGTACTCTTATATCCTCTCTCCCCAGCCCCAATTATGACGAGGGTATTCCTCAGTGGTATTATTAGAATTCACTGTGGGGAAGGGTCCCTTTTTTTATAAGCTGTGAATTCTCTTTAATTTGCAATAATCACCTTGACTCCAACTCCTCAGATTTAGGAGATCAGCTCTGCCTTGGCTGCAAACCAAATGGTTGCCTCCTGAACCATGATGGCGGTCGAGCTTCCGACCTCTGAGACAGCGGGTCATAGAACAAAGGCCACTGAGACACTTCTCTCAACTCTATTGCTCGCCTAACAAGACATCGGGCATATTTCCTGTGATAACTCAATGGACTTTTAAATGGGACCCTTCCTTAAACTGAATGCATCTTCCCCTGAACAGATTCGCCCCTCTTTTGTGAGGATGATTCGCACATGGCCTCTCTTAGTGTGCATGCTGTGCACTGCCAGCATAGTCCTACTGCTCCTTTATCCCCCCAAAGCTGAAGTCTAGGCCTCTGCTGTCCCTGGATGAGGAGTTGTCCTTCAATCCAAGTCCAGTCTCCGCACACATACTCCTGTCCATCCCATTTGCCCTGCACATAACCGCTACATAGGTTCAATGTAGTTGTCCCATGCTGAGTTTTCCATGGTGAGACCATAACTCACTCTACACTTCATCTTAGCCAAAAGGCCAAAAAGTGATGCTTTATTAAATAAATATAATAATGAATAGGTGATTGGTTCTGCTGGCCTTTGACATAGTGCTAACATTTATATGTAATTAATGAAAATGTATTCAATATCAGATCACAATCTTGTCTATATCACTGTACTACAAGTTTATGTGAAGTAGTACCTCTTGTTTAGGTTACTACCCTCTTACTATACTCTTCTCCCTGCCTTTAGATCTGTTATTTTATCTAATCTACCACACATTACATTGATTTTCTTATGTTATTCCAGTTCATCCAGAAACACGTAGGGGGTCTTTCTTGTGCAATGAAGGGAGAAAAAGCTCCTTTGCCTAGCACTCAGGGCACTTAAAATTTGAGATCACCACCTCTTCCACAATAGTCCCTTAGCCTTAATGGGTATGATAAACATGTCTTATTTGGTGTCAAGCACTTCACTGGATTGCAGAAGAGGTGGCAGGAAGAATATAAAAGGCAGAGGACGGGAAGGAGTGCTTTGGAATGCTGTCTTCTGGACACAAAGCAGCCGTTGAGTTCATAACTTCACAGTGGCTCTTGTTAGCTTCCCAGTATATATTGGGTCCATCAACATGTCCACCATCAACAAATGGGAGAAGGCTAAAAGGAACATCAGACTGGAAAATTAGAACTGGTTGGAAAAGAAGAAAGGGTTGTGTGTAAGGAGAGTAATAAAAGAGGGAAGAAGAAATAATGGGAGGGTACTATGGTTAAAATACGTTATCTACATGCAAAAAAATTTCCATGGATGAAAATTATACAATGAAAAATTAAAAAGCGTGAAAAAAATTAAAAGGAAAATATGTCTTCTCAACTCCACTGCCCACCACTCTCCCAGGTTGTCCTATGCACAGTATCTCCTGAACATGTGTCTTTTTTCTCAGGGACTATCTTTGCCCTCATTCCTGACTCCCAGGGAAATTCCTGGGAGAAACAGACACAGGGTCCTGGGAGCTGACCCAGTACCTGGGAGGATATGGAGTTCCTAGGATGCAGCTAAGACTTGAAGGCCTGGCATGCACCCAGGCGAGGCCACTCTTAGCAAACAGCCCAATCTCCTGATAGTCATTCCTTCACCCACCCAAAGAGAACTTAGTCACAAAAATCATTCTGAAGATAAAATGTGAACATACTCATAGTAATGCTGTCATAAGTATCACGTATTAGCTATAGTTGGGACTTTACTGTCACCGTCAGAGAACATGTGTTCAAGATGAGCTTGAACTAAGGCAGAAGTCCTGCAGGGGACACCCTGTCTCAGAGTCTCAGGTATGACCCTGTCCTTTACCAAGGTGAAAACAGCTCTGCCTCTATTCCACTGTCCTGCAGATGAGAAGGAAACAGTCAATTCAAGGACTATGTTTTGTGTGTGTGTGTGTGTGTGTGTGTGTGTGTGTGTGTGTGTGTGTGTGTGTGTGTTGTGTGCATAGAGAATGTGTGTTATATAGTAGATGTGTGATGTACGGTATATGCGTGTATGTGTATATCCCACATGTGTGTGGAGGCCAGAGGAGAATGTCGGGTGTTCTTTTATCACTCATCTGCATATTTCTTTCCGACACTGGGTCTCTCCCTCAAAGACAACCTGCTGTCCATCAGCAAGCCCCAGCCATTCTCTGGTCTCAGCCCTGCCCCACCCACTGGGATTACTGACATAGATCTCCATGCCCAGCTTTATTTAGGGGAATAAAACTATGGATTTGGGGGGCTGGGGAGATGGCTCAGGGGTTAAAGGCACTTGCTTGCAAAGTGTCATGTCCTGAGTTCTATTCCCTAGTACCTATGTAAAGCCAGATGCACAAAATGGCTCATGCATCTGGAGGTTTTTGTAGTGGCCGGAGGTCCTGGTGTGCCCATTCTCATTCTCTCTTTATCCTTTCAAATGAATAAACAAAATATATTTTAAAACTATGCATCTCAACTTCAGTTGGAATCAATTTTCTTGGTGATGTTATTTAAACTTTAAAGAACTTGGTTTAGCTTAATTTTGACTGCTTTAAACATGTACTTTCTATTTGACCCAGATCAAGGGGTCCAATACTGCCCTTTAAGACATGGAAGCCAGGTTGGAGAGATGGCTTAGCAGTTAAGGTGCCTGCCTGCAAAGCTAAAGGACCCAGGTTCGATTCCCTAGGACCCATGGTGCATGCGTCTGGAGTTCGTTTGCAGTGGTGTGCACATTCTCTCTACCTGCTTCTCTCTCCAGCTCTCTTTCTACAACAAAAGTAAACAAATAAAATATTAAAGAACTAAAACATGAAAGCCCCTCATAAGCTATCAGGAGTGGAGAGAGTGGTCTAGCTGATCGTAATGTTACCACAGCAATTAAGTCTCAGCACAGCCTGCATTAGTTCAGAGCCCTCAAACATCCATTCTGTTAATGTTTTTTTTTAATATATTTTATTTATTTATTTATTGAAGAGGTGGGGGAGAGAGAGAGAAAGAGATAGATATATAGAGAGAATGGGCATACCAGGGTCTCCAGCCACTGGACTGAATTCCAGATGCATGGGCCACCTTGTGCATCTGGCTTATGTGGGTACTGGGGAATTGAACCTGGGTCTTTAGGCTTTGCAGGCAAGCACCTTAACCACTAAACCATCTCTCCAGATCCTTATTTAAGGCCGCCATCTTTCCTCAGCCTCCAGAGTGCTGGGATTAAAAATGAAAGCTCTCGTGCCTACCTTTTATTATTTGTTTGTTTATTTGTTTTTTACATAGGCTGGGCCTGATGTCACCATGTAGCTGAAGAAGACCTTGGGCTAGAGGGAGACCCTGCCTGACCCCTACGCCTCCACCTCTCAGTTGCTAAGATTGCAGGAGGGTACCACCCACCATGTCTGGCTTCAAACATCCACTTATGTGCCAGAGAAGCACCTATATGCAAGTCTTCTCTCTTGTTGCTCCAGCCCTAAAGAGGAAAGGGGTGTTTCTTTTGACATTTAACTTCACTTAGACTCTTCTCCATAGGATGAGACCCAGATAATTGCTAAAGGAAGTGAGTCAGCTCACGCCGACGATGGAAACTTCAGAGATGGGGCATCCTAGCCTGGGAACTGCATGGGCGTGTGTGCTGTGTTTGCTTTTTCGTGTTGTATTTCCAGCACATCCCGCATCACAGATGCTCAGTAAATATTTGATGAGTAAATAAATGCAGCAAAAATTATTGAGATTCAGATATTATTCCATTTTTCTGCACATATAAGAATATTTGGCCTACAAACAATAAGTGTAAATATAGTTTACTTATGCATAATATAATATATATATATATATATATATATATATATATATATATATATATACACACATATATATTCACACACACATCCATACTAATGCCATTTTAAGAAACAGTAAAAAGGTAAAAGAAGTGTTTTTTTTCACCAAAGCAATTTAAGAGCATGGCAAAAACAAACAAACAAATAATAAAGAAAAACACCTCACCCTTGAATTTAGTCCTGAATCAATGTACTTTTGAGCTGCTTCGAGTATAGCACTTAGACACTGCAGGAAACAGCAGGTGAGGGAAGGCCACCCTCTCCTTTCTCTGGTCCTTCTGCCCTTGAAGAAGACCACAGGACCCTCCTTGGAAAGCTGCTCTTCTCATGGCTAGAGGGAAGGAACCTCCTTCTCTCTGAAGATGCAGGCTGTGGTGGTTGATCTCTGGTTGTCAACTTGGCAGGATTCAGTCACCGAGGAAACAAATTCCTGGTCCTGTCTCTGAGGGCTTTCCTAGATTAGACTCGTTGAGGTGCTAGGACCCATGGGCTGGGTGCCTAGACTATGAAAAAAGCAAGAGCTAGCTGGGCAAGGAGGATTCGCTTCTCTCTCTCTCTCTCTCTCTTTCTCCTTCCTTCCTGTGCTGAATGAGATCAGCTGCCTCAACTTCCCGCCATCATGCATCCCCCCCCCATGAGGAACTGTACCCTGGAAGTGTAAGGTGAAACAAACTTCCTCCCTTCAACTGCTGTTGGTCAGGTACTTGGCCCCCAACAATGAGAAGGTGACTAGTACACAGGCCTTCCTGAATCCCCAGTGTGTAATCCCTAGATCCTACCGTTGCATCTTCCAAACCTGACTGTACAGCCTTCATCTAACCTAAGGAGCATTAAAATAAACAAATTTACTATTTATTTAGGCCACATGTGCATAATTCTTCTCTTATTAATATTATGAACTTAAATCCAGGGATGGGTATGAAATTTTGTTTGCCCCTGCAGCATTAAATAAATGTATAATGGTAAGTAGAAAAACTACTAAAATTATCCAACGATGTATTTTTAATGATTATTTTACATTCATTTGTACAATTCTAAAGGCACAGACCTGTCAGTTCTATTTTAAGTTTCACACCTGCAGGAAATGCATGTTGTTCATGCATTCACTCATTCACTGTTTGTCAATAAACAATTATTGTATGGTAAGAGTGGAAGCACTCTGCTAGGTCATGAATGACCAAAGTGAATATATTTCTGCCCCAGACACAGCACCTTCTTATAAGTAATTATAATACCGAGTACCAAACACAATAATAGAGGTACAAGGGGTCAGAGCATGAGCATACAGCTCCTGGTCCATGATAGGAGAGAGACAAGACTTTTCTGGGATAAGGACTCTTCATTTAATTAAAGTAAAACTGGGATGGAGGATGGCTTAGCAGTTAAGGAATTTGCCTGCAAATCCAAAGGACCCATTTACAGTGGCTGGAGGCCCTGGCACGTCCATTCTCTCTCTCTCTCTCTCTCTCCCTCTTTCTGTCAAATAAATAAATATAAATAAAAATAAAAGAGAAATTTTAAAATAAAACTAAGTTGGGTAAGACATAGAAGAAGCATGATGGGGTTTGATGAACAGTGTGTACAAAAGTCTGGAGACATATATGCCTTTTTTAATTTTATTTTTATTATTTTTATTTATTTTTGGAGAGAGGCACAGAGAGACAGACAGACAGAGAGAGAGAGGGAGAGGGAGACAGATAGAGAATGGGCGCGCCAGCAGTCCTCAGCTGCTGTGAACGAAATCCAGATGTGTACGCCCCCTTGTGGACAAGTGGGGCATTGCCCCCTTGCGTCACTTTGCATCTGGCTAAATGTGGGACCTGGAGATTGGAACCAGTGTTCTTAGGCTTGGTAGGCAGGCACCTTAACCACTAAGCCATCTCTCCAGCCCCATATATGCCTTTTTTAAGGCAGGAAAGCCAGGGATTCTGAGTGGCTGAATAGTAGAGCATTCCAAGGAGGGACATGCATAGCATGGTAACCATTCAACAGTGCACTCTTAAGACATGACACATTGAATCCCATTCTCCCTTCCCATGCCCATGTCAGACATGACTAATTGATCACTGCATTCTCCAAGAACTGAGATGCAGCCTGAAAATACTTATTAGCATGGTACACCAGGAAGTCCGTCTCAACCCATCAGAATAGAATGGGAGACTAAATCTATTTCTTGTCTTAGTTGTAGATGATAGAGAGCTTTGAAGGGCTGTCCATAAAGAAATGGTAAGAAGCAGGCTTGTGATTCTTGGGGTAAGTTAGTAGAGTAATATTTGGAAACGTTCAAAAGAAGAATGAAAATATGCTTTTATACAAAACACATGAGCCATTATGGGACATGTATTCCTCTTAGAGCCCATATTCAGAAGAGAATCTGAAAGCAAATGCTAGGGCTGGAGAAATGGCTCAGTGGTCAAAGGTACTTTCTTGCAAAGCCTGGTGGCCTGGGTTTGATTCCCCATTATCTATGTAATGTAGATTCACAAGGGGTGCATGCATCTAGAGTTTGTTGCAGCAACAAGAGGTCCTGGCATACCCATTCCCTGTTTATCTACCATTATCTCTCTCTTCCTCTCTCTCATCTCTCCTCTCTCATTCTCTCTCTCCCCTTGCAAATAAACACATAAAAATATTTCATCAAACAAAAATAAAAATAAAAAAGTGAAGGCAATTGAGCCTACAGAAATGGAAGAAGAGCTGGCAATGTGTCGTTCTTTAATTAACACAAACTCTAAAGAGGAAAGATTTTAGAATGATATGGGCTCTGGGGTTATATGTCCACAAACTAAGGCATTATTTTGGAATGTTACTAAGGTCACTTTTCCTAGAAGAAGGATGAAGAGTAAAGACACACGGAAGGCGCATCAAACTCTCACCGAGGCTATCCAGTAATGGTGGAATATTGCTATTTCTTTCTCCCATCTCACACTGAGAGACACAGGTCATGAGACAGACAGAACTTTTAATCCTATCTTTCTGTCTCTCAGTGATTTCTGTTTTCAAGACCTCTTTAAAGACCTGCCAGCTCAGCTGTTAAAAAAAAATCTGTTCTGGACTGAAACTTGGCGTTTATATAGTTCCAGGCCTAGGGAAGCCTTTTTATATATTAAAAAAAACACTAAATTTGGATGAAATCTGTTAAGACTCTTCTCAAAATTGTAAGTGCAAAAATAAATTTCAGGAGCCTTGATATTTTGTGTTCCTACTATGTGAGGGAAACAGACCTGAATTTCAAAAATAGAAAAACTGCCAGTCTGTGATTAACATTTCCTCCTGGGGCACGTGTCTGTCTGCGCTGAGATGTCTATGGAGTGTATTCAGCTACATGCTATATGCATTCATTCTTTGAGCTACTTCAAATGCTCTGGTGTTAAGGAAACTTCGGACCCTTGTCTCGGCTCCAGTGGCGATCTGAGTTTAGCCTCATCCAGAAGGAGCCTGAATGTCAGATCCACAAGCGAGAGCTCAACCCGAGTCCCCTGCTCTCCTGTGCGAGCCAGAGCAGCGAGTAAGGGTGCTGGAGGCTGTCCCCTTCATGACACAAGCCCACCCCTGGCAGCGTGCCTAGCACAGGGCTGCACATGTGGACAGTCACCTCTTGACTTGTCACCTCCACAGTGTGGTTTCATTTCATTCTTGCCCGTCCTGTCTGTGACCACCTGCCAAAGGGTAGTGATGGCCCTGGCAGCCAGATCTCTTTTTCATTTCTTGTCTCTGCCTATGGATGTTTTGTTCACATTTGGGTGGGTGGGTGGTGGTGAGGGTGTGGTGCGATGCGTGCAATATACACATGTATATGTGTTGGTTTGGTATCCCGTGGGCTTGCCTGTGGTGGCCGGAGAAGAACGTCGAGTTCCCTCCTCTATCACTCACCCACTTTTATTTCTTTACAAGAGCCTCTTACTGATTCTGGAGCCTGCCGTTGGCAAACCCCAGGGATTCTTCCTTCTCTGCCCCCCAACAGGACCGGAGTTATAGACATGCATGGCCATGCCCAGCTGTCTATATCAATCTGGAGATTTCTACTGGGGCAATCTCAGGCCCCCTCAGGCCCTCTTGCTTGTGTAAGAAGTGCACTTGACTACCGATAGATCTCTCCAGCCCCTTATTCAAATTTGTATCTCTTTTTCACTGCATTTTTAAAATTTTTTAAAAATTATTTTATTTATTTTTGGAGAGAGACACAGAGAGAGATAGACAGGGAGAGAGAGACAGAGATGGGAGCGCCAGCAGTCTCAGCTGCTGTGAACGAAATCCAGATGTGTGAGCCCCCTTGTGGCCAAGTGCGGCATTGCGCCCTTGCCTCACTTTGCATCTGGCTAAGACGTGGGACCTGGAGATTGGAACCAGCGTTCTTAGGCTTAGCAGGCAGGTGCCTTAACCGCTAAGCCATCTTTCCAGCCCATTCACTGCATTTTTAATGGGCCCCAGATTAAAACATTGGACAATGCACAGAGTAAGGACACAGCTAACTATGTGACCTTCCGCTGTCACAGAGACCCTGACAAGAAGTCCTGGTGTTGCTTTCTCTCTGCCGTCCCCCAACCCCAGGTTTCTTTATGGAAAAACACATCTGAGAAAGTGTTTTTATTTGTTCCTCTTTCACAGGACACCATCCTGTATCTTGCCTTCTTCAGTGACAGTGCATTCCTCATTGGTGCCTGAAAGTCTTCCTGGTCCCTCCTCACACGCGCGACTATCTTCCGTGCGATGTGGCTTCATTCTCTCTCTTAGCTCTCTGAACCTGTGCTGCTCCAAGTTTTTCTTATTATAGACATGGAAGCAATGAATAATATATTTTGGTTTCTATATTCTAGCCCCTGAATTTATGCTTTTATCTTTATTAATTATATCCTCTTGCTCTCTTTCTTCCAACCCTTTGAGTCATACATTTAATTAGTTTATTTCTTATGGTGTCATTTTTTTTTTATTATTGATAGAAGAATTTTAGGCCCTGGCTCTTTTTCAAAGCAATGACTTACTTATACTCCAAGTTTCTGATGTATGTTTTCATCACCATCAAATTCTTTATTGCTGGCTTACATTTCTCCTTTGGCTCAAGAATTAAGTTTTATTTTCACTCCCCAAAGCCTTGTTCTCTATGGCATTGCGGTTTCATTCTACTATTTTCAGATGATTTTAACATCCCATTTCTACTTTATTAGAATATAGTGAAATATTCTATGTGGTATAATCACATATGACCCTTTTCTGGGAAATGTCTACTTGCGAGGGGAGTGTTGCTCATTTGCTATGTATCTGCCATGTCCAGAGAGCTAACTCACTGTGTGGCTGTGGTGGTTTGAATAAGATGTCCCCCATGAAGTCATGTGTTTGGAATGCTGGGTCCCCAGCTAGTGGCCAGTTGAGTGGTGGAGCCTTGCTGGAGGAGGTGTGTTACTGGGTGGAGGTGGGCCTTGAGGTCTGTCAGCCTTGATTTGGCTTGCTCTCCTGCTGCTGTTCTTGACCTGCTGTGGCCGAAGTGATGGCCAGGGTTTTTTTCATGCCATACTTACCCCGGCCATCATGAGCTCCCTCTCCAGACTGTAAGCCACAAGCTGCCATGGGTCAGGTGCTTTATCCCAGCAATGAGAAGGTCACTACCATAGCTGCCTCCCTCGTCTGCATCTGTGGGGCTGTGAATGTCAAGTGTCCCCCATACCCTCATATGTTTGTGATTAAGCCTCATCCTCGGTCTCCAGCTGGTGGGGCCTTTGGGAGGTAGAGCCTGTGAGGAGGTGTGTCACTGGTGGTGGTCCTTGAGGTTCTGTTACTCCATTCCCACTGGGTGCTGATAGCTCAGTCCACTCTCTTGACTACCTCCGTTTTGATAGGTGGGATTGTGAGCCAGTTTTCTGTTCACTCCATATTTCTCCTCCCATGAAGAAACTTTGACTTACACTGTGAGCCAGGAATAAACGCTTTTCTTCCAGGAGATGCTTCCGGTTAGGCATCCTAGTACCAGGAAGGGAATTGCTATAGCATCCTTACCATTTGTGCTGTCTTTTTCTTTCCTTTCTTCTTTCTCTTTCTTTACTCCCTTCCTTCCTTCCCTTCTCTGTCTCTCCGTTTCTCCTTGATGCTTCTTATACTGACCAAGGACAGCCACAGCCTCGTTGTTGGTGAGTTTCTTCAGCTCCTGTGGTATCTGGTTCATGAAAGTTCCCTTTCTCATTTGCTGTGCAGATAATTATTGCATTTTGTGAGGTTATTACCTCAAGCATCATATATTTTCATTTTTGTTATTGTTAATGGTCTTTGCTCGAGTTCCACTTGTTTGATATTATGATCATGGCTTTTATTTCTATTTCTTTTTATTTGTATTTTCCTGGCTTAATAATCTATCCTTGGTTGAACTTTCCTGAGTCACTTGTAGCTTCCTCTCTCTCTCTCTCTCTCTCTCTCTCTCTCTCTCTCTCTTTCTCTCTCTCCTATGCAGTAGAGAGTTGTATGAACATGGCAATCCAGTCTGAAACTTCTTTCAGTAGATGACATAAGTCTGCTTTTATTGACTCATGTAAAAAATACATATGGTCTCTAGTCTGTATTATTAATTCATATTATGGTTACATATATACACATGATATTCACAATGTGCTCTCTTTTCTGTGTTCTGTTCTACCTGCTCTCATTATTGTCCTATTATTTAGAATGATTTTTTTCTGATCTATTATTTTATCCTCAGTCTTATATAAAACCCTTGATTGCCTGTATGATGTAGACGTCGTAGGTTGTTTCTTACTATAGGCAACAATTAGTTTGCAAGCCTTTCCTGACCCTTTACCAGTCAATGTTAAAACATGCAATTGTTTTCTATCAAATAAGTAAAAATAAATTTGTACTGCCTGCTTTGTCAAAGTGACCTTTGCCTCTCAACT